>BSBM01001035.1:2402500-3002500 GCA_027924585.1 Larix kaempferi
AGATTCCCCAAGAACTAGCACATCTGCAACTCTTTTCCTTCCACCCCGAGGCCAGCCCTCCAGAGCGCCCCCGAGCATCCACTCCGACAAACTTCCAACCAGGAAGTAAAGATTCTAAAGCTCGTACAACATCCTCACTGCCACCCAAAGTTTCTTGCAACATGATAACATCCGGTTGATTTAAATCTACCAGCCTCCGAAGCGACGATTTTTTAATGGGACTTGCCAACCCATGACAGTTGAAGGACATAAGTTTCATTATATACCCCCAACCTGGGCTATCACTGCTCTGAGTGCACAATCCCCATCAATCAACAGACATGGAGCCACCAGACCATGTATGACAGAACGGTCTTGAGGAGGAGACCCAAGACTACCCCCCCCAAAACAATAGAGTCATCATATAAGGAGACAGCAGGAGAAAAGTAAAGAGACATACCCGAGGGTTTCGCAGCTGAACCCTGTCGATAAATGGACCATCCATCAACAAACCCCAGCAATATCTCCTCACAACATCAAGAAACAAACCAAAGATCAGTTGGACAAACCAAAAACCACCAGATTCCAGATGCCCGCAAAAGCTCAGAACCCCTCAATCCTTCTTCCTGATTCATGGACCGACTATTGAATCATCCGTGTGATTCATCAAAAACAATAAGGAATGCCACTTCTCGCCCTCTGAAAGCGATCTAAGTCAAAGGCATTCTATTCGGCTTCAATCTTTTAATCCCTGCTCAGCGGTGGCCCTAAATAATCCTGCAATTGTTCACATCTCGGCATGGCCGTGGCCCTAAATAATCCAGCACTCCTGTACACTGGACGGCTTGGCCCAGGCCCAAATTCGCAGCACTTCCTTAATACTCCATTGTACATGGACAAGATTGACTCCATAGCCTCCGAAACCCTGTAGATAAAGATGCCATTAATGGAGATGCAACCACGGAATTCATACTGGGATGTTCATCCACATCGGTCTTTGCTATTCTGACTTTCGAGCATAACTGTGTTACAACCATTGATCCATCAAATAATACGTACTTCCTCTGATCCCCTGTTATGCTGCTCCCTGTCTTCAATCAATTCAGAACCTCGATTTCCATCGCGAGGATTGATGAATCTAAAATTTGATTACCGCGCTTCTAGGAGCTCAGCCATTCTCCTGCTCGAATCCTCCAAAATTCCTCACCGTATTCTCAAATCTTTGATATAACGTACATCTTCATGCTATGAATCTTGCACTCACACCTCCGGCCCATTCCTGATGCAAATTATCAAGCTGAGTAGAGTGAATGGATTTGTTGAAGATTGGTCTGCGGATTTGTTGAAGATGGCTCAGCGGCTTATCAACCTCATGCCATAAGCAGTTATCAATGGTGCTCCGCTCTGTTATCAATGGTGCTCGGCTCTCTTACAGATGCACCATTCAATGTTGTTTCTCATCGAATCCACCAAAAATCCTCACTGTAATCTCAAATCTGTAACGTAACGTACTTCTTCATGCTGTCAGAATAGTTCATTGTTATTACCTAAAGTAGAATAGTTAATTGTTATTACCTATCATTGGAAGCTCGTCATATATTTTTAAATATGGATATGTATTTTTAACCTAATTGTACATATTCATATTTCAATTTCTATAAATGTGGATATATATTTTAACCTAATTTCATTTTCTATAAATACATATCTAATTTCAAATACATATTGAATTTCAATGTTAAATTAGCTCATTTATATAAATACTTTTTCTTTTTCCAAAGAAAAAATCATATTCTTCATTCATAAAGAATTGAGAATACATTCCACAGGTGCTGATGCACGATTTTAAATTGAAAATTAAGAGAAATGGAGTCTCACTCCAATGTTCAAAATAGTTACAAAATTTCAAAATGTCTAAAAAGAAATATCAAAATAAGTGTTCCAGATGTTTCCAAAATTACTGATCTTTCACAACCCTATCCAAAAATCTAGTATTACCCCGCTAATGTCCTGGATGCCATTGCTCTGTGTAATTATCTTGCACTTGCTCTCTTCCAAGAGAAGTCCTTTTTTGAAAGTTCATCACCTTGCACATTTTGTTCTCCATAGACATGCTTAAATTCCACATTGGTGAAAGAAGATAGGAGAGTTTCCAGATTGCTCCCTAGATTCTGTAAATAATGATTTTTGAAGCTGTTCTCCTGATTCATTTGTTTTATCCACAGCTAAGAGTCCCCATAAATTTTTATGGATTCCACCATTTTTTCTTTATTGAGTTGTAAAAGTAATCATACATATCCAATTTCAATTTCAAAGTCCATTGAATTCAAACATGATAAATTTTAGAATCTACTTATTTGGATAACTTAACCAGCAATTTAGACTCCACCAATGCAATTTATACATCGTTGAAGGTTAATATTTTTAAATATGTATATGTATTTTAACCTAATTATACATTTTGAATTTCAATGTCAAATTAACTCATTTATATAAATACAAATCCAATTGCAAATTCAAATTCTATTGAATTCAAAGAAGAGAAATTTTAGAATCTACTTGTTTGAATAAGTTAGTGAGAAATTTAGACTCTATGGATAGCATTTTATACATTGAATACATATTGAATTTCAATGTCAAATTAGCTCATTTATATAAATACAAATCCAATTTCAAATTCAAATTCTATTGAATTCAAACCCTACAAATTTTAGAATCTACTTTTGGATAACTTAGCTAACAATTTAGACTCCATGGATAGCAATTTATACATTATTTGAAGGTTAATATTTTTAAATATGGATATGTATTTTTAATTTAATTGTACATATCCATACATATCCATATCTAAAAATACTAAAATTGCTGGAGTATCTAAATAGCTTGAGTCTAAACTACTGGTTAAGATATCTAAATAAGTAAACTCTAAAATTTCTCAAATTTAAGTTTGAATTCAATAGAAATTGAAATTGAAATTGTATATGTATTGATATAAATTTGTTTTAAAATATAGCTAATTTAAACTAAGAGGACATGTACTTGGTTTTTAATTTTTTTAAATTTGTTTTTAGAAGGGACTGCCACGTTAGACTTCATACATCTTGACACATCTTACCTACTCAGGCTGTAGAAAACACCTCTGGGCACAAACACATTTCACCCACTCCGGCTGTAAAAAGCACCTCTGGGCACAAACACATCTTACCCACTAGGGCTGTAGAAAGCACCTCTGGGGGCAAACACATCTCACCCACTCGGACTGTAGAAAGCACCTCTGGGGCAAACACATCTCACCCATTCTGGCCAAATTCCAATTTCATGGGTCCTGGTGTAAGACCTTAAACTGCTTCTGTTTGGTTAAGATCTGGTGGCCTGGTTTTCCTTAAATAATGGAATCATAACAACTAATGATGACTGTCTTCACTACCAATATGACAACCAAATTATGATAGATTTTGCCATCTTTCTAACCAATTTCATCATATTGTGAAATTTGTTTTTCCTTATAATGACTTAGGCGAAGGGCATTAACAAAGAAACGGACTGGACACATGATGGCATTATTTGGAGGGCGAATTCCTTCCGCCAAGTCAGCAGCTACATCAGCACTTCGGATATGGAAAGAGGGTACGTCCTTCACCTCCAGCTCAGCACAAAGCCCTCGTCTCACTCGTTTTACCCTTCAATCCCCGAAACAGGTAAATTGCTTTTCTACTTTCTCAGCACTGGTACAATTCGTTGCCCTAAAAATTCCTTTTCTACTTTCTCAGCACTGGTACAATTCGTGGCCTAAAGACATTAATCTTATAGCAATCGGATCTTATTCGAGATCATATATCTGATCGGAGTCGGGTAAAATTTTTAGGCATTAAGAGATCCAGAATCCGTACATGGTGTAACAACGTCAATAGGGTTTTTCCTTTTTCTAAATTGTCCAATTGTAATTTTTTTTAATGAAGTTCTCGATTGATAGAAAATCTAACTTTATGTATAAGTCGAATTCCAAGTTTGCTAAAGAATAGATGGATGCCAATAAATGGTAAAACTCTCAACATCTGATAATTTTTTTCTCTCCTACCATAATTTTCTCTGCCTGATTCATTACTATAACTTCTTTTAATTACCTTTCATATACTTTTATTTTGGGTAAACTGCTGAAAATCATTCACTTGGACCCTCATTCTTTAGTCTTTATATTATATATATATAATTTTTTTTATTTATCTTTTATCGACAAGGAATTCTCCCACGTATTTAGGATGGGTATATAACCTCGGCTGAGGCCAGCCTTATTTAGGATGGGTATATAACCTTGGCTGAGGCCAGCCTTATTGTTGACCAGAAGAATGATCTACCCATCATGAAAAATACTCAAACTAGGTTTGTGCGAATGGATGCCCCACAACTCAAACCTAACCTGTTCTGTATGGTTCCCAGCCTCAACCTCTAACCCACAGGATTTGAACTGGTAACTTATAGAAACTTAACCACCACTTTCGTCTTTTTATTTGTGTACACATTGGGAAAAGATGCACTGTTTTTTTTGGGCTTTACAATTATCCACAAAGCCCATTTTTTGAAATTCCCATTTTATGTTTTTTTTATCCCAAAGATGCACTGTTTTTTTGGGCTTTACAATTATCCACAAAGCCCATTTTTTGAAATTCCCATTTTATGTTTTTTTTATCCCAGAAAATATGCTGGGAAAGGATTAACTTGAGTCGGTGAATCCCTTTTTCTGGTCGATATAATTTTTGACACCTTTCGAGCACCAGTTTTAGTCAAATGAGTAAGATCTTTGATTTTGATTATGAAAAGCTCAGGGCTTATACATAACTCTTTGCCTAAGCACCCATATTCTAGGAGGCTTGGGAGGTTTGCAGTTGCACTAAGAATTTATGAATTTTCTGTTGTTCTGGTTCATCCGCTTACAATTTCGCTCATATTGATCCCCGTGATTCACAGCACTCTCTAAATCACAAACCCATTCTACGTGTCCTGGAGAAAAAGCATCCCATGCCGAGGTAAACACAAGTTGTGATAAACCTTCCAGAAACTTAAGAATCCAATTTTGGATGAGAAAAGAAGGGAATAGCCTTTTGAAAATTAGATCATTTGATCCTTCATTCATCCCCTTGGTTTTCACTTCATTCACCACCATCTGTCATCTTAAGATGGAGGGCATTCTTTTTATGCAGTCTTTGTCATGCTTAATGTATTATTCCTACTTTTCCCATCAATGGAGGTCTAGAATGGTTATGAGTAACTCTAAAGTTGTTTTCCTTATATCCTTGCGTTAGAAGTATTGGCTGGCCAGATTTCAGGTTT
The DNA here is from genome assembly GCA_027924585.1 of Larix kaempferi. NCBI lineage: Eukaryota > Viridiplantae > Streptophyta > Pinopsida > Pinales > Pinaceae > Larix > Larix kaempferi. Next base: position 2,407,808 of record BSBM01001035.1, read on the forward strand.
TAGTGCACCATAATTTCAAGGGAAAAGGCTTATCATCACTCTGTGATCCCTGATAAACACACCCAATTGGAATGATCAGCCCTGATAAACACACCCAATTGGAATGATCAGCTCTGGTACGACTTGGATATTGAAGCAACCCCAAAACCCAATAGGATAACTAATACAACACAACATGGTCTTTTGCAGAAACCTCATTGTTTATATCAACATGCACTAAACTTTTCAGACAATGCCCGAGTTAACAATGTGCTAAGGTGCGAAGTAATAAAGGTTTGATTATGAACTAATTTAGATAATCACTTAATCATGTAGATCCAATCATTCAACACACATGGAATGCAAGTACTTAGAGATTTGCAGTAAACCCAATTTAGTGAACTGAAAAGACTGCAGATATACAACAAGATTCAATAGAGTACATGTTCGCGTTCAACGACCCACAAATCTCAGACTGTACAATGGCTCACTGTAAGCTGCACAAAACTTTGAAACATGTATGGCATAGAAAGGCGGCCCCCAAATTTTAGGAAACGAGAAATTTAAAAAATAAATTAAAAAAATAAAAAACATAGAATAATTCAAAAAATAGATTTTTTGTGCATCGAGATATCCAGGTAAACCCACATCCATATTTGTTTCATCAATGTTTCAAACCAAACCTATGTACTCCCATCATCAGGATTGAAAAAATGGTCACGAGAAAATTAAGATTACCAATCTTTATTAATAATTTTTTTAACCGTAACGGGTAGTATTTACATTATAAAGTGCTGTGGGAAATGCCAAACAGCCTGAAATTACACAAAAAAACTGTATACTTGTCCAATTGCTCTTCCGAGCAGTGGTAACATATACAGTACGTCATATAAAAAGGCATGAGACTACATCCTACAGATTCCTTAACATATATAAACCTGTACTTCCTAACAAACTGTCCAGGTAAACATAAACAAAAAATAACATAAGATAACATATCAGCTGAATTTGTGGCTTCGTCCATTGATGCATCCTGAAGCTCCATACCATCTTCATCTTAAATATTTAGCTGACCTTCTAATGCTACTGCAGTTTGCTGTACCATTTCTTTTTTTACAACCTTCTCTTACGTTGAAGCTATGGACAGTAATGGATGACCTGTTATGGATTGAGATCCCCTGTTAAATCATAGTATGGTGTAATGCATGTCTAAGTCATTAGCCAATTTTTCATATTTCAGTGCTTATCTTTCAAGGCATTCTCTATTTCCTCCTGCTTACTTTCTTGTTTCTCCAAGTGTATACTAAGATATTGTATTGCTTGTCTCATGCCTTCTATCTGACTGTGCATTCTTTTTAAGATTTTCTTAAACTCTGTGATATTATCACCCTCACAGCCTAAAATTGGGTGGTTGCACCATGATTTCAATCAAAACAAGAGACCTATCACAAATCCTTACTCGCTAATCAGAGAATGTATAGAGAAAAATTCGAACCCCAATAATCATCTCCCCTGGGCCAGGTCTGAACTGTCTAAAATACTGTGTGCATTCTCTTTCCAACTATCAATTGAGCAATAGAAGGGGAAAATAATCACCTGTAGGAGCAGTGTTGTCATACCTTTGTCACGAACCAAGATTTGAAACTACACCGACGCTGCAGGCTGGTCCGTTTTCCTCCTGCTTACTTTCTTGTTTCTCCAAGTGTATGCTAAAATATTGTATTGCTCGTCTCATGCCTTCTATCTGACTGTGCATTCTTCTTAAGATTTTCTTAAACTCTGTGATATTATCACCCCAACTGCCTAAAATTGGGTGGTTGCACCATGATTTCAATCAAAACAAGAGACCTATCACAAATCCTTACTCGCTAATCAGAGAATGTATTGAGAAAAATTCGAACCCCAATAATCATCTCCCCTGGGCTAGGTCTGAACTGTCTAAAATACTGTGTGCATTCTCTTTCCAACTATCAATTGAGCAATAGAAGGGGAAAATAATCACCTGTAGGAGCAGTGTTGTCATACCTTTGTAACGAACCAAGATTTGAAACCACACCGACGCTGCAGGCTGGTCTGGAATAATTCCCTGGTAGCTCCTTATCACATTTCTCCAGCTCAGGTGATCGCTCCAAAAACCGGTGACCTCCAATCCACAGTCCACCCTGTATCTATCTCTGTCGACCAACAGGTTTATCCCGATTCCCACTTCTATAAGCGAGCTTATACAAATGGGATTTAAGTTTCTCCATAATGCGAGAGTAAAGCAAGAGTGCGGAAGAACAGAAGGCATGGGGGTGCATTTGCTCTCCCTTGCGTGAACCTTTAATGAGGCTTAATGCATGTCTTTGTTTGATGTGATTATGGCAAGTGGATTCACCAAATGATGATTCCAGTTTGACATAGCTTGTGGGTCTTTGATACTTAGTTTGGTAGTTCTTTAACACCTTAAGGGACTCAGTGCCTCTCGGGGTGGGGTCCCCATTTTTTGCCAGGATCCCTATGTCTATATAAACTGCTTCATTGGCCTTGGAGTCAACCATTCCATTATGTTCTCTCAAGATGAATTTGACGTCATTTAATCCTTCCAGGTTCTTATGATTTCTCTTGATAATTCTGAAGAGAAGGGTCAGAAATTATTTTTAGCCCAAAATCTAGGGCTTGAAGCCCTCATTTTGATGGCTGGAAATTTCTGCAATACATTTGAAATTGAAGTTCTATTCATTATACAAATTCCAACATTGAAATTATCATTGCCAGCTGATAATACATGCAAAATATGAAAAAAAATAGAAAAGAAAAGTGGCTGGAAATTTCTGTAATAAAAATCTTGTTGCAACACATAATTTCCAATGCCATAAATATGTTTCTTTGCTAAATTTTTACTCATAAACACATAAAAAGTTAAAGGGCTTTGTGGCTGGAAAATTTCTGCATAAATAGCATCACAAAACAGCCCCAATTCATGAGAAAAATCAGCATTAGAGTGAAAAATATGGTTGGAAATGACCCTGTAATTTATAGTCCAAATTCACCTTAGGAAGAACAAAGCTGCCCCAAATCTGCATCATTAGCAAATAGAGATATCTGAAAATCACCATGAGAAATTTTTAAAGATGTCTCATGCATGTTTTCTTCATGCACAAAGTCTTCAATGCTTTCATCTTCTTGCTCCTCTTCATAGGAGGATCCCAGTGCTTAAGAAATGCTCGAGTGAAACCTGCATAAGATGAAATCTTCCCATTTTTCAAATAATGAAACCATGTCTTAGCACTTCCTTCTAAAGATCTAGCAAATAATCTCATAGCAACATCCTCATGCTCAATGTCCAAATCTGAAATATAATCTCCAAGCAATGAAACATGCTTGGATGCATTGTGAGTGTCATAAGGATCACCATAAAATTCTAAAATAGACCTTCCCTCAACAATAGAAGGAGTTTGATTCGGATATCGATGAATCTTTGAGAAATCCAAAGGAGCATATGCTACACTAAAATCCCAAGGCTTCATATAAATCGTTGCAAAATATAGGGTTGCAAACAAATCTTAAATAATACCTCATGTGAAATCGTCCAGATGAGCTTCAAATGCCTTCAAAATTGATGGATGTGCTCACCTCTACACCGGCCAAATGTCTTCAAAGAAAAATCTGCAAGGAACAAGGGCTTCGTACCTTCATGGAATTGCCATGTGAGAACAAGATCTTCAAAGATAAGACTCTCACAACAGGTCATGAAGCATAGTCTTCAAATCTTACAGGAAATGGACTTTATCCTTGGCAACAACACTAAAATGTTACCACCCAAACTCGTACCCTTGAAGATAAAGTTCCAAAGCTCTAGGCATGTTCTTGGTGTAACTAAGAGGGAGGCCAATGTCACTAGACAAAACCCTCTTATGCTCTTTAGGTTGGTTCTTCTCCAACTCAAGGGAGGCTTCCTTAGGATAGGATTACTAAAACTTGCAATGAGGTTCAAGTTGAAATGAAGAGATAACTTTAGTAGAACAGTTTATGATAATAAATTAGGAAATAAGGATGAAGGGAATGGTGCCTAGTGTCTTATTTGGGCAAATGGGGTCAACCGACGCTCATATGAAAGTTAAAGAAATGATTAGAAAGGGTTAGGGCTGAATGTTTACAAACCCTAGTCACTCTCTAATTGTTCACCAATTTCAGAAATCTACAAAGGGAGAACACTATTAATGATATTCTCAAATGATTTTGTGGGGACAATTGTCATGCAAGGGTAAGAGAGCATATAACGAAAGAACGAGGGACATATTACAACTCAGCACTTCCAATTGAGAAACATCACATAGAAGAAAAGCTTACGTCATTTACCCATAACCATTGTCATTTGAAGATTCCATCCATGAGCAAAACATGAGAAACACAAATCATTGAAGAGAAAACGCTTTGATTCACCATCCAAAAGAAACCAATAGATATTCAATTAGGCTCAATGCAGTTTCTCCCCAGTCCAACTTTGAGAAATGAAGGAGAGAGCAAACCCCTATAGAGGTTTTAGCTCATCTTCCTCCTACAAAAAAATATGAATAAAATCCTAGACCTAACCTAGGGAGGAGTAAAGAGCTCAAAATACTCCAACTACTACGACCAAATGCATGAAATATGGTGGTCAAAGTCACATGTACAAGCCTCCAATAAAGAAAGAGAGGGGCGCCTACATGAAGAGAGGGAATATGACAAGTAAAACCCCAACAGATAGCCTTCAAAGGCTCTGCAAGTGTAGCACTCCAATATAATAGGTCTCCAAGGCAATGAATGAATCTTAGATCTAGGGTTTGAATCCCCAGATTATCTCCAAGACCAAAATGACCTCAAATCATGCAACCACTCCTCCAAAGTGGGATGCTATCTCCAAATAAAGCATGGAATGACATGTGAAACATCTCCAAGGTGAGCACTCCAATAGATAAGGCCCCCAAATGTCGAACGCTTCCTCAATCAAGCATGGGAAGGAGTGCAAACCAAGTCAAAGATGCTCCAAATGCACATGTGTGGCTCACCAAGTGAACTCGCCACCCATAAAGCATGAATAAGGGTGTAAGCAACCTCAAAGGAGTGGCCGCTCAAAATATGTCATGAATCCTCACGTGGAGTGCTTCCAAGGTGGATGCTCCAATAGATAGGGTCCAAAAAGATGGAACGCTCTTCACTAAATCATAGATGAGTGTGAAAGTAACCTCAAAAGAGTGGACACTTTCCTTCTTTTGACCTCATCAAGGGTCAAGACCTCAAAGAATGTGTAATGAATGCCCTCCATTACATGATGTCCAAATATCAACCAACTCATCAATATCTGTGTGGAAGATAGATCCATGAATTGCGGCGACCAATCAATAATAAAAATGTCCAATCCAAGAACAAAGTGGCCATGATAGTTAACCACTTCATGAAGAAGGGGCAACACCTTCTACAAGCCAATAGCATGCTTCCACATGTGCCAAGAGAGAGAAACAAGGAGAGTATTTCATTAACCATGATAACCAAAGGTGCCAAGATGTCAACCAAGTGTGCTCCAATAAAGATGTGTGCCATATACTACCAAACATTTGTCAAGGGAAAATCAAGTGGAGTGTTACATTGATAGTGATAGATAATCATGCCAAGGTGCCAACCAAATGTCTAGGAGCAAGGGCGCTCCAAGGAATATCCACCACAATCCATCCATGTCATCAAATCATGCCAAATAAACTAGAGCGCTCCATAAGAAATGAATGTTATACCATCAAACACATGCTAGAAGTGAGGGTGCTCCATGAAAAACCAACAACCAAACATCCCCCAGCATGAACCATGCCACTTGGGCTAGAGCACTCCAAAGGAAATCAACCATAAACCAACCACAAGTGCAAAACATACCCAAAGAACTAGAGCACTCCACTAAATATGATGGTCTATGTCATGAAGAAGCCAAAATAGCCCAAAAATGCTAGGGCGCTCCAATGGACAAGCGTCCAAATACCATCTCATCATGTAAACAAGTCAAGTGCTCCATGTGAAAGGATAGTTCATGTGATCTAGATGCCAAATCAAACCAAAAGCACTAGGGTGCTATGCAAAAAGGTGATCAATGTATCATGAACCAAATCAACCCAAAAGCACTAGGGTGCTATGCAAAAAGGTGATCAATGTATCATGAACCAACAAGATGTGAGTGAAGTGCACCATCATGTTCTAGCTGTAACACATCCATAATCATCCATAGGCAATGCTTCATCAAATAGCACTTGCTAAACTTTCTCTCAACTTTGGGAGACCCTAAGTTGATGGGTTCCCATTCCATGAACATATAGGGTGTTAGTCAATTGCTAAGCAAAACAAACTCCAAGCATGCGAATTTCATCCATATGAAAGCACATCAATATCAAAATATCACGAGAGGTCACATCCCATAGTTACTAGCACAACAACAACATGAAGTATAACTCTAGCATCAAGAACCCAAGGCATAAATAAGATGCATCCTCCTGTCCTTAAGCACTTGTGAAATCACTAGTGTAGGGCCACATATAACATTTGTGGTAACATGGCTCATTGATACAATATAACTCTCACTAACATTGGTTTGATGTTGAAAAGAAGAATCCATGGGGCATGTCTTGTGGCCTTGTTCGACTACTAGATCTTTTTGGGCATGGTTACAAGCAAAATACTACCTATTCATAGCCCCCTTGGTTTGTTGAGGTCCCCTCCTAGGCAATGCTTGGATGATCAGGGATTGTTGCAGAGATTTATGACATATGATATGATTGTCCACTATTTCCTTCCTTTGGAAAAGAAGGGGCATAAGTTATAACCACTTTTCAAGGAGACAATTCCCACTACAACGGGGAGAATTGATAGTTTTAAAAACTGATTTAGCAATCTATGTCAAATCTAGAATTGGTGTGTTTGGAAGGATGCAGACTCCTTGTCTCTTGGGGCAGATGGCCATATGTCGCCCTTCCTAGCTTTAGAAAGATGATCTTCGTGTACCTCTTACTTCTCTTGTAATGTCCCCATTTTGACCCCCTTTGCATTTAAATCGTAAATGATGTAAATATTGTTATTTAATCATGGTGAGGAGCTCAAGGCCAAGGCCCCACCATTGATTTAGCGTTTTATGTATCGGCAATTAAAGAAATAGATGCCTATGGTTCTTGTGCTAGATAGGCACAATGTAAAGAAGACATCATGTAAATACAGATTTTAATGAAATACCCACAACTAGTTATGCAATGCAACAAAGAGATGGGGGCATGATTCTACAAGGAATAGGGAAGGAAATTATTCAAACCCTTGAGCCAATGGTGTTAATCCATCTGTCAATGAGAAAACCCATAAACCACCAACTACCCATTTTGGGTTATGGACCCAATCATTTAATTCTTCCAGAAATTGGTTGAGGTAGTTAATGCCTTGGGAATGAAGAGGTGTGGCAGCCAATTTCGTGCATGGGCAAGCCATCAACCTGGGAATTCGTATTTTTGCTTCTTGGGCAAGAAAACACCCACGAAATGGTGCCCAAATGGATTCTGAACATATAGTTTTTCCTCTCTCACGCAGATGGAGATTTCTGGAAGTTACATTCACGTTTTTCATAAAAAACGCAGGGTTTTCCTTGCCCAGAAACTCGTTTTTGGTTTTGGACAGTAGTTGGGAAGAAGGGGCTGCGATTTGGGACCGTATGGAGGTCATTTTGTCCCAGAATTTCCATGGCCATTGTAGTTAGTTGATTATCTACATCCTTGTTTGAATTGGAGACTGTAAGCAAGAGATTGGAGTGGTAGTGGACAGAGAGGGCTTGATAAACCTAGTGGGGGAGACAACCTCTCAAGAAGATCAAGAGGGCTTTGGCTACTCTTCTATGCACACCCTGAGAGCACTAGATGGGGAAGGTATGGCTTGAGGGACTGTACAACAGTGAAAAGAATACTTCCTTGTGCTGGGTGTGTAGGTATTGTGGGTGCCAAGCTAGATAGATCTTGTAAGGTTACCCTTGGCTCTGTGCTTGAGCTCACTAGCTTAGCCACTCTTCCTTTCCATTTCCTAGCAGCCTGATAAACCCAATTGTAGATTGGCTTGGCTCATCTTGGTGTATGCTTGGCTATGTGTGAGTCTACTGTTCCCTGGCTCCTTGTAAAGATCATGCCCAGCTCGGGGGTGGCAGTTGTATCAAGAGGTTGATAAGCACAACTGGCCTATGGTTGGGTGGAACGTTGCAGATGCATAGCTAGTTGCTTGGGACTACTTTGTTAAGATAAGTATTCTCTTTTATAAATTCTGCAATGTCTTTATTTAATGGCTGTCACATAAATGTTTGAATGTATGTTAGATATTAAACATGATTTTTAATTCCGCTGTGTTTCTATAACATGCACATGTATATGTCTTTTTATCAATGAGTTTTTACTTAATGGATATGGGGTTAGATGCCCGGATTTAGTGTCACGTCCTTTCTATCATGCTGGTATGATGGGAGGGGACATTACATCTCTCTATTGTAAGTCTCATGTCTATTTGTGGAACTGCATTGCATATTTGAAGTATAGGCTACTTTTTTTGAAAAAGTAAAAATCTCATTTACATGTGATTTAATTTTATGTAACAAATTCGCTGTCCAAATTTGCTGTCTAGGGACACAATAAACACATCCTTTAATAAATCGCCTTTTTCTCAGGCCAAAGAATTCGAGCAATCACATATTTTGTGCACATGGCAAGAGCATTCGCTAACAATTTGTAAGACACAGTAAGTAGAGGGATAGGATGTCAGCTGCTCATTGTGTCCTTTTGCGTCCCTTTAGGAATCATCTTAGTAAGGCTTGCATTTACTTGCTCTACCATGCAGTCTTTGTGCAAAGCCTCTTGGGACACCCCAAAAAAAGATCATAGCCACTTACAGGCCAAAGAACCAAATATAACTAATGAGGCAACCCATCTGGGCCTAGTGATTTGCCCTTAGCCATGTCTCTTAAAACTTGGAACAACTTGTCTTTGTCGAATGGCTGAGACAAAAAGGACTGCTCACACTAAGGAATTTTAGTAAAGATAGTGCTAACCATGAACTATTTATCAGCAAGATGATCAATGCCATAACCACTGAAAGGTAAAAGGATTGGGAAATGTTCATATAATATGTCTTTTATTTTTGTCCTGATCATCAATGAGATCCCCATCCGGGTATTTAACTATGATAATTATTTCAGATCGTGTTTCTGTTTCAAGTTGTCAAAATACATTTTCGTTGCATCATATCCCTACTTATCCCAATTGATCTATGTCCTGTTCTTGCCCCCCTTGGTTCTGTATTCCTTAAAAGCACAAAGTTCATGTTCACTATCCTAAACACAAGTCTTCTTTGCAAGATTAAAAGGATATTCTTTCAATTCTTTTGGGCATCACTTGTTCCCTAAACTCCTCGCCTATGACTCCATGCATTTATTTGTCCTCAACCCCTGAGAAACTTGATTGTGCTTTATTTTTAACAGAAATGATTGCTGTTTGTATTAAATAAAAGGGGGTAGCCCAGCCGTACTGTTCAGTTTTTTAATGCAAATATTAGGAGGCTAATACAGGCCAAAATACTTCCAAAAATATCAAAAGATATTGAAAACTACTTCCAATCTACCCTATTTTCAAAATTCTAGAGCAACTATCAACTATTTGGCTCGTGTAAAGCCTCATACTGTTTAAGTAAAGTTACAGAATTAAAAAACATCAGCAAATTCAAGTATTTTTGCTACCATATCTAAAGTGGGCATGCTTCCTCCTTCCAACTACAGATGACAGAATGGAAGCATCTGTATTTCTAGATTTGTATGAATGCTGGTGTACAGTATATTTTTCCATTGCAGCTGCTTGATCTTGTCCAAAAGAGCCAACTGAAACAAACGGAGACGCAGAATTCTTTATCTCCTCAAACCCAGGTTTTTGCTCCAATTCAAGATGCCAGACTTTCTTCTAGAACTCTTTAATCTTGTCTTCTTCTTCTTCTAGCTTCTCCCTATTACTTTCTTCCACAACCTTCTGGATAATCAATTTACCTTTCTGTTTTTCCAATTGATCTTTCATCCTTATCATTTTCCTTCTCAATTGGCCTTCTCATTGCTTTCAAGTCCCTAGCATAATCTTGTGCCCATTCCTTCCTCCAGGTTTTTCCCACAGTCAAAGCAACATTCTCTTGACTATCATCACAGTGTCTTTTACAACACTTAATTGAATTGTGAAGGACGGAGTGTTCACAAAATGCACACGTATTTGGGTGATCATGCTGAATGGACATCGTGCTATTCCCTATATCTTTCAACAACACAAAAACCCTGAGGTCTTCTAACTGCACAAGATGAAGAAAACTGATATAGAATACCTTTACCCATTTATCACTTGGAGACGCATTCCGACAATCTCTATCCCAATTTCCTTTCAGCCAGCTGTTATTGCCAGGTTTCCAGTGACCAGTCGATGATAGAGGAATGTCAGTTTATAAGCCCTCCTTGCTGGTGCATACTCCCTCAAGGAATAGCACTGAGGATTGACTCCAGGAAACAACATCCGCCAAGAGTCGAAATTACGCTCCAACTGAACAGAAGAAGAAGAAAACTAGACCAAAGTTCCCCCGGCCAACCACAATAAGGGATATCAGACTTCCAGACCGCGATCAAAACCCAAGGAGAAAACCCACGCACTCTATACCATCCTGTAATGTCCCTTGTTAGGAATTTTATTAAAATGACAATTTTTCACTTTTTTCCCTAGTTAGACCTTTGACTAGTTTTGAGCTCTAGATCCCCAAATTGCTCCAATTGCTCCCAAATCTTCTGAGAAGGTATATGGATGATGTTAGAACATAAATATGTATTTCAGGGATGCTTTTGGACCTTTAAAACACTTCTGCAAATCCTCTTTCAATTCTGGCCAATGTAGAGAACTTTACTAGTAATTTCCCTTTGACTAGTATTGGTCTCTAGGTCTCAAATTGACTCCAAATGCCTTCAAATCTTCAAGGAAGGTGTATGAATGATATTAGGACTTGAATATGATGTTCAGGGATAAGATATGGCTACCAAAAGACCTCTGCAAACTCTCTTAAGATTCTAGACCAAGTATGCAATTTTACTAGTAATTTGGGGTTCAAATCCCCCTGGGGTAAGTACTGAAAATGGCTTCCCAAATGCCTCCAAAACCACTCAAATTTATGAACAGAGGTAGGGAATGTATTAATGATGTTATTAAGGTCTAATGTGCACCATTAATTGATTATTATATCTGTTCCAACTCTCTTTCATTTAGTTGCAAAAATCATCAATTCAACCCTTGGGGAAATGGCACTATTTCTTCTCCCAATGCAATTAAAATGAGTAAAAATACTTCAAATGCTCAAGTACAGTACATGAAATTTGTAAAATACATCCATGGCAGTCCATTAATCACAAATGCATCAGAGAATCATCCATCCATTCGAAATCATCAGCATTACATTGGTTCACAACAAGGTAGTGGGGAAATGGCACTATTCCTTCATTAAAAATGAGATTTATACATTTCTACTTGGAATTTCGACTTGAAACTTTCTAGAGATGAAGAACAGAGTATTTACTTCATATTATGAAAGAAATGGGGCATTAGAAGCTCCCCCAAAGAGTACAATAGCTCACCAAAAATGCCCTCCCTTAAGGATAAAGAATATGCCATCAAAATTGGAGATGGTTGAAAGAGTGAGCTGCAATAGAAGAAACCATGAGCTGCCCTGTAGCTTACACCTGCAAATAAAGACTCGATTAAAGCTCCAAATGAAAGGTCTGAATGGCCTTTCCAATTACCAACTTGGATGGGAACCTTTCATCCTCGAAATTGGCTAAGGCAAGAAACTAGTCATCCACTAGCTCTCCCTCTTCACAAATGCAATTGCAAATTTCTCAAATGATCAAAAGCTGGTTTCCTTCTTTGTTATTGACATTTATAAAGTTCTAATGTCCTCCATGGGTTGAATTTCTTCCAAAAGATTCATGCCAACTCAAGTTGGGAAGAGATTCCAAAGAACGCCGCTTGTACAACAATTCCTAGTCTTCCACTTCCACCAAATCACATGTGGAGGCATCTTAGCTGCCCTAACACCCTTGAGCGCCCTCTTGGAGTCTATTTTTAGCCCTGACATGTCATATATGTCATATGTCAGCCTTCAGGTCTGATTTGTGTCATATGTGTCATAGCATCTTCATCATTGTTGTCATAGAGCTAGGGAATCTAGCCCAAGTGTCTCACTAGCTCCAAATTGCCTCTTCCTCTTCCATGGGAGTTACTCTTCCTCTATATTTAGACCTTGGATGAGTCATGCCATGAATAATACCTTTTGGACTCCCCCAAGTATGTTACCATTCACCGTGAATTCGAATTGGTGAGAGAATGATGCCAAGTGTAGTGGGGAAATCTAGCCATATGTGGGTCCCACTTCCTCCATGTGTCTTCATGATCAAATGCCACTTTGATTTTCACTTGTATATATTTATTTAGCTCTTTTATTAAATATTTATGCCATTCTAATGTTCAAACATCATTTATTATCTCCATTATTCCAAATCCCAAAGCTTCCACCCCAAACCTAGGAAACTAGTAATTTTCCTCCTTGGCAATTATTTGACCTTTAGCATCAATTTGACAAACTCTAATGAATAGGGCCAATGTGATTAGGCCATTGTGACCCAATGCCAAATTTGGGACATGACACATTCCATCTTGCCAGATTTAATAATGAAATCCTCCTGCTTGCCTGAATGAATAGCACGGTGGGTTGTGTCCTATATATCAATTATGATTGTGTGGAAGTGTTGCTTTGCCACTTGTCTATTATTGTTAATGCACTCATTAATAGACGGAGAGTGGGTTTTAAACTTAGGGGAGATTACAAAATTCCACATCCCTCTCACTTTTCCAAACCACTCCTATTTGCATGCTACAGGCTTTATTTGCCATTGCATTAGCCGAAGAATTTAATTTGACTATTCAAGTTCTTCTATTAGTTTTTGAGCTCGAAGCAGAATCTTGCTCAGATGTGGTTCTTGGGTAAGGATTTGAAGACCATATGACAAATAACGACCATCGAATCCACTACCACTATAGCCTTCTTGATCCCTAGATTCTTCAGAATCAAACCTCCTTGCCACAGGGCTAAGGCTTCTGCTTGATTGTTAGAACTTACAAGTCTAGCCTATTCCTCATGCAAATGATGTTTCCTGATTTTCATCAGGGTCTAGGATGACCTCCGCTGCACCACCCCTGAAACTTGCTTGTGCTTTGAACAACAACTTCCCACCATAAAATCCAACCTGAGTTGCCCATCGGTGTAGGGACAGAATTGCATACCCATGAAACAGCTTGAATACATTCATGGGGTTCGAAAAGTGAGACACTAATCTTATAAGGTGATGTGTATGGACTGAGGAGATTTATGTCCATAATTTTCTCAATATCATATGTATATTTCTACACGATGAACCATCGCTCCGGTACCATAATGTCTACATTGTTGATCTACAATAGATGTTGCTCAATATATTATTTTACCCTGTTTAATAAATAGCCCGTTGAAAAAATAATCATCATTTCAAGTGGTGGCTGCCACCGGGGGGAGGCATTACAAATATTATATTACAACCTCAAAACAAAGGGTGTGTTTCACCCTACTTTTTAAAGCCTGTTGATGCAGTCCTATGTATGACGGCCATTGGGCTTGACTCTTAGTGTTTCCTCTTGTGAGGATCAGATTAGTTCTATGGGATCCTTTGATTAATTACATTGCGTGTTCTAGGAATGGTATATTTTATTTTGGGAATGGAATACTAAGCAGATTCCCGATTGCCTGGCAGTGTTTTTTTAATGCAATTTTATATCTTTTTCTTTGTCCACAAGGATCCTGTGATAATGTTAAGACCCTAAAGAATTCTTTATGCTGTTAAGACTAGTTATACAAATAATTATACTCGGCTAACATATGACACTGTTAAAATTGAAAGAACTATGTGCATTACAATATTCTGTGGTTTTCTACACTTTTTAAGGGGTAAGGTTTGACAATCACATATGCAGGCCGAATTGGAATTTGGCGATGGAAGCAGATTTTCTCTCTCTGCCGAGTTTCTTCGAGTTCAAAGTCCAGCTGCTGACAGCAAGATTAGAACCATACAGGGTGAAAAGGTAAGACTTAGCCATGATACTATTCTAAAGGGATGAAACCATGTGCTGCTTATGCAAGTACCCAGGTTTTCTCATATCATGTGAATTTTCTTGGACTTTTATCAATATACCTGAAATTCATCAGTGAAAATATATATGGTCACTTAAAATAATTACCAACTTTTGATTTTCTTCCATGCGAGACTCGAGACTATTTTTTCTCCGTTTTCCTAAGAATATAAATCTTGTCGACCATGAGATACAAAGCCTAACAATATTTCAGACTCTAAAAATGTTGTGAATTGTCGTAAAATTTGAAAAAGTGCTATTCAAATGTTTAACGGTCGAGTGTTCTTTCACTTCATTGTGAATCTAATTTGTTATTGATAACTCTTTGTGAACACTTTATTTTTCTCTTGTCAATCTCCTTGCACTCTTTTTTCTTCTTCGAATTGTTCCTATCCCTGGAGTTCTGCCAAAGATTTGAGATACTGGGAGACAGATCTGAACCATTGCAAAAAACAACAGTAGTTTAGACAATCCATACTACGTAGTATTTCATGTAAAGTTATTTGCAAAGCTGATTGTGGACTAACTGCTTTTATGATATAAGAATTGTCCTAGAGTGGCTCGTTGGTTCTGGTGTTTCCTACTTTATACATATTAAGGCTTGACGTATATTCAACTCTTTGCTTCTATTCTAATTACCAATCAACTTTCAGATTCAATGCTTTTGTTGATTGTCCTGTCAGGTAATAACTGGGAGACGGCACGTTGGTATCATGTCAGTAGAACAAGTGGGCAATTATGGCATAAGGTATCCCTATTGAGCTAGTACATTGTATATGCTGTATGGATGACCGCCAGAAACAGTATCTCATGTAATCTTTGTTATTCAAAGAAGGAATGTGTTAGGATTTGCTACTATATAGTATATTCTTCTCTTTCTGATGTTGCTGACATGTCTTACACCAGAATAACATTCGATGATCTGCACAACACAGGAATATACACATGGGATTACCTTTACAATCTGGGTATCAATAAATTTACATTTATGAGGGATTACATCAAAATTATAAGGAAGCATAATCTCAGTCGAGATCCACAAAGGAGAAAATAACACAAAGAAGTTTACTTTCTTATCAAGTCGAACGATGAGGCACTTAAGTGGCATCACTGCGGTTGTTCCTGGCAGCTGCAAGGAAAGGTGATGTCCCTTGATTGTGGAAGGAGTTTCGGTTCTATTTCATGGTTAGCTGTAGTAAAGATTACTTTGTCCATTTAGTTGCCACTTAGGGAATATTAGATAGACTTTAGTCCTGTTGAGAATAGGTGTTAAGTAGGCGGTCTAGCCTCTTGTTTGTAATTAGGTCTTCTATAGGAATCAGAACCTTTTGTAATATTACAAGTGTAAAAGCAGTTTACTGGTATGCTTTGTAATCAGTTTTTTAGAAGTAGTCAAATTTTGACTTTAGAATAAATTAATGTTATGCTGAGAATGGCTTGCTTGAGGATACAAAACAAGCAGCTACCTATGCCACATAATAGATGTCCTCCAATGTTGGGATCTATTTGGTAAATGCTTGTGAGAAATATTGTTGTGTTTTTGCTTTGTTTATGAAATCAATGGTTGAAAGCAAGAGATGTTGTGCTGACTCATGTCAGTCCTTCTAAGTCCTCTAAATAGCTGTCCCTTATGAAGAAATGGCTGAGGAGTAAGGCTACACATTGTACATTTGCCTTTAAAATGAACGTCAAAAGGGATCCTTTTCCTCCCTAAGAAAGCAATAAGATCAATATTTAATGTCACAATAAACTGGCCAGATGTTGGGGTTGGTAAATATTCATGGGCTAAACGATACAGAAGAAATGGTTGAATTCTAGCGGTGGTTCACAGATGAACTCCCATATGCCCATTGGCTCATTTGTGGGGCTTTGAAGAGGGTTTATGCAGCTGAGGATAAGGAAGCCTGAATGCTAGTGAGGCTTGGTAATAGAGAAAGAAAGGCATGGGTTAGCCTCAAGGTGCATCTTGGTCTCTATGACCCAACAAATTTAGAAGGGTTGACTTCTAAGATTTCGTTCACTTGGTTGACCTTTAGGAAGGGCAATGAAAGGTTGCTTGAGCAAATTGATAGAGCCATGCTCTTTGAGTAGTCTATTTTCTCATTTGATTACTCAGGATCTTGTTTGGTCCAAGTTCTATCCAAAGCCATGTTGTTAGACCACCGATCCACCCTCTTTTCCATAGAAGGGTGTTTGAAGAGAATGAGCATGCCAATGGTATGCTACAGCATAAATTTTTCCCATTTGAAGTATCCAAGCTACCTACAACATGAATTTGTTCCATTTGAAGAATCCAAGCGATCTCAACTATGTAAAACTTAGCTTAGGTTACCAGTTACTTATTATTATAAGCTTCAATAGGGTTGGATAATAACAAACTGAAACACTCATGAAATACATAGTAGAAAATAAAATAAACACAGCCACACATGAAACACAAGAATTTACTCGGGAAACCCCACTACCTCTAGGGAAAACCAACAAACTAGTTCTTTTATTCTTCTTGGTCGACCAAAATACAAGGACTCACTGCTATAGCGCACCTTCGCTAAAGCTCACTACCACATATAGACCCTTCTCCCTCTCACAGCGAGTGAAGATCTCTTGTGGTCTAAACAATGAGGTAGGATTCTTCTTTTATAACACCCAATACATGAAAAACTGTGGGCACAAAACCATGTGCCACTAAAACCATGGGTGCAAAACCATGTGTCACCAAAACTGTGGGCACAAAACTGTGTGCCACCAAAACCATGTGCTAGATCTTCTCCGCAGAATCACCTTTCCTTACTAAAAGAAATCTAACACTCCCTCTTAGTGAGGAAGGTGCTCTGCATAACTCCCATCCTCTCTCGAAAGTACTTGAACTTCCCTCTGGGCAATGCCTTTGTGAGGAGATCTGCAACCTGCTTTTTTGTGGAGACGTACTGGAGCTTCACTGCTCCCTTTTGTACCCTGTCCCCAATGAAGTGATATCTAATCTTGATGTGCTTAGACCTATCATGAAATACCAGATTCTTAGAGAGTTTTATGCAACTCTGTTTGTCATAGTAAATCACCATAGGATCCAACTATGCACTGAACAATCTTGTGAGCATCTTGCGAAGCCAAAGGGCCCCACACATTGCTTGGTTGGATGCCATGTACTCTGCTTCTGCTAAACTGAGAGCCATTGAATTATGTTTCCTGTTGTACCAAGAGATCACTCCCGATCCTAGGCTGAAGCAACACCTTGAGGTGCTCTTTTTGTCCCTTTGCTCCTTGCCTAATCTGAGTTTGAGTAGCTTACTAACTGAACTTTGTCCCTCTAGACATACTGGAGCCCATACTCAATTGTACCCTTTAGGTACCTCAATCTATGCTTGGATGCAATCTAGTGCACCCTCCTAAGATCAACCATATACTAACTGAGAGTGTTTATTGCAAAACACATATCTGGTCTTGTGTTGGTTAGATACATCAAATTGCCGATCAGCTGCCTAAAGATGTGTTGTTGCAGCAACATCCCCCCCAAAATTTTGTACATATTGGGGCCTCTCCTTTCATTTTTGTAGAAAGGCTGCCTTAAGAAGCCATCCTCAGCTGTTAACTTTGTTTTTCAACAGAAAATCTTGCCATGAACCACTCCAAGTCTGCCAGAAAATCTTGTTTCTCAACAGAATTTTTTTCATGAGGTCTTCCTGGAAATCGTGGAACGATTTTAGAGAGCCCTCGCAGTTGCGGAAGTACTCAACCTTTTCCACCTGAAATAGCAGGGACCTTTAGCATGAACATCCCGAAGAGACTTAGACTTTTCTCGCATTTGCGGAAATCATTTGGGAAAGTCCCCGAAACTGTGGAGTCTTTCGGGCTATCCTCCCTCAGGTGCGGAAGCCAATCACATAAGTTTCTCGAAAAGGTCTTCGAAATTATTTTGGGAAAGCCGCGGAAGCATTCGGGTTTTCGTCCCGAAACGTCGGGTGCCGTTCGCCAAAATCTCCCCGAAACTTTGCAAAGAACTTAGAAGTTTCTTTAAAAATTTGCGGAATCCTTTGACTTTTCCTTCCAAAACTGCGGAAACGTTCAACCTATCCTTCCGAAACTTCGGAGGCATTCGCCGTATTCTCCCGAAAAGCCGTCGAAGGGCTCCTTTTGAAAACTCTTAGGAACCATTCAGGTTTCCTTCCCGCAATGCCGGAAGCCAATCACATAAGCTTCTCGAAAATAACTTAGAAACTTTTGAGCGTTTGCGGGACGTAAGAAGGAAGCTCCGCGGAGCCATTCAGTCTTTTCTCACGGAGCGGCAGAAGTCTTTTACATAACTCTCCCGAAAAGATTTAGAAGTTATGGTTAAAATTGCGGAAGCTATTGTCGAAATCCTTCCGAAATGGCGGAGGAATTCGAGGAAGCCGCCCGAAACTTGCGGGAGCCATCCGCCAACCTTCCCCGGGGCCGCTAAGTGACTTAGTTTTTTGAAAATTTTTGAAGTCTCGAAGTCGCGGAAGCCATTCACCAAAGCCTTCCGCAACTGCGGAAACCTTCGCGGAATCGTTCCGAAACCTCACCGAAAAAGCTTTGCGGAGCCGTTCGAGTTTTCCTTCCGCAACTGCGGGAACCTTCGCGGTTTTCATTCCGAAACTTCTCCGAGAAAGTTCACGAAAGTCTTCTGCGGAAGCATTGGTGGAAGCCTTCCGAAACTGCGGAAGCCATTTGCGAAAGCTTTCCGCAATTTCGGAGGCTTTCATGTTAGCATCCCGAAAAGAGCCGCCAAAGGACTTTCACGTTCAAAATCATTTTTTGCGGAAAACGTTCGACCAATTTCCTTCGAAGCCACGGAAGCCTCCACTATATCCTTCCGCAATGGCGGGTGAAATTCACAAGTTCGTCCCGCAGGAGGCGGTCGCGCGCGAATCGAGAATATTTGATTTGACGCCGACGTACCAGTATTAAACCCGTTTTAAATGCGCCACCCACCCCGCACGTGCCAGCTCATTTAAATAGACGGTGGGGGCTCGAGCCAAACACGTTGTTATTTCTCGATTGGAAGATTTGTTGGACGTCGCGCAATCGCTCCAGCTCAGCCTACTTGTCCACGTTCATGGCCACCTCATTCAGTTGTCTTCACGGCGCCAGGTAGGAATTTTAACCATTAAATTTGCCTCTCCTATGCGTTAGATTACTATTGGGTTGTCCTTTTTTGAAGACGATTGGTCTAGGTTGGATTTTGACAGGCAAAATGCTCGTCATGGGCTACTTTGCCTGTCAAATACAGTCAAAATTTCATTTTTCCGTCATACAAAACAAAGAAGTTGTGAAACGTTTGTATATGATGTATAGACCGTCAGTCTGCACGGGTGGAGTTTTTCCAAACTCCAACCCTAGCCGCATACGTCGTTGTTCTTCGCGTTCGAAGTCACCAAACCCCGTGAATGTTTAAACTACACCAGCCGAAACCCGAAACTATAACCACCCGGCGTCGTCAACCCCTGTCCGAGTTTCAAAACCTACCGTAGAACGCCTCGCCAAGGTACCGTCAGATAACCATAGCGGTCGAAGCTTCCGTCGGCTCGTAAATATGAAAACGCCTCCTTATTTCGTCGCAGAGTCATTGCAACCCGAACTTCCCCGCCACTAATCATTTAAAAGCATCATGGTGAAGGACACCATCCCCACTAGAGCTGGACCGAGAGCAGGTTGCTTCCGCAACATGCTTATCCTCGCAGGAGCATTCCAAACCCGCCCCTTTAAAAGAATCAGGATGATTAAAATCTAGATTTCTTGTCTGGAATGGTGTATTTTGCTTCCCAATATGCAGCTTCACATTTTGTTTTATCTCATTCACATATTAAAACAATGACGCTCTCTGTTAAAATCTCACAGTATGTTGCTCAATTTCATAATGACTTGTATATGGGTGCTATCAGGGATAAGTCAAAATGCCAAAAGGTGGTAAGAAGAAGGCTAAAATGACAGAAAAGAAGCCTACGCCACTTAAAACTGAGACCACACTCCAGGATACTAGGTGCACCACCGGTGTTCCTCCAGAAATCCGCTGGGGTGACATTTACAGGATGATCCGAGACCAGGATGTCCCGGACATGTTGTTAGAAGAGGGGCAGATTTATCTAAATATCAAAGCTTCAGGCATAACCAGAGCTGCTACCCGCCTTGAACTATTCCCCTATGCTGAAGTGATCGGATGGATACTCCAACATGCCGATGCGGAAGGAAGAGTAACTCATGACAGCGGGAAGATAGCCATTGCCTCATTTCACCCCGCATACTTGGCCGCGGCCTACAAATTTCCCCGCTCCCAGCAATCTCTAACTGATGAATGGCTGGGCAAAATGAACAACGTTGAGATGGCCAAAAAGCTATTGGTCGTAGGCAAGCATTTGAGAAAGAAAGGAAATGACGAATACGACGTCCAGAATCTGAGACCTCCTTTCAGGTTGATCGCCTTGATGTTGTGCAGAATCTTCGGCATGCCCGATGGCACTGTGTACAAGATTCAGTGGGTCCCTATCATCCACTTCGTGGCATTTAAAGGAACTGTGTTTGACTGGGCCACTCTCCTGTCAGATAGTTTGGCCTCAATGATAGTTGCTGCTAGAGAAGGACTGGCCTTGAAGAAGGCAGAATTTTTCATGTCCTCATATTTGATTGATTGTATTTTGGCCAAGGTGGACTTCCCCAAATTGGGCTGCACATGGGATAAGGCCACCACCCCGGTTTATACCGCTTTCAGGATGATGTGGGCCCAGAATTACAAACCTAGCTACAAACTCATCTGTGAGGGGTTCATCATGCCCCTATATGAGAAGATATTCAAGGAGGAGCCCAACTGCCTGTCAGAGAATGCTTTGGAAGTCCTTGAGAATTACGGGGATTTTTACTTTTCAGAGCAAGGCACCTACCTCAGAATGTTTGGAGGGACTAAAGCTCCATACATTTTGCCGCAGTATGCCACAGATTATGTGGTCCTTAAGGAAGCAGTAAGACAAATCTTCCTGGATGGAATTGGAGCAATGCTCCACAAACAACATAAGGCTTCCTTTCCCCTCTACCTTTCTGCATAGGGGCTTACAAGTTCTCGGGGGTTGCCTCAGCCGAAGAGTTTGTGCAGGAGCTGAAGGCCTTCCACTTCGGTGAGGTGATCTTCCACAGGAATGACAGGAAGGGAAAAGTGGCCGAGCACTGTAAGGAAATCTATGCTCATTTTGAGTACTCTCACTATCCTGATGCCGAGGAGGAGGTATTCAGAGGCATCAGCAACATGGCTGAGTTGCGAACCTTTCGCCAAGGCAGTGGAGCAAGCTCTAGCTCAACCAAGGTCCAGAAGACCAGCCAGCAGAAGGAGAAAGAAACCGATGATGCCCGAGCTCAGGAAGAGCTCAGATTAAGAGAAGAAGCCAGATTGCAGCGGGAGGCTGAGGAAGCCAGGTTGCAGCAGGAAGCTGAAGTGGCAAGGCTACAGAAAGAGGCGGAGGAATCCCAACAGCAGAAAGAGGCTAAAGATGAAAGGCAACGGAAAGAGAATGAAGATCAACTGCAAGCTGAACAAGCTGAGGTAGAGCGGAAAGCAGAAGAAGAGCAAAAAGCAGGTGAAGATGCCCAAGCAAGTGGATCCGGTGTCCAAGACATGGAAATAGACGCACCTCAAGCAGGTGGCTCTGGTACCCAAAATGTGGGAACAGATCCAGCGCAGGGAGTCCGGACCCCACTAGCTGAAGAAGAAATAGACATTATGGACCTCCCAGTTGTCCCGTACACTGCATCGGGAAAACATACGGTGTCCAGGTGGAATGAATTTGTCTATGACAAGAAAAGGAAAGCAATGGTCCTTAAATCGGAAGAGAGGATCAAAAGACTCTTCCAGGAGGATATCATTACCCACCGGGAGGTCACTGTAATGCGGAATACAGATAAAGATCCCTTTGCTATGGCATCCGCAGTTGTAGAAACAACAAAAGCATCACTGGACAATGTAGGTGTTATAGTTAGAGAAAATGAATTGACAAAGAAGAGAGCTCGTACGCTACAACAGACTATGGCTAATGAGAAAGCCTACAGGGATCTTGTGGTGAACGAGTATAATTGCCTGTACGCCGAGCATAAAGAGCTGTCAGACAAATATAACCGGTTAGAGGAAGAGAAGGAGCAGCTATCAGTCCTGATGATGATTGAGGAAGCAGAAAAGAATGATGCAGTAGCCAGAGTGTCCTAGCTTGAAACAGACAAGCTGGCATTAGCTGAGCAATTGGAGCAAGCTGAGAGCAGAACGATGGACATGTCTCCCTTCCATGAGCTGTCCTGCAGCATCCTGAAGCAAATGCATGACACTCAGGAGCTAATCACTAATGAGGTTTGCAAGCTCAAGGCCATGGTGGTCAGGTTAAAAGAAATTAATGCGGAGGCCCATAGGCTCAAAGCCAAGCATACCCGTGTCAAGGCAAATATCCTGAGCCAGATAGAATGGCGAGAAGGAAAGGGGGGTTTCCCCACACATCTCCCATTCAAATCCGTGGAGGGTTTTAATGAGGATGTGGCCCTTTTGGACTTCTGCAGAAACTGTGGCAGTAAGCTAATAGCCAGTGTGCAAGGAACAAGGGATAGGATCAACGGTCTATATCAAAGGATCCAGGGAGTGCATGACAGGTGCAAATTGAATTTCCCGCAATCCCTCGATGATTTCCCGGGTGAGGAACAACGCTTGGCTGAACTAAAGGAAGAACTAGGCATCCAAACTAAATATGTTAAGAAAATTGATGTCCTAGCAATTGATGACCTCCAACATTATATTGGAATGTCATCAGTCCACAGCCACTTGCTTAAAGAAGTGCATCAAGCTGCAGTAACGGAAGTTCAAGGCATCGGAGCAGAGCTTAGAAAAACTGTGACTTCACAGAAAATCCTGCTCCCTGCTCCCGCAAACATAGTCATAAGGGACACGGGTATATGGTATAGTTACATAGCGGAGGAGGAGAAGAAAGCAGCAGCAGTAGCAGGAGCAACAACAAATCCAGAATCTTCTCTCCCAGCAGCCATTCAAGCAGCAACAGTGAGCTCGGTTCCCTCTTCCCCAGCAGTGGCAGATATTCCAGCCAGTTCGATTCCTTCTTCCCAAGCTGCAGCAGCAGTTCCAGTGAGCTCGAGTGCCTCTCTTCAGGCACCATCGGCATCAGCAGCAGCAGCAACAGTTGAATATAGTGCTGCTCCTCCAACTGAAACACACGCACAAGAATGACAGCACTAATATTAGAACATTATTTCTGTTATTTTTGTATTTGGCTCTCAGATGTGTAAAGCGTAGAAGCTATGGGACAGCTGTCCCTATTTTCTTTTAAATAATTTCTGTAAAAGAAAGGGAATCACATTTTTGTCTGTTATAGGAGAGAATTTTCTGTAGATGACAAGTGGAAAAGGCCAGGTGGCAGCCCAAAGGGAATTTTTGTAATTATAAATAGAAGCTAGGAAGAATATGAAAGGACTTTTGGCAGGGAATCATTTTTGAAACCTGTACGAGCTATCTTGTATTGGTTCTAAGAAAATCGAGTTTTCTAATAAAAGCCTGGAGATGGACGTTTTGCATGGGAACGAAAGATGGATGTGTATTGGACTATTCTGGTGACTTCCATACTGTAATATGAGATCTTTCTTGTTATCTGAACTATTTCTTTGCAACAAATGATTTTGCTTCTTTCTGTGCAAACGATTTCTCCATTTCATGAGCAGTGAATGTGTTTTATATTAAATCAGAAGCTATCTTCTGATATCTTTATCTTTGCTGTAGCTTTTTCTTTCTGATTTAATGGCTATCCATTCTTTCTTTAAGACAACTCCTACAGCTCATTGTTCATGCCTTTAAATTTGCTCCTTGCAGGGATCATTAGATTTATTTCAGTTTGTTTTACACTTAGATCTGTTTCTTTCATTCTTTCCATCTAGATTGGATAATTTTGCTTCTTTCTTTGATGAGTAATGAAATGTGTCATTTACAATGAGAAGCTATCTTCTGAGATCTTTTATCTGGCTGTAGTTTTATCTTTAAGATTCAATGGCTGTCTGTTCTTTCTTTAAAGATAACTCTTACAGCTCATTGCTCACACTTTAAATACATTCCTTGCAGGGATAGTTAGATATATTCCAGCTTTAGACTTAGATCTGTTTTCTTAGTCTTGCATCTAGATTAAATATAAACTAGGCACTTGCATATCATTATAAAACATAAAACTCAAAAGAAAGGTGGATCGGTCCATAACCGGTACAATTGGAATAAAACTCCAAATCCTCGGTTGCCGGAACCGCTAACCGGACGGATTCCCTATACCAAATGGGAGATAATCTAATTGGGATCATCTCTCGGGGAGAATCCCTTTCTGATTGATGCTACGATATCCGAGGCATCAACAAGATGGTGGGATCAACTTTCTCTGACTCTGACACATTTAGATTCTTAAGGTTGGTGATGTGTAGCCATGAGCTTGCAATCCTCCATGCCAAATCTCTTGAGGATTTCTACTGCATATTTTCCTTGCCCAAGGAAGATCTCACCCTTTTGCTACAAAACCTCCAATCGCATAAAGTAATGCATTAATCCCAGATCTTTCATCTCGAACTCTTGAGGCTGATCCCGTTTACATCCTGTAACCAGTTTCTCTGCTCCTGTTAAGAATAAGTCATCTACATAAAGAACAATAATGAGTGGATCACCCTCAACCATCAATAGATATAGGTTGGGATCCACGTCACTATTGACAAAACCAATGCTTTGGAGATAACTGTCGATCCTAGAGTACCATGCTTTGGGCGCCTGCTTGAGCCCATATAAAGCCTTCTTCAGTCTACAGACATGAGTTTCTTTGCCATGAACCTCAAAGCCCTGAGGCTGCTCTATGTACACCTCTTCCTCAATAACACCATTGAGGAAAGTTGTCTTGATATCCATTTGATGAACTTTCCATCCCATTTGAGTGGCGATGGACATAACTGCATGGATGAATGCATATCAGGCTACTGGGGCAAAGGTATCATCATAGGCTACTCCCTCTTTCTAAGAGAATCCTCGGGCTATGAATCAAGCCTTATACTTTTCAATGCCGCCATCTGCAGCATGCTTGATCGTATAGATCCATTTTGAGCTGACTACTAACTTGTCTTCTGGACGAAGTACTATCTCCCATACCTTATTCTTCATGATGGAGGCGCACTCTTCCACCATGGCGTCTTTCCATACTTGTTTCTTTGTAGCCTCTTCAAAATTGGTGGGTTCAGACTCAAGAATGTCACCCATGAGTGCTGCATACCTTGAGTATCTCTGTTGAGGTCTGCTAACTCTAAAAACGGTCTTGGCAACCTTCACCTATTCCCTAACTTTCTTCAATGTCTGTTCAGCCCACCTGGTCCTCTTTTTCTGAGAGGATTCTGTGACATAATCCTGCTCTTCCTCATACTGCTCACTTTGAGTACCTACAGGAAGTCTTCTGGTCTGGGAAGGAGATGCGAATACCTCTTGAGGAACCTCATCCTCCTGAATACCCCCACAAGATTTCTTGAATGCTTTGTCTTCTTCAAACTTCACATCCCTGCATTCTACAGTTTTCTGGGTAGAAGGAATGTAAACTCTATAGGCCTTAGAGGTCTCACTGTATCCTATTAGGATTCCTGTTTTTGCTGTAGGATCCAACTTTGTCCTT
This sequence comes from Larix kaempferi, assembly GCA_027924585.1. Taxonomy (NCBI): domain Eukaryota; kingdom Viridiplantae; phylum Streptophyta; class Pinopsida; order Pinales; family Pinaceae; genus Larix; species Larix kaempferi. The sequence goes on from BSBM01001035.1 coordinate 2,433,708, forward strand.
TTCTTTGTAGGAACATGACTGTAGATCACGTACCCGAATATCCGAAGATGCCTTATGTCTGGTTTCTTATTGGTGAATGCTTCTTCCAGAGTCACGTCTCCTAATTCTCTATGAGGTTTATGTTCTGTAGGTAGACTATAGTGTTGCAAGCTTCAACCCATAAATTTTGGAAGATCTTGATCATGCAACATGACCTTTCTTGCTCCAACAATGGCTCTGTTTTTCCTTTCAGACACCCCATTTTGCTGAGGAGTGTAAGGTACTATTATGTCCCTCTTAAGTCTTGCCTCTGCACAGAAATTCTTGAAGGCATTTGAGGTGTACTTGCCTCCATTATCTGTCCTGAGGACTTTTATCCTTCGCCCTGTCTGATTCTCAACAAAGGCCTTGAATTCCTGAAACTTCCTAAGAACATCTCCCGACTTCTTTCCCTTCAAAAAATAAATCCAGGTTTTCCTGGAGAAGTCTTCAATGAAGTTGATGTAGTACTTGAACTTCCCTCCAATGGATGGAGAGGACATGGGCCCACAAATATCTGAGTGTATCAGATCTAGGGCTACTCTGGACCTGGTGTCACTCTTTGGAAATGCAGTTCTGACATGTTTCCCTAGGACACATCCTTTGCACACTTCTTGGTGCTCTATGTTGAAAGGAGGAAATCATGTCACGATTTGTCTCAATACTTTGAATGCTCCATGACCAAGATGGGCCATACATCTATGCCACAATTCACTGTCATGACTGCCGTTGGTGTTGCCTAGTGCATAATGTGAGCCAAAATGTAACTTGTATAGCTTGTCCTTTCTAACTCTAATGACTTCATTTGCGTTCTTGCCCAACCCTTTGGGCTTGATATAAGCCCTTCAATCCCTGAAGGAGACTTCATATCCTTTATCCTCCAAAGTTGATATAGAGACCAGGTTCTTCTTCATCCTAAGTATGTAGAGAATATCTACTAGGTAGAGGGCACCACTAGAATCTCTCTCAAATTTTACAGTCCCTATCCTTGTAGGTCTGTATGCATAATCATCTCCCAACAAAATGTCAAAATCAAGCTTCTGTTCTTCAAGGTTGCGGAAATAATGCTTGTCTCTGGTCATATGACTAGATGCTCCACTGTTGATATACCATATGTCCTTAGACTTTGTACTGGAGAGACATGCTTGGCGATTTTCGCCTGCCATTGTTATCGAACCTCAAACACTTGCAAATCCAATCTTCCAACAAAGATACGTTTCCTTGAGGGCTGTTTAAATAACCTTGCTCTGATACCATGTAAAACTTAGCTTAGGTTACCAGTTACTTATTATTATAAGCTTCAACAGGGATGGATAATAATAAACTGAAACACTCATAAATTGCACAACAAAAAATAAAAGAAACAAAGCCATATGAAACACAAGAATTTACCCTGGAAACCCCACTACCTCTGGGAAAAACCAGCAAACTAGTTCTTTTATTCTTCTTGGTCACTACTGGACCGAAATACAAGGACTCACTACTATAGCGCACCTTCGCTAAAGCTCACTACCACACATAGACCCTTCTCCCTCTCACAATGAGTGAAGATCTCTTGTGTGTCTAAACAATGAGGTAGGCTTCTTCTTTTATAACACCAAATACATGCAAAACCATGGGCACAAAACCATGTCCTACCAAAATCATGGATGCAAAACCATGTGCCACCAAAACCGTGGGCACAAAACCGTGTGCCACCAAAACCATGTGCTAGGTATTCTCCGCAGAATCACCTTTCCTTACTAAAAAAAATCTAACAAACTATATTAAAAAGATTTGGAATCTCACTTCATCCTCTTGTGAGGATCTGGGTTGGGCTGTTTAGTGGGAGAAACCCATAATTACAACTTACAACTACCTCTTTTCCTATAGAGGTTTTGACCACCAAATTGCTTCCATCCATAGAAAATGTTACAACAACGTTCAAGAGGAACTTGAATAAGTGAGCCAAGGCTCTGGTTTAGTGCTTTTGACAAGGTCTTGCAAGCTTGCGCTCGTACATCGAGACACCATCTCAAAGTGGTTGAGCCCAAAAGTGACAAGGGTGCCCAAATCATAGTTAGATTGTATTGGATTAAAACCAAAGACAAATTGGCTAAGGATTTATTTAAATCTTTGACTTCTAAGGAGGTCATGGAAATAATCTTGATGCTTAAAAGTTCAAACCCATGAGGAAGATTTACCCAACAAGCTGATATCGAGAAAGAGTCTGTGGCCCATTATAATACTATTTTCCAATCTTAGTGTTGGAAGTTTCATTGTCATTGATGTCAACAAAGGTCTTGAAGCGTCTTGATGCTTGAAGCAATAAAGATGCCATTTTGGCAAAAAGGTGAAGTGTCAAAAGAAGCCTTGAAGTATATGTCAACATTAAGGCAAGAAGAGAATCATTAAAGAGTTGAAAGAAATGCTTGAAATGTTGAGATAACAATGGAGTATTATGAATTCAATATAAATTTGCTACTACCCACATACAAATTGAGAAGACGACCCTCCATGGTAGCCTACACATGTACAACGATTAAACAAGAGAGACCATAAGTCGGCCTTGTTTTGGAAGTACATTACCAAGAATATCAATATGTGTTAGGTTGGCTCAGTCAAATGGAGTTTTGAATAGACTCACAAAGAAAAGCAAGTCGGCCCTGTTTAAAAGAAGGATAAATACAGAGTATAAATAAAAGAGCAATTTGCCTCATTTTGTGTGGAAGCAAGTGAAGTGATGGAGATCTGAGGTAGCGAAGAAGTAGCAGGTCTAAATAGCGACGGAGCAATCCTAGAAACAAGTCAAGTAATGAAGTCTGTGAAGGACTGTCAGCAAGTTTGATTACAAGTTAAAGAACTAATAGGGGTTGAGCTTTTGAAGGATTGTTTGTTAAAATTGCAACAAGTTGAAGGCAGATCTATGACTGCTTTTGGTTAGCTACAGATTCGGTCTAGTTGGCACTCTTTTTGTTTAAAAGTTTTGGCAAAAGTGGCACAGTCCTTGGTTATCAATTCGAGCTAGTTGATACACTTTTCTGTTGTTTTTAAAGGACCGTTGAAGGGTATTTGTTGTAGGTAGAAGACCGAATTTGGAGCAGAAGTGGATTACTCCCTTTAGAGAGAATGATTTTTGACAAATAAGTGGACAAATATTTTGACAATACTAGCACAATTTTAACCTAGATTAATAAGGGCAAGCTTAAAGGGTAACTAGAAGACAGATTTGGGACTATTGTACTTTAACATATAGTTCTGAGCTTGTTGGAAAAGGAGAACATTGGTTAATGATTGAATTAAATCCAAGGACAGATTTGGATCTGTGTATGAGGTGGAGTATTGTGAGCAACATTGTGTATAGTTGAGTAACAGTTTTGAAGAAGAGTTTGAAGCAGCGGTGAAGACAAATTAGGAGATTGGTGTCTCCCATAGGTTGAATCCTGTGAACTAGGAGGTTGGAACTTCCTTCTAGTTGGAGTTGGTAAATCAGGGAGTTGGAGCCTCCTTCCAGTTGGTGCTGGTAAACTGGGGGATTGGTGTCTCATTTGAGGTGGTGCCCCCTTCTAGTTGGTGGTGGTAAACTAGGAGGTTGGTGCCTCCTTCAAGTTGATGCTTGTAAAAAGGAGATTGGTGTCTTCTTCAAAGATTGTAACAGTTCATGATTTTATCTATAGAAGTTTCATATAAACATTTTGTGTACAATGTGATGATGTCTATTTATAATTGATGAATGTTAATGATGCTATAAAGTTGTTAAAAATTGGTAAACTTGTAAGATACTGATTCACCCCCCCCCTCACTATCATTGTGTGTTCCAAAACATAGGAGGTAATGGAGGAATGTACGGTGGCCATGCAAAAATGTATTGATGTGGTCCATCATACTCTTTTAGACATATAATTGAGGCATTGTGATTAGCCTTTGACATTGTAGGAGCTTTTTGTAGCTCTTTCTAAGGTGGCCAATGACAAATTTCTCAAATTGCTTAGACTTGATGACTTTCCATGTGCATTCTACAAAGTCACTTCGAAATTTATTCGGCTCGATTTGTTATGTGTACAGGGAAGTTGTTAGCACTTAATTATTAGGAAACCCTCTCAATAGAGGCAGTACTAAGTTTACTTCGAAAATTGGCAATTTGGAGTTGATTGTGAGTTGGAAACCCATCATGATTTTGAAAGTATCTTATAACATACCAACCAAGGCCTAGTTCTAAGTGTTAAGCATATTCTACCCAAAACTGTTTGTTCTAAGCTAATGGGCTTTATTAGAGAGCAATGCTTTCTAGACAATATCAAAGCCATGTGGAAAATAATGGAATGGGCTAGATGCTTTGGTCTCGTTATGCTTTTTATGAAAATAGATTTGGGAAAGCATATGACAAGGTTGAATGGCCTTTCATTTTGGCCATGCTTAAGTCATTGGAATTTGGTCCTTTCTTAATTAGATGTGTGGAAACTCTTTTCATTGAGGCTATTGTATGTCTCTCCCTTAATATATACAAGTTTAAGGAGGTAGCATTGTTTAGTTCTATCCATCTAGGTTGTCCTCTTGCCTCTTGCATTGACCCTTTATGTGATGGCAATTGAAGCTCTTGGATACCTTATTGTAGAGAGGGCTTCATTTATGGAATTCCTAGCGAAGAACTTAAAGCGGACCAACGAGTTAATGGTAATTTTGTATACAACACCTCTTTTACCATCTAAGAAGACCTAGATTCAATAAAGAATAACTTGACCTATCTAAAGTTCTAAACACCTTCTGTCTATTGTTTGGCTCCAACATTTAGGGCGGCAACACCCAAGTATATAGACAAAGCATTAAGGACATCCTTGATTGGATTAGACATTGAGGTTGGATTTGGATTCAACCATACCAATGGTTTAATTTCCTTGGGATCCCTTTTGCATTCCTAACCTCACCTTTACATATATGGGACATGATCATTTTGTAGAATTTTCAGTGTTCTTTGACTTTTAATGCGGAGTAGAAATTTCACCTCTTTCAGAGGTTTTCTGGATCTTAACCCTGTGAATTTTCATCATTGGCTCTGTTATGAAATATAAGTAAAACAATAGCAAAACTGGACAATCTTTCACCTCTTAACAACTCCAATCAACAAGGAAATCCAAGAGAATATTTCAGTATGCCAACAAGTTGCAGCCCTTTAGGGCAATTTTACCATGCAATGTAAAACATATCTGAATTCACTTTATGACCACTATAAATGCAACAAAAAATATGCCCTATCTTCTTCAATATTAATGCTAAATCATTTAGCAATTTCATCCTTAACTTGTGTCAAATCAACAAGACATACAAGTGCTGCAAATTATAATACCAAGAAGAAATAGATGGCTGAAAATCATATATGCAATAGAGACAATTTTGGACAGCTGAAAACTTTATATATATGTATAAAGATGAAGTTCATATACATACCATACCTTGATCCCAAGACTAGTGCAATCCTCTATCTCTTCAAAACCATAACTAGGGGAAACCAAGAAAAACCCTAACCAATAGAAAGGAGCTCCAATAAGCAAGTATCACACTAGCATGACCTCCAAGGAAAGATATCTTCTCTTCTCCACTCCTCAACACATAAAATCTAGGATTAAATCATAAAACCTTAGCTTCAATGTCCCCAAGGGATGAAACCCTAACCCTAGTATTCAAGATGCTCCAAAAGCTCCAGGAAACTCTAATTCCTCCAAGACAAGAGAGAGAAAGAACAAATATGTAGATCAAAGAGAGAAAGAGATTAGTGTGCTCCTTTAGTAATCTCTAACATAAGAGTGATTAAGAATGAGAATGATGAAATGCCTTTTTTTTAACTTATATATGAGAGGTAAGGAATGCCAACAAAACATGTGGCTCTAAACTATTGCAAGCAACCTACAAAGCCACAAGTAGGTTCACACATGTGGAGTGCTACACTCAAAGGGTACACATGTCAAGCTTCAAGGTAATGTCATCCAGCAAGTGAACTCCACAAGATGTGTCCAACACTTGTCCTTTCAGCCTCCAAGGAATCCAATGCTCCTCCTAAGCCATGTGCTCCATTGGCTCTACTCCCCCTACATGAACATTGTTGCAACCTAGGCATCGTCAAATCAACTCCATGCCTCCATGAAAGCACCAAGCTACCACATGCTGTCTAGAGCTCAATGCCCTCCTCTTGAATGTTGAATGCTCTTCCAATGCATGGTGTTTACCAAGCAAACGACCTCCATGTGGTCAGCATGTAGAATGTCACCAAGTTGTCTGAAGGTATCCAACACTCTAAAGAAGAATGTCATGCAAACACTGAAGCCATCTCTAGTGTGCAAATCCATCATGGACCATCCAAGGGATAATCATACACCATGCACCCCAAATCTCATGAAGTACTCCTAACATGGTGTAAACACTTTTAGACTAACCCTAAAAGCTAACACATTCAAAGGGTGGAAAATGGATTCCTAGACCAATGTCCCTTGTAACTTAGTTCCATATTTGCACTAATGATTGTAGGCCACCCATGTTATTCGTCATGTTAGGCTCCCTCCCTTAGTGCATACAAAAGGCTTGAGAAATCCATTAGATGTTTCTCTAAGTGAACTTTGAAGTACTAAAAGGCTTTCATAGATTCAACTAAATCCTATGTTGCACACCAAGGAATTTGAGAGGTATGGGAATTATCAACATCTTACACATAGGTTTAGGTCTTGTTACACCCTAGATTGTTTGTAGCGTGCTTACCAAGATATACTAGAGTGAAGGGGTCTTTTTCCATTGTGAAAGGCCAAGTTTGAGTTTGTTTATGTAAAAGTGTTGGTCTAGTTGGGCTCAAGACCCATGGTCTGGTCATGGCAGGTCCTCTTGGTTTTCATTTCAAGGAGTATTGGCTTAGTGGCTTTGTTGACTACCCCTTGATAGGTGGAATCCCCCCATCATGTTGGGATTTTGTGCTCTGGGTTGGTGCTTTGGTGCTTCTTGGGATGGACCCACTAAGACACATGGCTTAGGGGCTCCTAGCCACACTTATGTTTATGTTATGTAGAAGCTGATTGTGCATCTAAGGGTTGTCATACTTGCCTTAGCACACCTCATTTATGCCCACTTGGACCTTCTTTTTCATGTATTACCCCTTCTCTCGCTCTACATGTGCAAAATCCATGATGACGTCATCTTCAAGAAAATCCTTACCTTGCTAAAGGGGAGGACGTTGAGGGATCTTCTACATTGCTGGGATTAGTTGGGGCATGACGTCCTCCTTCGGCTCATCACTTTGCTTGGATGAAGCCATCTACATCATTTTATCAGTATTTTTAGTCTTGTGGTTTAGTCCTCGACTTGTGGGTGACAAACCCTAAATTTAAGTTGTTTTACTTTTTAGTAAGGTAGGCCCTAAAGTTAGAAAATACTAGGACACCTCATATAAATAAAGGCTCCTAGCGCTCATTTAAAAGCAAAGACAAGTGTTCAAATATGTACTTATTTCCCTTTTTCTGGGTATATTGGAGTTTTTGAGACTAACACACCTCTCTTTTCAACATATTTCTCTTGTGATAAATGGTGGAATGATGAAATTTTAGGGTTTTGTTATCTTACAAGGTTGATTCAAAGAATGGTTGTTATAACTCGTGACTGAGGAGGATCTAAGAACTCTCTCTCTTGCCCTTTTTTTGGTGATTGTTGGTAAGATCTTTCCATTTTCTTGTTTGATGTTGCTTTTGCACTTTAAGTAAGGTAAATTAGGTTTTTGTTAGCATCTTGTCAATCTTATTTGTGGAGACTTTACTCTTGAAAGAGCTCTCCATAGTGGGGCCTCGAGATTCATTATTTGGCCTAATTAGGGTTTGGCTACTTTGACCTATCTAGGGTTACTAGCCTTTGCCCTAATTGATAAACCTTGAATAACCAAATTGAGTAGGGATGTTGACCTCGATTTCTTATTTCCCTAGGGTTGAGGACTAAGGTCATAACCCCTTCTCTTCTTTTTTTATATCAAAATTCTATTGTATATATTATAAAAAATACCAAAAAATATAATAGTTGGAAAAACCCTAAAAACTTAGAAAATTCATATCTCAAAAAATATCATGAAATTGAAAATTCTGTTCCATTGGGAAAGTGCACCCTAAGTGGTTTTATGGTGGATTTTCAGGAACAACCTTTTCATGTGGTTAGTTTGTGAGATATACTATGAATTGTGTGTTCTAGGGTTTCCTTTTTGTTGATATGTTATAACAGGTACAATATGTACATCAATCAAATCAACGAAGTTCGAAGGTCTAAAGTGTAAGGAATTAGGCTTAGGTTGGCCATTGGGGGGTTGGACATCAGTTGGGAAATGTTTAAGTGGGTCCACCATCTATTTGAGGGTTGATTAGGGCATAAACTAGATCTAGTTATGCACTTTCAGATCTGATTTAGGGCTTCCCTTCACCCTCTGAAGGCACGTCACTTGCCCTAACATACAAGGTACATTATATGTGGTAAGTTGGCTTGTTTATGTTGATTTTTATCAACTTTCTAAAGTGTTCTTGCTTGTTGAACATTGGTTGTCATTGATTTCAACTAACGATGATGTCAAGTGTTTGACTGTCATCTAATGTCACAGAGGATGTCAACTGATTCAATATGAGTAATTGATATAAGCCTAAGTCAAAGTGGATACAACATTCCAACAGAAGTACGAAGAAGCCACTTTGAGGTAGTCTATGTGCACAATGAAGAAAGCATGAATACCAAAAGTATATGCGCAAATGGTGAAGGTGGAAAATATGTATGCAACTTTGGAGTATATCTAAGAGTGCATTATGTCTAAAGATGTATATCAAGGATACAACACTCAAGCAACTTTGGAGTATACCTAAGAGTGCATCAAGGATACATCTTACAGGTCAAGTTTAAAGAAGTACATAAGATGATACATCATGCAGATCCAAAAGATACTTCTGTAACAACCCTCATATACGAATATAGGAAATATTTGATATAATATGATATAATGTAATATAGTATAATGTAAATAATAAAAAGAAACATGAAAAAAAGAAGTAACATAAAGCAAATTTTGCATAAAGATAGAAATTAAATAAGAAATTAAGAAAAGGGGAGACGGGGGAGATAAAAGGAGGAGAAGAAGTGGAGAGGAGGATCTTTTTTTGTCTTTTGGCATTTGGAAGAGGAGCTCTGGAGGAGAGGAAAGCAAGATAGCATTGGCATAGGGTTAATTGTGGGGGCTCAGGGGCCTCAGCGTTTTTGGTTGGGGGTTGGTTGGGTGGAGAGTCATCCCCCAACCTTCAGTTGCACATTTTAGAGCCATCAAGGTAATCACTGGGTCTTCTAACCAGGTATGTACTGATTTGTTTTCAGATATTCTTGCATGTTGTAATATTTTATGTATTATTAGTTTTTCATAAATTTTAGGGTTTTACATTTGGTATTAGAGTTGTGTTCAAGAGACCTGAGGGCTTGTCCTTTGCTTCCCTCATTTTTGCTATAGATCTAGTTTGTATAATCTCAGTTAGTATGACGTTTTTGTTCACACTCACGTTACAGATTTAGTTTGCAAATTGCAGTCGGGTCTAGTGACCATGATTTAACGATAGATACCCAAAGATTTATTTTTATTTTTATTTTCTTTCTGAGCGATTATACATCCCTCTCTACAGCGTGCATGCATAAATTCCTGTATCTACTTCCAAAATAACCTCCAATGCTATCTTCATTGCACAACCAACTTTAAATCGAACCTAGAATCGTGAAATTTGATGCTAGGTTGGTTCCATAATACCCATTTTTGGCCACCATGTTATCCTCCCTTCTCTGTGGTGTAAAAGATCCTAAATCCTTTCTGTATTTAATGTAAATCCCATTTCTGTATCTAAATAACTCATTGATCGATATTTGATAGGAAGAATATAAGAGGGTCTTTTATTGTTTTTATAGTTTATAGTGATTGATATTTGATTTCTTTCACTGTGTCCTTTTTCTCCTTTCAATGTAATTTGTAGTCCATGTTATTTTGTTTGATTCTGTTGCATCTTGCTTTACGTTTTCGGTAGATTAGGGCACCGATACAGACTGGTATCATTGATTTCCCTTTCTAGTGGCATTGACCTTTTCTTGTCATTTCATGGAGATTGATAAAAGTATCATATTTACTTGGCATTATGGTTTTGGATCAAGAGGACTACACAAGAGTGGGCATCACTTTTTTTTTCTTCTATTTAGCAGTCCTCCTTCTCTTCACCTATAGTATGTCATCACCTGCTATTTAGTGACAAGCAAGGTTGTCATTGATGATCAACCATTAATGACAAAGGAATAATCCAAGTGGATGGTATGGAGTATGAAGCTAAAGGTTGATGACATGGAAAGAGGAATATGGGCATTGGATGACACACGTGGACATGACAACTTGGGAAAACCATGACATGACAAAGAAGTGATAAATATTAATGACATGGCATGATTGGGCTTTGGAACACCAAAGTGGGCAAATGACCCATTCTGTGGTCATTTGTGTCTTAATGGGGTCATGAAGCCTCTTGCTTGATGAAGACGCCTTGAAGAAGCACTTGGACCCATATTTGATAAATGATATGAAGCTTGTTGGTCTTTGGTCCCACTATGATTGTGATGGAGTTTTTAAAAGTTGATGGGCCTCACGATGAGCTGAAATCCCTAACCTTGTCTCATAACAACAGAAATTTATGTTTTATATAATTCAATAACCTTGAATCCCTGATTGTTCTAGCCCTTGGAACCTTGAAGAAAGATGATCGATGGACTGAAATGAAGCCTAGAAAGCATAAGCGCAAGCCCAAACTTGAAGATGAAGACCCCTAGTGTAGACCTAATTGTGAACAGACCAAATAAATAATGGAAGAGACATTTGGAAGAACCACATTGCATGTGTTGAAACCCTAGTCACTTGGAGTATTGAAGAAGTCCTTGAGTTCACAAAAAAATCTAACATTGGTTTGAAGGAACCCTCTTTACGTTGCAATTAAAGAGAAACCATTCAATGTCGGCTCCCAAATTTGTAAAACAATAAAAGATTAATTTAAAACAACACTGGTGAAGTCGGCTCAGATTTAAGGACATTTATTATTTAATTAAATAACCCCATAGCAGGTCGGCTCAGCTAATTTTTGAAGGAAAATTAGTATAAATAGGGGCCAACTCCCTCATACCTTAGTGGGGATTTTGTGGGAGCTATAAGGAGCTCTGATTCTTGGGTAGTAGCAAAAACATGGAGCAGAATTCGTGGAGCAGAAATAGTAGAAGTCTGGTATATTTTGGTGTGTGAGGAGAAGAATTTCGGTGCTAAAGAAGAGGTCTGTCTTTCAGGGTTATGAGTAGCATGAGTACAATGTGGTGGCAGCAACTGGAGCAGTAAACTCTCTCTCCTTTTATCTTTTAAATCTGGGTTGGCTCCACGACATAACAGAAGCATGAAAAATACTTTTTGTCTTTGACATTTGGGTTTAATTATGAAGATATGATGAAGTTATGAACAGTTCGTGGACATATTTTTGTGATGAGTTTTGTGGAGGATTTCGTATGAGGGACAGTGGAGCTCTGTGCAATTTCAGTGCAACAGTGAGATTTCAGTGCAACAGTGAAATTTCAGTGGAACAGTGCAGCAAGGAATTCGAATGGTGTGGGAGGACAGTAGCAGAGAAGGACAGAATGCTTGGTTGGGACAGAATTGTAATGATATTGCTTAATGTAAATGACATAGACAGGGATGCTGATAATTGTGATGTAATGTATGTTTGCTGACAAGCTGGGTCATGTATAGAAATGTACTTGTAAATACAAGCAGGGTCTTGTATCATTTTCTTGGCTGGGTCTAAGAAAACCTAGGCTGGGTCCTAGATAAGAGTTGGTGCTCTTGTATATCAGTTGGTGCTGATTGACCTCACGGTTGTAGCCATTGACCAAATACAAAAATATTACAAAATCATATCTTGTCTCTCTCGCAATGTGTTGATATGTTGATATGTTTTATTGATGAATGATGTGTGATTAAATGACTGCTGATTTATATACAATTCATTGATGAATAAGATGCTTAAGTGAATGTGAAATGATGATTTAAGATTTATTGATAAGAGATAGAAATTTAAGTGGAAATTTGCATAAAGTGTAGGGTCACTGATTCACCCCCCCTCTCAGTGACCCATTGTGTCTAACAATTGGTATCAGAGCCGGCCTTCAATAGAAGCCTAACAAGCTTGAAGGAATTCAGTAGACACAAGTCATGGAGGATTATTCGGATGATGGAATTCCAGTATTCGGATGATGGAATTCCAGTATTCAATGGCTCAAATTATGATACTTGGAACATCAGAATGAGAACTCATATACAAGTAGAGGGATTTCTTATTTGGAAATCAGTCAAGGATGGCTACACTCCTTCAAAAGACAAACCGAAGGAAGTAGTAGGTAGAAAACTACATGAGGCAATTGAAAAGGCTCTAAGCTTGATCATAAGTGGCTTATCTCAAATCGAGAAGGAAAGATTGAATGTTTGTGAGTACATCTCAGCCAAAGATCTTTGGCTCAAGCTAGAGGAAGAATATCAAAAAAGAAGTCAAGACAAAGAAGCCAAGACATTCGAAGATGAAGAACAAGAAAAGAAGGAGGCTCATGCTTCAAGCTCCAGTGAAGGTAAGAATTCCTCTATTGACAATAATTCTGAAGTTAATGATGAAGTTGTACTTATAAAAGAAGATGAGTTATTGAAAATCAATGAGGCATTTGCAAAAACCTTATTGGATAAGGATGTCAAATCCAACATAAGGCTCAAAAAGAAGATTATGGGAGCTTTTGAAAAATACCAAGAGGAGACAAAAGCATTGTTCATGAGTTTGAAACTCAAGAACAAAACTTGCAAAGTGAATTAGAAGATAAATATCTTGAGATCAAAAAGTTAAAGGATGAACTAGGAAACGAACAAGAAAAAAGTGATGTGGATTCTAGAGAATTTGAAGAGATAAGATGGGCAAATCTTGACTTAAAAATTCAAGTGGAAGAAACTAAAAGAAGAGAAGAAATATTGAGAAGTCAGTTGGATGAAAAGGAGAATAAAAATAAAGAGCTTGAAATGGAAGTTGTTGGACTCAAGAAGAAAAATGAAAAGTTGAATGCATATGGCAAGTTCAAACAAAGCTCAACTATTCTAGATAAAATCTTAGATTGTCATAGGTCTTCCCTTGACAAATCTGGGCTTGGGTACAAGAAAGAAGAAGAGAAATCCGAGGGTGACTTACTATATCCCAAGACTTCGGAAGCTGGTCCATCAATGACCAAGTATGTTCCTCATACACCTGCACATGACAACCAAGAAGTTGAAAGCTCAAGAATGCATCAAGAAGACAGGTCCAGTCCTCAAGGAAAGACAAGAGGAGAAACAACTCCAAGATTGAATCAAGGTCTAAGGTATGAAAACAAATTTAATGGTTACTGCTTTGGTCATAAGGTAGTGAATTGTAGAAATGCTGGAAGTCTGCATGACAAGTTCACTGGAGCGGAGAGGGCTTTAATTTTTTGTCAAGTATGATGAAGTTCGGCACTGTAGCAGCGGTACTGTAGCTGCAACAGCAGTCTGAAATTTTTATGAGAAATTCGAAGGAGATCTGATTTTTCTTGGGTACATGGGAATCGATCCTTGAATGAGCAAGGCATGTGCCATGTGGAAATCAAGTATGCATAGACAGAGGTTGCAGTTCCTATGACTAAGACAGTAGCAGCAGAGGTGGAGCTTTTTCAGTGATGAAACTTTTCTCTGATTCTCGAGTTAAGTTGTGAGTGCATTCGATGGAGATGACAGATTTGGAGCAGTCTCAGTAGAAATATTTTTTTTGTCCTACTTATCAAATCTCAGGCATCACAGAAACAGTAGTTTTGTAAATTGGGTGGACGTTCTGTTGAATGCATGGAGGACTGATATTCGGTAAGACAGAGGCTGAAGCAGTTTGTGAATATGACAGGTAGCAGCAACAATATTTTAAATCTGAAAAATGATATAGCTTGACTTGAAAGGGACAGTGAATGATGAGCAGAATTTTTGTATGAACTCTTGATGACTTGAATGTTTGGGCATAATCTGTGGTAACTTTGTGTGAGCCTGAATACCTGTATGTTGAAAGATCTCAGCATGTGAACCAAACTCTGAATTTGGCATGTGCAAATTCTTCAAGACATGAGCAGAAACCTTGATGACTTGAATATTTGAGCTGACATCTTTGATGATCCTGATGTATTGATAAGATTGAGTTGATTGTAGATGTGAGGTAGGTGATATGTTCGTGGACATGGTGTTGATATGACTGTGTGGACTAAATGCTGATTAATGCTAGATAAAAGATGTTGAGGACATGAATGAAGATATTTTATTTATGGACAGACTTGACGAAGCTACAGGCTGAATGATATGGACAGCAGTATGACATCTCTGATCTCAGTTTACCCCGCATCTCCACCATATTAGAACCACTGCTGGTTGAAATGCTGCTAGGGCATCCAAGGATACCTTCTCTTGTGATGATGGCAAGTCACTGATTGCAATCACTAAGACAGTGAGCGATAATGATTAACTTTTGAAGTTGTTTTTGAAGATCATACTTACAAAGGCTGAGATCTGGTAGTTTGACAGTAACAAGTTAATTGGGACAGCCTTCATGACATATTGATGACAGCAGGTATGCTCAGTTTACACAGTATGTATGCTTAGTCTACACAGAGACATATACTCAGTAATATGCACAGTAAAACATATATTCTTGGTGATGAAACACAGTGATAAATGCTCAGTTTATGTATGAAGTGCTAGAGATGTTAGCACAATGATGTGCTCAGTTTGATATGCTCAGTGATGTTTACACAATGATACTCAGTGATGTATGATGAAAACACAATGTGTGATGATATGGAATTATAAATGATGCAATGACGACAATAGTACAATGATGAATAGTGGTAATTAGGAGTGAGTACATTGGTTCAGTTGAGCAGCATTAGCACAGGCTACTACATGTGCATTTGGTCTGACTCATATTGGCTGAATTGTATGAGTAGTTGGTTTGACTCAGGTGGACTGAGTCTCGTGTATGGTTGGTTAAACTCAGATTGTCTAACTCGAATGATGTGAACAGCAGATTGATTTATGTAGACAGATTGATTGCTACAACTAGATCAGACAGATTGATTGGTACAGCTAGATTGCACAGATTGATTGTACATGATGATGAATAGTGTGGCATAGTTGTGATGAGGAGTGGTCAGTTGATGAGCAGTGAAAGTGGTTTTGCAGTGTGGTACAGGTTGTGCAGTGTGGTCTAGATTGTGCAGTGTGGCACAAGTGTTGGATAGCAGGTCCGCAGGATCAGTGCAGTTTGTGGTTCAATAGTTCAGTATCTATCTTCATATCAGGGCGGTAGGACGGGGCAAGGAAATTGAGGGAGCTAAGGCTTCCTTCAGGTTGTAGCCTGTAAACCAGGGGGTTGTAGCCTCCTTTCAGTTGTAGCTGGAGAATTGAAGTCTTTGTAACAAAGGGGGTTGTTGCCTCCTTCCAGCTGTTGCTGGTAAATTATTATTATAAAGGCTTCCGTGGTTTTTCCCCCAGGACTTGGGTTTCCACGTAAAAATCTTGTGTATTGTGTTTTGCTATGCTTCCTATGTGATGATGAGCTGTAATTGTTAATAATGCTGATGATATAATGATAATGTGGTAATACATTAATGAATGATGTATTGAAGAAGCAAGTTGATGATTGTTAAAGTTGAAAAAGTAATAAAAAGCTATACACACTGTTCACCCCCCCCTCTCAGTGTGCTTGGCGTGTCCAACAATTGGTATCAGAGCGGGTCCTTCACAGAAAGCCTTACCAGCTTGAAGTAGATCCTTGACACACCATGGGGTTCTCAGTGAATGGAGCACCATTGTTTTGTGGGACAAATTACTTGATCTGGAAAAGAAGAATGCAAGTTTATCTTGAAGCAGAAGGCAGTGGGGTATGGCAGTCAGTGCTTACTGGGTACAATCATCCGAAGAAAGTGAAAACATCATCTCAGAAGGAAGCAAGGAAAAATAATTCAATGGCTATGGAATCCATTCTTGAAGGCTTATCAGATTCCATAAAAGAGAATATTGGAGAGTGGAACACTGCTAAGGAACTATGGCTCAAAATAGAACATCTCTACTCCTCTAAGGAACATGAAGAAGAAGTTATGAAACTCATGACTGCAGATTTAACAGATCTCCAAAAGAAGAAAATAGGAAAGTGCAACTCAATTGAAGAATTGTCACTGAAGTTAGATCAATTGTACTCCATTGAAGAACAGAAAGCAGAAGACGACTCCATAGAAAGGTCAGTACAAGATCCAGGTAAGTATGAAGGTAAGTCTATTGAACACCCTGTTTGTAATGTTTTTGAAGAAATATGTCTAATGGGTATAGAGGATAAGTGCTATTCAAAATTCATAGATTGTAATACATCAAAATGTGATGAATCTCATTGTTTCTTGATAAATGATGGAAATGACTGTTTAAACAATGATATTACTGATGCTTTGCAAAAGGTTGAGAAACTTTGTAAACAGAACCAGGTATTACAAGAACAATTGGACAAATCTGAGAAGAGGAATCAAGAAGAATCTGAGAAAGCCACACAGACTATAATTGATCTAAATCTCCAAGTTGAAGAAGCTACCAGAATCAAAGAAGCCATATCCAACTCTCTGAAAGATCAACTTGAGAAGTCTGCTGTTGAAAATAAAAGACAATCAGAAGAAATTGACAAGCTCATAAGACAGCTAGAAGATAAGGAGAAAGAATTGACTCGCAAAGATAGTGAGATCAGTATCTTACTTGAAAAAATGCAGAAGGAAAGATCCGCCAGTCAAAAAGAAGATCCAAGTGACAAAACGGTTCATTTCAATCATGAGATTGAAGAGAAAATAAGAAGAAAACAAGAAGATGAAATCAAATCCTTGAAGATAGAATTACGAAAGGTATGTCTGACGAATTTTGACTTTGAAAAGGAACTCTCAGAACTCAGAATTGAAAATCAAGAAATAAAAGGACAGATGGAAGACAGTATTGTCATTGATTTGAAAGAACAGATAGAAGAAGTCAAGAAAATTGAAGAAGACCTAACAAGACAACTCCAAGAAAAGATAGAAATTTGTCAAAAGCAAGAATTGAAGATCCTCTCTCTAAAGGAAGATATGAACAAGGCAGTGGCTCAGTTGAAGACAAATTCAAAGATTGAAAAGAACATTGAAGAAAGTGAAAGTTCCAGGGAAAAAGAAGAAAAGGCTAATAGTTATACAGATATTTTCAGTAGATCCCATGATCAGCAAAATTCAAGGAAGAATAGAAACAGAGAACTTGCATCACAAAGAAGATCCTTTGCTCAGGGAGATCCCATGAGGTTCAGTGGTCACTGCTACAAGTGTAACAACTATGGTCACAAAGCCATCCATTGCAGAACTCATGACAGAATAATTCCAGATATAAATCAAGGTATGTTTTCCGTTCAATGTTATAATTGTTATCATTATGGTCATTTTGCGAAACATTGCAGGATGCAGGGAGAAGTTAAAGTTTGGAGAAGAAAGCAAGTTCAACCGAATGTCATGAACAGTGATCATGATCAGCCTACCAAAGTATGGAAAATAAAGTCAGTAGATTGCACCAATGATCAAAACAGAAATGATAAAAATATTGGGAAAAACCAAATACCACTTTGAAGACTATCGATCAGTGTTATGAAGTGTAAAAGGAGCTATGTAATTGATTATCCTACAGTAGTTGGTTCCAGCATATAAGCAGCATCAGTGCCCAGTGATAGGGGGAGCAGTATTGCTAAAGAAAGTTCTCGTTGCCATTGATGCAAACAGGAAGAGAAGTTGTTGACAAGGGGAGCATGCTCTAAGGGGGAGCTGTATTATCAAAGGATGTACCCTTTGCCATTGATGCCAAAGGGGGAGAGAAGTTATGGATAAGGGGAGCCTATTCTCAAGAGGAGCCTGAGTGTTGTCATCAATGACAAAGGGGGAGATTGTTGATTAGGTTGTCATTGATGCCAACAATGTCTGGTCATTGATGCCAACAGTTAAGTCTTGGTGCCCCTTGTGGAGCCCCTGAGAGTTAGTGTTTGGTTTGTGGTTGTCTGTGTCAAGAGGAGACCTTTTGACTTTGTCCAAGCCCAAGCTTGAAGCCCTTGGAGGCCTTGGGGCAATGGCAAAAGCCCTGGCTACCATTAACTTGGTTAAGTGACCCTAAGCTGTATCTTGGTCCCAGTTGAGTCCATTGTTGTATCCCCTGCTCCTAGGTGTCTGTTGATTGAAGGTCTCTATGTTGCATGATTGGATGATGTGTTAATTTGGTCCTTAAGCCCACAAACTTGGAATATGGAGCCCTTGGACATATAGCTATGGTGTTGAAGACCTTTAAACCTTAAAATCCTTATGTATGCTAAATTGCAGCCCCTATGATACCCTTGTACCATTATTAAAGGTCCTAAAACCCTCATACATGATTCTCTTGAATATGACACACTTGATGAAAGGAAGTCCTCAATGTGGCATAGAAAAGCCCTAAGGTTAATAGTTGTAGCAGGAAGAAGCCCACAAAGAAGCCCTCTTGGACAATTCATAGAAGCCAATGACGAAGTCCTTGGAACCCATACATGTGGTGGTGAAGCTCTCCAAGTTTGAAGTGACAAAGAAAAATTTGACCTACTTGGAGTCATACCTCGAAGCCCATACACTAGTGGTCACGTTGAAGTTTGACCATGCACTTGACATATAGTTATGAAGCCACATTGTGTTGAAAGCCCTTAAATGAAAGTATTCTTAAATCAAAAGAATCTTAATTTATTTAATATTTAATAAAAGATTTCTTAATTTAAAAGTTTTTTAATTAAAATTAAATTTGAAATTAAGTACATGATTGGCCCATCTTTATTAACAAATTTTAATAAGGAAATAAATAATAGAATATTATTTAAAGCATTAATAAAAGGTTTATTAAAAAGTTTAAACTAAAGGAAATAATTAACATTAAATTTTAAAGGGGGACAAGAAAAAGTACTTTTATTATTTTAAAAGTAAATTTTGCTTTTAAATTAAATTATATGTGAAACCTTGCATCAAACACTTAAAAAAACAAATTAGAAGTCGGCCCCATAACTTAATAAATTAAAAAATTAAAATTAAAATTTTATATTGCAAGGTCGGCCCAGCTATCATAAAATACACCTTTATATTTACAAATGTTGTATTTAATATTTTTTTTTAACTAGGAGGTCGGCCCAGTACATTTCCACGTTAAACACTATAAATATAACCTTTTCAAAGCAAACAAAGTGAAACGAGCTGGGATATTCGCTGCAGGAGTAAGTGCTCGGAAGTTTGGTTTAGACTGAGAATTTCGTTACTGTAGCAGCAACAGCAGTCTGCAATTTTTTTTTTTTTGGTATGTGGAATAGTGAGGAGTAATAGCTATAAATTCACTGGAGCGGAGAGGGCTTTAATTTTTTGTCAAGTATGATGAAGTTCGGCACTGTAGCAGCGGTACTGTAGCTGCAACAGCAGTCTGAAATTTTTATGAGAAATTCGAAGGAGATCTGATTTTTCTTGGGTACATGGGAATCGATCCTTGAATGAGCAAGGCATGTGCCATGTGGAAATCAAGTATGCATAGACAGAGGTTGCAGTTCCTATGACTAAGACAGTAGCAGCAGAGGTGGAGCTTTTTCAGTGATGAAACTTTTCTCTGATTCTCGAGTTAAGTTGTGAGTGCATTCGATGGAGATGACAGATTTGGAGCAGTCTCAGTAGAAATATTTTTTTTGTCCTACTTATCAAATCTCAGGCATCACAGAAACAGTAGTTTTGTAAATTGGGTGGACGTTCTGTTGAATGCATGGAGGACTGATATTCGGTAAGACAGAGGCTGAAGCAGTTTGTGAATATGACAGGTAGCAGCAACAATATTTTAAATCTGAAAAATGATATAGCTTGACTTGAAAGGGACAGTGAATGATGAGCAGAATTTTTGTATGAACTCTTGATGACTTGAATGTTTGGGCATAATCTGTGGTAACTTTGTGTGAGCCTGAATACCTGTATGTTGAAAGATCTCAGCATGTGAACCAAACTCTGAATTTGGCATGTGCAAATTCTTCAAGACATGAGCAGAAACCTTGATGACTTGAATATTTGAGCTGACATCTTTGATGATCCTGATGTATTGATAAGATTGAGTTGATTGTAGATGTGAGGTAGGTGATATGTTCGTGGACATGGTGTTGATATGACTGTGTGGACTAAATGCTGATTAATGCTAGATAAAAGATGTTGAGGACATGAATGAAGATATTTTATTTATGGACAGACTTGACGAAGCTACAGGCTGAATGATATGGACAGCAGTATGACATCTCTGATCTCAGTTTACCCCGCATCTCCACCATATTAGAACCACTGCTGGTTGAAATGCTGCTAGGGCATCCAAGGATACCTTCTCTTGTGATGATGGCAAGTCACTGATTGCAATCACTAAGACAGTGAGCGATAATGATTAACTTTTGAAGTTGTTTTTGAAGATCATACTTACAAAGGCTGAGATCTGGTAGTTTGACAGTAACAAGTTAATTGGGACAGCCTTCATGACATATTGATGACAGCAGGTATGCTCAGTTTACACAGTATGTATGCTTAGTCTACACAGAGACATATACTCAGTAATATGCACAGTAAAACATATATTCTTGGTGATGAAACACAGTGATAAATGCTCAGTTTATGTATGAAGTGCTAGAGATGTTAGCACAATGATGTGCTCAGTTTGATATGCTTAGTGATGTTTACACAATGATACTCAGTGATGTATGATGAAAACACAATGTGTGATGATATGGAATTATAAATGATGCAATGACGACAATAGTACAATGATGAATAGTGGTAATTAGGAGTGAGTACATTGGTTCAGTTGAGCAGCATTAGCACAGGCTACTACATGTGCATTTGGTCTGACTCATATTGGCTGAATTGTATGAGTAGTTGGTTTGACTCAGGTGGACTGAGTCTCGTGTATGGTTGGTTAAACTCAGATTGTCTAACTCGAATGATGTGAACAGCAGATTGATTTATGTAGACAGATTGATTGCTACAACTAGATCAGACAGATTGATTGGTACAGCTAGATTGCACAGATTGATTGTACATGATGATGAATAGTGTGGCATAGTTGTGATGAGGAGTGGTCAGTTGATGAGCAGTGAAAGTGGTTTTGCAGTGTGGTACAGGTTGTGTAGTGTGGTCTAGATTGTGCAGTGTGGCACAAGTGTTGGATAGCAGGTCCGCAGGATCAGTGCAGTTTGTGGTTCAATAGTTCAGTATCTATCTTCATATCAGGGCGGTAGGACGGGGCAAGGAAATTGAGGGAGCTAAGGCTTCCTTCAGGTTGTAGCCTGTAAACCAGGGGGTTGTAGCCTCCTTTCAGTTGTAGCTGGAGAATTGAAGTCTTTGTAACAAAGGGGGTTGTTGCCTCCTTCCAGCTGTTGCTGGTAAATTATTATTATAAAGGCTTCCGTGGTTTTTCCCCCAGGACTTGGGTTTCCACGTAAAAATCTTGTGTATTGTGTTTTGCTATGCTTCCTATGTGATGATGAGCTGTAATTGTTAATAATGCTGATGATATAATGATAATGTGGTAATACATTAATGAATGATGTATTGAAGAAGCAAGTTGATGATTGTTAAAGTTGAAAAAGTAATAAAAAGCTATACACACTGTTCACCCCCCCCTCTCAGTGTGCTTGGTGTGTCCAACAGTGTTGGACATGCAATAAAAAAGGACATATAGTAGCCAACTGTCACACCATGAGGTGTTACACATGTGGTGGTATTGGCCATAAAGCCAATGTGTGTGCAAGCCCAAGAAGACAGTATAGGAGAAGCTTTTCATACACATAAGCAAGGAGATCCAATGAAGCTTGGAAGAAGAATGTCACCAGCAGAGTTAAAGATCAAAAGACAAACCATCTCAGTCAACTCGGCCAAGGAAGCTCTAAGGTATGGGTGAAGAAAAATATCTTGTTGGATCTAAATGAAGTAGAGGATCATGATGATAATGGCTGCCATATGGCAAGCCAAGTTTGAGGTCTCTTGAAAACCTTGGCACACCATGAGTTCATTATGCTGGAGGATGAACTCAATGATGATTGGAGAGTGCTCCAAGTGTATAATCAGGTCCAAGGATCGGGGCATAATGGATTCAGACTGAGGATGTTCAGGACTGATTTAGCAACAGTATAATAACAATCTTTTGCAGCAATGGACTTTTTTTTTTAAAGGCTCTCAGTGATGGTTTGAACAGCCGCAACAATGGTTAAAATTTTCATTAGCATGCAAGGACCTGAATCTGGATACATAAACAGTTTAACTCCTATACTTGATGCTTGATGTTGATGCCCTAGTTCCTGTACATTGACAAGTTACACATACAGTGATGAAGTTTTAGATTGAATCTTTTTGATGAAGTAAAGCAGCACAAGCTCAGGGGAAGTATATATGTGATAGGGGGAGCAAATTGAAGACACATGATTATTGACCAAATTTTTTGAAGACTTCCAGCTACAGTATGAAGCAGACTCTGTGGTTAAAGAAAGGCATATGAAAGTTTGTTCTTAGCAATTTTCTTGAAGACAAGAAGCTACAGGTTGACTCTATTCTTCTAAGGTGATCCGATGGTAAGAAGAGAGGTGGAATTCGATGGTGAAAATATTTTATCTCTGATTTTCAATGGGTATGAAGAAGAAATTTTGGAGCAGAGGTATGAGAAGTGTGCTTGACAAGGAAGGCGTGAAAATTGATACAAGTATGGTTGACAAGTTGGTTGTGCAAGATGTGGCATAACAACAGATTGATAGTGAAGAATGAGACAAGTTGTAGACAGTGATAATCAAGAAATTGTTTGACAAACGAAATATGGGATGAGCAGCTTGACATTGATTAGCAAGACTTTATGATGACAATATCTTCTGATGAGCAGACTGGAAATAATGATGCATTTCAGTGATCTCTTTACACTCGGTGTATAAGTTCTTTGAGAAGTCTGATCAAGAGGTTGATGATGGAATTATGACATACTCGTGTACTATGATAATTTTTGGTATCCAAAAGACATACTCAGTTTGACAAAGTTTTTGACGATGACAGCTTCTCTTGACAATAGATCAGATTGTCATACTTGGAAGGGAGAGTATGGTGATGCATGCTTACCTTTTATGAATTTACTAGATTGTATCCATCTATTGAAATGATTGGCAAAGAAACACTAATCTAATTTGGAGAGCAGGTGAACCATTTGCACAAGCATATCCAGAAAAGATATTGGCATCAGAAACAACATGTAAATATGGGCATGCAAGCTTCTACTACAGTTTTTTGAAGAAAGAAACATTCAGGCATATAATCATAGTGAATTGAAGTCAAAGTTTCCAAAGGAAACAACTTATTCAAAGGATATACAAATGTGAGTTGCAATGATGAACAACCATTGAACAAGTGTTTAGGAATGTGATTTGATGAACACCTAATGATGCATGTTCAGACCTTGATAATGAAAATCTCACATAATGTGATTTGATGAACACCTAATGTTGCCTACAATGATGATATGATGACATTGACACACACATAATCCAATATGTGAGCACATGTACAGTCTGTACACAATGGAAAAAATTCAGTGGTATTGGACAGTATTACATTGACAATATCATGAAAATGTGATGAAAATACAATGAAGTGAACAAACAATGAAAATGCACATACATACAGTGAGATGGATCCATGCTTGACCAGCAGATATTGAGACCAGCTAGATTTGAAGATGATGTAATGGAGTAGATTGATAGCACTGAGACATATTTCAGTCATGGACATCAAAAGAATTGGAAATATCAATAAATATCTCTAGCATACTTAATAAAGGAGAGTATGATGCATGTTTACCATTTTTATGAATTTACTTTGCTAGTTGAGGATCTGAACAATCAAAATCAGAACTTGTGATCATTGCTACATTGGCTAGTTGATAGGGGGAGCAATAAGAACATAAGCAAAACTTAGCATAAAAAATTAGTAGAACTCAAACAGATCAAACTCAGCAAGAAGTCTACTTGTTAGGAGGAGCATATATGAAAATAGCAAGTGATGAGCAAATGATAAATCATGGAAGCATCTTGACAGGGTGAAAGAAGTTAGCAGATAGCACCTTGACATGACTAAGCAAGTATGATCAGCAAACAAAAATTACAATAGTATGAGATCATAAAGCTCAGGGGGAGCAAGCAACAGATTTGAAGATTTGCAAAACTGTATCAGATTTGAAGAAAAACTTCATCTCGGCTTGCCACATCTGAAATACAAAAATTGGAGAATTATACTTCTCAAAACTTGAGGATGGAAAAAACTCAGCAAAGAAGATGACAAGTGTTGTATTCAAAGCCAATTTTTTTTTTGGACATAGTGAATCTTTTGAAGGCTAATCAGCCCTTTGTCATTAATGTCAAAGGGGGAGAAAAAGAAGTTGGTTGGTTGCCATCAATGACAAAGGGGGAGATTGACAGGCAAGGTTGTCATTGATGATCAATCATTAATGACAAAGGAATAATCCAAGTGGATGGTATGGAGTATGAAGCTAAAGGTTGATGACATGGAAAGAGGAATATGGGCATTGGATGACACACGTGGACATGACAGCTTGGGCAAACCATGACATGACAAAGAAGTGATAAATATTAATGACATGGCATGATTGGGCTTTGGAACACCAAAGTGGGCAAGTGACCCATTCTGTGGTCATTTGTGTCTTAATGGGGTCATGAAGCCTCTTGCTTGATGAAGACGCCTTGAAGAAGCACTTGGACCCATATTTGATAAATGATATGAAGCTTGTTGGTCTTTGGCCCACTATGATTGTGATGGAGTTTTTTAAAGTTGATGGGCCTCGCAATGAGTTGAAAGCCCTAACCTTGGCTCATAACAACATAAATTTATGTTTTATATAACTCAATAACCTTGAATCCCTGATTGTTCTAGCCCTTGGAACCTTGAAGAAAGATGATCGATGGACTGAAATGAAGCCTAGAAAGCATAAGCGCAAGCCCAAACTTGAAGATGAAGACCCCTAGTGCAGACCTAATTGTGAACAGACCAAATAAATAATGGAAGAGACATTTGGAAGAACCAAATTGCATGTGTTGAAACCCTAGTCACTTGGAGTATTGAAGAAGTCCTTGAGTTCACAAAAAAATCTAACATTGGTTTGAAGGAACCCTCTTTACGTTGCAATTAAATAGAAACCATGCCATGTCGGCTCCCAAATTTGTAAAACAATAAAAGATTAATTTAAAACAACACTAGTGAAGTCGGCTCAGATTTAAGGGCATTTATTATTTAATTAAATAACCCCATAGCAGGTCGGCTCAGCTAATTTTAGAAGGAAAATTAGTATAAATAAGGGCCAACGCCCTCATACCTTAGTTGGGATTTCATGGGAGCTATAAGGAGCTCTAATTCTCGGGTAGCAGCAGAAACATGGAGCAGAATTCGTGGAGCAGAAATAGTAGAAGTTTGGTATATTTTGGTGTGTGAGGAGAAGAATTTCGGTGCTAAAGAAGAGGTCTGTCTTTTAGGGTTATGAATAGCATGAGGACAATGCGGTGGCAGCAACTGGAGCAGTAAACTATCTCTCCTTTTATCTTTTAAATCTGGGTTGGCTCCATGACATAACAGAAGCATGAAAAAGACTTTTTGTCTTTGACATCTGGGTTTAATTATGAAGATATGATGAAGTTATGAATAGTTCATGGACATATTTTTGTGATGAGTTTTGTGGAGGATTTCGTATGAGGGATAGTGGAGCTCTGTGCAATTTCGGTGCAATAGTGAGATTTTAGTGCAACAGTGAAATTTCGGTGGAACAGTGCAGCAAGGAATTCGAATGGTGTGGGAGGACAGTAGCAGAGAAGGACATAATGCTTGGTTGGGACATAATTGTAATGATATTGCTTAATGTAAATGACATAAACAGAGATGCTGATAATTGTGATGTAATGTATGTTTGTTGACAAGCTAGGTCTTGTACAGAAATGTACTTGTAAATACAAGCAGGGTCTTGTATCATTTTCTTGGCTGGGTCTAAGAAAACCTAGGCTGGGTCCTAGATAAGAGTTGGTGCTCTTGTATATCAGTTGGTGCTGATTGAGCTCACGGTTGTAGCCGTTGACCAAATACAAAAAGATTACAAAATCATATCTTGTCTCTCTCGCAATGTGTTGATATGTTGATATGTTTTATTGATGAATGATATGTGATTAAATGACTGCTGATATATATACAATTCATTGATGAATAAGATGCTTAAGTGAATGTGAAATGATGATTTAAGATTTATTGATAAGAGATAGAAATTTAAGTGGAAATTTGCATAAAGTGTAGGGTCACTGATTCAGCCCCCCTCTCAGTGACCCATTGTGTCTAACATTTAGATCCATGATGCTAGTCTGAACCATACAATAGAGCACTTGGAGAGACTAGGAAAGCGATATCCACTGAATAGGCAAGTGGAGTTTTCCGGGGTAGCCCTCCTTGTTTTGCACGAGTGCTTTCAATGAAAGTGATATCATGCCAGTCTGTGCCAACATGCAACGCTGCAGTTGACAAATTTTTTTGATATAATCTCCAGTTTGCAATCCGATCAATAGCAACCTCCCAATCCTACTCTAGATGACCAAGTGGAAGATTCAAACTAGCGTCAAAGGATCTGTGTACATCAATTGTTGCCCAGGTTTGAAGTTTTTTTTATTTTATTTTGAAGCCAAATTAGAATGATCAGTGGTAGATCTAGATCTATTAGACCTATAGGTAGGTCGATCTGTAGGAAGGTTGATCCAAGTTTGGATATGTCCATTTAAAATTCCCATAGAAGTTAGGAACTGCAATAATCGACCTTGGAAACCATGGAGAAGATTGTGGTGACAAGAAGAACTTCCGCTGTAGCAACATCCTTTTGATTGGAGACAAGTGTGTTACCCATAATTCAATCAAGCCGCCGGAATTCTCAAGTCACGATTTTTTTGTGTGGCCTTAATAGAATAATCTATTACGCCAAAAGCATCACAGGCATTCAAAAAAAAAAAACGTTTCTACTTGGTAGGGTTGTAGATAAACTCAAAACCCTAACATCATTTGATGTTCTAATTAGAACAAACTAAGATTCTCCTTAGGCTCGTTATATATATATATATATGGCCAAACTTCACGGTAGTGTATACACCTTACCGCTACCATATCACTGTATTTTCTGATTTGATGAGAACGAAACGCTAAAGTTGTCAGGTAATTAAGTATGTGCAAACACATTAATTTCCATCTTCTACTACGTGGTGACCAATTCATTCGCAGTCGCGATCTTACGAGTCTTCCCGTTACCTCGGTGATTTTATTAGTGGGACCTTGAAAACTTACAATATAGTGTGTTATGTAGGTCCAAATTAGTTTGCTTTAATATTATTAATGACGACCTCTCCAACGCTTGGGCGTTATTTTTTTTAGTGTAATGTTTTGCTTGGCGACCTCTCCAACTTTCTTTGTTACACTGCTTACGTTAAGTTACACTCATTGCGTTACATTACCATCATTGCAACTCTCCTTGCATTACGTTACACATAACTTACATGCTCAAGTAAGTCCCTGCCATATCATTTTATTTACTATCCGCCACTCAGATTGTAAGAGTCCTTGTTGATGACCGATAGGTAGACTTTCCTTGTCAATCTATCCTGTATGATAATTCCACTCAATTCCCCCTCAACACTTGCAGTTGAAAATATTTCGATGCAGTTGGAAGCTTCCATTCGCGTGCTAAACCCTGGTGTTGCCCCGTACGAAGTTTTGTATGGTATGCCTCGTAGAACCCCTCTTAACTGGGATAGTCTAGAGGTTCGGGTCATGCTAGGGCCTGACCTACTTTAAGAGATGGAGGAGCAGATGGTCACCATTAAACAAAGGCTTAAGGAAGCCCATGATCGTAAGAAAAGTTACGCTGATTCTAAATGTATTGATAGAAGCTACAAGGAGGGGAGCCTAGTGTTTGTTCGAGTGAGACCCATGAAGAGTCCCTTTAAATTTGGAAAAGGGGCCAAACTCGCCCCAAGATTTGTAGGACCATTCAAGATCTTGGAACAAATCAGTCCTGTTGCATACAAACTTGAGCTGCTACCCCACTTGTGGAGAATGCATAATGTATTTCATATTTCTGTGCTTAGACATTACATTTCTGACCCCTCTCACATTTTCAACTTGGATGGATTGCAGCTTTCCAAGGAAGGGGTCATTCAGGTCGAACCATATCGTATACTGGAACATAGAAGTCAACAGCTACGCAATCGCATCCTTGACCAAGTTAATGTCCAATGGGATCAGTATAGTCCAGGGTCAGCCACTCGGGAAGATGTAGACATTATGCGTTGCGAGTTTCCATATCTTTTTTAGTAGTCTTGAGCTTATGACACATGGATTGGTTCTATTCAATCACTTTTTTTACAGTTCTAGAGTTAGAAGACGTCTGCTACATATTTCATGATTGATACTGAGTTAGTATTTTAGTTCTTATGGTTTCTGAAGTTAGAAGACATATGTTGCATATTTCATGATGACACCCAGTTTTTCATGCTGTTACTGAGTTTCCATGATGCATATCTCATGATGATACTTAGTTTATTATGGTTTCCAGATGTATAGGACATGAAGTACATGATGTATTGAGTGTTGATACTCAATTGGTAATTTATAGTTTTATTTTGGCATCTTGAAATGTAAGTTATGTGGTACATGATATGGTGTTATTACATGTTGTTTCTTAGAATGATGCCTTATAAACATGTGATTCATGGTCATGCATTATTTTGATGTTGTTATTTTTAGCCATGAGATTTATAGCCATGGGTTGTGCATGTGATACTTCTTGATGTTATTTCATGACGTTATGGTGCTTTATAAGATAAATGATGAGTGGAACATAAAATGTTATTAAAGCTTACCATTGCATCTAAAGATAAATGACATTTGGCACGTAAATGATATGAAAGCATGTTGTGATTAATTTTGGTATTTTACACCTATGTTTTGTGTTATTGAAGAATAAGAAATTATATCAGATATTTGGTATGACATGTTAACGTTTCATGCTAACCCTTATTGCTCCCCGTAGAATACATAGTTGATATGATGATGAATTATGTGAGTTGTCACTCCATGTTGATAGTATTAATGTTGAAATATGGTAGCTTATCATGGCATATTAATGAGATGCTTAGTGAAATTATGAAAGTATCATGACCAGTTATGTTATAATGGTAGCACAAAGCACCTAAATGCATTAGATGTTAAACTTGGCATGACTTAGCGTGACAATGGCTTATGATGCAATGTAATGCAATATGAATTGGTGGCTATACATTCTTGTTAGAACATGATTCAAGATTGATCCATGACATATTATTATATTGAGAAATGGTTACTAATGATTATTCTTTATGGAAGTGCAAGTTGTTCCAGGTGATCCACTCAAATAGCCTAGTGAGGCTAATTATTCTATGATTTCGTGGGAGCCCATAACCACGAATGAGAATGGATACTATAAATATACTTTGGGATGGGGGAAAAGACCAACAATTAGCTCTATGCCAATAGTGCTTGAACTTTGTACCAGAAGTTGGGAAGGTGGCAATGCCACAGATACTTCCTGGAGAACTTATGATGTGACCAGAGTCCACAGTTGGAGACATACTCACCGGGAGGGAGGCTTATGTAGAAGGACTTCTGACGCCTGGGGCTAGTGCCTTGAGGGTGTTGTGGAGGATGTTTAGGCTAGCCTTCCGAGATTCCTAGGGTATAATGATCATGAGATTCACAGTGGAAGCGTGGTGGGCCCATAACCCACAGGTCCCAAGATCGGGGTACCGGGAACCAGATGTTGGTTAGTATCGATGAGGCCCAGATTTTAGTTAGAATCCGATGAGGCCGTATTATTACTAGAAGTGGGAGGGTGGCAATGCCGCAGTAACTTCTCGGGGAACTTTTGATGCCTATTTTATGATCCGCGGACAGGTTACAGTAGAGGGCCCGTGCCATGGCGAGCGGGACCATCTGGAGTTGGAGGGGAGGTTTATGGAGGTTGATCAGAAGGTATGATTCTCAGGGAGAGGGTGAGTAAGAAAAGAGGAAGTAAACAAATGCACAGTTATTAATTATTAATTAATTATCTAATGCTTCTGTATGGATGATGCATGATGTTGATATGGGTGCATACTAGACTCATAGGGAATTACTTAAGAGCATGTTGTAACTTAGGGCGTTTGGTTGTATTAGTGTGGTTTGGAGACTTCTATGTGGTGGCCACACATATAAATCTCTATACTTCACAATAGTACTAGCTACCTATATACTATAGTATTTACTTGATTGATTGATTGAATAAGTATTGTATTTATTGCTTGAAGATTATAACTTCAGGACGAAGTTTCTTGAAGGGGGGAAGTATGTAACAACCCTCATATACGAATATAGGGAATATTTAATATAATATGATATAATGTAATATAGTATAATGTAAATAATAAAAAGAAACATGAAAAAAAGAAGTAACATAAAGCAAATTTTGCATAAAGATAGAAATTAAGAAAAGGGGAGAAGGGGGGGATAAAAGGAGGAGAAGAAGTGGAGAGGAGGATCTTTTTTTGTCTTTTGTCATCTGGAAGAGGAGCTCTGGAGGAGAGGAAATCAAGATAGCACTGGCATAGGGTTAATTGTTGGGGGCTCGGGGGCCTCAGCCTTTTTGGTTGGGGGTTGGTTGGGTGGAGAGTCATCCCCCACCTTCAGTTGCACATTTTAGAGCCATCAAGGTAATCACCAGGTCTTCTAACCAGGTATGTACTGATTTGTTTTTAGATCTTCTTGCATGTTGTAATATTTTATGTATTATTAGTTTTTCAAAAATTTTAGGGTTTTACAACTTCATGAAGATCCAATTCAAGAAGAAACACAAGTAATGGATCCTACATCATGTGGCCCTTGCACATAAATAAAGTCCACCAAGTCATACTCTCTCATGCCATCAAATTGAAGGAGCTGGTTGGACAATGGTACAAGTGCTCAAGCTGCCAAGAAGTTGGTTGAACAAATGGAACAAGTAAGAAAGTTAGCCTAGGCATTGCTTAGTTGATGGTTGGTAGTGCGTAGGAAGAAAGGAACAACAGATGGTCGGACAATCCTGAAAGCGCGAAATCATAGCCAATCAGAAGATGCTTTCAGTAAGTGGAATATGCACAAACTCCTAGAATGGTACAAGCGATTGAATATCATATATGAGCAAATTCCACAATCGACAAACAACAAGTGCGCAAGTCCCACAAGTGATGACAAGGCAGAAGTCAAAGTCCCACCAAGTAAAAGTTGTAGTATGCGCAGATTCGTAAAGTATCACTACATCAAAGGCGCATCACCCAAACACAATGATGAAGCACGGGTCATAATCTCACTAAGAAGAAGCTTGAGAATTCGCAGATTACACAAGACATTGATATCAAAAGGTCACATTACCCACAAAGGATGGTACAACAAATGTCATGGACATATCAAGATAAAGTGGAAGATTGCGCACATACCAAAAGGAAATGGTACATCAAGAGTGCAATGGTACACCACCAAGGTGTAAAGTCCCACTAAGTTATGGACCTTGAGGGCACTTGATATATCAGAGATGACACATTAATAGTGCAGATGATTCCACGTGCCATATGCACATCCCATGAAGTATGGAAGAAGGGATGCCACGACCGACTTGTAAACATACAATCTGTTATCACATTTTATGTCGGCAGCAGCTTCCATACTGCAGACTGTGCGGCTGAGGACCGGACAGTACTTTTTTTTCCAGATCAGGAGATCAGCTACCTCCAGAGGAGGCATTTTTGTTCAGATTGCCCCGAGCAGATATATCAGAGGGGACAGATAGTTGGACTTACCATCTACCACAGTGTTACCTTACCTTGCCAGGCTTTGACACAAGCCCATTTGAGACAATTGCCTAGTCTTTTTCTGATCGAGATGATCACAGTACAGTGCTGGTTTATTATGTGCCCGGATTCAGCAGAGATCCATCTCAGATACAGGTTCAGTAGCAGCAGGTATATGGTGCAGCAGGTATTGCATATTGTTGATTATTGCTCATGTTGTAGATTAGACTCATTTATACTTGTTAGTACACTAACTTTGCATGAGATGATATATTTGGTGATCTTGCTATGATATGATGTGATTGGGCCCTTGGTGATGTCAGTCCACCCCTCCGGTTAGACTTATGTATATGCACGCTAAGTCATGTCCTCTATACTTGGCATAGACTTGATCATTTAGCCCCTCGGTAGCTGACTTTAGCACCATCACCACCTTCTCCACCCATCCGACTCATCCATGACACTTCTTCCCCGACTTGGATTCTGATTTGTGATCCCAAGGACCCCTTTCCCCACTGATCTTTAAGTTTTCCATGACTCCCTGTTTATTGTGCCTTGGCTCTTTAGTGTGTGAGATACACGGTTAGACCTGGGATTTGCTCCTGTCGGTTGCCTCGATGTTGCAATGCCGTTAGGATTGTGTAGCCTCACCGGGTGCTCCCCATTGGTCATCGAAGCTTGTATTACTCACCCCCATTGCCTTTGCAGTATGAGCACCATGTGTATATCTTTTGAGATATGTATGTAGCCCAAGAGGGCCATGAAGAAATGAAGAAATGAAATGTAAATTAGGCTAAAAAAGCCATTGTATTGTAAATTGTAAAATCTAGCCAAAAAAGGGCTAAGTATGAAACTCATTGTAAAATCCATGCAATGTGTTTGTAAACACACATGGATTCTGGTCAGCTATACACGTCAGCATTTGTAGTGGTTATTCCTCACCTAGTCCTGCGGGACAAGGAGGTGAGAAGGAGCAAGGGACAAGCTCAAGATTGCCCCCTAGAGTCTCAAGTTACAGTTTATCGGACACCCAGTTTGACATCTCTAAAAAAGAACCTCATGGAGTCTTTGGATACGGATGTGAGTTGTGAGATACTTGTTAGATGATTAGTGGTGGTTTCCCTGCACTATACCCATTTGTGAGGCACCGCCCTTCCCCGTGTTCTGTCATGGCATACTTACCTCAGTGGACCCCGCTTTCTCGAGTTGTCCAAAGGGTCACATGATCTTCATCCTCGTCCTCCCATGTCCTTTGCCTTGTTGTCCATATCACCTAGAGTCAGCAAAATGGTCAAATTTATAGAGGTGTATAGCTTCTTAGTCTTTTGGAGGTGGTGGGCCCACTTCACCAAGGCCTTGTATTATTTCGGGATTTAATGTATTTT
Source organism: Larix kaempferi (assembly GCA_027924585.1). Lineage (NCBI taxonomy): Eukaryota > Viridiplantae > Streptophyta > Pinopsida > Pinales > Pinaceae > Larix > Larix kaempferi. The sequence continues at coordinate 2,467,201 of BSBM01001035.1, forward strand.
CGATCACCATGTTATCATTTATTGCTTAGTAATGTACTAACTTGTATAATTGAGCCTTGTCACTTCATGATTGCATACAGGTTTCAGCTAGCACTATTGTTGACCAGGTTTGACTTGGTCAAACTGGGTTGACTAGGCCAAAAGTGGGCCCGAAAAAAATGTTGTGATCGGAATTTCAATTTCGATCATTTATTATCTACAGGGGTTCCATATGAGCATGCAATTGACGGAATTGCAAAATATTGAACCGTTTGAGAGATTTTTAATTATTATTGGTCAACTTTGACCTATTTTAATTAAAAATCATGGATTTGGGGCAAGTAATGCCAAAGTAATGGATCGGGGTCGTTCAAGTGGACATCCCTACTACTTTTGGGGTCCACGATCGCATTGCAGCAAACGGTTCGGCAATCCAGGCAATAAAAGTGGGTCAAAAGCCCAATTTTCATCTTCAGCCATATAAACCAGCAGAAAATACATGGAAATCAGAATTTGACTAAGGCAACTATAGGTAAATGGGAAAATTAAAGGTTGGCAATGGTAAAGGTAATCTCTAAGGTATTTTTGGTAATGTTTGATGTAATATTTGGGCATTGTGGGGCCCTCCATCTGACAACTCACCATTGAGTTCGATTTGGCCCATAGGGGCGTTTTTCTCCTTGGGGGGGAATTCGATTTCCTTGTTTTGTGATGGTGGGACCCTTGTTGTATATGGTTGGGGGGATAAAAGCCCATATAGACACCCCCCAACCCCTTTGTTTGATGTATGCCCCCCACATGGGCCCCTCTCCTCCTCTAGTGCGCTTCTCTTGGGGCAATTCGCACCCCCCTTTATGGAGCAATCTCCACCACTCGATTTTGATGGTTGGGGATTGATCTCCACCCTTCGTTTTGGGGGGAAACCTATGTTGAGAGTGAACCATCTCTATAAGAGAATGGACTCACTCCATTGTACTTCTTCTTGACATTTTTGAGATTTGCTAGTATTTCCTTGTCATTTGCCATAGTTTCTGATCCATTTCTCTCTCTGGCAGGTACAAGGGCGCATTTGGTCATCCGGCTGCTCCACACGCTAAGGGAAAACGCTTGGCTGCTCAACACTTGGACTTTAGCAGTTGTTTTTAGCATCAAACTCTTCTTCTCTATTGCTTCAGGTAGGCGATCACTGCTGCTCTCTCTTTTTCTCATCTTCTTGTGAATGTTAAGCTACAAAAAACACAATAAAACCCTTAAAAATTAATATCTACAAATTTAACTGTTGGAATTCCATTTTCTTTCCAAACCCACTTATTATTTGCCCTTAAAAGCTTATATCTCAAGTTTGGTTAGATTCTGACTCCATTTACCCATAGATTAGGCACTAGTCCACTTGGCAAAAACGCTCCCTGGGGGTGTTTTTCTCTTTCTGCCTATTGGTCGTGTTTTGGGGTTATGGGTACTCTTTAATTTGCTTCGTAACGTCTTTTTACCTTCGAGTGCCAAGTTTCAATTGTTGGAAGAGAGTTTAAATGCCATTTTTAGACTGCCCTAGGTCCTTTTTTTATTGATTAATCCATTCCCCTAGGGCTGTTCATTTCACTTCTTGCTGGTCCATTTTTTTTGTACTAAATCAGTCACTTAATCACTCTACAATCACTAGAAGACGTGCTTAAATTGCTTAATCTAATTCTCCCATGCTTGAGTAGTCATTATGTGCTTCATTCCCCCATAGGTAGAGTTTTTAGCCACTCTTCTAGTCATCTTTCATTTTCTGATTTAGTTTCCAGCCTTTAGATCTTTTATTTATTCATCATAATACACTTGTATCAGATCTGATTTCATATTTGGTAGATTATCTCCTCATTTCAAGATCCCGATCCTACTAGACTGGAAGAAATCTCACCTTCAGTCATCCATTTTGTTTATTGCTTTGATTGCCTTTTGGGTTTAGGGTGTCTGATTATTGAGCTTCAACCTTCACCGGTTGACTGGGTCTCCCCCTTGACTAGGCCAAGTGCCTTGTCTAAAGTGACTGCAGCCTTGTCCGATGTGGCTTCTGTCCCGTGGACGGAGTACTTGGTTGTTGTTGGTTACACCTTCCTAGTTGCTCATCCTCTACCGTCCCTATTGGGATACCCTTCTATAGAAACTAGAGTTTGTGTGATAACACAATCCATGCAGGACATGTATAAATAGAGATGCAAGTTGGAGAGTTGAAGTAAGCTTGTAAGCTTGATGGCAAGAACATAAGTGTTTTTGTGTGAAAGTTTCAGTTTGTTTTTCGAGGCATCGAGGGGCTCATGGACAGAACAAAATGATCTAGCGAAGAGCCGAAGGTGCACATGCAACATAACATAGTTTTGATTGTGCGCAGAAAGATGCTGTAGATTTGTGACAAGTAGCACAAGTACTGAAAGGAAGAAATACAGAAGTATTCGCAAGTGCTAGATATCTCAAAGGATAGCATCACAATCAACATGCCGATAGTCACAGAAGTTGAAGAGACAGAAGCACAGAGACAAAATCAAAGATTATCATATAGTGCGCAGATGTCTAGCTAATGCATTTGAGCCGAAGAGAAAGTGTGCGAAGTTGAAGACTTCATCTGATGCGTAACAACAAAGCAACAACAAAACTCGATAGGTGCATCACGATGCAGATGATCTGGGACAAGTGAGTTAAATTGAACGAACCAACTATTTGATGCATAGGACGTCAAAGATTATCTGAGAAACTGCAACACTTAATCAGAACGAACACATCAGAAAGTGCATAGTTACTTTTGTTACTGGTGCTTCATTTCTGAACAACAAAGCGATAGGGGGTCGGTGCCTCCTTCCAGTTGGTGCTGGAGAAAACACAGAGAGTGGATGCTTCCTTTAGGTCGGTGCCTGTAAAACTAGGGGATTGGTGCCTCCTTCCAATTGGTGCTAGTAAATACAGGAATTTGGTGCTTCCTTGAATGTATTATTTCTCACTATAAATAAGCATTTTGTGGTTTTCTCCCGTTTGGGTTTCCACGTAAAAATTCAGTGTCATGTGTTGATGATGTGGTGCATATATGTGTGAATGTTTATTTATTGATGCATAAAAGAAGATAAAGATTAAGTAAAGGCTAATATGTTAAAGAAGATAAAATATGCTAATAACTACGCTAACACTGATTCACCCCCCCTCTCAGTATTAAATCGATTCCAACAACCTTTTCCTGTGGTTAGTTTGTGAGATATACTGTGAATTGTGTGTCCTAGGGTTTCCTTTTTGTCGATATGTTATAACATGTACAATATGTACATTAATCAAATCAACGAAGTTCGAAGGTCTAAAGCGTAAGGAATTAGGCTTAGGTTGGCCCTTGGGGGGTTGGACATCAGTGGGTCCACCATCTATCTTGAGGGTTGATTAGGGCATAAACTAGATCTGGTTATGCACTTTCAGATTTGATTTAGGGCTTCCCTTCACCCTATGAAGGCACGTCACTTGCCCTAGCATACATGGTACATCATATGTGGTAAGTTGGCTTGTTTATGTTGATTTTTATCAACTTTCTGAAGTGTTCTTGATTGTTGGAATTTTATAACAGCAGTAAGATATTGAAGTTATTCATATTGGAATCATGGAAAAGTGTTATAACTCCTACCCCTCTCCCATTATTATTTATGCTTCATTGTTTTGACTCCATACAACACTAGTCTTAGTTGAGAGGTTGCTTGTGAAGGGTGTTTGTGTGTTGTTGAAGTGACTGCAAATATATCTTATCGATATTAGGGACTCCCCCTTGGTTTTAGGAGTTGACCTAAAGTGTTAAGGGGCTAGGTTGTGGTGACATTGGGCACTAGCTTGTCCTGTGCTTACCTGTCATTACACTGTGATCCACGACCTTGGTCAAGGGTGCTAATTTGAGCGGTCACCAAGGCCTTTGTGCAAAATGGATTATAATAGTATTGGACAAGAGGATTGGAAAGCCTTGATAAGGTCCAACATTAGGTTGGGATTTCTCTATGGAAAACCTTCTTGGTTGGGGCCAAGTTTATAGGATCTCATCATCAACCTTACCAAAGTTAAAATTAAAAGAACCTTTCTAGCCCAAAACATTTGGAAATTCATTAAATCCTTTATGAGGTGGAAGGGAGAAAGACTTCATTATGGACTATTAGTGAACCAACATTCCTTTTGGTGGTCCCTAATACTATTGCATGATAACACATCGTTGGTAAAAGCTCGATGGAACTCAACACTAAGGCTTTTCAAGTGATATATAAGATTGATCTTGGCCATCTTTGATGTTAATTCTGTATATTGGAGTCTATGGCCCGATCTGAAGACCTTGTTTAGGCTCAACAACTCAAGCAAACTAATTCTGGACATAATGAAAGAACTAATCCCCAACTCATTGTTAATCAAATTATTGTGTGAGATGAATTGAAAAATAACAGAATTATTGGAAATTGAATGTTTAAAAATCTTTCCTTAGATACAAATCGATTGTGATGGTTACTAGTGGCTTGTTGATATGTATTTGTTGGATTGCCATCTCAACAAACTCTAGGGACTGAAATGAAAATAGTCAACCTAGTTATTTTAGCTTCGTAATATTTTGAAGGATCCACTGGAGCCAAGGAAATATTTCTTTGCTTGGTCCCTTACTAATTTGGGGGCTCACACTACAAGGAGACATCACCTTTACCTCAACATCCCCCACCCAAAATGTTTGTTACACAATAGGCCAAAATCCCTCCAAACATAATTTATGGTTATTGTTTCTTTGCCAATTTGGTTTGATGTTGGGCCTCAACCTTTTATGATCATCTTTCTCATTTCTTGTTCATCTCCAAATCAATCCTTTAGGTTGATAAAGATATGTGATCGGTATAATTTCAATGAATGTGGAAGCTTTTTAAGATAGAAAATCCTACTCATTTGGAACAAAATAAATAAAATTTTCTTTAATCAATCTTTTTCTTTGGTTATTTTAATGGGATGGTAGAAAATAAATATGCATGGGTTTGTCCTTGTAGATCATGGTCCAATCTCAAAAGGTTGAGATGCACGTTCCTTTACCAACTCTTGGAATATTAGGGGGGAACCCCATTCACCATTCATCATGAGCCTTTGATGGATTTTCTTGCTCCTTAGGTTTGATCCTTGCAGTCATAGAGGAGTGTAGGACGACCACACTAGAGGGAAAGCAAGTAGGCGAGGGAATGCCACGATTGTTGACCCAATAGGCCATGTAGCCTCTCATTGTTGACCAACAGATGACTAGTTTCCTACATTGGTCCTAGCAATTTTTTAAGGGAGAAGCCTTTGAAAGATAAAGATGACAACAATCAATGGGAAATAATTTTTCCCAAATCATCGACCAATCCTAGAGAGGGTCATCTAACATTGACAAAGATGATCCCCTAACATTTGGGATTGGTTGTTAGATAGATTTTATGTTTTATGATGATTAGTTGTGGACTATGCTACATGCAACTACTAGCATGATAAATTAATGTCTTAGAACTTTATTTGATACTCATGCCAAGTAGTGTTTTGTTCTATTTTAGCTAGCACCTTGTAACTTAGATTACATGGCTAGCAAATTTTTGCATGCTTGTGCTACTCGTGAAAACTTCATTCTTTGGTAAAGGTCTTTGACTTTTAATGCAAAACAAAATTTTCACCTCTTTTACTATAGATTTTCCAGATCTTAACCTTGTGAATTTTCGGCCTTAGCACTGTTGTGAAATCATGTATAAAACATCAGATCACAATATTTCACTTCCAAACAGTCCAAACTTCTAGGAAATCCAAGGAGAAAAGATACTAAACAACTTGGATACGTTCCAACCTTTTAGGTCAACTTTATCCCACATAAACCAAATCTGAAAATTCACTTTTACAACAATTATAACAACAATAAAACATCAGGTATAACAACAACAAAATAACCCTTAGCTTCCTCAATTAAGATGTTAAATCACTTAACAAATTGCCTTTTTATGCATGTCAAATCATAAAGATGTATATAGCTATGCATGTACATAACAATGCATGAATAACATGTATGGTTGAAAATCAAAAATGAAAATCACAGAAGTTTTGGACAGCTAAAAACTTCATTAACATGCTCAAGATGAAGTACATGTACATACCATAACCTTCTCTCATGGCTAGTACATATACACTGGCTCTCCGAAACCCTAGCTAGAGAAAATATGAAAACCCTAGCTCAACCAAGGAGCTCCAATGAGCCTCTGAAGGCAAGACATTCACTTTTCTTCATCTTTTCCAACAAAAGTACCCAACGGTTTTTTGAAAAAACCTTGATCTCCAATTCCCAAGGGATAAAACCTAACCCTAGACCTCCAAGGTGCTCCAAGATACTCCAAGAAGGCCAAGAAACCCTAACATTTCCAAGAGAGAGAGAGGACAAGTGCACACTCCTTTCTAAGTCAAATCTCAACTCAAGAGTGAATATAAGAATGAACACAAAGATAACTGATCATCTCCAATGTCTTATTCTTCATAAGAGAAAATTGTATTCACAAGAATCGAGCTCTAACAAAGATGCACCGTCTAGACTTCATAACTCCTCCTAAGGTTCACGATGAAATCCTATCAACTTCTTCCAAGAAGCTAAATACAAAGAAAAGAGTATGATGATGATGATGACGACGACTCTCTCTTTCCCTTATATATATGAGAGGTAAGGGAGGCCAATAATACAATGTGGGCCCAAGACCTTACAAACAACCTATAGTTGTTGGGTCCAGGAAATGCCCCTTTTTGGCCTTCCTTATTACATCATTTTGTCCTAATTCCATCCTACTTCTATAAGCTATATCCATGTCTTTCTTCAGATCAATCAATAATATGGCAGGTATAATTTGTTATTACTTTATTTATTTTATGCCTAAGATTGTTAAAGATTATGGATCTTAGTCTTTGGTTTATGCTGATCTGTGTGGTTTCATTTAGCCAAGGTCTAAAGCGCAGGTGTATCAGCCAAGTGGTGCCAGCTGTCACTCTTTAAGCACCAGCTCCTCATATTTCAAAGGACAACACATTTTCCACGTGAGTTGTAACAGATCCTCACTGTAACAGATTCCACTAAAACAGAGCCTAACTATGACAGACAGGTTGCATTCCAGTTGCTGAGTCCGTTGATTCATTAACAGCCCTGTTTAATACGGCTGTATCAGTTAGCTATAATTCCGCAGCATGAAGATCATAGATCTTCATTGCTGCGCGATTTTAGTGGATCTGAAACTGTATTTTCCTTGTATAAATTCCAAAAGGTTCTCGTAGCCTAGGGTTGAACAATTACCACTTTGTGTAAGCTGTAACAGAGCACCGAGACTCACGATCTTCCATCATTAATACGAGAGCAGAGTTCTTCATTTCTATGTCTTAATTTGATGTGACTCTCGACATCTCTGTTAGAAGGCTAGGGTCCGCCTTCCCACAGAGATAGCCTATTTAAGTAGGTAGAGTAGTTTAGTTTTATTTCTGTTGTGTGGTGTGGAATGATTGCAGATATTATTGGTAGCTGTAACAAAGTTTAGTTTTCTTTTTTGGTAGTTTATAATCGTATCTTGAATAGCTGTAACATATTGGTGTGACAGTCGACTGTGTAGGATAATTTATTTAATTGCATGTGTGTTTTAATCAGCTGTGACAGCCAAGCTCAATTCCAATTATCTTTTAGTTGTTTATGCTTTCTAGGATTTCCAGTAATTATCAGTTAGGGTTCAAGCTTGTATTTTAATTCTGGTTGCTGTTGTATCTTCAATTGCATTCATAGATTAGACAGATAATGGTAGAGTTACAATAGCCACTAGATAGATCATTTTGGTAAAGATTGAATGCTGTAGTTTGATAATTATAGGATTTAACTTCTTGCAAAAGTAATCTAGTTCCATTTCATTATTAGATCATTAATTTGCTGGGTTGATTTCTGTAGGAAGGTTGTTTCACTTTGGATTCTTAGATGTATGAATTAGATTAGTTTTCTTATGGAATGAATTGGCTGAGCATATAGGTAGGGTTATTATCTACATTCAGTAAATCAACTGCTTGATTTGTTTATGCATAGACTGTGCTTATTCCCTTTGAAATAAAAGACCTTCCTGGGTTTGACAATTTATATTGACCATCCTGTGTGTTAGCTTTAATTAACTGACATATAGGGTGACCAACATTTTGGCGCCGTTGCCAGGGATAGTAATAGATAGATAGAGTTAGTAGTTGGTTTCATTTGATTTCAATTTAGTTCAATTATTTACAGCATGCATGGATACAAGAAAAACAAATCGGGAACCCCCTTTGAATACTAACATTGCAAGTGGAAGAGGTCGAGGTCATAATGCAGGTCAGGGAAGACACACATACATTAATGAAATAATTGCTAGAGCTGATTCTTCCACTAGACCACAGCGGAACTCTATAAGTAGGGGAAATTCTATTCCTCCCAATCTTGAACACTCAATATCCACAGTGGAGAATACAATGGGACCTTTAACTCCTGTTGCAGAAAGTAAACCTCCTGAAGATAAGGGAAGTGATGTAGGTGCACCAGATAGAGAGGAGATCTATCATATCGATGGAACCAGAGTTACTAAGGAAGTGTGGTTGGAGACTCGCAGAATAGCAGAGGAAGAAAGAAGGCAAAGAGAAGAGAGGAGAAGAGAGAAAGAAGATAAAGCAGAGGAGGAACGCATAAAGGAAGCTGTTAATTTCTGGACCAGAACCATGGCTGGTAGAGAACAGGAAGGTGAGAATGAACATGGGAATCACCGGGAGGAAGAAGGAGAAAATAATCAGCCTGGTAATATTGTGGCTACATTAGAATCCCCTATCTTCCAGACACCTGGAGTAGCTCCTATGAAGAATATCTCACCCTCAGTTCTCCCGAATTTTCATGGTAAGTCCTCCGAGGATGTTGATGAGTTTCTTTTTGAGTTTGATATCCTCTGTTGCAGCTATGATTGTTGATGTATATGTAACTTCGGAATGTATTTCACATATATGTATATTGTATTCCTATAGAGATGGTTTTATTCCTCTATAAGGAAGTGTCGTCATTTATATTGTAAGTGTCGTAACTTATACTTGATGGGTTATTAGACCACCTTGTTTGGGGTCGGCCCTATATAAGTCATGTGGGTCAAAGGGTTATTAGACCACCCTATTGGGGGTCGGCCATGTGAGTCAAAGGGTTATTAGACCACCGTATTGGGGGTCGGCCCACTCAGCATTATGTTATGTGGTAAAGTTCGAGCCTACATGAGTTAGGTAAAAAGGCAAGTCAAGTCAAGTATAAATAGAGTGCGGGAGGCACTCTATTTGCTCACTCACTTCTCACTCATGCACTCAAGGAGGAGTGGCACACTTATGGAGGAGGAGGATCTGCTGCTAGGTTGTGTCTATCTCTTATGGTTGGTTGTATCATTGCTCTATCTATATCTAAGGAAGTTATTGGGGTTTTTCACCTTTATGGTTTTCCCCAAGTAAATCTTTGTGTCTCTTGTGTGCTTGCATTATTGTCTCAATGATTGATATGCTGTAGATATGCTGTACATGTTGTTCTCTCAGTTAAGATCCTAGATCAGATTGAAGTAAATTCTGAAAAGTTAACATGGTATCAGAGCTAGCCTGAAAGAAGGCATGATATGGCATGTATGACACTTGTTGTACTTACGATGCTAGGGCTTGATATAGCAAAAACCAGTCATCGTAGCACTTTCGCTATAAATCCATTTTGGCGAAGTTTTCGGATCTGAAATTGTTACAGGACGAAGACTAAATCTCCAGGTACCTTGTGTCCAAAGGACAACCTCTAATTCGTTGTACTTTGTGATTTATGATCTGTGCAATCTAGGGTTTCTGCCTCTTCCAGATCTGAGTCAAAATCAGGTGACCTTGGGAAAAAGGTCATAACTTGGGCTAGGAAGATCCAAATGAAATTTTGTAAAAAGTGACAGGTAGTACACAGATTGTACTATCTCAGGAAACTTTTTCAGAGGCCGAAGTTGAACTAGTGACACGTGTCACGCCGTACAAGTTCGCTCTCCTGTATTATCCCACAAACAGGTCACGTTGAGACACTTGGGATAACTCTCTCTCAGAGAGTCCAATTGAGGTCAGACCTATCAGGATGGAAAGATAACAGGCCGAGCTATCTCAAGAAACTTTTTCAGAGGCCGAAGTTCAAACAGTGACACGTGGCACGCAGTACAAGTTCGCTCTCCTGAATTATCCCAAAACAGGTCACGTTGCGACATTTGGAATAACTCTCGCTCAGAGAATCCAATTGAGGTCAGACCTGTCAAGATGGAAAGATAACAAGTCAGGCTATCTCAAGAAACTTTTTCAGACCCTTTGGATCAAAAAGTTCAGAGTTACACCAGAAACAATCAGGTACATATTTCTGTCAAAACAGAATTATTTTTGAGTACCTTTATTCATGGCTTCCGGAATTTAGGGCTTTGGAGAAAGTTGGAATTTTTGTAATCAGAGACCACGGCTGGATGCTACTTATCAAAATAGAAATTTAGAGACAAAGATCAGAATTTTTGGTTGGGTAGAAGGCCGGGCTTGATTAGACCCTAGTTCGGGACTTTGATCAGAAAAGTGGAAAATTAGGGCTTCTGTAAAAATGGGTATTTTTGAAATCTGTGACCACGGCTGGAAGCTCCTCAGAAAAATAGAAGCTTAGAGCTTTGGATCAAACATTTTGATTGGGCAGAAGAGTGGGCTTCATCAAACCCCAGTTCAGGGTCATGTCCAGTGAATGTGGAAGTTTCAAAGGCAAAATTGAGGAGTGAAACTTTGCAGTTTTCAAATTCTGAATATACCAGTTTGATCAACTCATCAAGGCGCATATTTCTATCCTTTCGGAAGTTTGAAATTCAAAGTTTGAACTTTTGGGGTTTCTCTGACAAACCCATATCCAGCTCCAGGTCCAGTTCTTGCAAATCAAGTGGATAGGGTTAATCCTAGAAGAAGATGGATTGGTCACATGCATAAGTGAAGGAGTTCCTGTTTCAGAGGGAGATGAGGCTAAGGCCTTACATAAGAAGATTACAAGCGATCTCGACAGGTATGACTCATCGAGGTATGTTTCGATATTTGTCCATGATTAAGTTTATGGTATGTTTGTCTTCATGTTATTACGGTTAGTACAATTTTGATTTTAGATTTGTCGTATCACCTTAACAAAATTATGAATGCATGATAGAAGATATTCATTGGTTAGGGTGTTGACACTTATGATTGTACTAATGCATTATGGTGTTGTATGAGGTTTATGTTGTCTACTAACATGAAAGGTACACCAAGAAAGACAAATCATGTTCTGGTCCAAGAACATATGATCATGATAACATGAGGACAAAGATTGATCCATTTTCATGGATCTCATAGAAGATCCATTTACGAGGTATGTATAACTTGGTTTTGTAATAGTTAACCTATGAGATATACAGGTTACTAGCACAAGTCATTGAAGAAGAACAAGAAGACATCATGTGAGTATGTTAGACATAAATAGCTAGCATGCTAATCCAGGTATGTTTTTCCTATATCAAGATAGAATCCTACCTTGTGTTAGGATCTTATACTGTTGTTGATAATGATTATTCATGAAGTCATAGGTTTGAATAATCATGATTGTATGCATATTATGTTTCTTACCATAATTGATGATATGACTAACCAGAACAATCATGATGGTATAGGTTTGAATAATCACAGGTTTTATGCATTTTATATCTCTTATCTTGATTGATGATTCAACTAACCTGAAGAGTCATAGGTTTGAGTAATTACAGGTTTAGACATGTTATGTTTCTTATGATTTGACTAACCATAAGAATCCTTGAATGCTAATGCTTATTATTTCTGTTTGAAATGATCATGACTATACATGCTTGAGATTATTGTGTTTTAATAGTATACTAATGAATGTATGATTTTATATGAGATCACAAGGATAACACATTCATGATACTAATAAGCATGCATAGGGACCAAGGATGAATATGAGATTCAAGAACAGGTAATCCAGGAAGCAAAGATCAAGAGGGAGTACACTCCAGTGGTTTATGAAAGGATGCAGATATTCAGAGGGAGTTGTCCATCTCTCTACATTCCACAACAGAAAGGTGCAGAAGAAGCTACTGCAGATTAGGACTCCAGCAGCTCCTGCAAGAAAGCAAAGACTCAGAGGGAGTCCACCCAACGAACAAACAAAGATAAGTATTTTAATTATCATTTCTTGCATATGTGTTTGTTTAAATAAAATTGTTCAATGATGTATATGCTCATGTCCCTAGACTTAGAATATGTATTGTGCATATTAGAATAGTTGCATTGATGAACAATATACTACTAATATACATGGGTAAGTGGCCTATGGCACTGTACAACATTCCATTGCTACTTATCTAGAATGAAACCTCTTTGCTGACATGTTGGGAGTTGTGCACACTCTTAACAATGTTCTGGTAGAGATTGGAAGGCATCTAGAAAGTTACAGAATATGGATAAATGTTGTATTGAAGCATTGGCTAAGACAATTGCATGACTGTATGACATATTTCTTTATGTGTAAGAATTTGTTCTGAAAACTATGAGATGTTTTCTAATCATGCAATTTAACTTGTTGTGTAGGAAAGATCGTATGCCATCTCCTACAAAAGAAGAACTACAACATTTGTTCAGCAACAAAATTATCTATTGAAGATATTGAAGTTTCCAGGATCTGGGATGGAATGCCATGATCCGTCCATCATGAAGAATGATGTTTGGGACGTAGTCTCAAGACGTGAAGGGAAGTTTGTTATGACTTCCAAATGGATCTATCAGATCAAGCATGTTGCAGATGGCAGCATTGAGAAATATAAAAGTGATGAAATAGAAGATGCACCAGATGGATTTCAAGACAGCATGGTGTAGTCATATATGTGTGCAGAACTTGGTATGGTAGGATAGACAACCTTCTATCCAGTTTGGGCTTTACCAAGAGTAAAGTGAATTCCAACCTTGACTACAAGGTTGAGGAAGGCAATCCAGTGATACTACTTTTGTATGAGGATAACCTGTTTGTTACAAGTGAAGATAGATTGATTTCCGACATGCAGCGGAAGCTTACTACCGAGTTCGAGATAAAGAACTTGGGGATGATGCACTATTTGTTTTTGGCATGGAGGTGTGACAGAGTGCAGATGGAATCTTCCTTGGACAAGGGAAGTACACAGTAGATATCCTGAAGAGATTTGGGATGATGGACTGCAAGGCCATGGCCACACCTATGGCATCGAATCTGAAGCTTCTATGTGATGCTTCATCTGAGGCGGTTGATGTCTCTATGTATCGTCAGATGATTGGGTCCTTGATGTACCTGACGAACACAAGACCAGACATTTGCTTTGCTGTGAACACATTGAGCCAGTTCCTGACGGATCCGAGGAGTGTTCACCTGATTGCTGTAAAGCATGTTCTGAGGTACCTGAAGGGTACAGTGGATTATGGGCTCAAGTATGAGGTGAATCAAAAGTTTAACCTACAGGGTTATGTTGATTCAGATTGGGCTGGCAGTGCTGCAGACAGGAAGAGAACATCTGGGTGCTGCTTCAGTATGGGATCAGGTGTGATCTCTTGGTTTAGCAGGAAGCAGTCCTGCGTAGCACTGAGTACAGCTGAGGCAGAGTATGTTGCAGCCTGTTCAACTAGTTGTGAGGTACTATGGCTACGGAAGCTACTGTCAGAGTTATTTGATCTCTCGTTGGAAGCTACTGGTATCTTCTGTGATAACCAGAGTTGTGTGAAGCTGTCCGAGAAACCAGTGTTTCATGACAGGTCGAAACACATAGAGATCAAATATCACTATATCGGGGATATGGTGCAGAGAGGAGCTTTGAAGCTCCTATATGTTGCGACGGACGAGCAGATTGCAGATGTGCTGACGAAGCCACTAGCCAGGGTGAAGTTCGAGTACTTCAGAGAGAGGCTTGGCATTCTTCAGATCGAGGACACTTCGAGGAAGAAGTGATGGACACATTTGCTGAAGCCATTCCAAGCATGTTGGAAGGAGGATCCTTCACATGGCTGTGGATGTAAGCGCTGGATGATGAGCATCAGGATGATGTTCTGGTTTCTGCTTGGATATGATCAGTTGGATCATTTTATGTATGTATGTACGCATCATGTGGATGCTGGATATGATCAGTTGGATCATTTTATGTATGTATGTATGCATCATGTTGGATGCTTGGACCATGTATCTGTATATGTATCAGGTGGATACATTGTATGATCAGGTGGATCATGTATGGTGATATGTATCATGTATTTGTATTTGTATCAGGTGGATACATTGATGATCAGGAGGATCATGTATGATGATATGTATTAGGGAGATACTTGGTATGCATCAGGTAGATGCATTGATGATCAGGATGATCATAGATGATGATCTTCAGGATGTTGCTCCAGATGACATGCAGCAGGACGTTGCAGTGATGATCAGGATGATCATAGATGACGAGCTTCAGGATGTTGCTCCAGATGACATGCAGCAGGACGTTGCAGTGATGATCAGGATGATCATGGATACATCAGGATGATGTATGGTGAGTATCAGGTTGATACTCTGTGGCCGTGGATCAGGTTGTGCAAATGAGCATGTAATCCGGTGCCCTGGGAGATTTGCAGATGGTCTTTCGAGGTTTTTCCTATGGCATGTAATATCGGTGCCCTGGGACATCTGGCAAATGCTCTTTCGAGGTTTTTCTCTGGGAGGACATGTAATTCGGTGCCCTGGGAGATCTACAGATAGTCTTTCGAGGTTTTGACTATGGCATGTAATTCGGTGCCCTAGGATATCTGGTAGATGCTCTTGCGAGGTTTTTTCCTATGGCATGTAATTTGCTCCTGGGAGATCTGGACAGGATGAAAAAGGCCTTAGATGCTTCAGCCAGGTTTTTCCATGACCACATGTAATTTGTGCCCTGGGATATTTCAGGTCGGAGTTGTGTACCCGTAACATCCTGAGATGCTCTTGCTAGGTTTTGTGGTGACCACATGTAATTTGTGCCCTGGGAGATCCTTCAGGTTGGAGTTGTGTACCCGTAACATCCTGGGATGCTCTTTCGAGGTTTTATGGTGGGGTCACATGTAATAGCGCCCTGGGAGATCCTACAGGTCGGAGTTGTGTACCTGTAACATCCTGGGATGCTCTTTCGAGGTTTTGTGACGCACGTAATAAGTCCTGAGGATTCCACAGTATGGCCAGTGATGACGAAGACCTGCAGGTGGTGGGCCTACATCCAGTATGAAAAAGGACTGGCTTTGTAGAACTTCCTATGACGAGTAGATTCAGAGATTGATTGAGATAGCAGCAGCAGTGACGATGATGATGACTCGATGACGATTATCCAGTGACGATGATCCAGAGAAGATGACTTGTGCTAGAAGAACTGTGCTGAGAAATACCTTCCTAGTTAAGAGGGAGTGTTGATGTATATGTAACTTCGGAATGTATTTCACATATATGTATATTGTATTCCTATAGAGATGGTATTATTCCTCTATAAGGAAGTGTCGTCATTTATATTGTAAGTGTCGTAACTTATACTTGATGGGTTATTAGACCACCTTGTTTGGGGTCGGCCCTGTATAAGTCATGTGGGTCAAAGGGTTATTAGACCACCCTATTGGGGGTTGGCCATGTGGGTCAAAGGGTTATTAGACCACCCTATTGGGGGTCGGCCCACTCAGCATTATGTTATGTGGTAAAGTTCGAGCCTACATGAGTTAGGTAAAAAGGCAAGTCAAGTCAAGTATAAATAGAGTGCGGGAGGCACTCTATTTGCTCACTCACTTCTCACTCATGCACTCAAGGAGGAGTGGCGCACTTATGGAGGAGGGGGATCTGCTGCTAGGTTGTGTCTATCTCTTATGGTTGGTTGTATCATTGCTCTATCTATCTCTAAGGAAGTTATTGGGGTTTTTCACCTTTATGGTTTTCCCCAAGTAAATCTTTGTGTCTCTTGTGTGCTTGCATTATTGTCTCAATGATTGATATGCTGTAGATATGCTGTACATGTTGTTCTCTCAGTTAAGATCCTAGATCAGATTGAAGTAAATTCTGAAAATTTAACAATGATTACACCTCTAGTGCTCAGAAGCTGAAGTTATTCCCAGCCACCTTGAAGGGAAATGCTCTGCATTGGTTCATGAGTTTGGGTCATGAGACCATTACTACTTGGGACCAAATGAAAAACACCTTCCTTTCTAAGTATCAAGACTATTACAGAACTAGAGATAGAAAGGAAGAGTTGTTTAAAATGGTTCAGAAGGATGAAGAGAGTTTGGAAGACTTTGTGGAGAGATTGTTGTATAATTTACAAAGATCTAGTCATGCTGAGATTGGCAAGGATGTGCTCAAGATTATCTTACTAAGAGGAATTAGAGAAGATTTCCTTGATATGTTGAATCTACTGGAGAAAGGAGATATCTCGAAAGAACCTTTTGAAAAAATTGTTGAATTATGTCAAAGGTACTTCAGGGGATCTTTCAGAACCAGCAAGCGAGACAAAGACCGAGACCAGGATGTCTTCACTAGGACTCAGAAGTCAGCTAGTGGAGGTGCCACTCGAGCAGAAATAGGAAACCTACTGGAGAACTTTAAAACAGACATGATGAGCTCCATTTCCTCAGAGTTGGATGCCATGAGGGAAAAACAAAAACAAGTAGTAGAAGATCTTACACTTGGGGTATTCTGTCCTAAATGTAGGAAGAAGCATCCATTGAAGGAGTGCCCATTGGACAAAGCAGAGGTATGTAGGATATGTGAACTCGAGCATGATACTAAGGAGTGCCCATCACTACCTAAGGTTAAAGAAGTCTTGCAGGCATCTATTCCGGATGTAGAGCCAGCATACTTTATGGCACAGAAGAAACCATGGTAGCCTAGAAACCAAGGTATGAATCCAGATCCAACATTTTTCCTACATAATATGAATGAAATGAACAACATGCATAATATGAATACACAATTTCCTTCACATTTTTCCAATAGCCAGTGGCATCCATCCCAGAACCCAATGCAAAATCCTAATTCATGGACACCATGGCCACATCAGTCAAACCAAGCTCCTTGGAATTCCAACTGGAGAAAATCTTACCAAGGAAATAACTTTCCCCATCACCAGACTCAGTATCAACAGTACCCTCCTCAACAATATCAGCATCAACAATATCAGCAACCACAGCTTCCTTTCCAAAACAATGTCGCACCTATGAATGCACCACTTTGACCACAGCTACCTACACAACCTAACCCAAACCCAAATAATAAAGCAGTCCATCAATTTGAGACTGCCAACATGCCTGCATATTCCATTACTCAGATTCCTTGCAATGATATACAATTACGATCAGGGAGGATAGTGGAACCTATTATCACTGAGGATGTGTCACCCCTAGTGATTGAAACTGGAGTAAATCAACATTATGAGAACATGGTTAATTCAGCAAGCCCCATTATTGAGGATGCTGATACTCCTACTGAAGTAGCAGCTGAAACTCAGGAAGCAACACACAATGTGTCACAGCCTACACAGTTGAATAGAGAACCACCATACCCTGAACGATTGCAATTGCAGAAAACAGTGGAACAACCCCGATTTGATCTCGTGGAAGAGTTGAAAAATTTGTATGTTAAAATTCCATTGTTATAGGCCCTCCATGATGTGCCCATTTATGCTAAGACAGTTAAAGATTTGTGTGTCAAGAAACCAGGAAGAAGGCCCAGGGATCCCCCCACTGTCCATGTGTAGGGAAAAATTTCAGAATTAATAATGGGGAAGGCCCCTGTGGCAAAGTACGATGGCCCTGGGAGCCCCACTGTTACAGTTCACATAGGGGGCACACGAATTCCAAATGTCTTGGTGGATTTAGGCGCAACTATTAATGTTATGACCATAGAGACTGTGAAGAAATTGAGACTCACTAATCTTCGGCCAATCCCTACTGTTTTGGAACTTGCTGATAAATCAATGATCAAGCCTGAAGGAATCCTAGATGACCTCGTAATCTCAGTTGACCCGTGGGAATACCCTGCGGATTTCTTGATGTTACAACCAAAATCCCAGTTGGGGGGACACCCACTGATCCTGGGAAGACCATGGTTGGCCATAGCTTATGCCTGTATTAGCTGTCGGTCAGGTTCTATGACCATTTCAGACAGGACTGAGATCAAGAATCTAACCCTGTACCCTCCAGCTCGACCAAGCACAGAAGTTGAGACTCCATTATGGGAATATTTAAAGGAGGAAGAGGGCGTGCAACCACTATTAACCATAGGGAGAGCCTTAACAATTAAAGATGAAACAGAGGATGATGCCATTAATAGTTTCATCAGTGAGCCCACGTCAGTCATAAGAATGTCTATCAGATCTTGGATAGTACTCTAGCTGTAACAGAACAAGAAAATCTTACAGAAGAAACTCTGATCGGTGATGATAGTGTAATTCCAGTACTTAAGAATTCAAAGAGTGTTCCAGTAGAAATTGGGCCAGGAAAAACATTGAATATCAATCCTATTCTGGCACCTAATGAGCTGGAACAACTAGTCACTCTGCTGAAACAGCGTAAGGGAGCCTTCACTTGGGAGTACACAGACATGAAGGGAATTCCTTCTCATCTGTGCACCCATCACATTTATATTAAGAGCAACTTCAGGCCTGTATGTCAACCCCAATGAAGGATGAACCCAAACCTAAGGGACATAGTGAAAGAGGAAATCCAAAAATTTTTGGAAGCAGGATTTATATATCCAATTTCAGACAGTGAGTGGGTTTCTCCACTCGTGATTGTGCCAAAGAAGAATGGGAAATGGAGGGTCTTCGTGGATTACAGAGAATTGAACAAGACAACGCAGAAGGACCATTTCCCCTTACCTTTCATCGATCAGGTCCTTGATACATTGTCTGGGAAAAAATATTTCTCCTTTCTGGATGGCTTTAGTGGCTATAACCAGATTCAGATTGCTCCAGAAAATCATGACAAAACCACTTTCACTTGCCCCTGGGGGACCTTTGCATACCGAGTACTTCCTTTTGGGTTGTGCAACGCACCAACTACATTTCAGAGAGCAGTGATTGGAATCTTTTCAGAAATGGTGAATGATTGCATGGAAATCTTTATGGATGACTTTACTCCATATGGTGATAGTTATGAAGAAGCACTGAAAAACTTAGAAAAGGTCTTGAAACGCTGTGAAAAAAGCCAATTCTCTTTAAGCACTGAAAAGTGCCACATGATGATGAGTGAAAGCATAGTGTTGGGGCACTTCATCTCTTATGATGGTATCCAGTTAGATCCATCCAAAATCAAGGTAATTGAAAATATACCAACTCCTGGGACACATAAGGGTGTACGTAGCTTCTTGGGGCATGCTGGCTATTACAGAAGGTTCATAGAAATTTTTTCCAAACTAGCTTCTCCTTTGTTCACTCTGTTAATGAAGGATGCACAATTTGTCTGGAATGATGCATAGCAAACAATGTTTACTGAGCTAAAGAAAAGGATGTCTACAACACCCATCTTAAGAGGGTCCAATTGGGATCTGCCTTTTCACATTTTTCCAGATGCTTCAGATACTGCCATTGGAGCAGTTTTGGGACAGCAGGAAGGTAGTGCTCCTTATGCCATTTACTATATTAGTAAAAATTTGTCTCCTGCTGAACTAAATTATATTGTCACAAAAAAAGAATTTCTTGCCATTGTTTATGCCATCAACAAATTTAGACATTATATTACTGGATATTCTACTTTTGTGCACACTGATCATTCTACTATCAAGTATTTAATGAAGAAACCAATCACGAATGCTAGAGTTACTAGATGGCTGTTACTGTTACAGGAATTTGATATCACAATTATTGATAGACTAGGTAAGGAAAATGTTGTTGCAGATTTTTTATCTCGACTTACTAACAATGATGACAATTTACCAGTCGAAGATTCCTTCCTTGACGATCATTTGTTTGCAGTCTCAGCTCATTCCCCATGGTATGCAGATATTGCTAACTTTTTGGCTGCAGGTAAGCTTCCAGCACATCTATCAAAAAGAGAAAAAAGGAAGATCATACAACAGAGTGCTAGGTACTGCTGGATTGATGACCATCTTTTCTACACAGGGCTTGATTTAGAAATCAGAAGATGTGTTAGGGAAGATGAAATTTTTAGCATTCTTAAAGATTGCCATGATGAGCCTTGTGGGGAACATTTTGCTGACAAGAGGACCGGTCATAAATTTTTGAGAATGGGCTATTTCTGGCCTACATTGTTCAGAGATGCAAAGAAGTACATTCAGGTATGTGATAGCTGCCAAAGGATGGGCGAACCCAACATATTATATGAGTTTCCTTTACATCCACAGCTTGTGGTTGAACCGTTTGATAGGTGGGCTCTAAATTTTGTAGGGCCTATCAACCCTCCCTCAAAGCAGAAAGTTCATATCTTGGTTTGCACAGATTATATGATCAAATGGGTAGAAGCTGTAGCCTTGGTCAAGGCCAATGATCAAGCTGTAATTGATTTCCTGTATGAAGAGATTTTAATTCGGTTCGGAGTACCTAAGGAAATCATTACAGACGGTGGACCACAGTTTGTATCTCACAAGCTGGAATCACTGTTACAAAAATTTCATATTCAGCACAGGATAACCTCACCATATCATCCACAGGCCAATGGTCAAGTGGAGAGCACAAACAAGGTTATCGAGGCTATTCTGACAAAAACAGTGAAGAGCCATCGTAAAGATTGGGCTGAAAGGCTTCTAGAGGCACTATGGGCCTATCGTACCACTTGGCATAACACCACTGGTTTTTCTCCATATGAATTAGTGTATGGAAAGAACGCTGTTTTTCCAATAGAATTTGAAATCAGAACCTTGAAAATAGCTGTGGAGGCAAACCTGGATTTATCAAAGGAACAGAGGAATCGACTGAATCAGCTTAATGAATTGGATGAGAATCGCACAGCGGCAGTACATGATACAACTTTAATCCAACAACACCGCTCTAAATGGCATTACATATTTATAAAAAAAAGAGTCTTCCAGGAAGGAGACTGGGCCCTGTTGTATGATTCACGATTTAAGAGGGACTTTAAAGGCAAATTACGCACCCGTTGGTTGGGACCCTATCAGATAGATTGGGTATTTGAAAATGGAACAGTCCGGTTGATTACCATTGATGAGAACAAAGTACCATTATTCGCAAATGGTCATCGGCTGCGACTGTATCACAAGCCGATCTCAAGGGATGCTTTTATTTCACAAGTTGCAGCTGATCCAGAGTATTAGTTAACGTCAGGGCAGGGATTCTTAAACCTTGTGAATTCCTAAAAGTTGCAATTTCCACACATATTTTTGTACATAAATAATTGGTTTTTCTTTCATTTTGTATTTTATCTATTTTTAATTTTTGTTGCACTTGATCGGTTTGTTTTGAAGAACCGTGTGTAGGAACTTATTGGAGGAGCAGCAGCCATGACTGGCCAGACGACTGCAGACACCCCATATTTGTTCATGATCTAATAAAGCTCTTTTGAAAAGATGGATAATTCGTAGTCTTCCACAGATAAAATTTGCTTATACTTCACTCTGACGCAGCTGCGACTCTGCTACATTTGTCTGTTCTGCCACTTTTCCTTTGCTTCACTTTTCCACAGCTGAGACTCCGCCACTTTTGCTCATTCGACCAAATTCCGCAGCTGCGACTCCGCTATTTCTGCTTACCTTTCTAAGTTGGCAGCTGCTACTCCGCTGTTTCCGCTTCATTTTTACTCCTTCCCAACAGCTGAGACTCCGCTACCTTTGTCCATTCCGCTAAAGCCTAGCAGCCATGACTGCATTCTTTCCACTTCATTCCCGCTTATTTGTACAGCTGCGACTCCGTTATCTTTTCCTATTTTGCTACGACCAGCAACTGTGACTCCGCCAGTTTGTCTGCTCTCCAATTGATGATGCCAATCTTGATGTGACTAGGCATCAGTTTTGTCGCTCGCTCCACTAGATCCAATTATGGTTCACCACAAAGGAAATTTCAGGTGCCTTGTGTAGTTGTCAGCCTGAGTGGTAGTGGCCACATCACTTCAACTCATGTGCATTTATACCTGCGAGGACAAAGGCCAGTTGTAATGATTAATCCATGGCTCAAACTCATAAACGCAAGGTACATATCGCATCTTTTACATGATTTGGTAGAAAATTAATACAGTAATAACGATTATGTCTTGTCACAACCCTCGATTGACGAACCCATGCGGATTACACTTTAGGGCCTATGGTAAGGTCATAATTGTAATTATTTTCCGTCACCTTACCCGATTTTGCACCTGTTACTCCTATCTGCCAACTTCATCGCTTCAACAAATGTTCATACTGGTGCATACTAGCCTAAAACCTGATTTTTGAACCCCAACGACCCTTTGCATGTTCGTAAAGCTTCAACTTTCCACTTCTAAACCATAAATTGTTGAATTCTGAACTTGGAGGAGAGATTAAAATGGGAAACCCAGTCCGACACGAACCAGTAAATACAGACGCTGTGCGTGCCAATGCAAAGGTTCTTAATATTTTTATAGTAGTAGGTTGGATGGCATACTTTGAATGGTTGAATAGTTTTCACACAGAAACCGCATTACAATTTTCCCTCAACCTGACTGATACTCACTCTGAGGTTAGAGGATTGCGTGTGGATGTTACAGAAGAAATCATAGCTGAGGTTATTGGTTTACCCATGGTTGGGAATAAGTCATTTGGACGGAAGGCACATAATGCAAATGCGGTGAGGGAATTTTTGTCAGTTAGAGAGCAGGTTATTCCAAAGCCCCGTGGGCTGGAATTGGCATCCTTACCACCACCTTGGAATTAAGTGGCAATCTTTGTGAAAAGATATATTTCTTGTGGAGGTAGGTACCAAGTTGTTTCCTTCTCTGAACTTCCCTTACTGTCTCATCTACGCCATGGTAATTTAGTAAATATACCATTCTATTTGCTTAAATCCCTACAAACCATGGCTAGATATGCAAGAACCGCCCAACACCCAGTTTCCTCCCTTACTAATCATGGCTTAATTAAGTTACTGGTCCTAAGAGCCATTGCAATTCGTAATTTAACTTGGGAGCAATTTTTGGCTGGAGATGCGCCAATCATATAACCCGTATTAGAAGAGGGGGGTGCTGGTGAAGATAGTGAGGACCGAAGTTCCTCAAACCCAGTTGGGGGGGAGGCTGGAGCAATAGAAAACCAGACCAATGACGAAGGAGAAGTAAATAAAGGAGAAGCAACAGTAATAGAAAACCCTATAGTTGGGGAAATTGTGATGGAAACCCTGGAGCAGGAGGTAGAAAGATTAGAATCTGTAACTGCAGAAGAAGATACTCAATTAAAAGAAGCTGAAACTGGAGCAGCTGTTGAAGCTGCGACAGTTGAAGCTGCAATTGCAGAAACAAAGATTCAAAGGGAAGGACATCAGACAGTAGAAGAATGGACTATGGAAATCTTGGAGGTTGTGTCCTCTCTGGAGATAAGGGGTACCATTATTGAAGAAGAAGAAACCAAGGTAAAAACCCCTGTGTCAAAGAAACGAAGAGTAGAATCAAGAAACAGGGGTCAGACACCCATTGCAGTAAAGAAAAGGAAGAGCCGAACTATCAAAGCGTCAGTAGCAGTAAGCGGTGAGGAACACCTAGTGGGATTAGTGAGGAAAAGAAGGACTCGATCAGCAGCAACAGCAGAAGCAGCTGTGACAATAGCAGCAACTGCAATAGCAACAGCAGAAGCAGCTGCAATAGCAGCAGCAGAAGCAACTGCAATAGCAGCAGAGTTAGCAGAGACAACAGAAGACCCTGAGACAATGGAGGCAATTGGGGGTAATATTGAAACACTCTTATCAGAGATAGCAGGAGCAGCTAAAGGGAATAGGGAGTCACCTATGTTAGAAGAAGCACCTGCAATAGGGGTAGATATAGAGATCCCCATTTTGAACCCCAAATTGTCTGCTGCTATGCAAGAACCCTCCAGGGAAGAACCCCAAATCGAAAATCTCCTGCTTGAAAATGAATTATTAAAGGAGGAAGTGCAGATATTGCGAAATGAGCTGGAAAGATGGAAGGGAGTAGTTGGAAAACAAGCAGAGAGAAATTTGAACACATTAGCAAATGTTGCAAATTTGTTGGAAAATCCATTTGAAAATGAGAAGTATGGGGAGACTGTTTGCCCAGAGTGTGGAGATATATTTTCTGCAGCAAGACACAGAGTTGTTGTGTTGGGACTTGCATCACAAAATCATGTACAGATAGAGGAGGTGGAAGAAGGAATGCCAGAAATTGAATTGATAGGGGAAAATGAGCCAAGAATTGAAGAGATCCTTGATTTGAATTTAAGGGATGAAACAGTATAGTCCCAGCCATCAAGGGATACTGAGCTTCTTCAGGACCAGTCTCATCAGTCAGAAAAAAACTGATATAAACCAAAAACAATCTCAGCAGTTCAAAGAAATTGAGGAACAGGGGACTATTACACAAGAACCAGCACCGTTGAAAATGTTTAGTGAGACTGCAACTTAGACAGCAACATTTGATAACAAAGATCAGGAAGAAAACACTACTACACAAGAACCAGTGATTCCAAAATCATTTGCTACAGCTGCAACACAAACTAAGATGACTGAGATTGAAATGTTGAAGAAGGATGCTATTACACAAGAACCAGCAGTCCTAAGAATATCGGCCGAGACTGTAACACATACCAAGGAGGCTGAAGTGGATATGGAAATAAGGGATTCTGTTACACAAGAACCAGCATCCCTGAAACCCATGGCTGAGACTGCATTACATGCACAGACCGCTGTAACCCTAATAGAGGATGAAACTGTCACAGTGACACAGCAAGATAAGGAAGTCATTCATCTAGATTCTGATGATGAAAAGGAGGTAGAAGACAGAAGAATTCAACGACAGGAGAAGAAGGTTCTCTGGTTAAATATCAAATTGGATAAATGGCTCAAGTGGATTGAACAGTTCAGAACAGGTATGATCTCTCTCCAGGAACATAGGAATGTCATTAAGGGACTAAGAGAAAAGTGGGATGAGGAGTTATTCTTCCAGAAACTTCGGTGGGAGAAACTTCAAGAAAAATTGGAAGGATTGAAGAAACTTAAGTCCCTGCAATAAGAAAAAGAAAAGATGTACACTCTTTCCATAGAATTGTTGAGTTGCAGGGCTCCATCCCCTTCTCACCCTGTTTTTCTCCATGAGCATACAACTTTATTTCAATTAAGAGCTCTCAAGGAAGGGAGATCATTTGATTTGGAAATAGCTGAACAATTTTTGGAGACTTTTCTGAAGAGTGTCTTTGAGAATCAACATTTGTTATGTGAGTTATATTTGCATGACATGGCTTGTTATATTACTTTTGCATCTGATCCATTACCTTGTCTAGGGGATGTTCAGTTGAGGGTATTTTCCTCTTTTGTTATTAACCATGTAAGATGGTGAGATGCTTTCCAAACCATCCTCAGGAATGAGGAGAATTCTACTCTCTGGATTGGGGGGAACCTCAGAATCCACCAGCATTCATGGAACATCATGCTAAATCACTTAGGGTTCCTTTCATTGCTCAATATTTTGAGAACCTGCGAGATAAACTCTTTACTACATGTGTCCCAATGATTCTTAATATGCAATAGGATGCCTTGGAATGTAGTGAATACAGATGGCTATATTCTTCCTCATCTCTGAAAGAGATGGATCCATATGGCTTTGAAAATTTCAGGCAAGTTTTGGCAAGGATGCCTAGATATGTGCAGTGCATGAAAATGTGTGGGTCTTGGTGGCTTGGTTTGAGATTCAAATTCCCTCTCATTTGGTTTCATGTGAGCAATTCTTACAGAACCAGCTATGCTGTAACATTAGAAGAAGAAGAGCTGTGGTGGGAGCATTGGGTATCCTGCTATGGGTTTGTTCCTCAAGGGGAGGCACCAAAACTTGCTTACAATCTTACAAATCTCCACAAATTCCACTCAGACTCAGATTCAGATTAAGGGAGATTGTTGCATGAGGACATGCAATTGGATAGTTGGGGGGAGATGTTGGGTCCAGGAAATGCCCCTTTTTGGCCTTTCTTATTACATCATTTTGTCCTAATTTCATCCTACTTCTATAAGCTGTATCCATGTTTTTCTTCAGATCAATCAATAATATGGCAGGTATAATTTGTTATTACTTTATTTATTTTATGCCTAAGATTGTTAAAGATTATGGATCTTAGTCTTTGGTTTATGCTGATCTGTGTGGTTTCATTTAGCCAAGGTCTAAAGCGCAGGTGTATCAGCCAAGTGGTGCCAGCTGTCACTCTTCAAGCACCAACTCCTCATATTTCAAAGGACAGCGCATTTTCCACGTGAGCTGTAACAGATCCTCACTGTAACAGATTCCACTGAAACAGAGCCTAGTTGCAACAGATAGGCTGCATTCCAGTTGCTGAGTCCGTTGATCCATTAATTATCAGAACAACAACATCTTTCACAATTAACAACCCTATTTAATACGGCTGTATCATTTAGCTGTTACTCCGCAGCATGAAGATCATAGATCTTCATTGCTGCACGATTTTAGTGGATCTGAAACTGTATTTTCCTTGTATAAATTTCAGAAGGCTCTTGTAGCCTGGGGTTGGACAATTACCACTTTGTGTAAGCTGTAACAGAGCATTGAGACTCACAATCTTCCATCATTAATATGAGAGCATAGTTCTTCATTTTTGTGTCTTAATTTGCTGTGACTCCCGACGTCTCTGTTAGAAGGCCAGGGCCTGCCTTCTCACAGAGATAGCCGGTTTAAGTAGGTAGAGTAGTTTAGTTTTACTTCTGTTGTGTGGTGTGGAATGATTGCAGATATTATTGGTAGCTGTAACAGAGTTTAGCTTTCCTTTTTGGTAGTTTATAATCGCATCTTGAATAGCTGTAACAGATTGGTGTGACAGTCGACTGTGTAGGATAATTTATTTAATTGCATGTGTGTTTTAATCAGCTATGACAGCCAAGCTCAATTCCAATTATCTTTTAGTTGTTTATGCTTTCTAGGATTTCCAGTAATTATCAGTTAGGGTTCAAGCTTGTATTTTAATTCTGGTTGCTATTGTATCTTCAATTGCATTCATAGATTAGACAGATAATGGTAGAGTTACAGTAGCCACTAGATAGATCATTTTGGTAAAGATTGAATGCTGTAGTTTGATAATTATAGGATTTAACTTCTTGCAAAAGTAATCTAGTTCCATTTCATTATTAGATCATTAATTTGCTGGGTTGATTTCTGTAGGAAGGTTGTTTCACTTTGGATTCTTAGATGTATGAATTAGATTAGTTTTCTTATGGAATGAGTTGGCTGAGCATATAGGTAGGGTTATTATCTACATTCAGTAAATCAACTGCTTGATCTGTTTATGCATAGTCTGTGCTTATTGCCTTTGAAATAAAAGATCTTCCTGGGTTTGACAATTTATATTGACCATCCTGTGTGTTAGCTTTAATTAACTGACATATAGGGTGACCAACAATAGTGAGCACTTGTAGGCTAACACAAGTGAGGTCACTCCAAAGTACATGTGTCAGGCTCCAAGGTGATGTTGTACACTAATAAGGACTTGTTAGCACACAAAATGTACCTTGTAAAATCCAAGTTAGAGAATAAAATCTATAGTAAAAATGCATGCAACTTCTAAGAGTATTATCCAATGTGTCACTAATAACACTCCTCTACATTTGAGGTGACTTGAATTCACCCTTAGGGGGTGGTCCCTTAATACCCTCACACTGTTCAAAAGCTTCAAACTACACGAAAATTGTTATAACAACGAAAATATGACTGAAATTCATTTAAGGACATCGAGTATTCGTTGTTTTAAGTGCCCAAAATAATAAATCTTATAGTAGAATAAATATACCAGCATGCAACTATTCAAATATGCAATTAATCTTGAAAACACAATAGGCAAAAGTCATTTTTATACTGTTGTACCATAAAAATCAGCGAAATAAAATTTATAACAGTAGTGTTTATTTTTTCTTTGCCACTCAAATAAATATAACCAAAGGAAATGTTTAATAAAATTGTGATGATGGTGCGAGATCCCTTAGAACTAGCTCAGTAAAATGGAAAATAAAAAATAGAAGGCGCTTCTAAATGACAGATTTGCCTAAGTAGAAGGCTAAGAAATTCCCTGCATTTGCACAATGAATCATCAAAACACTAACAAGATTTGAGATCTTAACAAGCATAACATAGATTTTATTTAGTATCGCCAAAAAGTTAATTGTGCCAAAGAGACGAACACAAACCCAGTACAATGATGTTCCTTGCAAAAAAGTATGAAAGCTAGAAAAGAAGGAAATATAATGTAGAAGAGAATGAGCTCTTGTTGAAAAAGATTCGACCACAAATGTGTGTGCTCATCCTCCTTTTACAGGATGAATAGGTTTTAGGTCAAGAGAGGGTGGCACATTAGGTCATAGAGGAAAAGGAGTGCATCGGTCATTCAAAAAAGGAGTTTCTCTCAGTTAGAACTCTGATGAAGTGACTGAAATCCATGTGCATTGATGTGAAGTGCTCTTCACTTTAGTCTTATGAGGGGTGCATTAGTTAATTGATCCTGAACCCAGTTTAACTCATATCACTAAGTTTTTTTGACCCAAAATCCGACGGCAAAAAAGTCTAATTTGCTACAACCTATGGTCGCCTATTCGACAATTCCAATCTTTTTTTACCGTCGGTGGGATATCGGCTAAAATCCGACATAGTTGAAGATGTTGGATATTCGACTACCCTACCTCGTCGGTTAACCGACTTCCTCCAGCTTCACAGGTAGTCGGATAAGCGACAACGTTAACTTCCAATATTGGTCGGATACCATCCTTTTGCTATCGATTATGCGTTGGTTTCGTCGCCGGTTAAGCGACGTGTATGCCATACAAAAAATGGCGGATCCGACGTTCCGAGCTGTCGGAAGTATGGCACAAGCATTGGATACTACCCTGCGATTGTCGGATAGGTCGTCGGTTAAGCGACGTGGATGCCATACAAAAAAAACGGATCCGACACTTCGAGCCGTCAGAAGTATTGCAAAACCGTCAGATATTACCCTGTGGTCGTCGGGATTAGGTCGTTGGTTAAGAAACTACCCAATACATTTTAAAAAAAAAATAACGTTTTTGAAATAAAACTTTTCATATTGAATACATGTTCTCTAATCCCTATGCTTATGTAACATTGTGGCATATTCGTCACAAAGAGATGGTTGGTAGTGTGCTTCCATTGTGTCAAGGTACTCTTACCTAACTTCTCTAATTTTGTATACTGAGGAGTTTGTATATTCATTTATGAGATCATATTCTTTGAATAAGGCTCATTAGATAGTTAATGGGTAGTTACTTAATGTAAAAGGCTCATTTTTATTAAATAAGAACCAGTAGGTAGTTGGTAGTCTTAATTTTGAGATTGCATGTAGTTAGGGTTTTGGTAGTTATTAAGAAACTATTTATAGCGCTAGAAGGATGTATATTGTTTTGTCAAAGATTGGTAAGGTATTGAAGCTTTGGTCAAAGGAGCTCATCCTCTTGAAGAGGCCCATGAACATTACTCTCTCTTTTTGAATTTATTAATACAAGTGTTATATTTTGCAAGTTTAATTTCTTTCTTGCATTTTCTTTTGTTCACTTATATTTATTTGAGGTTAAGCTGGATGTTGATTCCAAGGAAATTAAAGAGAATGTTAAGGATATTGATTCCAGTGCATCGTTTACTCAACCTTTGAAGTTATGGAAACTCGAAATTGGTTATGAGGAGCAACCAAAAATCACAACAAGCTCCAAGAAATTGTCAAAATTTAAATGACACGCGAGTGGGTTGTAGAAAGCCAGCATCATAGCCATTCATTGAGCTCCTCTATGTTTTGAGATTAATTTCATATTCTCTACTGAACAGGGCCAACCATGTGAAGGTGGAAGCTCTTATGGCCCCTCCCCCCCGTCACATCATTCTCAATTTCCCATACCCAATGCATGCACTCGAAAAAAACAAATATGTGCAAATTCATCCATATTTTATCATGAACTTTCATCCATTATTCATTCAATAAATGCTAACATTCACTAAAACATTGTTTCTGTCGATCCACACATTCATTCAATAAAAGATAACATTCAATAAACCATTCATTAATCATTCAGTCAACACATTCATTCAATAAAATATGAAATTCAATAAAGGTAACAGTTTACTACACTGAATCATTAAAACATTAGAAAATTCATTAAACCATTCATTCATTAATTAGGCCAAAAATCGTGGACGATATATTGTTATAAAAAATATTCAGTCAAGATTTGAACCTGCGACCTATGTCTAGTCCCAAGTATACCACCTTCAAGCTTGACCTTATCAATCAATTCCCATCGCCATTTCCTCTCATACGACGTCCCAAAACCATTTCTCTCGACACCCACTCTTCATTTATTTTGCATGCATTTCACTACGTAATCGTCTCAAATTCCCATTGCATTTTCCATCAATTAGTTTATTAATTCAGTATGACCCACATCCGCCATCCAATGAGTGAATTTTCGCAGTCTTCAGTTTCAGCCTGGCAACGGTTGACGATTCATGGTATTACGTTTCCCTTCGGCTGCAAATGACAAACTCATAGTTCACTATTAAGGTTTGTCTGACAAAGTTGACGGTCAGAAATCTTGATAGTGAACTATGAGTTTGCCATATTGCAGCTTAAGGGAAACGTAAATATAGAATGAATCGTCACCGTTGTCAGGATGGAACTCAAGACCGTGGAAACACTCCTCGGACGGCGGGCGTGGGTCATACCGAATTGATAAACTAATAGAGGGAAAACGCAACGAGAATCTGAGACGATTGCATAGTGAAATGCATACAGAATGAATTAAGGTTGAATGTGGTAGCCTGCCATCTCCCATTGTGAAATGCATGCAGAATGAATCGACCTCGAAGGTGGTTTCCCTTGCCAAATGCAGTTCAAGCTTGAAGGTGGTAGCCTTGGGACTAGACATAGGTCGCAGGTTCGAATCTCCTCAGTTCAGTTCGTACCCTATTATTTTTTCGATGCAAACTATATGCTTTCTTTAATTTGCTGTTGACTTTAATTCCCTAGCGTAGGAGGAGCCATTATGGTCAAGTTCGAATCTCCGCAGGTTCGAATCTCCTCAGTTCAGTTCGTACCCTGTTATTTTTTCGATGCAAACTATATGCTTTCTTTAATTTGCTGTTGACTTTAATTCCCTAGCGTAGGAGGAGCCATTATGGTCAAGTTTCATTCCTAAAAAAAGATGAACATTGACAACAAGCATCATGTCTCTAATTGTTGTCGGTGTATGCTAGCTTAGTTGCAAATATCATGCTTCAGAAGAAGCCGGCCTTGAATTGTAAATATACCAATTTGGAAGGGTTTAATGTGAGGTTAAGGATATTGATTCCAAGGAAATTAAAGAGAAGGTTAAGGATATTGATTCTAGTGCATCATTTACTCAACCTTTGAAGTTGTGGAAACTGGAAATTGGTTATGAGGAGCAACCAAAAATCACAAGAAGCTCCAAGAAATTGTCAAAATTTAGACAACACGCAAGTGGGTTGTAGAAAGCCAACATCGTAGCCATTCATTGAGCTCCTCTTTGTTTCGAGAATAATTTCATATTCTCTACTGAACAAGGCCAACCATGTGAAGGTGGAATCTCTTATGGCCCCTCCCCTCCTCACATCACTCTCAATTCCCCATACCCAATGCATGCACTTGAAAAAAAAAATATGTGCAAATTCATCCATATTTCATCATGAACTTTCATCCATATATGTGCAAATTCATCCATATTTCATCATGTGGAAACTTCAAATTGGTTATGAGGAGCGACCAAAAATCACAACAAGCTCCAAGAAATTGACAAATTTTAGACGACACGCGAGTGGGTTGTAGAAAGACGGCATTGTAGCCATTCATTGAGCTCCTCTCTGTTTCGAGAATAATTTCATATTCTCTACTGAATAGGGACAACCACGTGAAGGTTGAAGCTCTTATGCCCCCCCCCCACATCACTTTCAATTCCCCATACCCAATGCATGTACTTGAAAAAAAAAATATGTGCAAATTCATCCATATTTCATCATGAACTTTCATCCATTATTCATTCAATAAATGCTAACATTCACTAAACCATCGTTTCAGTCGATCAACACATTCATTCAATAAAAGATAACATTCAATACACCATTCATTAATCATTCAGTCAACACATTCATTCAATAAAAGTTGAAATTCAATGAAGGTAATAGTTTACTACACTGAATCATTAAAACATTAGAACATTCATTAAACCATTCATTCATTCATTAGACCAAAAATCGTGGATGATATATTGTTATCAAAAATATTTAGACGTCGTTTTTCCCGTCCTTCTTTTTATAAGTTTTTTGTAATACCCCAATTTTGACCCTTAGGAAATATTGGTTTTCATGTAAATATTGTATACATGTAATGTATGTTTTCTTAGCGTGGAGCTCAAGGCCAAGGCCCCGCTAGTATATGTTCGGATTTTATTTAAAATGGACAAGTATTTGATATGTTATTACCCATGTACTATTAAGCCATGGGATATTGTAAATTGATGTAAATATTTAATATTGAAATAAAATTCCAAGACTGGCTATGGAGGCAACGAATGAGAAGGGGCCATGTGTATCCACTAGGGAGTGGTGAGGGGGTTGTGGGGATGAACCATATGCTGCCAAATGTCATTGTGGGAACCCATTTGACTTTCCTTGCCGACATTTAATTTTGCTGTAAGAAAGTGGGTGAAGAATTCAGTCCATGACTTCAATGGAGCATGGGCAACCCATAATTCGTATGGCAGGTATGGGCTCTGTTTTTCTTGTACCACAAGTCACTCTACCTCATGGGAATTGGTTATTCCTCATTCCCATTCCATTGTGAAACTTACCAGCACCATTTTCCATCCAAAAACGAATTGCCAGCAGGAAGAAAAACCAGAAATCGCGACTGTGAGAGAACCCACGTTTTGGAGAGCCAAAAACGCCCAGAATTGGTATTTGACAGTGAAATCCAATGGGGGATCCATAGATATGAACCTTGGGGCGAAATTGAGAGTATTAGATACCCCGAAATCCATTGGAAAACCCAGTTTTTACAGCCCAGAAATGAAGTGACGGGATTGAGTTATTGGATAACAGAACTGTGAGAAATCCAAGTGTGAATGACTGAGCAGAGGTTTGGTTTGCTTGATAAACCCAGTGAAGGCTAGAATCTCAAGGAATTAGCAACTGGACCTTTCTATGCCCACCCTGAAGAGCACTGGAGGGAAGGGATGCTTGAGGGACTGTGCAGCAGAGAAGGGGACCTTCCTTGTGTTGGGTGCGGTAGGTATTGTGGGTGTTATGACTGCTGAGTTCATTTGAGATGCCTGTAGCTTTGTGGTTGAGCTCACTGGCTTAGCATCCTCCTCATTTGTCATTTGTATGCTTGATAAACCCAACGGTGTGTTGGCTTAGCATAGATGATGACCGAAACCATGGCTGTGAGTGAGCCCAGCTAGTTCCTCCTTAGTGGATACACAGCCCAGCTCGGGGGTGATCTCTCAGCTAAAAGAATATAGGCTGGACAGAGATCTATGGTTGGGTGGAACGTTGCTCTCACATAGCCAGTTGTTTGGATAGCTTCATCTTCAAGATAAGTGTTCTATGCATTATAAATTGTTTGCATTAATATGTTAAATTGTCCATGTTTAATGAAATGAATTGATTATCTTAATTTGGAATCCATGCATGGCATTGGAACGAGATTGAGTCTCTATATGCTGAATCATCCTCTGTTGTCATATATGTATATATGTTAGGCATTACTGTTTGTGTGCTTTCTATTATGTTTAATTCCGCTGTGTTTATATTGAGTTGATTTTGCACACAGAAGTTTTTAATTGTTATGAATTTATGAGTAAAGTAAAAATATTGGGGCCAAGTCTGCCAAAAGCCCCGTAGGATGGGTAATGTTTTCTCCCCTGCATTTGGAAGGCGGGAGGGGACGTTACATTTTTCTTCTCTTCAGTGGTATATAATCTATAAGAGGACCATCTACATCATCTGGACTTTCTCTTCTAGTTCTTAGTTCTTTAGTAGGCACTTTTGGTGATGTTTGCAATATCCTAGCTGATTGTTGTTCTAGATGTGGATTTTGCGGCAAGGGGTTCGGATTTGCTGTAACGATGTGAAAATGTTACATCGTTATATTTTGCTATTGTAATGACAAGTTTTTCATTTAAAAGAAATCATTATGAAGGTGTTTTTTTACCAGCTGTGACCAAATCATGTTGTTGATGTTCTTGTCCAGTCTCAATCTGTACAATTTCACCCTCTACATGCTCTACAATTGAAATACAGTGAACTACAGTTAATGGTCACCATTTGCAATGCTATACATAAAATTGTAGCATATGAATAAATTCATTACCAGGATTCGAAGCTTTATCATCGATTTGTTGTTGTCCCTCCTCGACACTAATGGGATTATTGCTTTCCTGTTAAAAACAGAGTCAATATTTTACATCAAGTATTTGTAACGAAAATATTCCACAAGCGACAAATCTTCATTAAACTATATAGATTCTATATACCCGTGCATCGGATGGATTGGTACCACAAGACTGTGTTTGCCCAGATAAACTTCTTCAACGTTCAACAACAGCTCCAAAGCCTTCCTGGAAGCCAAGCTTCATGTCTTCCTCTGTGGGTACTTCATTGAATCGATCAGCCTGCATATTTGCTTATCCTCGTTAATTAACATTTTACGGTGCAATAAAACGAAAAATAATTTTCAATTTATTATTTGTATTCATTTTTGGTTTCTCGAAACTTACAATCCATGCTGCCAAATTCGAATAACCACCAGGGCCAAGCTTGTGCTGACCTATTTTTTCTAGTCTTGCCTTTGTGGCCTTTGATGTGTCTGATAGCCTATGCAAGTGTCGAAATATGTTAGATGTTCCAAGTTCAATATAGAAATCAATGATACTAAGATTTAGAATTACATTGCAGAAAGTATTGCATACCTCCCTATGCTTGGTATTAGCTTGCCTTCTCTTCTCAGAGCCTTCTCCTTTCCATCTTCCACTACAGCTCTCCACTCCATTGCTGGAATCATTGGTGGGCGCTCACACCTCTGGTTTTTTTCGAGGTGTGTCCTATATTGGTCTCGGACAACCTTCACATGTTGACAAGCCTTTTTCAAGACATTGGCATGACTGAAGGTTTTCTCCCCAAATAGGCCAACCAACCGATTAGTGAGTTCATCTTTTAAATGTTTCGGTTGTCTATCCCACCTTGTTCGGATGGTGGGACCGAAGATCTCCAAGAAAAAATCATTCATATGTTTATAGAAAACATTGTTTCTTGCACAACGATCATGCCATGATCATAATTAGTTGATAAAAAACGTTTTATAGGTATATTACAATGAAATTATAAATACTAATTGACCTGATCAACTATGATTAATTACCTG
Source organism: Larix kaempferi (assembly GCA_027924585.1). Taxonomy (NCBI): domain Eukaryota; kingdom Viridiplantae; phylum Streptophyta; class Pinopsida; order Pinales; family Pinaceae; genus Larix; species Larix kaempferi. The sequence continues at coordinate 2,502,836 of BSBM01001035.1, forward strand.
GGATCACCGGTATCTTTATTGGGACAAGATCTTTGTCCACCAAAAATGTTGTCTCCAGTGTTCTCGTGCTTTGTGACATGGGAAGATCCTGGAAATGTAGCTTCTTCGACATCAAAATTGATAGGGGACTCATTGTCAACCCCTTCTTGTGGACGATCCGTTGTGTGTTGGTCAGTAGCGGCTGCTGTGCTCATAGCGGGGTCCGTGGTGTTTCGGAACATGTTGCCGACTGTTCGGTCGACAACAATGGCGAAGGATTCGAACTACGTGGAGTCATTTGGTCGTGATGTGAAGTCTCTCCACGAGCCTCGCTGGGGCCAACACCACCTTGACCACTATTGTGTGGTCCCTTATAATTCTGTAAATACACACCACGTCTTATACATTCAATACTATCATATAAAAGAGAACATTATAAATATTTAAACGAATTATTCTATGATTCAAGATTCCTCAACTTACTCGCAAGTTATTAGATCTATGTTCCAACAATGCAATCCTTTCTGTAATTACACTTGTCTGTGGAACCTGGATTAGTAGAGAAAGGATTTCCGCAGTATATCTATTCAACAATTTCTCTACCATCTTTAGTGGGTGTGTGGCTTAACTAATTTTTTTGCAATCGTGAAGCACCTCTGCCACTTCAGGTTTTAACGGAAAATCTTGCGATGATGATTCATACTGCGATTCACTAGTGGGCTGCAACAAACATATATAAAGCACTATTGAGTTCTCTATTGATAGATTCCAAATTTTATATTAACGTAACATATCTATCATGATAGATTCATAAAATTACAGCACAGTTTACATTATCATAACGAAACCAGTATACACACAAAAAACACATAACAAAATTAACATTATGCTACGTATTATATTGGTACAATTGAAATGAATTATACCTGCAACCTCGAGGAAATGAATTATGCTCTTTGGGAAAAGAAGTCAGAATAGGATTTGTTTTCTTTTTGGAATGATGATGTTTAGAACTTACAGCAGCTCAGGTTTGGAAATTTGATTGAGGCAAATGCAGTTATCTTCAATTTATACTGAAATAGAGGATTGACAATTACATGGATTGAAATCTGTAAGCAAAGAAGACTGCTTTGTGAGGAAAGTAGAATGGACTTGGTTTTAAAAAGAAAACAAAGGAAATGTGTTCGATAGCCTGGAAAGCTAAAGTCTCCACCTTACTGCTCTCTATGTTGACGTCTGCCATTGTAATCAGAATTGCAATGGACCAGACAAGTAATGAAGAATTTTAGAACCCTCAGAACCCAGAGCAGAGACAAAAATCCCAAAAAGAATCTCGACCAATATGAATATGAAACTTTGCAAAGACATTTTTAATGGTTCCTGAGAATCGTTGAAAATCCCAGTAGCATTATAAGAACATCGATGTCACTGGAAGTGCTTCTGGAGACTTCTGCAATAGTAGAGCCAGACCAACATTCTATTTGGAAATGATTAGTAGTGAAGAATTTCAAGTTTCATCTTGAGAAGTAAATGAAGTTTGTATAGAAAAGGATAATGATAGAATTAAGTGGATTTTGTATGATGTGAGAAAAACATCAATAGCCTTTAAAAGAGCAGATCAGGTTTTAATTTTTGAAAAGTGGAAGAACCTGTGAGGAGCTCTGCAGTGAGAAATTTGCAAGCAAAAGGAGGACAACTCAATCAAAGTCTAAGGATACAGCATTGAAGAATCAATTGAAGAAGTGGTAAGTTTATTAGTCTTTCTATTGAGGTTATTCAATATGCAGAAGGTTGCAACTTGTTAGTTGTGATATAGAAAGTAAGGAGACTCTATATTAGAGAAGTTGTGGTGGTAGAACCCTACACAACAAAAGAAAAAGAACAATGAAGTTCTCAAAAGAAGGTGATTGCAAGAGGAAAGCCTGGAAAGAGAAAATAAAATGCTCAAAAGGTTCTAAGTGAAGAGAACCAGTGGTGCCAAAATATTGAACTTAGTAGAAGTTTGATTAGACACTTATAGCAAGTGGAAAGGACTTGCTATGGCAGAGGATTTAGTGCAACTCCTAAAGAGTATGGAGAAACTCATGTAGAAGGAGAAGAAGATGACTGTTGAGAAGAAGATGATTGTTGATAGTCATGTAAAGGGTTCAAAGGGAAGCCACAAGGGAGTGAAAGAAGCTACCAGGGTGAATGATATAAAGAAGAGGATGAGTGATGAGGAATTTGATAGAGAATTTAATGAGATTAAAGTACAACTGAATGTACTAATGGAGCTGCTACAGAAAAGTGAAGAAGACCAAAGGTGTGGATGGATTCTGCGGAAAAAAGTGAAGTGGCATAGGTTGCAATTGATAGGTTGAATGCTCAATTGAAGAATCAAGAGCCCAGAGCAATAGAGATAAATGTTTGCATATGTGAACTAGAACAAAGATCTATCCTTGGTGAAGATAATGATGAAAGAGCTGATGAGATCCAAGTATCTCGTGATTTTGAAACTAATGAGTTTTTGGTGAATGCAGGTATTGAAGATGAAGAGTTTCCTCATGAAGGAAATACCAAGAAAATTTCAATCAATGGAATTGTGGAAGAAAGTCTTATGATAGGAGAAAGGAATGTACTCTTTGAGGAAAATAAGGAACCTAAGGAGTGTCTCATGGATAATGATGCATTGGAGATGATGCTAACAAAGGAGTATTATGTTTTTAAGGGTAACAATTGGTGTATGCATGCATATTATGAAGAAGATGAAGATGGACAACTTTCTACAACTATCACAAAGATTGATGAAAATTGTAAGGTTAGATATGATGACGAATGCCTGTCAGATGAAGATAGTTTTGAACTATTGCAGTAGAAGAAGAACATAGATGCATTACTCAATGGAGGAAAAGTTCAGTATGAAGATCAAATGGATGAAGCTAAATATAAATATTGTGATACGGAAAAACATGGGCATAATAATATTGGTCTTCTTATTTTAGCAAGAGGAAACAGAGAAAAAGGAGAGAAGAATTTAACTGTACATTTGAAGACTGTTGGAGAGGACATGAAAGTACATACACAGTTTTGTAATTTTAAAGGATAGTCATTAGCAATTGTCATGAAGATTATCAAGAATAATGATATGCTTTTTGAAAGCATGAATGAAGGGCAGAACCAGTACTCTGTCACAAGGGAAGATGAGGTATTATTATCTCATAGATTTTCTGTGGCAAGGGAAGATGAGGTATTATTATCTCATCAATGCAGCAAGAATGAAAAATCGGTTATAGAGGAAGACAATGAAATTTTGTCTCATATAGAGAATCAATATGAGGATTGTATCCAAGCAAAATACATCGTTGTTAAGGGACAACTAGGAAAACCTGTTATAAAGGTTAACAGGACAAATTTGGTTTCTAAGGGTGATCAATGGAAAGTTGTAAAACAGTTATTGAAGACTGATGAAGTTAAAGATAGAAGTACAGGAATAACTTCTGAAAATAACTATTTGGAAGATAATGATCGGCATTCAGATGTAATGTTCATTAATTTAAATGAAGAATTAAATTCCTCAGAGGATGGGATAACAGAAACCGTAAGTGATAAAGATTGGATGGAGTTTGCAAGTTTAATTCAAGGTGACTTCACTGACTTGGGAAGAATTGAATCTTCTAAAAAGGAGATTAATAAATCAAAAGATGCATATTTAATGTGTAATGAGGAAGAGAATGAGAGAGTTGAATTACCTCATAAAGATGAAATTTTATTTCATTTGTTGACGGAGAATGCTGAACAAGGAATTGTCTCAGTAGACAATATTGTAGCAATAATTGAAGTGAGAAATTTTGAAGATGGCAATAGTGGAATTGTTGTAGAGCAGCATGTCTTCAATATCTTTGAGAGAATACATAATGGAATAGAAAAGAATAAGCGTTTGATGACTCTTGTACAAGAAAGTGTACATCTGCAAATGAGTAATAACAGTAGTGAGTTTCAGTAGCAAACAAAGTTGGAAAAGGAGATAGAAAAGCTATGGAAATTTATGCAGAGATCTATACAAAGCTATAAGAAAGAAAAACAAGAACCAAGAGTCAACAAGAGCATTCAGTTGAATAAGAAGTATTTTGAAGGAAAGATGTCTGGAAAATTGCAAAGCTATTAAATTTTCAGAATTTACTTCAATCTAATCTAGGATCTTAACTGAGAGAACAACATGTACAACAAATCTATAGCATATAAATCATGGACACAATAATGCAAGCACACAAGAGACACATAGTTTACTTGGGGAAAACCATAAAGGTGAAAAACCCCAATAACTTCCTCAGAGATAGATAGAGCAATGATACAACCAAAATACAAGAGATAGTCTTCTCCTAGCAGCAGAGTCTCCTCCTCCACAAGTGCACCACTCTCCAAAGTGTGAGTGAGAGAATAGAATGTGTAAAATGAGAGAGACACACTCTCTATTTATACACTAACTTGACTTGACCTTTACTCAATTAGGTCGGCCTCAACTTAACTACTTAACATAATGCTGACTGGGCCGACCCCCACTAGGGTGGTCTAATAACTCTTTGACCCACATGGCCGACCCCAATAGGGTGGTCTAATAACCCTTTGACCCACATGACTTATATAGGGCCGACCCCAACCAGGTGGTCTAATAAACCATCAAGTATAAGTTACGACACTTACATTATAAATGACGACACTTCCGTATAGAGGAATAATAACATCTCTATAGGAAAACAATATACATATATGTGAAATACATTCCGAAGTTACATATACATCAACACTCCCTCTTAACTAGGAAGGTATTTCTCGACACAGGTCTTCTAGCACAAGTCATCTTCTTTGGACCATTGTCACTGGAAAATCGTCATCGAGTCATCATCATCATCATTGCTACTGCTATCTCAATCAATCTCTGAATCTACTCGTCATAGGAAGTTCTACAGAGCCAATCCTTTTTCATACTGGATGTAGGCCCACCACCTGCAGGTCTTCGTCATCACTGGCCATACTGTGGAATCCTCAGGACTTATTACGTGCGTCACAAAACCTGGCTGCAGCATCCCAGGCTATTACGAGCACACAGATCTACCTGTCGGATCTCCCAGGAGCACATTACATGTGACCCATCACAAAACCTGGCTGAAGCATCCCAGGCTATTACGAGCACACAGCTCTACCTATCGGATCTCCCAGGAGCACATTACATGTGATCTCACCACAAAACCTGGTTGAAGCATCCTAGGCTGTTACGAGCACACAGCTCTACCTGTCGGATCTCCCAGGAGCACATTACATGTGGTCCACCATAAAACCTGGCTGAAGCATTTGAGGCCTTTTTCATCTTGTCTAGATCTCCCAGGAGCAAATTACATGTGGTCATGGCAAAACCTGGCTGAAGCATCTGAGGCCTTTTTCATCCTGTCCAGATCTCCCAGGAGCAAATTACATGCCATAGGACAAAACCTCGCAAGAGCATCTCAGGATGTTATGGGTACACAACTCCAACCTAAAATCTCCTAGGGCACAAATTACATGTCCTCCTAGAGCAATGTCTCGAAAGAGCATCCCAGGCTGTTACGGGTACACAACTCCGACCTATAGGATCTCCCAGACATGCTCATCTGCACAACCTGATCCACGGCCACAAAGTATCATCCTGATACTCATCATACATCATCTTGATGTACACATGATCATCCTGATCATCATCACTGCAACATCCTACTGCATGTCATCTGGAGCAACATCCTGAAGCTCGTCATCTATGATCATCCTGATCATACCCTGCATCCACCTAATGCATACCAAGTATCTACCTGATACATATCATCATACATGATCTACCTGATCATACAATGTATCCACCTGATACATACATAGATACATGATCCACAAAATGTATCCACCTGATACATGTCAACATACATGATCTCAGTATCCACCTGATACATATACAGATACATGGTCCAAGCATCCAACATGATGCATATACAAAATACATACAAATGATCCAACTGATCATATCCAGCATCCAACATGATGCATACATACATAAATGATCCAACTGATCATAACAAGCATCCAACATGATGCAATGATCCAACTGATCATAACAAGCATCCAACATGATGCATATACTTATACAGAGTAGTAAGTGGAGCATTGTCCTGATGCTCATGATCCATGATCCTCCTGATCATCATAGCATTGTCCTCTTCAGATCATCACATCATCCACGAAGCACAGCCTAGATGCACATCATCCAGCACTTACACCACTGACATGGGAGAACACATATACCACCATTCGGGGAAGGCTCCAGCCCTTACTTTTTCACCATGGGAGAACACATCTACCACCATGTGAAAAATGGCTCAGCAATTACATCACGACCAAGGGAGAACACTTCAGCCATGTCAGAAAAGCTCATGTGCATCTGCATCTTCCAGACTCATCATTTCCCTTTGGAAGGAACCTCGATCTGAAGTGCTCCAAGCCTCTCTCTGAAGTACTCAAACTGCACTCCGGCCAATGGCTTGGTCAATACATCTGCAACCTGCTCATCCGTCGCAACATACTCTACTTTCGCTGTACTCAGTGCTACGTAGGACTGCTTCCTGCTGAACCAAGAGATCACACCTGATCCCATACTGAAGCAACATCCAGATGTGCTCTTCCTATCTGCAGCATTGCCAGCCCAATCTGAATCAACATAAACTTGCAGGTTAAACTTTTGATTTGCATCATATTTGAGCCCATAATCAACCGTACCCTTCAAGTACCCCAGAATATGCTTTACAGCAACCAGGTGAACACCTTTGGGATCCATCAGGAACTGGCTCAATGTGTTAACCGCAAAGCAAATATCTGGTCTAGTGTTCGTCAGGTACATAGAGGACCCAATCATCTTACGATACATCGTGACATCAACCGGATCAGATGAAGCATCACACAGAAGCTTCAGGTTCGATGCCATAGGTGTGGCCATAGCCTTGCATTCCATTATTCCGAACCTCTTCAGGATCTCTACTGCATACTTCCCTTGTCCAAGGAAGATTCCATCTGCACTCTGCCACACCTCCATGCCAAAAACAACTAGTGCATCATCCCCAAGTTCTGTACACATATATGACTACACGATTCAAGAAAGCTGTCTTGAAATCCATCTGGTGTATCTTCTATTTCATCACTTTTATATTTCTCTATGCTGCCATCTGTAGCATGCTTGATCTGATAGTTCCATTTGGAAGTCACAATAGACTTCCCTTCAGCACTTGGGACCGCATCCCAAACATCGTTCTTCATGATCGATGGATCATGGCATTCTTCCCATATCCTGGGAACTTCAATATCTTTAATAGATAATTTTGTTGCTTGAACAAATGTTGTAGTCCTTCTTTTGTAGGTGAAGGTATACGATCTTTCTTACAAAACAAGTTAAATTGCATGATTAGAAACATCTCATAATTTTCAGACAAATTCTTACACATAAAGAAATATGTCATACAGTCATGCAATTATCTTAGCCAATGCTTCAATACAACATTTATCCATATACCGTAATTTTCTAGATGCCTTCCAATCTCTACCAAAACATTGTTAAGAGTGTGCACAACTCCCAACATGTCAGCAAAGAGGTTTCATTCTAGATAAGTGGCAATGGAATGTTGTACAGTTCCATAGGCCACTTACCCATGTATATTAGTAGTATACTGTTTATCAATGCAACTATGCATAATACACAACCTAATTCCAGGAACATAAGCATATACATCATTGAATAACATTATGTAAGAAATGACAATTCAAATACTTATCTTTGTTTGGTTGCTGGGTGGACTCCCTCTGAATCTTTGCAACTCCATTCTGATGTGGATTGTGAGAAGTGGTCAACTCCCTCTGAATATTTGCATCCTTGCAGAAACTACTGAAGTGGGCTCCTTTGCTTTCTTGTAGGAACAACTGGAGTGAGCTCCCTCTTGATCTTTGCTTCCTGGATTACCTGTCCTTGAACTTACATCCATCCTTAATCACTATGCATGCTTATTAGTATCATCATTGTGTTATCCTTGAGGTCTCATACATAACCACACATTTATTAGTATAATCTTAATACTATCAAAACACAATAATCTTAAACATGTATAGTCATGATCATTCACAGATAGTAAACATTAGTATTCAAGGTTTCAGGGAAGTCTTCTTTTACTCATGCATATTCTTATTTGATCATAGGACTCTTCTGGTTAGTTAAATCATTAATCAATATAAGAGATATAATATGCATAAAACCTGTGATTACTCAAACCTATACCTTCATGATTCTTCTGGTTAGTCATATCATCAAGTATGGTAAGAAACATAATATGCATACAACCATGACTATTCAAACCTATGACTTCATGAATAATCATAATCAACAACACAACAATATAAGATCCTAACACAAGGTAGGATTCTAGCTTGATATAGGAAAAACATACATGGATTAGCATGCTAGCTAGTTATGTCTAACATACCCGCATAATGTCTTCTGGTTCTCTTCAATCACTTGTGCTAGTAACCTGCATGTCTCATAAGTTCTCCATTGTAGAACCAAGTTATACATTTCTCGTAAGTAGATTTTATAAGTGATCCATGACAATGGATGAATCTTTGTCTTCATGTCATCATGATCATATGTTCTTGAACTAGAACATGATTTGTCTTTCTTGGTGTACCTTTCATGTTAGCGAACAACATAAACCTCATACAACATCACAATGCATTAGTACAATCATAAGTGTCAACACCCTAATCAATGAATATCTTCTATCGTGCATTCATAATTTTATTAAGGTGATACGACAAGTCTAAAATCAAGATTGTACTAACCGTAATAACATGAAGACAAACATACCTTAAACTTAATCATGAACAAATCTTGAAACATACCTCGATGAGTCATACCTATCGAGATCGCTTGTAATCTTCTTATGTAAGGCCTTAGCCTCATCTCCCTCTGAAACAGGAACTTCTTCACTTATGCAGGTGACCAATCCATCTTCTTCTAGGATTAACCAATCCACTTGATTTGTAGGAACTGGATCTGGAGCTGTATTAGGGTTTGTTGGAGAAAAACCAAAAATTCAAACTTTGAATTTCAAACTTCTGAAAGGATAGAAATATGCGCCTTGATGAGCTAATCAAGCTAGTATATTCAGAATTTGAAAACTACAAAGTTTCACTCCTCAATTTTGCCTTTGAAACTTTCGGATTCACTCGACGTGACCCCGAACTGGGGTTTGATGAAGCCCACTCTTCTACCCAATCAAAAGGTTTGATCCAAAGCTCTAAGCTTCTATTTTTATGAGGAGCTTCCAGCCGTGGTCACAGATTTCAAAAATTCCTATTTTTGCATAAGCCCTAATTTTCCACTTTTCTGATCAAAGTCCCGAACTAGGGTCTGATCAAGCTCGGCCTTCTGCCCAACCAAAAATTCTGATCTTGGTCTCTAAATTTCGATTTTGATGAGTATCATTCATCCGTGGTCTCCGATTACAAAAATTCCAACTTTATCCAAAACCCTAAATTCCGGAAGCCATGAATGAAGGTGCTAAAAAATAATTCTGTTATGACAGAAATATGCACCTGATTGTTTCTGGTGTAACTCCGAACTTTTCGATCCACAGGGTCTGAAAATTATTTTCTAAGATAGCCCGACCTGTTATCTTTTCATCTCGACAGGTCTGACCTCAATTGGATTCTCTGAGAGAGAGTTATGCCAAGTGTCGCAACGTGACCTGTTTATGGGATAATACAGGAGAGCGAACTTGTACGGCGTGCCACATGTCACTGGTTCAACTTCGATCTCTGAAATTTTTTTTCTGAGATATTATAGTTTGTGTAATACCTGTCACTTCTTACAAAATTTCATTTGGAGCTTCCTATCCCAAGTTATGACTTTTTTCCCAAGGTCACCTGATTTTTACTCAGATCTGGAAGAGGTAGAAACCCTATATTGTAAATATCATAAATCACAAAGTACAACGAATTAGAGGTTGTCCTTTGGACACAAGGTACATGGAGATCTGATCTTCGACCTGTAAAAGTTTCGGATCCGAAAACTTCGCAAAAATGGATTTCTGGCGAAAGTGCTATGATGACTGGTTTTTGCTATATCAAGCCCTAACATCGTAAGTGCAAGAAGTGTCATACATGCCATATCATGCCGTCTTTCCGGCTATCTCTAATACCATGTTAAATTTTCAGAATTTACTTCAATCTAATTTAGGATCTTAACTGAGAGAACAACATGTACAACAAATCTACAGCATATCAATCATGGACACAATAATGCAAGCACACAAGAGACACATAGTTTACTTGGGGAAAACCATAAAGGTGAAAAACCCCAATAACTTCCTCAGAGATAGACAGAGCAATGATACAACCAAAATACAAGAGATAGTCTTCTCCTAGCAGCAGAGCCTCCTCCTCCACAAGTGCACCAGTCTCCAAAGTGTGAGTGAGAGAATAGAATGTGTAAAATGAGAGAGACACACTCCCTATTTATACACTAACTTGACTTGACCTTTACTCAACTAGGTCGGCCTCAACTTAACCACTTAACATAATGCTGACTGGGCCGACCCCCACTAGGGTGGTCTAATAACCCTTTGACCCACATGGCCGACCCCCAATAGGGTGGTCTAATAACCCTTTGACCCACATGACTTATACAGGGCCGACCCCAACAAGGTGGTCTAATAACCCATCAAGTATAAGTTACGACACTTACAATATAAATGACGACACTTCCGTATAGAGGAATAATAACATCTCTATAGGAATACAATATACATATATGTGAAATACATTCTGAAGTTACATATACATCAACAAGAGCGAGATGTGGGATCCAGGAGGATTCAATCAATGAAGACATATGACCAGGAGGTCATAATTATTTCTACTGTGGGAGTCTGATGCAGAAGCATCTGCTCTCATCAACAATCTTCAAGTTCTCAGATCTAGAGTCTTGACATTTTCCCATGAAAGGGGTTTGATTGTAAATACTTCATAGTTTATAAAGTATAATTTTAGAAGGTTCTAATAGTTGATAAAGTGTTAATTAAAACAATAAGTAAGTTAGGTGAGTGATGAGTCATCGTAACCAATCTGCAAATGTTAGTAGAATTCGAGGAAGGTTCAAAATATCTAGGTGTGAGTCATTCAGTTGGATAGAGTCGAAGGTCTATTTTTAGAATTAGTTACAACAGTTAGGAAGTTTGTTAGGAACTGAAAGTAATTGTATTCTTCCATATATTGTCAGCCTACGAGCATTTCAGGGGAGAGAGTTAGTTTGTGGGTGGCCAAACAGAGTGCAGATCAGGGCAAGAAAATAATGAGACTGCTGAAGGCGATGTGTACAGAAGTTCAGTTAAACGAATTAATGATTCTGTTTCTATTTCTTATGTAAACTATTATCTGTGTCTTTATAAATGCATTGATGTCTAAATGGATTGTGAATTGGTCGAGGAGTTTCTTATTTAATAAAAATTAGAATCTGAGACTTTTGTGTCAAGTTTGATTTAGTGGCAGAACTCAACGCTGTGGAGGATTGTGTTTGAGGATGAATTACTGTGTCGATGAGAAAACAAAGTATCCTCATTGTTGTGATATTGATATGAGGTTAAATGAAATCGGAGTTGATTGCAGGGCATGAGGGAAAGAGAGGGGCGTCTTTGAGTGTTGTGTCTTCTTGCAAGTTAAGCTCACTTTAGTGCACTCAGTGAACCATACCTGGAACTCGAGATTGATATTCGATAATATGTTGACCGTGTTCTATTCTAGGACAGAGCACACATTGTTTGGTCTTGGCATACAACCAATTTGAAGATTAGTTGTGGATCATTTTTGGAAATATTACGGATCTATTAATTAACAAGTGGCTTGGTGAGAAAAGGCAGGTGGTGCCTGCACCATAAAAGGTTGTACAAATCACAAGATATCCCAATATCAGTAAAACACCCAAAAGGTAAAAGGCAAGGTACCACAAAAATATTATCGACAAAATGAAAGGACCATAAGACAATCGACCATGGTGGGGTACAAGCATTCATCTCTCTCTCAAATGTACCATTGTTCCATATAACTTGAAAGACCATCATCACAGTAAACGGAAAAGTCCACATGGGTGATGTGATCACGTGGTCCTCTAGACTAGTCCTACGGTCAAGTATTACTGGCTCTATTAAGGGGTGTTCAGTCCCTTCAGAAGACCATCTAACTCAACCATCTTGAAGACCTAGGAGAAGAGGACATCACACATCATCAAATAAGTATCGGTAACTATCGTGTATGAACTCAAAAACCCTAAAGCAACCGAGCATGCAGAAGGGGAGCTATGAAAAGACAAGACTCGCAGGCCAAAAAAACAAGTTTAAAAACTGTACTGGGACCGATGTCACAGTAAGCGAGCTGAAACAAAAGTGGCCAGAATGCCAACAAGTAGCACTAAAAAGAAAAAGACCCTCTAAAAAGGTGATAATGCAAGCAAACTTCCTAACTAGGAGCTGGATACCTCGACAAATCGTATCCTTCACAAGATGATGAAATCCAAGTCGAACAATATTGATCCGGATTTTATGAGCAGAATGAAATGAATACAGATTATTATCAGATGCTTAACACAAAATAACAGAGATACAGTAAAACTGGTTTTCTATTTAATAAGGGAATAAGCTAGAACTTTAAAATGCAGTGGAAAACAAGCTTGCTGGAATGGTGGTGGCTTATCTCTGAGAAGAGATGTGACGGCTACGCTCATTTCGCAAGAAGATGGTTACAATGAGGCTCTCAAGGCCTTTTACAATAAACAGGAATGTCAAAAACCATAGACATCCAAAAACCTAACCCTAGGAGATGAAGCGCCAAAAGTCATGTGTGTTTGGGGTGCTCGGTAGCCCGTTGGAAAGGTCTATCCGAGATTTACAACTTGCGACTAGGGCCAAATGCATTTGGCCCCCCAAATCGCCAAAAAAGGTCGTTTAGGGCCTCAAAATGGCCCTGAAAGTTCAGGACCCGAAAAACTACTAAAAATAGTACAATACCAAAATTGCCATAAAACTGTTTTGAACCAGTTGGAAAGGTGGGTGGCCACCGATATCCAGCTGGATCAATCCTCCCTCCTTAGGAAGCAATGGTCTCCATTGCGTTGAGTTCCCCCATTAGATGAAGAAATTTCTGCTGAATTTGGCCTCGAGTGAGCCACTTGCCTTGGTGCAGGAGCTGCCCTGCTTTGACAACTCGATAAAGCTGGATCCTTTGATGTCGAGTGCCCTTGATCTGTGTGTCTGCAATATGATCACTGGATTCTTGTTGTAGGAAGTCAGGGTTGAGCTCTGTTGGTGTCAACTTCTCTGCTATCTCTGAGGTGTCTAATAATGGTGGGAAATATGGCCGAAGGAGAGCCACGTTGAAGACTGGATGCAGACCAAGGAAGGGGGGAATGTTGAGCTCAAAAGCATTGTCACCCACCACCTTGGTGATGGTGTACGGCCCATAACAGAGTGGGAAAGCTTGCGATGGGGCCTTGTAAGGCGTTTTTTTTGCAAATGCAACCAAACTTTGTTGCCCACCTGAAACTTATGTGGCACTCGATGTTGATCATTGCGCTGCTTGTACTTGGCATTAGACTTCTGTAGAATATCCTGAACTTGTTGGCGGATATGCTGGATCCGTTCAATGAACCGGGCAGCTTTGTCAGCTTCTGGGGACGAGTCGGCCGAGGTGGTCACAAGGGGAAGTTCAACATCCATGGGGCCCAATGGTTGGAATCCCAACCCCACCTGAAAGGGGCTGTGGCCAGTTGAGCTATGCAGGGCTCGATTGTAGCTATGTTGGACATAGGGGAGACTCTCATCCCATGTGCGGGGGTGTGTTGAATTGTACATGTGCAGGATATGTATGACCATCCGGTTGATGACCTCGGTTTGGCCATCGGTCTAGGGGTGGAAGGAAGTGGATTTGGTGAGCTTGGTATCCAGTAGTGACTAGAGGCTCGACCAGAATGAGCTGAGGAACCGACTGTCACGGTCTGAGATAATGGTCTGTGGGATCCCAAAATGTACCCATACTCGCTCAAAGAAGAGCTTGGCAGTGGCTTCTGCTGTGATGTTCTTCTTGCAAGCGACTAGAATCGCCATCTTGGAAAAGCGATCAACAACCACAAAAACACAGTCATTTCTCCTCTTGGTGGACAGGAGGCCCGACATGTAGTCCATTGAGATGGATTCCCACGGCCCGTCAGGAGTAGGTAGAGGGGTGTATAGGCCTTGTTTCTTAGTGGTCGGTTTGGCAATAGCGCAAGTGGTGCAGGACCTGATATACTTGCCGACATCCTGTCGAAGTTTCGGCCAGTATAAATGTTTCTGCAACACTGCCACTGTCTTTTCGACGCCAAAGTGTCCTGCCACCTGACTATAGTGAGCTTCCCAAATCAGCTTTGCGCGCTCACTTGATGGAACATAGAGATGGCCCATACGACACAACAACCCGTCCTGAAGATGGAAATTAGCAACCATTGAGTTGGTACCCAACATTTGATAGGTGGTGGAGAAGTCAGGGTCTGTCTTGTAGAGGTGGGGCCATCCGGAGGTCTCGTGGCTGCAAGAGTCTAGCATTGTGGTGAGTGCCGCGACTGGAGGTCGGCTGAGGCAGTCAACAACTTGGTTGGTACTCCCTATTTTATATTTGATGTTGAGGTGGAACTATTGTAAATATGTTGACCACTTCTGATGGCGGTCATTCTGCAACTTTCCTTGGGTCTGCATGAACTGTAGTGGCTTATGATCAGTGTGGATGACTGTCTCCTTCCCAAGAATGTAATTTCTCCACTGGCGGCAGGCTTGTACAATGGAGTACATTTCTTTTTCGTAGGTAGGGTACTTGCGGACAACATCTGATAGTGTCTCACTATGATATGCCACGGGGTGGCCATGTTGAGTGAGAACAGCGCCCATAACATAATTTGAAGCATCTGTCTCGATCTCAAAGGGATGTTGCAAGTCCGGTAATGAGAGTACCGGCGATGAGCACAAACGCTTCTTCAAGTCATTGAAGGCTTGTTGTTGGGACAGGCCCCACACAAATTTTGCCTTACCACCACCCCTGGTCACTTGGCTGAGGGCCCATGTGATATGAGAGAATCCCAGCATGAACCGGCGATAGAAATTGGCGAGGCCCAAGAAGCTCCGAAGTTCAGTGAGTGTGGTTAGGGCTGGCCAGTCACGGATGACCTGGATCTTGGCTGGATCCACATGCACACCATGTCGATCAACGATGTAGCCTAAGTAATGGACCTTGTCCATGCTGAAGGAGCATTTTTCCAAGTTTGCATATAGTTTGTGCTTCCACAGGGCGTGTAGAACCTGTTGAATATGCTGTAAGTGTTCCTCCCAAGTCTTGATGTAGATGAGGATGTCATCCAGATACACCACTACAAAATTGTTGGTGAAAGGTCATAGGATATCGTCCATCATCCTCATAAAAGTTGTTGGAACATTTGTCAAACCAAAAGGCATGACCAACCATTCAAAAAGACCTTCTTTTGACTTGAAGGCAGTCTTCCATACATCTGTTTGTTCTATTGGGACTTGGTGGTAGCCAGACTTCAGATCAATCTTACTGAAGTATTTGGCCCCCGCGAGTTGATCAAGGAGGTCGTCGATTCAGGGAATCGGGCACCGGTTGCGGACTGTGATTTTATTCAGGGCCCGGTAATCAATGTAAAGTCACCAGGTGCCATCTTTCTTCTGCACCAGCATGACTGGGCTCCCATAAGGTGATGAACTGGGACGGATGTGCCCCTTGTGGAGCAATTCTTGGATCTGCCTCTTGATCTCCTCGTTTTCCAATAGAGAGCGGTGATAGACTGGCCCATTGGGTAGCGGTGCGCCTGGGGTCATATCGATGGGATGCTTGACCTAGCAGTGCAGAGGTACCCCGGTTGGAGAGGAGAAGATATCTGACAATCCTTCCACCACCTTATCCACTTGCTTTTGTTGTGTGGATATATTGGTCGCGGAGGCCCTGGATGTGGCTGCGATCTTTCTCTCACTCTGAGAGCGACTCACGAAGAAGAAAAATTTCCTGGTCCGAGAGATGACCTTCCTGCATTGCTTGGCAGAGATCAAGGAAATAGCACTAGGAGGGACTGCCTCGGGTATTCTGTACAATTTCCTGTTCAAAGAAATAATAACACTACGAGGCCTAGACTCATATACAACATGATGTTTCCATAAATAAGGTTGGCCCAAAAGAACATCTGAAACTTCGAGAGGAGCAACATCACACAATACCTCATCCTTGAAGGGCTTGATGCCATATGGCAGTCAGCACTGTTGGCTGACGCGAAGATCGCTTCCTTTGCGGAGCCATCCAATGGTGTAGGGTTGTGGGTGCGGCATTATTGACAGGGCCAAGCGCTTGACGACCTCTGTTGAGATGAGATTCTTCTAGCTACCGCTATCAACGATAAAGTGTAGCGGGGTGCCTTTTACCCACATCTGTGAATGGAAGAGGCGTTCTCCTTCTTCTGGATCATCTGGTTCATCAGGTTGGAGCTTGGTGGTAGCAATGGTGGCACTGGGTTCCGCGTCAATGATCCATCTTCCCCTTTCTAGTTCGGACTTAGAGTTAGAACCCGCATCTGATTCAGATGCTTTCACTTCGGCCACCAGCGACTTCTTTGAGTGGCAATCAGCAGTGTTATGCCAAGGGATCTTATGGAAGTCGCACCACTTCTCAGTATCTTTCTTTGTCTTTTTGGTGTCCTTCTTTGCTTGCGGATTAGACTGGTTGTCCTGATACTGTCCATCTTTGCTTTCCAACTGGTTCAAATACGAAGTGAGAGACCAAATTTGAAGGATATCCCTCTACCAAAAGGGATCCTGGGTAAAAGATCCCTAGTATAAAAGTCACTAAGCTACCTCGTTCATGACACGTCGAAAAAGGTTTTCGGCGTGCTTCTGCCTTATCACCCTTGTATCACCAGTATGGTGGCCGGAGAATACAAGGAAGACAATGATCGATGTTGCCTTAGGGCTAAGTGGAGTGCGGCATTCCACAGAGTCCATCCACTTCTCGATCTCGCGGCGGTTTAACCCCTGAAACAACAGGAGGCCCCTCCACAAACTGGTCATGATCATGTCAATAAAAACTAGAGGATTTTAGTTCCCTAAAGATAACGACTATGTCTCAGATGAAAAATGACAAGGGGGAATTATTTGGATGCCTATCCCCGGTGTCCTACCTAACTAACAAATTCTTTTTATCCTCAAGCGAGGTTAAAGTGTGTTGAGTTAATGAGTTAAATTTTAATGGTTGTATTATTCAGTCGAGTGATGGAAGTGAAACTCATGGTGTGATTACTGACTCAAACCATGCAAATGGATATGAATAAAATAATCCTTTCCTTTCAATGAATGCTAGCTAAGATAAGGAGAGAGTTCTTTCAAACTATAACTACTCTTTCAAATTAAATGAATCCAACAATATCTTTCTTCTACTTATAATGACTAAAATGCATGACAATGTTTAAACCTAATTAGCAAGCATAAGCATGACATTGTGATATTGTGAATAATCGTGTATTCTAGGACACCCTAATTCGCAAGCATAAGCATGACATTGTGATATTGTGAACAATCGTGTATGCTATGACACATTATTTCAATTTAAAACCCATTTAATGTACGCTAGGAGACTTAAATTACAGAATGATCTCATAAGTATAAGCCCAAGAATAATTGGCACAATCCAAAATCTATTCACCAAATTCAAATCACTTCTACTATAGCTCAAGTTATGTGGTGTAGTCATCATACTTGAACTCATTAAAATTTCATTCTTTTGCATTCACAGACAACATAAGTACAACAAAAGGGATCATGATTGCTAGGGTCCACAGTCAAACATGCATCTGCGAAACAAAAAATTCAAAGCTGGAAGGTAAGATAAGTTAATTACAAAATTAGGTCAATGGGACTCCTAAGTACAAAGGTGTTAATACAATGTGGGAGTGCAAAAGCGGCTCCTTTAAAAGGCATATTCTATTGAAAGAAAAGGAAACCTGCCTTTGCAAGATAAATGGATCTCCCAAGTCCCAGTACACATTCAAGCAACAATTTTTCCGTCTACAATAGAAACTAGGGACAATTTATTCTTAAGCAGGGAGGAAATGATGAGCACTATGGGGTTAAAGTGCTTATCATATGTTGCAAATTCGGAATTTCATTGGCAAGATATCCCACCAATCTATTTGGAAGTTCACTAGTTGTATCTCAAATTCTAGTTTTATCTTGGCTACACATTAGGCTTATAATTGTCAGCAACTACATGTATTGGATTAAAATTAAGATAAAGGGCTTGAAATCATCTCCTCAACTTGCAAACATTGTAGGAATTGCATGTTTTTCCATTAGACCTAATGATTAAGGCATTGTGATAGAGGAAGGCCTTATGGATACTTCAAGCTCTTATCCTAGGATCACCTTTGTACTATGCTTTTTTATTGTGAAACAACAAATGCAACATTAGTCACTATTGCAAGAAACAAAAATGCTTACTTCTCACTCAGTTTTGTTTGTCTTTAAGTGGTATGCATAAAAATAAGGACTTTTGGTCGTCTGGTACTTATGTAAAGTGTTTGGAGAGGCTTAGTGTTTCTTTTGTTGGTGATAGTGACATTGGGATGCAATGTGTTCTATCAAGTTGTATAAACATATGTAAGCTTGAGATAAGGGATAGACCATTTAGTGATTTGGCTCTTTTATGAATCAAATTCATCCCTTTGTTTCCAAAATGGCCTATCATTTCCTATTCACTCATATGCACACTTAGAATCTGTCCACTTATTCTTTTGTCATTTTGCAAACTTCACACATTACACACACACTCCTAACAAGAATGGTATTCAATTCCTTTCCCATTTATTGGCCTGGCTAATAACATGGAGAAACATACCATCCTTAGATAGCAAGGTTAGGATACATGGGATAAAAACTCAAAGTTGCACATATGGAGATGGAAGAAATGATACAAAATAAATATTGCTGCACTTTCCTTTATTATGCACTAAGAATACACACTTACAATTTCAGAATAACTGAAACTTTCAACTTCCCACCTTGACACATGTGGGGTGAAATACTTGAGTTAGTTACTTGGAGAAGCGTGCTTGGCACACGTTTTCATGTCACCACATACCTTAGCCCATGTGAGGTGCATGAGTTGTTTATGTTAACCGTTAAAATGGACCTTGTCAAGGTGGAGTGATCCACTTGTGGACCTATTCTCTTTTGTGGACCTAGTATAATGTTTTTACTTGTAACTCCCCTCTCTATTGTTCCATAAAAGAGAAGGAGGTGCACATGACTTCTAAGCATGAGAGCTAGAGTGAAGGGTGGTGTGATGTGATAGCTAGGGTATTCTATTTAAAGTGTATTGCTTTATGAGGTTGTGAGAAAGTGGTTGGTTTTGTATAGTAAGCTTGGGAGACTCTGGTTTTGGATTATGTAATTCTCTTTTCTACTATAATAGAAAGACAAGTGATTGTTGGTGCATATTCAATATGCTAATTTGATTTTTCTAGAGCTGATTTCTATTTAAAATGTAACTTGTAACTCCCCTATCTTTTGTTCTACAAAAGTGAAGGAGGTGCACATGAATTCTAAGCATGAGAGCTAGAGTGAAGAGTGAAGAGTGGTGTGATGTGATAGATAGGAGTGGTGTTGATCTTGTTTCGTAAGAGACAATTTCTAAAATTGTATAGATTTACTTGTGACATGGAGATGGAGGATTCCCTTGCCCCTTGATTAAACCTGGGATTTTAATTTCAGTAGCAATTTCTTGTGGAAAACCCTTGGACCCCTTACTTTATAAATTATCATTCTCATGACCCTGATTACCCCATTCTATTTATCCTCTTCTTCCCATTTTTCTATATTTACTACTCTTTTATAATGGCTCATAGAATCGCTTTAGCTCAGATTAAGGCACTAAATGTTTTAGGTATAGAATCTATAAAGTTGGTTATGTCATGCATGGTCCTCTATAATGCAAAGCACATAAATAACTGTGACGTGAATGGTTCCTCTGTAATGTAATGCTCATAAATAGTTATGGTATTACCATTGGCATGCGTCTACAACAAATATGAAAACTTAGTTTAGGAGGAATCTCACATACACTGACCTTTAATCGGGAACTTTGTTGTTTATTTATCTCACCACCTTCTAAGAGGAATCTCAAAGGCTAAATAGTAAAATACTCTATTTTAAGGATCTATATCCACCCCGACCCCTTCACAATTCCTATGATAGAGCAAGTCTATTAAGAAAGA
This sequence comes from Larix kaempferi, assembly GCA_027924585.1. NCBI lineage: Eukaryota > Viridiplantae > Streptophyta > Pinopsida > Pinales > Pinaceae > Larix > Larix kaempferi. The sequence continues at coordinate 2,523,204 of BSBM01001035.1, forward strand.
TATCAGATGACTGACAAACTAAAGATTGTGGATACCTTGCAAAGATCCACGTTAGAACTTTTTATTAGCAATCCATATCCATATACATGTGTAAAACCTGATCTTGCACTACTCTATGGAGCCTTGACAGGCCCCATGAAAAAAACTCCAAGTCATATTTGGATTCCATGCTACTTCACTAATAACACAGGGAACCTTCAAAACTACAATGTGGGTGGCCTTAAGTCTTGCTTTTTGCATTCACGGTTTGGTTGGTTAACTTAACATCCCTCCAATTCACAACAAATTTTTGTGGCATTCATTTAATTTGGTGGAGGTCGAGGCATTCATTTCAAAATTGGAGATGGAGGTTGCTTCCATGCCGAGACTTGAGGAAAGTTCAAAGTATGATGATTTTAGTTTACAAAAATTACTACTTCGGGACTGTTTTGGGACTGAGGTCTGCTCAGGAGAGGCTACAACTTGTTGTAAGAGTTGAAAATTGGGTTAGGTTAGGGTTTGGAGCAGAAAATTAAAATATTTATACTTTAATGCATAAATAAATTTCTAAATCAATGCTAGAAACAAAATAGTATAGTTGTGACAAGGTTAGATAAATTTAAACATAATTTTCATCTCTTCCAACTTTAACACTCCCAAAGGTCCCTGTGTTAAAGTTGAAGTAGACAAGGACAATAAATAACAACAACATTAATAAAGTAATGAACAAGTTAAACAGAACTAACAACTAGCATCAGTAATGTTGGTTTAGACCTTCCTTATAATCAGATATATTTTTCAATAAACCCTTTCTGCAATAGTTGATAGCCACCAGGGATCAACAACATATGCCCCAGCAAGGCCCATAGGCTTAGAGTAAAGGCCAAAGACAGATTGGATAGTCCTGTTCCTATGGATATTGATTCTCAAGATAAGCATAATGACAGGGTTGTAACTAGTGGATTGTCTCTTGAAAATATGAGTAATGAACGCTTTCTAATATTAAGCATTTCACATGCCATGGGGTTTGTGCATCTGGCAATGGAAAATCCTGAAACTTGTAGAATATTTGTTGAGAAAAAGGGCATTGAAGCCCTTATGAGGTTCTTGACTCTTCCAAGTATTTCGCTATCTTCAAAAGGGATGTCTGTAGCTGTGCACATGGTTGCAGTTTGCAAAGCATTCACGCAACAACACTCAGTTTCCCTTGCAAGGGTATTTTGTGCTCATCTTAAGGAACATCTGAAGACTACATGAAATGTTTTGGATCATGTTGCAGGGACTAATTTATTAGCTGCAAAAGATGGACTGAATTGGAATGTATTTTGGTGCTTGTTTGTGGTACAATTTTTTGTCTTTCTAGGTGATGCTACTAAAGAGAATCAATGGTTGGTAGCATTAACGACAGAGTTTGGAAATGATAGCAAGGATGTGCTTCTTGATATTGGGATGATACATCAAGAAATACTATGGCAAGTTGCACTTACTGAGGATTCAAAGGCGCTGCTAAAGAAAGATGATGGCAATGTTTCCAGCAATGTCACAACTGATTTGGATGCGCATGCAAATGAAATTGATGATCACTTTCCAACTTCTGTTGGACACTATGTGGATCTTATTTTGAATCAACATAGGCAATCATTTGTTTGGAATGTTGAACCTCAACTTTTTGATCTAATACATCTATTTCATGATAATGGTCACAGTGCTCGGCTTCAACGAAGGTTGAACATTGATTCCTCTGCCCGAGGACACAAGCCTATGTTCGTCAACCACAGTATTCTCATTTTGATGAAGGCCCTTCCAGAATCAAACGCAAGGCAATAAGCAAAATTCACTACATTCTTTTTGCTATGAGATATTAAGGTCATTTTCATTTCATATAAGTGATTTGTTTTCAGAACTAGGAAAAATGAATTGTCAGTCCTGTTTCCAAATTTGTAGCATCTACATTTTCAACAATCTTTTTGGCTTATGAGAAGCATAATAGCTTCCATGGGAAATGACAAAGAGGTGAGGGTTCACCCATCAAACTAAAAAAAACATTAGATGCAATAAGAAAAATACCCCAAAGTAGATTCAAAGGTTCTACCCCAATGTAGATTGAATTAGCAATGAAACCCTCTTGGAAGATTGAATTAGCAATGAAACCACAATGATTTGCTACCTAATTTTTAAATTTTTCAAATCAAAAAAGTTTAGGGCTTGGTACTCACGGACTTGGGAGGCATTTCCGGCTCCTCTTATAGTTTCTTTGCTTGGACTCCCTACCCCCTTCTGCAATCGCAAACTACCTCTCCCACTAAGGTCACTCCAAATCGAGAGCAGGCCGTCACTCCAAATCGATAACAGGCCGTCACTCCAAATCGAGAGCAGGCTGTCACTCCAAATCGATAGCAGTCGAGAGCAGGTCCAAATCGCAGAGGGTTTATGGGTCTGGTTTATGAAATCATGCATATGGGATTTTTTTTTATTTGTTCTATATATATTTTATATAATGTTTGTTTTTTGGTTTTTTTAATTTGTTTTTAATTAAATATTACATGAATATATTCATTTTTTAAATTTTAATTGTTATATATATATATATTTAATTAAAAACAAATTAAAAAAACCATTTTTATATATTCATGTTTTAATTTTATTTATTATATATTCATTTTTTTAATTTTAAATTGGTTTTTTTTTGTTATATATAATGTTTTTTTTTAATTGTTATATATAATGTTTTTTAATTATTATCTAATTGTTATATATATAATGTTTTTTTTAATGTTTGTTATATAATCATTGCCATCATCATGATCTTGGTATATATTGACCATTCTTAACTACCTCCTATAGCCAATTGGCTACTAGGGAAGATAAGGAAAATATGCACCCTTCCTCCTCATACTTTCAAGAAGGGGCTTAAAAAATATGGTTCATGCTAGGCTCTGAAAAGTGGAATGGTCATTGCAAAGGATAAAAGGAATCACCAAAAACTCATGTTGACCTTAATGACCGTGGAAAGATATTTTAGGAATATTTTCTTCATTCATGTGAATTTGGCGATAACTAGAGCGAAGGTCAAGATCAATGAAGAATTTATCTCCATGTATCATATAAGAGATAATTAATGACTAGAATGAAAAATTTATCTTTCACTATCAAGGAGTTAAAAGATAAAAAATTGGGACACGTGCCAAGTGACTTGTTTTTTTAAGGACCATGACAACCAAAGAAGAGTACGGGTTGGCACTAGGATGAATGATACCAATAGCTAAGAACAACGATACAATATTTTTAATTTCATATATTATTTTGTTCAAAAGTATGACAATATGATCACACATTGGATGGGAGGATACGATGAAGCAATGAGATGCTATAGCCAACCATGTTTAACATTAATGAGGAGAATAAATACTAGTCAAATAATTAAGGGAGATATAGGGTTCTATTATCCCTAAAGTTGAACCTAGACTACGGGGGTTCAAGCTTAAGGTAATCTTGAATAGTAGGAATAGGACATCTACACTGATTTTTATTTTTTGGTATTTTTGGTGGTAATAGAAAACATGAGTTATGTAGGATATCAAAATAAAAGACAGGTATAATATTGAATTTCAATACATGAATAGAAACAGAAAAATGTCTGTGATCTTAAAACTATGAATATAAGAGCTCAGATAGTGTTTCATGATGGGGGCATACTTGTATACTGTTTCGAAGAATCATAACATGAAATTTAGACCATGCATGGACAAAATACCAAAAGCATACATTTCATAAATTAAAACAGGATAGGCTCAAAGATCATATTTTAATTCGTAAACAATCATCTTCTTCAAAAATTAACATAAGAAATACATACATGCCTGTACAAGACAGCTTCTCAAAATCAAATGTCCATCATGCTATTCCAATTCCAACCTTTTTCTATTTCATGTCTGTCCTATATATACAAAAATTGCTTAAAAAAAGAACAGTTGATAGATCCTATTTTAATGGATCTAACTCCTCAAAAAATGGAACAGAGTTTTACATTTTAGTCTTTCGAATCCTTAGCAAAAGTAAAATAACTAGAACAATTTTCCAGCTATGCAATCCTATCACTAAATTATAGAAAGAAGATTATATGCTCCTGGATGACTCAGCAAGAACCACCAACTCATCTAGGACTTGTGATCTCCTTTGTAACCTGATATACTTGGTGTCAGCATTGTCCTCTCGTCCTTGCAGCTCATCCAGTTTGGTCTTCATCTGTTTCCACTCCTTATGCATAGCTCTTTTCTTTTGCAGTGTCTCTTTTGCTATGGATGCCAGATTTTGATAGTCTTTGTCCTTCTGTCCCAAGTCCTCTCGAAGTCTCTTGTTTTCCACCAACAGGCTCTCATTGAAGTTCTGTAGATATTGACACTGCTCCTTGTATGATTGCAGGGTTTTCTTTATTTGGTCTATTTCAGGAATTGTCTCTATTTCTTCTGCACTCATTGCAATATCTTCTTCCTGTATGCCCTTAGAACTTGATGCTTGATTTTTATCATGAACCTGTTTATTTTTAGAAAATATTTTGGGAACATGCCTACCTCTGCTTGCATATCTATAAAACCCTCACTTTCAGAAACAAAGATATCAATTTCTTGCACATCCATGTCATTTTCAGAATCATTCACTGGGACAAGTTCATTTCCCTGAGCAGGTTTCTTGAATAATATAGCTTATGTGGCCATTCTAGTTTTGGCTCTGGTCCTTGGCCCTAAGTCCACATTCTCTACACTTATACTTTTTATTGGTTTATCTTCAGCAATATTCAATAAGGTTTGCACATCATCTTGTTTTCCCCCAAAATTTTCAGCTTGTACTTGCTCATCCGGCGATTTGCTTTCATTACCCTTCTTCTTAAAGGGTTTCCTCTTCTTATTAATCTCAAACCCTTGTTCATGGATGAACTGGTCCCAATATCTACCTATTTGTTTCAAATGATGCAAAATCAACAGCTTAATAAGCCCTTGGTGAAAGCTAGAACGGTCTGTATGCTTTGGCCGTTTTTGAATTGACAAAACCATTTTATGCAAACTCCTCCACAAATAATATGGAAGATTCAACTTCTTGCTTCCTTGTAGATGCATTAATAACCTAACATGGCATCTTAAAACCTTATCAAATCGACCATCACATGTAATGTAATTTTGAATTACCTCCAGTGCAATTTTCCAGTTAGGTTTTATCCTACTTATGTGCACGCCATTGTTCTAGTTTAAACTTTCAAACCCTGGTAACAAGAAATCGCTGTAATATCCCTCAAAGTATTGCTGTTTAAACCATTGCTCGCCTTCAGCAATGACCCCCGTGACCTATGCAATAGCCTGTTCATTAACCACAACCTTGAAATCTTTGAAATCGACCACTCCATCCTTATAATTTTTTATAAATGCTTTCGTTGCCTGAAGATTGTAGCCCTGCAACCTTTCACAAAAGACAAACCACCTAGCATTTTTCATCAACCTGGTTGACAAAGGAAACTGGGAAATCCACTCAATGTTATTGGGTTCAGTTCTGCATATGAGTCCTCCCGGATTTTTCTTCGGTCTCTGCGTGGAAGTTTCATCCATTGTACCCTGCTACAACAACTAAACACTCAATGTTGAAAACCACTTATAACATCGAATCCCTCTCCTGTAACTGTGTGGAAATTTTGCTGGATTCAAAATGAACAGGTGCTGAAAACCCTATCCTGCAGGGTTCATTCCCAAAACCACAATGTTCTGGCCATTGATTTTGCTAATTCGAAATTTGGAGAATGCATTCATTCCCACAAGAACTGTGTACTTTTTTCATTTGTTAAGTGTCATACATAACATGCTGCCACGCCTTACACGAGTACCATGCACATAATTACAATAGGCTGCCACGTTTTATAGGAGTACACATAACATGTATTTCCATGATTGATATCATATTATAACAAATGCAAATTATAATTATGATTCCAAACCCCTGTTTTAATCATAATATCACAATTTACAAAACTGACAGCATTTCCTTCAAAACTAACCAACATTTTCAAATTCGAAATTATGGCAAATGCTGTCACTTTGACATTTAAATCTAATTTATGAAATTTAAAATTTCCCAAGCATTTGTAATGTTTGTTAATGCAAGAAAACAAACTTTATTTTGAATATAAATATGAACAAGAGCCAAATCCTTATTTAATTATGAAACATGACAAATGGTAAAAATAAAATTATAAGAAATAAGGGAATGCATAGGCTAGACAAATGGAAAAACTGAAAGAAAATCAGGTAATGGCTGTGTAAATCTATGGAACAACCCTAGGAATAACAGGTTCTTCACAGGGTTAGGAAGAAAAACTTCCTCAATGATGAGAGGGAATTCCTTTTGAGTTCTTCCATCAAGTTCATCATCATAAATGTCCTCAAATATGTCCACAAATAATTGATGTTCCTTACATCTATGCTCAAGAGAATATTTTTCATTACAATTGTAGCATAGAACCTTAAGTTGATGTTCCTCCATTTTGTCCTATGCCAACTTATGTACCTTGAAAGGTGGAAGAGGCTGTTGAAGAGCCACCATAGTTGGGGAAAGGAAATGAAATAAAGTTGGGGATTCTGGACTGAGCATAGGATATAACACAGGCATGACAATAAATATTATTGTCCTCCAACCAAGTAGTAGGGTGGTTCACCTCTAAGTGGGATTTAATTTCCTCTTTAAGACCATTAATAAGGAATTGCTTAAAAAATAATCAATTATTTTTTATGAAAAAACAAATGAACTTTGATGACTCCTATAATGAATTTCATTAGGTAATAAAATATTACATTAAGGGAAAGTTAGTGCTTCATTTGATCAATCGAACCAACCAATCGGATCTGACCCACCAAACTTGTTTAGAGTTACTTTAGAAAAATGAGGCGTCATACTATTGGAAGGGTCGGAAAATGAGAAGTGATTCTTGGTTTCCATTTTGCTAACTAATTGGGTGAGAGAATCAACCATTTTTTGTATGTCCTCTATAGTTTACATGTTATGAGTGTTTATCATGGGACCATTAGGTCCATCAAAGAGGTTAGTGATGATTTATCCCAACACAATCAACGACCTAAGAGGATTTCCTTATGAGGGTCCATAAGCAATGGTACTAGCGAGTCCACAAAAAAATAAGTTATTTCAGAGTGAAACCATGATGATCAAATTACTCCTTGTTGAGTATCATTACATGGTTTTTAATGCTCCATTAATGGTTGGTGTCAGTAATTTTTGAGTCTAGAAACCCTCCCACACCATCAATGCATGCAACTAGTCTAACCATGCCAAATTTCAATCCAAGCCAACACATATTTAAAAAAATTCAACATTGGCCCCATGTATCACATTATTTAATTTATAGGTATGGTTTTTGATGCTGCAATGGTGAGTGTCATTCATTCGAGCCTTGAATGCCTACAATTATGATGAAGACGAAGACGAAGAAGATTACGATGATCATGATGATGTTGGCACTAGCGATGTGATAAGAATGCCTACAATATGGGTCACATGGGTAACAAGATGTATTGTAATTTGTATCCATGCACAAGGTTAGGTTTGGAAGGAGTTACACCCGCTAGTGGGTTAATTGTTATAATGGGACATTAATCGTTATTTAAGGGCTACTATGTTAGTGTTTTACGATACTAGTAGATTCATGGCCTATGGTTAGTGGAACACTAACCAATATAGGTTATGGTTGTGAATGTGAATTAGGTTCATAAGCTCCCCAAACCACCACACAAGCATGGAATTGGGAATCTTTAACATGTGAGTGAGATATCTTTATTGTTTTGAGTCTTGGCACACCAAGGATGATTTTTTATGTACATGGAAACATCTAATACCAAAATAACATGTATTAACGATGATGATGATGATGACGATGATGATGATCAAGATGTGGACGATGATGATGATGATTATGATGATGATCAAGATGGGGACGATGATGATGATGATGATGAAGACGAAGATGACAATGATGATGATGACGCGGATGATGAAGATGAATATTTCAAATGACGATGATGATCATGGCGATGAAGAATGGTGACAATGATGAAGATGAAGATGATGATGATCATGATGATGAAGATGATCATGATGCTGATTGATGATGACGATGATGATGACGATGATGATGATCATGATGAATGTGATGATGATGATGATGATGATGATGACGATGATGAAGATGATGGTGGTGATGATGATGATGATGATGATATTGGTGGTGATGACAATGGCAATGATGATGAAGACGAAGATGATTATGATGATGATGATGATGATGATGATCAAGATGGGGACGATGATGATGATGATGATGATGATGATGATGAAGACGGCGATGACGATTATGATGATGATGATGATGAATATTTCAAATGACGATGATGATCATGATGACGAAGAATGGTGACCATGATGAAGATGGTGATCATGATGAAGATGGTGATCATGATGAAGATGATATTGATGATCAAGTAGGTAGCATGATAATTGTACTGCATTTCCTTAATTATAAGTTTCTCTCTGTTTCGAGAATAATTTCATATTCTCTACTAAATAGGGCAAACCACGTGAAGGTGGAAGCTCTTATGGCCCCTCCCCCCCCCCTCTCATCACTCTCAATTCCCCAACATAACCTGAAAAAACTATCTATGTACAAAAAAATTAAATGTATTTTCTCATTCATACTAAATAACAAGAAAGGTTTCTAATTTTAACATACAGGAAAATGGAAATTAGCTAAGAAACAGTTAATAATTTATTATTAGTAATGCATACCTGATCATAGACTTCAATGATCTTCATAATCTTCTTCATCTGAGTACTTATCGTCTGTACTATCATCCGATGATCCAGATTCAACATTGTAAGGATTGGCCATATCATCATCGTCGTCGATGTCAGTTATGTCGATCATCATGTCATCATCGATATCATCTTCAGGGACATTGTCTGAATATACTTCATGATCCAATTCAAGAAGTTCTTCAACATCTTCTTCTGGAACATGAATATCATCTAACTCATGTTGATCATGATCATCTTCAATGGCATCTTCTTCTTTGATAACGTCTTCATTAACTTCATCTATGTTATACTTTACTGGCCTTCCCCTTGGATCGTGTCTCACAACAAATGACCAACCCACTCTACCTGTAACCTCAGAGTAAAATACCTGTTCACATTGGGTTGGAAAAACATAGGGCTTCGTTCCTGGCTCAAACAACCTTGTATTTACCATGGTAAAACCATTATCATGTTCAATAATTGTTCTATCAGGATCACGTTGATTCAATCGACACCTGTACCATTTGACAACGAACAGAAATACCTTGAAGGAGTTAAAGTCACACTAAAGAATGTCTTCCAGATACCCATAGTATCGATTTTCAGATAGTTCTGGATGTCTGTCACTTCTAGAAGAAACATTGGTCACCTCAAAGGATACAGATATCCCACAATCAGATGTTTCCTTTGTTTCATCCAACTTTTTGATGCGATATCTACATCCATTGCACCACATAGCCTTATGGTGTTTTACCTAGTACAACAAGCCATACAGGAAAAGATTACATAATGACACCATATTTATGATAAAGTAGTGCATGTTTATTATAATGCCATAAAATTAAAATAACAAGCGTGACGTACAATGACAATATTTAAAAATAAAAATAAATAGTGCCATTGATTAATATGCTTACCTGCTTATCTTTTAAACCTCTTGCTAAATCGATTTCCCTTTGTGTTAGATTGGTGTCTCCATTGCGATGTGCAGCTTTAACCAATGAAGCCACACCTTCCCATGATATTCCATGACTAGATTGTTCACATTTTTCGATCCATACCTTCATCCAGTCAAGATTGTTTGCGATGTATAAATGAATCACATCCCACTCTTGACCAATTGTTTGATGACAATAAAATTAAAATTCAATGAAAATGTATATTAGTCACTTAAAAAAGTATATAATTACAGTATAAAATGATGCAAAATACTAAATAAAAAAATAGAATATATATGTATGATATATAAACATAAAAAATCACTAGTGAAATGTGTTATATTACCTTTCACCTTCCTCGATCTACCTTTCCCGTTCGGGTACTCCCCTTCGAAATATTTTTTGGAGTCTGGATCACAAATGCGACGTAAATTGAGCTTTGACGCCAATATAGGAAGATATTCACTAATGTACAACATGTTTTGGTATACCATATATCCCTCCATCACAGAACCCTCAGCATATGCTCGTTGTCTGACCAAACCCTTCATAAATTTCAAGTGCCTCTCAACCATCCACATGGACCTTGAGTGCGCAGGTCCACATAGTTCAATCTCCTCAACTTGGTGCATGAGGTAGTGTTCCTGTGCATTGAAAAATGCTGAAGGTAGATGCTTCTGCATTTCACACATGTGACGAGGAATTTCTCTCCTCCAATACTTTATGTCTTCTTTATGGAATTCTTTAGACGAAAACCATCTACAAGTGACATGACAACCCAATCAAGAGATTAAAGAAAAAAGTCACTATATTACGTAACATGAAGTAGATAATGAAAATCAAAATAAGAATAAGTTCTATGTTGAATTAAACAAATAGTAAGCACATGAAAAAATCACCACTTACCTCATGTATTTCCCGAGACTATATATTATTTGCTTGACATTGTTGTCGAAGTTGTCCGGGATAGAGAGAGGTAGAACATACTGTAACAACAATATACAAATGGTTTTAGTATATCGAATAAGAGTACTAGAAAAAGAAAAAAATAATTATTAAATGCATACCATATTAATTATTACCTTCATGAAGACATGCCAATCATGCATTTTCACCCCCGCGAAATCACCTTTCTTTGTTATGGTATTCTTCATGTTCGCACAAAATCCGGTGGGAAATTTAATTTTTCAAATGACTTCTTTTACAACATTACTTTTCTGGTCCGTTAACATCCATGGAAGTGAGTTTATATTAATTTGCTCTCCGTTTCTATGAAATTGAATGACGACTTTCATTGCATGGATGTTATCTTGAATGTCTTTGCAAATTTTGACAATTTTTTCTTTGTCACTCATTCCATCCAATATTCGCCATAATGTTTCAATCACATTCTTTCTGATATGCATTGTATCAAATAAACGAGCAATTTGTAGGTGCTCATAGTAGGGCAACCTACTAAATTGTCTAGGATAACTTTTCATTCCTCATGGAAGCCCATTAATTCCTTCATGATGATCACATGAACAACAATGATGAAATTAAATATTAAATCAATGCCAATTACACTAAACACACACAATATAATAAAAGACAATATGATCATATATATACAATGATTGATTTCACGTACCTTGATGATTTCTATTATATTGCAACTTCCATAGCTGAGGTGTCATTCTCTTTGGTTTTAATGTAGTCTCTTGCTTTCTATTGAAAAGATGATTTTCGGTAGTTCGATACCTTTGATTCTTGGAGAGGAAGTGCCTATACTCATCAAACACCTCCTTTCCTAAGCTTTTTGAATGACGAGATTTGATCTTAGGACCACAAACTGGACATGCAAATTTTCCCTTTGTCTGAAGACCTAAATAAAAAGATAGAATATCAATATTGTCTATTATAATTATATAAAAAATGACTGGATTATTTAGAAAAGCATGCATGTGTATTATATTAACTAGTAGTTTGTAAAATTAAATGCATCTAAAGTGGAACTTATAATTACATACCACAGAAATGGGTTAACCCTGGGGCATCATGTATTGTCCATACACGCATTGCATGGAATTGGAATTGCCTTTGTCGTATTGGTCTAGATAAGTCATACATAGTGATGCCATTCCATAACTTCAGTAGCTCGTCAACAAGAGGTTCGATATATACATTCATATCTTTGACTTGGTACTTACCTGATTGATTTGAACATATAAAATAAATATTTTGATTATGAGACGTACCATTTAGATATATAAACCATATTTCGCAATAGAAAAACTTTAAATATATATATAACATTATGAGACAAAAAACGACAAATGAGAATATACCATTGCAATAAAAAAAACTGTAGTGTTCATACCTAGAATAATCATCGACAACACTATGTGCTCTCTCTTTATTGTCAACCATAGAGGAATGTTGTTGTTGATAACAAAAATAGGCCACACCGAGTAAACAGATCTCATTTATGCAAAAGGATTGACATCATCTGCTGCCAAAGAAATCCTAAGATTACGAGGTTCGTCTTTAAAGTGAGGCCATTTTTCCTCCATATCTCTAAATGCAGACTCATCTGCATGCATCCGAATATTGTCGTCTTGACTTCTGTTTCGTGCATGGTAATCTATAAACTGCACTATGTTTTTGCACCTGAACAGTTGTTGCAAATGGGGAATGATGGGAATATAACGTAGAACCTTGTGAGGCACCTTTTTAGTTATTTGATCTGTGCGATATCTACTGATATGACATTCAGGACATTCTGTTGCAAATTCATGCTGGTTGTAATAAAGAATATGATCATCGGGTCATGTATGAATTGATTCATACTGCATTCCAATTTCTTTCATGATGGAAGATAAATCTCGATATGTGCGAGGTAAAATATTTGACGGTGGTAACAAATATTCACCTATCATGCTACAACAAATTAAAATAAAAATCTAGTTAATATAATATACAAATAATATTAATGAAACAAATTTCATCCGTAGTAATTTGACTTATATATGAATTAACAATAAAATACATGACAATCATATGTATTTTGTGATGGAATATATTACATACCTTAACATCCGTGTGACTGATATGTTTGAAAGACCATTCATAACCTTCAAGTTCATTACCAACAATATAGCAGAGAGAAGATTTGTCTTGGAGCCGTCATAAAGGGGTTCGTATGCCTTGTCAAGAAGAGGTGTATCATGAATATCATCAAAATGTTCATCATTTTCATGATCATGATCATCATCCATTCCAACATTAAATGAATCATGGATCAACGTATTTGTAACATCATCTTCAACTATGTTATCAGTATCATCATCTTCTTCAATGTGATCATTGACTTGTTCTCCATTAATATTCATAGCTCCATGTTCCTCTGGTACTTGTTCTAGAAGCACTTGCTGATCCGGACGATATGTCGTAGGATGTCTTTCCTGTATAAATACATGAAACAATCAATAGATAAAAGTTAATATAAGAAATTCAAATGCAAAATGTAAAAATTTATGTGATACATTAAAAATTTAACAAATTTTGTACTGTTGGGATGAAAAAAACAACGACCAATTGTATTGTTGGTCAAAAATAAGAAATATTATAATAATACATAAATTTACAAAAGCAATCAAAATAAAAACATATATAATGCAAAACTTACAAATGGATAGCAATCAAAATAAAAACATATATAATGCAAAACTTACAAATGGATGGTATTCATGTCCCCCCTCAGCGTGCCCATGCTCCCTACAATGTTTTGTGGCTGTTGTGATCAAAATTCTTCTCCTCTTAAAGCCCCTGCATTGATTACATGGACAATAGCATTTACCATCACCCCTTCTTTCAACTCCTTCCCACAATCTAGCAAGCAATTGTTGATTTTGTTCGTCTGGATCAGGAATATTCGTAGTTGACATTTTCTCGTAAAGAGCTTAAATGAAGATTATCGATATTAGAAAATGAAGCTCCACAGTACTTTGCTCACTTGAATAACAAAAACAACGAAAAATTGTCCGCCGAACAAAAAAAACATCCGCAAACCATCACTGGTATAGCAAACATGTCGGAATGGTTAGATATTTATAAATTTTAAAAGTCAAAAAGTCAAACTTACATCGAATATCCGACGACAATAATCTAGTTACCATTGGGAAAAATCCGTCAGATATCCGACTTCTTCGGGTTCGAAATGAAGTCGGTTATCTGACATCCAAAGCATCGAATACCTGAATAGGCGTCGGATATTCGCAGAGCCGTAGGATATCCTACGAGCCTTGTCGGATATTCAAAATTCCGTCGGATATCCGACGGATGCCTCTTGAAATTTATAAAAAAAGAAGAAGTAATTTTGAAAGAAAAATCCGACGACACAGTCCATTTCGTCGGAGGTTGTCGGATTTGCTCGTCGGATTTTGGGTTCAAATCTACTAGTGTATTGATGTCAACTCACTCATGCGTGCACCTTAGATCACTCCAATGGTCATGCATGTGCATTGTTTAACTAAAGCAAATCCCTACATGCACTCCTGAAGACTCCAATGATCCATGCAAATGTCTTGTCCAACTAAAGCAAATCCCTACATGCACTCCTGAAGACTTCTATGATCCATGCATGTGACTATAAGTTAATTGCCACTCTTTCTGAAAGTGATGCATGCTCGTGCATGTTTTATGCAAAATGATGCATGTTTGTGCATGTGCAATGCAATTCAAAAACCTAACCCTACAAAAGAAGTATCTTGCAAGGAAAATTTTAGGGGTGAAATTTAGCCCATGGGCTATTTTCAATGGTTTTTTCCAAGAAAATGACTCGTCAATTTCCATTTTTTTCTAAATTGATTTGCCAATTTCCATTTTTTTTTTCTAAATTGATTCGCCAATTTCCATTTTTTTTCTAAATTGATCCATCCAATTTCCATGTGATAATTTTTCTTTACTCTAAAAATTGCCAAAAATGGTCCAAAATCTATATAGAGTCCTTAGAAATTTGAATATTTAAAAAAACATTCGCCAAACGTTTTATGGTTGCAAATTTAGGAATTAATAATATTCGCCAAGGTTTCTACACTTGAAGAAAATCATCGATTCTTAAAATTTACCTTGGTATCTTGCATGTTGCCTGAAAAAGTTTTATTTAAAACCTGAGCTCACAAGGATGTGAAAAATGTGGTTATCTCTGTCATGCAGTCCTTTGAACCTTGTTTCCTAAAAAGTAAGAAAAATTCTAAAAATTAGGAATCTTCTCGAAACTAAAAACTTGTGAAATATCGGTATTTGTGCCAAGGAAACATCATTGTGCCAATCACATATCTAAACTCAATGGGAACCAACTTTGGCTCTAACAAACTGTCTCAGGAGATGTTGTATAAATACCGACCTAATGGAATGTGTTGGCCCTTAACCCATTCAAATTGCTTATGGAGTAAATCTAGGAGTTAACAATGGCAGTTCAAGGGGACGAGATCCCCCTGCGGGATGTTGAGAATCCCATGAATCTCTGTATCTTTGTTATGTAAAATAATGATGCTCATAGCATGGGATATGGAGTCAAAAGTATGTGATCATTGATCAAGAAATGATATTATCCACCTTCAATTGCATTCCCCAAATGAGTACGATTCCCCTTGCTGGAAATATGAACTGAAGTTGACATGCAAGGGAAAACCATCTAGTCAAATGTCAATAATGTAAATACCCGCCAGGCACACATATACCCATCAATAAGGTAAATAGGTTCCAGGGTATGAGAATAACTTGTCAATGTGAAAGATGTTATGAAGTCGAACACTGAAAATGATCACTCAATCAAGACCTAATAATGATCATCCTTTTCAAGTGCGAGATAGTCGCCAATGAGGCTGATGACCATCAAGGTGCTCCAGCTCCTAAGCCACTTTCCAGATAATGCATTGGAGTCTATTAGAAATGGCCTTCCAGGAAGAAGGCAAAAACCTCTCTCTCAACACGGAGCAAGACTATATAGTATAGTGATGTGGTGCCATATCCCCAATGTTGAACAAGGAGCTAACTCATATAAGAATCAGAATAAGAGGCTGAAAAAATAAAACAATAAAATGATGCAAGACCCTTCAGATTTACTCCTCTACACAAGATCAAAATTTCATAATGGCAAGGGAAACCATCCTCATCCAGACTTGACCTAGGCATGAGTGCAAAGTATCAATAAAATGAAGAAGTTTGACCTGATACAAAAGTGGACAACAATACTATTGACAAAAAAACAACAGACCAATGCCATTTAAGGCATTTATTAAGCGATAAAAAACAAACTAAATGTTGATATAAACATGGGAAAAAATCAACGACTATCCTAGTACTGAGAAATGAATGAAGAAAAAAAACCAACAAACTAAGGACACTACCTACTGTCCAAGATGGGATAACAAACAACAAACTAACAAATCTGAAAATGACATAAAAAATCAGCCAAAGACTTCTACCAAAACCAAACATAAAAATGCTTCAATTTTTTTTACTAATTTTTTTAATGAGCATGGTGACCCTGATTTCTAAGTGTTTTTCACAACTACATGATCAATCAATATAATCAAATGACCAATGCAACCATACATTTAGGTGATCAATGATGCGGGAAAAATCAACATAGACAACCCTCCAGTGAAACCAATCATGCTGTCTTCATGGACAAAAATATGCACTTATTGCATCTTTTAATTGAAATTGGGGACATGGATCCTCGTTTGTGATCAAGAAGAAAACAAAAAACGGAAAAGCCAAAACCTTTAAAATGTTCTTCCTGAAACATCTCTATCAAGTTGAACTCAATTGGGTCATGACTCATCCTGATACTCAACCAATGATCCCTCGGAGGATCTTCCTGAAAAACAAAATCTATTTGTGGGTGTTGGAATATTCTCACCATCATTATTGTATTTGCATGCATGCATCCAGTCATCAATATGGTAGTCTCCCAGCACCTAGTCCTCAGTTTTGAGCCCCCTGGAGCCTGTTTCTAGCCATCAATAGGCCTCCTATCTATCTAGTGCACATTTTTTTCATCATCTGGATACTAATGCGCCCTACTACACACCTCTAGGATTCCATCAGTCAGTTCATGCATTGATCAGTCAATTCTTGCATTGATTTCCTAGTTAACTGACTGTAGCTCCCAGTTGTCTATATCAGAGTGCCACTTGACTACTGACAGTTTGTCATGTGCCCTTGGAGTCTCCTTCCCTTGATTAGTGCTCACATGCATCAGTTATACTAAGTTAGACTCACCTTTGACTGATATTTGACTATCGATGGCCACTACCACTGATTGGGTGATGGTTCCAATGCAGTCCAAGCCATTCCTTGAGGAGAATTTAAATCACCTTTGGGGTAATCGAATTCATTGTATTGTACTCTCATATTTTTGCTAGCTTATAGCTAATGAATGACATTACAACAGTTTTCCACATTCTTTGAGTTTCATGTGTGAATACTGATTCTATTCTATCTATTCTTCTCTGCAATTCTTGAGTGAAATTGTGAGGTTTGTTCAAGCTAAAGTGATCTTCACCTGTATAATTTCACATGGTATTAGAGCTTGTTACAAGTTTTCATGTTGCAGCAGTTGCAACAGTTTATTGAGCAGCTTTTTTCAGTAGAGCACCAGAAGCCTCTGGATTTCCACAACAAATCTTGGTGCTATTGTCTTGAATTCACTAAAGCAATCCAGCGAGGTCTAGCCAGGTGTGAAGGATCCATCCAAAAGTGCTCACTATCCTAAAATAGTGTTCTTTAGATTATGCAACAAACCTCTAGCCAAATTTCATTGTTTTTGTAGGTTATTCAAATTTTTCTACAGTTGCTGTAGTTTCCTATAGTTGTAGCAGTTTCGAAGTTTTTTGCAGTTGCAGAAGTTCCTGTAGTTACAACCATTTCAAAGTTTTCCGTAGTTGCAGCGATTTCCTACAGTTGTAGCAGTTTTCTGCAGTAGCAGTAGTATATTCAGAATTCAACAAAAGCTTCTATGGATCTCAAACTCACCTCCTTCAACTATTTCGAATGGAAAGTAAAATTGGAGATCTTCATGAAGTCCAGAGGTCTCTTCAGAGTGTCACATGGGACAACATTCGAACCTACTGGTGCTACACAGAAAGCCAAATATCTTGATAGACTTGATGAAGCAATTGTGATTGCTACTCCTCAGTATTTCCGATGATCTACACTTTCATCTCTCTGGTGTCAAAACTCACAAGGAGGTTTGGACAAAGCTCGAAACTTTGTTTGGACAAAAGCATGATTTGAAAGAGCATTAGTTGGAAAATGAGTTAATCTCTTTGAGCCCCAACAATTTCAACTCTATTGATGAGTTCTTCACCAAGCCCAAGAATCTGGTTGTGTAGATGAAGCAATATGGAATTGAGAAAGATGAAGAAGAAGATACATAAGACATTCCTTTCTCTGTTGCTCTAGAAGTTGAAGAAAAATTCGAATTGTCTACTTCCCATGTAGCAAAAGCAGATGAAATTAACACAACTGATGGAGTGGATCCATCTTCTAATTCAAATTCTGAGCAAGATATGTCATCTACTACTCTAGAAATTGAAGAGACATTCGAAATCTCTACTTCCCATAAGCCTGCTGATGTGCAAGATGATGATCTATTGAGTGTTTTGGAGGTCATGCATTCACCCTACTTGATCAAATGCTTCCTATGAACTTCTATTTGGTCATTGGAACATGTTTTCAGAGTTCCAATGAAGATGTAACACACTACCATTCGCTTGGGTTCAAGTCTCATGCACATCTTTGTGATTTTGGTTTTGATGTCACCCTTGTTGGTTCAAAGGAGATCACAAGAAACCATCTATCAATTCATGGAGCTGATTTGAAGTCCAAGCCACCACCATTATGTCATGGTTCATTTGGTTTTATCTCACCTTTGTTGGTTCAAAGGAGATCACAAGAAACCATCTATCATTCTTGGAGTTGATTTTGAAGTCCAAGATACCACCATCATGTCATAGTTAATTTGATTATGATCTCACCTATGCTGGTTCAAAGGAGATATGAAAGAACTATCTACACATTCCTAGAGATGATCCTACCTCAGTTGGTTCGAAATACATGTTCGAGAATGATCTTCATATTTTTGGATTTGTTCTCACCATGTTTGGTCAAAAGAGCAAGTTTAGGAAGCCTCTAGATTCACTTTCATCCAATGAAGGAGAAGTCAAGCACATGTTTTGGGAGCATGATCCACTTCTTCCCAAGAGGAAGATACCTCCAGAAATTGCATCAAGCATCACACTACTGCTTGATGAGCAAGAGAGCAAAGATTCATCTCAAGAAAGTTCAGATTTTGAGTCTGAAAGTGATGAAGAGCGAATGCTAGATCCATATCCACAAGAACCTGGAGATCTAGCACCTAACAATGAAGATGAGTGAATGTTAGATCCAAATCCACAAGTGTTGAAATATTGTAACTTCAAAGAATATTCTATTTGTACTTTATTATTATTCATCCGAAGATGTTTTATTCCTCCATCGGGATGTTATTATAATCTAAAGTCATTGAGTTAAAACCTCCCATGTAAGTCGGGGCATTAATTCCCCTAGAGTCAATTGTAATGGGGTGTTTAAGTTCTGTGGAGGAGTCGGCCCAGTCAGCATTATGTTGAGTGGTTAAGTTGTTGGGGCCGAGCTAGTTAGGGTTAAAAGTCAAGTGAAGTAAAGTATAAATAGAGGAGGTGTGTTCCTCATTTAACACACACTCACTCACTTGTGAATTCGCATAGGAGAAAGAGAGATCTGCAAAGGAGGAGAAGGAGCTATTGTTTGGGGATTTCATATTTGTACTTTTGATCATCTATATTGAGGAATTTTTGCTAGGTTTTCTAACCCATGAGGGTTTCCCAAGATAAATTGTGTCTCTTGTGTTTATGATGTGCTTGTTGTTCTTTCAGTGATCCTGTATATGCTATTGTTGTGAAATTGAATGCAATAATGATGTTATCTATCTTAGCATATTGAATCTTAACATGGGATCAAAGCTATCCTAAAGGAAGGAAATGTATGGCACTTACGACACTTGTTTCACTTGCGACAATTTGAAAGTTAGGGTTTTGTATAGCAAAACCTAGTCATTGTGGAACTTTCGCTATAAATCAATTTTGGTGAAGGTTCAAGATCTGAAACTTGGATAGGCCGAAGATGCAATTTTTCTATACCTTGTGTCCAAGTTTAAGCCTCAGATTCATTGTAATTTCTAAGATATGATTCGTACAAGTTAGGGTTTCTGCCTCTTCTAGAATGCAGTCCTAAACATGTGACCTAGGGAAAAAGGTCATATCTAGGGATTGGAAGCTCCAAGTGGAATTTTGTAAAAAGTGACAGTTAGGGCATGAACTATAGTTTCACAGGTCCGATTTTCAGAGGCCAAAGATGGAACAGTGACACGTGGCACTCCATACAAGTTCGCTATGCTTTTTCATCCCTTAAAAAGGTCATGTTGGGAAACCGAGCATATCTCTCTGATGGAGAATCCAATGAAGCTCAAACCTATGGGGTTGGAAAGATGAAATATCAGGATACCCAGGCCAAATTTTCATACACCGAAGATCCGAAATTTTAGAGATACACCAGAAACAATATGGCACATCTAAAATGGCTCAACGGAGGAAATCAAAGAAGAGGAGGAAGAAGCACTCACTTAGGGTTTTCAGTTTTTAGGTATGGCATGAATTGATACAGTGTTGGAGACACTTGATGCAACATTGTAAACTTGAAAGTGGATTTGGAATCCATTCATCATAAGATATTAATCCTCCATCAAAATGTTGTGGGAGGAAGGAGATTGAATATTAGGGTTTCCAAGTAAGAAGAAACCCTAGCAAAGTTGGGAGACTCATAGGGCAGCAATGAAGGAGGTTTAAATGGCACTGATATTTTATCATCCTAGCACCATGAACTTATATAATTTGTTTACAAGTGATCTACCTTGGATGGTTAGGGTTTTACCCTTATAGAGAAGACTACAAGCAATCTCGATAGGTATGACTTGAGGAGATACAGGTATGTTTTGAAATCTGTTTCATGATTAATTAAGTTCATGATATGTTTGTCTTCATATTATTGAGTTTATTACAATCATGATTAATTTTAGATTGTCTGATAACCTTAGTAAAAGTATGAATGCATGTGAATAAATAGAAGACATTCATTGATTAGGGTTATGACACTTATGATTGTACTAATGCACTTGTGGTGTTGTATGAGGATGATGTTGTTTGCTAACATGGAAGGTACATCAAGAAAGACAAATCCACATGACCATGATGGCATGAAGACAAAGACTCATCCATTGTTATTGATCACATAGAAGCTCTACTTACAAGGTATGTATAATTTGGTTCTACAATGCTTAACTTATGAGATATGCAGGTTACTAGCACAAGGTCTCTAAATCATTGAAGAGAACAAAGAAGATATTGTTTAGACATACCTATCAAGCATGCTAATCCAGGTATGTTTTCCTACATCGAGTAAGAATCCTACTTTTTGTTAGGATCTTAGATAAGTATACTTGTGTATGAAATGATCATGACCATACATGTTTACAATTATTTAGAATCATAATGTTTTGATAGTATTGAGATTATACTAATGAATGTATGATTATGTATGGGATCTTGAGGATGACCCTAGTGCACACTTAAGCATGCATAGTGGTCCAGGATGGATAGAATTTCAAAGACATATAATCATGATGCTATCATAAAGGTAAAAATAGAGATCAAGAGGGAGGCAACCACACAAACCTAAAAGATAAGTATTTGAGTTGTTATTTGAATTACTTCTTGAATCTATGAATAGTTAATGATATTGCTCGTAATAGTTGTATGCATATTTGTATTCCTAGAATATATCATGCATAGTGTAAGCATTCATATAGCATTGAACAATATACTACTAATATGCATATGATGGGTAAGTTGGTCAAACATTCCATTGTTGCTTTTCTAGAATGAAACCTCTTTGCTAACATGCCGGGAGCTGTGCACACTCTTGATAGTATGTTCTGGTAGAGATGGAAGGCATCTAGATAGCCACTGTATGCATACAGGATATGGAAAAGTGTTGTGCCAAAGAATTGATCAAGATAGTTGCATAACTATGTGAATCATATCAGTATGCATAATAGGTTATCATTGAAATGTCATCATGATTTGATGATTATGAAGTGTTACTAATCATGTAATTAAATTTGATTTGTAGGAAAGATCATGTGATATGATCTACAAAAGAAGGATGATGAACACTTGTTCCAAAGAACAAGTGATGGATGTTGAACAAGAAGACTTACAAATCAAACGCACTATAGAAGGCTCGTGGCTAGAGGATTCTCTTAGAAAGAGGGAGAGGATTATGACAAGATGTTTGCTCCAAGTGGCTAGAAACACTTCTAGAGATAGATTACACCCATGTATGACAAGACCGTTCTCTTGAATGGTGTAATTGAAGAAGAAGTGCATATCGAGCAAAATCCCAGGATTCGATAAAGAATCACATGATTGAAGAAGGCTTTGTATGGGTTCAACAGGTACCCATGATTGATAGTCATTTGATGAGCTTGATGATCACCACAGGTGATGCGGATTTCAACCTTTGCTACAACGTTGAAGATGATTTCTATATACATATGACATGCTTCTCTCAGATGGAAGCAAGAAGGAACTCACCATAGAGTTTGAGTGATCTTGAGGCTCATATCAGTAGACCCATCTGAAGGGATATGGCACAGATAGATATGTAGAAGATCACTCAATGCAGAGTGTGCATGATGTTTAGTCACAGAGGGAGGACAATACTCAACTTCAGAGGGAGTAGATCTCAAAGGTAAAGAATCTTGGCATGATTCTTGTGATTAGATATGTGGCTAAAATCAGATGAGATTTTTCCTTAGCCAAGGAAAATGTGAAGTAGAGATCTGGGATGATGGACAGTGGTTTCTACAATTTATAGATAAATGACTAGTTCGTTGATGTATTTAACTAATACCAGGCTAGATATATGCTTTGTTGTGAACACCCTGAGTCAGTGTCTAGTTGAGCCTAGATGTGTTCACCTAGTCGTTGCAAAGCATGTGATGAGGTATCTAAAAGGTACGATAGACTTTGGACTATATTATCTTGGACATCGTGACTTCAAAATGTATGTTTATACATATGCATATTGGGATGGAAGTGTCTCAGATAGAAATAACACATCGAGTGGATGTTATTGTGTGGGATCTGCTATGATCTCGTGGTTTAGCATGAAGTAGTCTAGTGTGGCTCTCAGCATAGCTGAAGCAGAATATATAGCAACTTGCTCTGCTAGTTGTGAAGCCATATGGCTTCAGAAGTTGTTGTCGGGACTATTTGACTTAGAGATGGACTCCACTGTGATCCTGTGGGACAACCATAGTTGTATCAAGATGACGGAGAATCCAATGTTCCATGATAAGTCAAAGCACATAGAGATACGATATTTCTATATACAGGATATGGTGCAGAAAGGAGCTATAAAGCTCGAGTATGTGAGCACTGATGAGCAAGTTGCTGATGTATTGACCAAACCTAACTTTGGAAGATATTCTTATTTGGTTTATTTGTATTATTTGTATTGTACTTCCTTCAGGAATTATTGATGTTGTATTTGATAATGTAAAAGTCATTGAAAGAGTCAATGTAAACCCTAATAGTTTTGTTGGCTTACAAAAATCCAAAAAATAATATTTTATTGTGTAATTGACAAGTCATCCGTGTTTGAGAGGTCAAGTCGGCCCTATTAGGTAAAAAGGTCAAGTCACTGATTATTATAAATAGGAGGATCACCCTCCTCATTTGGTCACCTCACTCACTCATCAATTTTGAATGAGTAGAGAGATAGAGTCAAGGAGACTATCTGCTATTGAAGACTTCTTGTTTTGGGTTATTGCATGAGGATTAGCATTGTACTTTTTGATGAATCTATATTGAAGAAGTTTTGTTGGGTTTTCTACCCCACAAGGGTTTTCCAGGATAAATTTTTGTGTTCTATTGTCTATGTTGTGCTTGTTTATCTTTCAGTGATCCTTTATGTTATTGTATTTAAAATTCTAACAAGAGAAAATACAATAAACACAACGATAAGTGTCATCCTTTCTAGGGAAACTAATCAACAAATAATTGTTTTTAAAAGTACACTTTACAAGTAATGACAATACAACAAAATTATGATAACAATAGAATCAACCCCTTATCTTCTTTTGTTAGATGTCAAATCACGTAACGATTTTTCTCCTTTTACTTATGGAAAATCATCAAACATATATAACCATAAATAAAAAAATTAATGGAGAACATATATAGCTGAAATTAAAATATAGAAATTGTGCAAGTATAATACAATTAGAAACCTCATTAATATGCTCAAGATGAAGTACATGTACACCCATATCCTTCTCTCAGGGCTAGTACAAATCTTCCCAACTCTAAAAAAACCCTAGATGGGGAAACCGACAAAACATTAGCAACCAAGGAGATCCAATATGCAGGAATCACTCCAACACATTCTCCAAGGATGATATATAAAAATATATATAAATATAAAATAACATTAATAAAGAAATAAAATAAATAAATGATCTAAAACTGAAAAGTCATGCCTTTTTGTAAAGGTGCCAAGGCAACCCAATGAAATATATATATACAGGCCTTTTTATAATTGTAAATAATTCACATTCTTTTACTCATTTATATTTTAGTACATTATGGATTTTTCCTATTCTACCTATTCTTTAGATAGTTAGAATGTGAAATAATATAGCTCACAACAAAGGAAATGCATCCTCATATTTTCTTCTTCTCTAAGATCCACCCTAGCGTTTTATCGCAAAACCCTAATATTCAATTTTCAAGGGATAAACCCTAACCCTAGACCTCCACAATGGTCTAAGATACTCCCTAAATCCAATGAAACACTAGAGACTCAAGAGAGAGAAAGATCAAGTGCTAAAGAAGACACTAGAGAGAGAGGGGCTAGTGCATACCCTTCTCTAGGTCACATATCACACAAGAATGATATAAGAATGAACACAAGGATAAATTAATGAACATTTTTTATAATTATCTCTAACATCTCTTCCACAACAGAAAATTATATTCATAATATCAAACTCCAAACCAAGACATCATCTTTCTCTTCCATAGCTTCTCGTAGGGTTTCTCATGAACCCTAGTGAATCTCTCCAAGAATACAAGTACAAAGAGAAAGATACAACAATTATGATGATGGAAATAATCTCTCCTTCCTTTATTTATATGTGAGGTAAGGGAGTTCAATAATACAATGTGGGCCTTAAGCTTCCAAGCAACCTACAATGAGAACTTGTAGGCCAACCCAAGTGAGAAACTACACTTTAAAGTACATGTGTCATGCTCTTAGGTGACTTTATGCACAATAATGGATCTAAGTTGATGTATCAATACAAGGAATTTCCACACCACTCCATCACAAGCCTCCATAGACTCTATTGATCCAATTAAGCAATGTGCTCCATTGGGTCAAGCTGCTCTGCAAGAATATTATTAAATCCCTTAGTGTCTTTGAGCCATCTCCAATCCTTTGAATAGTAATTTAGGCTACCACATGCCAACTAGGGCCTAATTCCCTCCCCCGTGATGCATGATGCTCATCATATTATGTAGGGCGTTCTACTAGCAAGTGGATCCTCCATAGGGTCCCAATGAAGGGTGTCCACTAAGCTGCTAAGAGACCTCCAACAAATCCAATCCAACAATCTATTAAGGTCAAGAACCCATTGAGAAAGCTATATTCACTATGAAAATCCATCACGAACCATATCCCATGCGCCAATCCATCTTAGAACATTAGGGGGATGAACATACACCATGTACTCCAAATCTCATGAAGCAACCCAAACATGGTGTAAACACTTTTCGAGTACCTTAGAAAATTGACACCCCATTTTTATGAAAAAACTGTTTGAACATTTTGATAAACATGTGCAAGAAAAAAATACCAAACATAATCTAAAACATAAGAAATAACAACGATTCACACAGATAGTACATAGAGATTTAACCTGGAAACCATTACTCAAGAAAACCAACCTAACTTAGAACTGCTCCAATATCTATCTCATTGTATTATCTTCATTTTTTACATTATAATATTATAGCATAAAAAACCCTAATATGTTAACCCATATTAGATTGCAACCATAGTTCCTTATCTAAAATCCATTGGTTTCATTCAGGCTTTCATAGGTTGCAGTTATTTTCATGGGGAGTTGGAGACTTGTGTGGAGTTTTTGTTCTCGACGCGTTTCGGACTCTATAGTTTAGTCCATCTCCAACTCCCCATAAAATCCATTGGTTGAAAAATCACAAAACATACAAAAAATGGACCCAGTTTTGTTTGCTGGGTGGATAGGCCTATTCCCCCCTATACCCCCTTTTCTCTAAGAACATATAAAGAGTAGAATATATGTCCAACATTGTTTACATTGACACCTATCAAATCTCTCTGCAACTCCACCAACCTACTATCTACAAATCAATACTGACTATGATCCCATAATCAACCATTGTCACATGTAAATAATATCTCAACCATGCTATCACAACATCTTAATCCTCCAATGAATAATGACCACATATGAGTATGAAAAATATCTCCCTAGAGAAAAATCTATCTACCAACCTCCATCATTCTCCAAATCAACATCATGGGCCAACATCAATGGACACCACATCATGAATTGTCTAGGACATCCTATAACTATAATCATATCTCCAGAGAAGATCAAGACAAGTGGGTCACATATATAAAATTCACAGGGATAGAGATCCACAAAATTCAACTCCTTGATCGTAAAATACCAAGCTTGTAGTATATGTAATAACCTATGCATAGTCATCGTTAAGCTATCAACATGAGAATCCCTCTCATGTACCTCAAATTCTTTGGCAACTGAACCAACAACCTGAACTAGGCCAAATACCTCATCCTGAGAGAATCCTGAAGCAAGAGTATCATCAAGCTCAACTCCCTCTATTTGAGAGAGTCCATTATCCATGGAAAGAGTATCATCATGGGAATATTCCTATGTCTGAGAGACTCTATGACCCCTATATCTATATTCCATAGTACTCCCATCAACTACAACTCTAGAATCAATCTCATCATCATCCTCCATCAAGGCATCACAACTCCTCTCTAATGAACAATCGAAAGTCTCACAAATGGAAGAAACTAATGCAACTTGATTAACATATCTACTAGTAGGTATACTTGACCTCACTACAGATTTGGGTGCTCCTATATGCCCATGTGCATCCTATTATTTGTGGGTAACCCATATCGTCTTTCTACAATATGTAGTAAGTGAGGGAATATCCACAGTCAATATCACCTCAAATCCCTTTGAATCTAACTCATCTTGAGTATATAGATCAATCTCTAGAATAAAAACCTCCACATTCTCCTCAATCAATGAAAAATAAACTTGATAACTAGAAGATCTCACGTCCTCATCAAGTATCACATCTTTTCTCACCACAATCTCCCACTGTGATAGAATATTGATCTTATAAGATATCAAAGTACCACTATTTCCATAAACATAAGATGCCATCACAAGATCTCAAATTAGTGCTAAAACTAGATTTATGACCTCTCGCCATGCATGTGCCTATTCAAAGGTACAAGGTTCTAATAGCATTTTGTTGGAATGTAGAAGTGCCACTAGATTAACAAGTAACCTTTAAATTCCACCCTCTATCACCCCTCTATCCAAATTCCATGGACTATCTAAACTACAATCGTTGATGGTTCACTCTTGTCCCTCAAGGCGACTATCCACTATACATTTACCATATAAGACACTAAAAGAAGATGCTTCTCCAAACCATAAACAAATAGAACATAATCCAACTCAATAACATCACTTAATTGAAAGGAACTGGATCCAACTCCTCTCACATGGTGAGTGGAATCATCACCAAGATCCACGCACATGCCTCCCTCTTGCTGCTAAATCTTGTTAATTAAAGATCTATCATATGACATATGTCTCGAGGTTCCATTTTCCACATACTAAAGAACAATAGACACAATATTAGAAGATAAACAAGATACCAATGCCATATCCATCTTGAAAAAATTGTAACATGAAGAAGAAACAACCTTTC
Source organism: Larix kaempferi (assembly GCA_027924585.1). Taxonomy (NCBI): domain Eukaryota; kingdom Viridiplantae; phylum Streptophyta; class Pinopsida; order Pinales; family Pinaceae; genus Larix; species Larix kaempferi. Next base: position 2,551,186 of record BSBM01001035.1, read on the forward strand.
CAAGGGTCAAGGTGCTTCTCTCTACAAGAAGCCTCAGGTTTCTCACTTAATGACCTTATCTAGATCAAGTACCTATCCCAAGTAAAATCCATCGTAAATGCAAACATCCTCTTACTCAAGAATGATGTCAACCATAATAAGATCTGATACCATGTTGAAACTTCCCATAATTCAAAATTCAATGCAATTCATAAATTTCACCTTCAACCTTGAAGGTTTCTTGGATCTTGACCCTAGAATTTTCAGCCTCAAGATTACTATAAAATAAAGTACAAAAAACAACATAAATGTATAATCTTTCACTTCCAAACAACCCCAATCTTCCCGATGATTCAAGGAAAAAACATACTAAACACAAGGATAAGTTTCAACTTGTCTAGGGAAACTTATTAACCAATAACTAGATTTGAAAATGCACTTTACATCCGTACAACATCAATATGACATCAATAAGATCAACCCTTTATCTTCTTCTGTTAGATATCGAGTTACTTAACAATTTGTCCTTTTACTTATGTCAAATCATCAAGACATATAAATCTGTAAATAAAAATGAATGAAGAACATATATAGCTGAAATTCAAATATCAAAATTGCACAAGTATAGGATAACTAGAAACTTCTTTAATATGACCAAGATAAAGTTTATGTACATACCATAGCCTTATCTCAACGCTCGTGCAAATCCTCTCTACTCTCCAAAAAACCCTAGCTAGGGAAAATCATCAAATCCTAGCAACCAAGGAGATTCAATATGTAAGAATCACTCCAACACATCCTCTAATGCAAGCCATCCTCTTATATTCTTCTACTCCAAGATCCATCTTAGGGTTTTATCATAAAAATATAATATTTAATCTCCAAGGGATAAACCCTAACTTGATACCTCCAAGAAGTTCCAAGATAATCCAAGAATCATAAGAAACACTAGCGACTTAAGGGAGTGAAATATTAAGTGATAAAGAAGACATGAGAGAGAGAGAGAGAGATGATGATGTGCACCCTTTTCTATGTCACATCTCGCTCAAGAGTGATACATGAATGAACAATAAGATTAATTAATGAAGATACTATGGTCATAATATCCAACATCTTTTCAACGAGAGCAAATCCTAGTCACGAGAGAAAACTCCAATCCAAGACGTCTTGTTTTCCTTAGCTTCCACTAGAGTTTCCTCGTGAACTCGTGAACCCTAGTGAATTTATCCAAGAATACAAGTACAAAGAGAAATATACAACAATGATGATCAATGTAAATACCCTCTTCTTTCTCTCCTTATATGAGAGCTAAGGGATGGTAACAATACAATGTGAGCATTCTCCCTTACAAGTAACCTACAATGAGCACTTGTAGGCCAACAAAAGTGAGACACTACACTCCAAAGTAGGTGTCATGATCCTAGGTGATGTTGTTGATGTATTTGTAACTTCAGAAGATATTCACTTGTATATTACATTTGTACTTTATTGTATATCCAACAGAGATGTATTATTCCTTTGATTGGAAGTGTCGTCATTTGTATTTGCAAGTGTCGCAAGTTACATTGTAAGTGTCGTCATTTGTATTGATGGGTTATTAGACCACTAGTGTGGGGTCGGCCCTAGTTAGGTCATGTGGTTGGGTTATTAGGCTTTCTTAGGAAGTCGGTCATATTGGTTTATTGGCAGGTCAAGTCAATGTATAAATAGAGGGCTGCCTTTCTCATTCTGTTCATTCACTCACTTCTCAAGCTCGCATAGCTAAGAGAAAAAGTGGTGCACAAGTGGAGGAGGAGTATCTACTAGAGACATCTCTTTGGGTTTGATCATTGTGATCTTGGTTTGTGGCTTATCTTATCTCTGAGGAAGTTGCGGGGTTTTTCACCTTCTTGGTTTTCCCCGAGGAAACTCCGTGTCTCTTGTGTGCTTGTGTTATTGTGTTTATGATTGGTATGCTGTAAATATGTTGTACATTTTATTCTCTTAGTGATCTTGAATGATAATAGAATGAAATTATAAAAAAATTAACATGGTATCAGAGCTGACCTAAGAAGAAGGCACTATGCAGCTGTGGAAGCTAGGGCTTCTTAATATTTGGGTTTCTCTCCACAGATCATCAAAGGCAGGAGGATAGATTGAATCTCCTTGGAAGGGTGCATCTTTCTGTCGAGACATAATTCAATTCTGAGCATTTTCAGTTTTTGGCCCGTCACTGCTGTGAGAAATTAGGGTTTTGGAGAAAGTTGGAATTTTTGAAATCTGAGACCACGGCTGGAAGCCCCTCTGAAAAATCGAAGTTTAGAGACCAAGATCGAACTTTTTGGTTGGGTGAAGCTCCGGGAAAATCAAACCCTAGTTCAGGGTCCTGTCTAGTGAATCTGGAAGTTTCAAAGGCAATTTTGAAGGTTCAAATTTTGCAGGTTTCAAATTTGGACTATACTAGCTTGACCAGCTCAGCAAGGCGCATCTTTCTATCCTTTCAGAAGTTTGAAATTCAAATTTTGAAATTTTAGGGTTTCTCTAACAAACCCTAATCCAGCTCCAGATCCAGTTTTCAGCAAATTAAGTGGTAAGACCTAAAAGCTTCTATTTCCATTTGAATTACTCTAAGATGTCTCACCACACCAAGCTTGAAGATAAGCTTGAAGGGGATGATAATTTCCGAGCCTGGAAGTATAGGATTGGGTTAATCCTAGAAGAGAATGAGTTGGACAACTACATAAAGGAAGAGGTTCCAGTTCCAGAGGGAGATGAGGCTAAGGCCTTACACAAGAAGAACTTGGTCAAAGCCAAGAGAATCATTGTTGATTCTATTAAGGACCATCTCATATCCCATGTGTCTTCCCTAAAGACACCTAAGGAGATGTTTGACTCTTTGACTAAGTTGTTTGAGGGTAAGAACATAAATCGGAAGATGACTCTGCAGAACCAATTGAAAGGGGTAAAGATCTAGAATGGAGAGACCATCTAGTCTTACTTCTCCAAGGTCTCTCAAATCAAGGAACAACTTGAAGTTATGGATGAAGTAGTGGAGAATGGAGAAATTGTAATGACCACATTGAATGGCCTACCTAGGTCATGGGACTCCTTCATCCAAGGAATCTGTGCAAGAAAGAAATTGATCTCTTTCAGTAGACTATGGGAGGAATGCTCACAAGAAGAAGCTAGGTTTGTGGCCCGAGAAGAAATGATGGGGAATGAAGATCAAGATTTCACAGCATATACCAAGAAGAGTAAGTTTAGGAGGGAGCCATCTCATAACAAGAGTTCTTCACACCACCATTATCATAAATATAAGAAATATTTGAGATGCTTTACATGTAATGAGAAGGGACACTTTTCCTCAGATTGTCCCAAGAACAAAAACAACAACAACAACAACAAATTTAACAAGAAGAAGAAGAGCAACAAAGTGAGGCATCATGCTCATGCTATTGAAGATGATGAACCTCCCAAGAAGAAGACTAGAGTAGAAAGTGATGACTCATCAAGTGAAGATGAATATGTTCTAATCTTTGCTCTCACAGGTACTATCTTTCATGGATGTGATGATTGGCTTATTGATAGTGGGGCTTCCAAACACATGACTGGGTTTAAAGAATCCCTTATAGATCTATCTGAACATGAGTCACCTCATAAGGTGAAACTTGGGGATGACTATCAATATCCTATAAAAGGAAGTGGTGAAGCCTCCTACAAACTAGACTCTGGGAAGTATTTGAAGATGAAGGATGTTCTATATGTACCTGGACTCAAGAAGAATCTTCTCTCCATATCATCCATGGATGCAAAAGGAATGAGAGTTGCATTTATAGATGTCCAAGTACTCATGTGGCCAAAGGGTAAGACAATAGATGATGCCGTGGTGATTGGATAACAAGAGGGAGGATTGTACAAATTGAAAGGACAACCTGAACATGCCATGGTACATGAATCCAAGTGAACTTTGGCATATAAGGCTTGCTCATGTGCACTATAGAGCACTTCCAATAGCAAGCAAAGCAGTAGAGGGTCTTCCTGAAATCGAGTCAAAGCATGAAGGTATTTGCAAAGGGTGTGCAAAAGGAAAGAATACAAAGAAGGCATTTCCAAGCAGTGAAAGAAAAGCAAAAGAAATTTTGGAGATTATCCACTCTGATGTATGCAGATCAATGTTATCCAGTTCTTTGAGTGGGTATGTATACTATGTTTCCTTCATTGATGATTTCTCTAGGAAGACTTGGGTTTATTTCTTGAAGAACAAAGATGAAGTGTTTGATAAGTTCAAGGAATTCAAAGCCTTGATATAAAATCAAACTGATAAGAAGATCGATACCTTCAGATCCGACAATGGCGGAGAATTCACTTCAGGTGACTTCAAGAAGTTATGCAGTGACTCAGGGATTAAGAGGGATTTGACTACTCCTTACAATCCACAACAAAATGGAATTGTAGAAAGTAAGAATAGAACTATTATGGAAGCAACATGGGCAATGCTTCATGATCAGGATCTGCCTATGCACCCATGGGAAGAAGCAGCAAGGACAACTGTATATGTGCAGAATAGAACACCTCACAAGATAATTGAAAACAAAACACCTGAAGACGTTTTCTCTGGTAAGAAACCAAAAGTTAGCCATCTCAGAATATTTGGTTGTCTAGTATATACACACATTCCAAAGGAAAAGAGGACAAAGCTAGATCCTTTAGGAAAGAAGGGCATCTTTGTGGGTTACAGTGAAAGCTCAAAGGTTTACAAAATTTACTTTCCAGGGTTCAAGAAGATTGACATCAACAGGGATGTTACATTTGATGAAGACTCAACATACATCAAATCTAGGAAGACACCTATTGATGACAATGAAGAACCAAAGGTAACCAAATTTCAAGACACCACCATGAATGAAGCAATTCCAGAAGTGTTAAGTTTAAACCAAATAGACTAGCAAGATCACTGAAAGAAGCATAATCACAAGATAGACACATAATTTACCCTGGGAAACCCTCATGGGGTAGAAAACCCAGCAAAACTTTCCTCAATAAGATGATCAACCAAAATACAAGATGTGCTCCCTCCTTCTTTATCTCCTTAGTAGACCTCCCAGACAAGTGTGCTACTTTTCTCAAGTGAGTGAGTGTGTCTAATGAGGAGTTCAGCTCCTCTATTTATACTAACTCCTCACTGACTAAAATACCTAATGGGGCCGACCTCTCCTGGAGAAGTCTAATAACCCCTAAAGTATAAGATTAGGGCCGACCCCCACATGGTGGGTCTAATAACCCTAGCTACCACAAACCCTCGGAGGAATAAACATCTCCGGATACATAATAGGGTTACCTTGGAGGGATGAAACATCTCCAGAATAATAATGTACAAATATAATATTCTTAGAAGTTACAATATTCAACAAGAAGAAGATCGTGAAATTGAAGATCCATAAGAACTTGTAGATCCACCCCGTGAGAAGAACTCTCACAAGAGGAAACCTGCATGGGTTAGAGAGCTCATCCAAGATGCAGAAAGGCATGACATTCTAGAAGAAGAACACAGAGAAAGGAAAAGGACTAGATCACATACCAGTTATGTTGCCTTACTCTGTGACATTATGAACAAAGAGCCTTCCAGTTATGAAGACGTGGTGGAAAAGAAAGAATGGAAAGATCCATGGTCGAGGAATACCAGTTGATCATGAAGAATGATGTTTGGGATGTGGTCCCAAGACCTGAAGGAAAGTCTGTTGTGAATTCCAAGTGGATCTATAAGATCAAGCATGCTGCAAATGGTAGCATAGAGAAATACAATGTTAAGATCCTAGTGGGAGGCCTTCACTAACATCTCGAGGTTTTGGTGTAATGGTTTGTATCATTTGGTATCAGAGCCTCCACCAAGGTTCAAGTCACAGAGCGGGTGGAAACGTCGGCATTGCAGTGTTCTCCCGGGGCTCGTACGGCGCAAAGGGGACACCACCATATGGGCGCACATCCAGCCCAGAGTCTGGACTGCAGAGTGTGGTGGGATGTTAAGATCCTAGTGGGCGGCCTTCACTAAAATCTCGAGATTTTGGTGTAACGGTTTGTATCATTTGGTATCAGAGCCTCCACCAAGGTTCAAGTCACAGAGCGGGTGGAAACGTCGGCATTGCAGTGTTCGCCCGGGGCTCGTATGACACAAAGGGGACACCACCGTACGGGCGCACATCTAGCCCAGAGTCTGGACTACGAAGCGTGGTGGGATGTTAAGATCCTAGTGGGCGGCCTTCACTAACATCTCGAGGTTTTGGTGTAATGGTTCGTATCATTAAGATCCTAGTGGGCGGCCTTCACTAACATCTCGAGGTTTTGGTGTAATGGTTCGTATCATACAAGGCGAGGTTTGTAGCTTGTGGATTCTCCCAAAAAGAGGGAATAGATTATGAAGAGACTTTTTCTCTTGTAGCCAGATACACTTCCATTAGAACAGTACTTGCTCTGGCTGCAGTGATGAAGTGGAAGATACACTAGATGGATGTCAAGACAACTTTCTTGAATGGTGTAGTCGAAGAGGAAGTGTATGTGGAGCAGCCACTCGGTTTTGAGAGACATGACAGGGAGTCATATGTGTGCAGGTTGAAGAAAGCCTTGTATGGATTGAAGCAAGCTCCTAGGACTTGGTATGGTAGGATAGACAACTTTCTATCTAGTTTGGGCTTTACCAAGAGTAAAGGAGATTCCAACCTTTACTACAAGGTTGAGGAAGGAAATCCAGTGATACTACTACTGTATGTGGATGACCTGTTTGTTATAGGTGAGGATAGATTGATTGCCGATACGAAGAGGAAGCTTGTTGCTGAGTTCGAGATGAAGGACTTGGGGATGATGGACTATTTTCTAGGCATGGAGGTGTGGCAGAGTGCAAATGGGATCTTCCTTGGACAAGAGAAGTATGCAGTAGAGATCCTGAAGCAGTTCGGGATGATGGACTGCAAGGCCATGGCCACACCTATGGCATTGAACCTAAAGCTTCTGTGTGATGCTTCATTTGAGCCAGTTGATATCACAGTGTATCATCAAATGATTGGGTCTTTGATGTATCTAACGAACACGAGACTAGATATTTTCTTCGCGGTGAACAAATTGAGCCAGTTCCTGACGGATCCTAGAGGTGTTCACCTAGTTGCTATAAAACATATTCTGAGGTACCTGAAGGGTACAATTGATTATGGGCTCAAGTATGATTTGAATCAAAGGTTTAACATGGAGGGTTATGTTGATTCGGATTGGGCAGGAAGTGCTGCAGATAGGAAGAGCACTTCGGGGTGCTTCTTCAGTATGGGATCAGGTGTGATCTCTTGGTTTAGCAGGAAGCAGTCCTGTGTAGCACTCAGTACAGCCGAAGCAGAGTTTGTCGCAACTTGTTTGGCCAGTTGTGAGGCAGTATGGCTTAGGAAGCTACTATCTAACTTATTTGATCTCCCGTTGGATGCTACCTGTATCTATTGTGATAACCAGAGTTGTGTGAAGTTGTTAGATAACCCGGTGTTCCACGACAGGTCGAAGCACATCAAGATCAAATATCACTATGTTAGGGATATGGTGCAGAGAGGAGTAGTGAAGCTCCTGTATGTTGCGACGGATGAGCAGGTTGCAGATGTGTTGACGAAACCACTAGCCAGAGTGAAGTTTGAGTATTTCAAAGAGAGGCTTGGTGTTCTTTAGATTGAAGATACTTCGAGGAAGAAGTGATGGGACACATTTGTAGGAGCCATTCCAAGCATGGTGATAGGAAGATCCTTCCCATGGTTGTGGATGTAAGCGGTGTGTGATGAGCATCAGGATGATGCTCCAGTTACTGCTATGTATGATGATCAGGATGTTCACATGTGATGATATGCATCAGGTGGATGCTTTGTATGATCAATTTGATTATACGTTGATGATGAGTATCAAGACGATGATCCGGATGATATGCATCAGGACGATGCTATGATGATGATCAGGTTGATCATGTGATGATGTATGATGAGTATCATGATGATACTTCGTTTCCATGGATAGGTTGTGCAATAAGCATATAATAGCTCCCTAGGAGGTTTGTAGATACTCTTTTGAGGTTTTTCCTATGGCATATAATAGCGCCCTGGGATATCTGGCAAATGCTCTTTCGAGGTTTTTCGTATGGCATATAATAGCGCCCTGGGATATATGGAAAATGCTCTTTCGAGGTTTTTTCATATGGAATATAATAGCACCCTGGGATATCTGGAAAATGCTCTTTCGAGGTTTTGTCCTATGGCATATAATAGCGCCCTGGGAGATCCGATAGGTTGAGCTGTGTGCTCGTAATCAGTCCTGGGATGCTCTTTCGAGGTTTTTCCATGACCACATGTAATAGCGCCCTGGGAGATCCAATAGGTTGAGATGTGTGATCATAATCAATCCTGGGATTCTCTTTTGAGGTTTTGTGGTGACCACATGTAATATTGCACTGGGAGATCCGATAGGTTGAGTTGTGTGCTCGTAATTAGTCCTGGGATGCTCTTTCGAGGTTTTGTGGTGGTCACATATAATATCGCCCTGGGAGATCCGATAGGTTGAGCAACAAGCTCGTAATCAGTCCTGGGATACTCTTTCGAGGTTTTGTGACGCACGTAATAAGTCCTGAGGATTCCACAGTATGTCCAGTGATGATGAAGACCTACAGGAGGCTAGGCCTACATCCAGCATGAAAAAGGGCAGGCTCTGTAGAACTTCCTATGACGAGAAGAATTCAGAGATAGCCTAGTGATCGAGATGTCGAGTACAATAGGAGTGATGATGATGATGCTCCGTGATCCAGTGATGATGATCCAACTCCAGAATTGAAGACTTACGCCAATATGTATTGATGACCCGTGTCTAGAGAATACATTCCTAGTTAAGAGGGAGTGTTGATGTATTTGTAACTTCGGAATATATTCACTTGTATATTACATTTGTAATTTATTGTATATCCAACAAAGATGTATTATTCCTCTGATTGGAAGTGTCGTCATTTGTATTTGTAAGTGTCGTCATTTGTATTGATGGGTTATTAGACCACCAATGTGGGGTTGGCCCTAGTTAGGTCACATGGTTGGGTTATTAGGCTTCCTTAGGAAGTCGGCCCTATTGGTTTATTGGCAGGTCAAGTCAATGTATAAATAGAAGGTGTGCCTCTCTCATTCTATTCATTTACTCACTTCTCAAGCTCGCATAGCTAAGAGAGAAAGTGGCACACAAGTGAAGGAGGAGGAGTATTTGCTAGAGACATCTCTTTGGGTTTGATCATTGTGATCTTGGTTTGTGGCTTATCTTATCTTTGAGGAAGTTGCGGGGTTTTTCACCTTCTTGGTTTTCCCCAAGGAAACTCTGTGTCTCTTGTGTGCTTGTGTTATTGTGTCTATGATTGATATGCTGTAAATATGATGTACATGTTATTCTCTTAGTGATCCTGAATGATAATGGAATGAAATTATCAAAAAATTAATAGATGTCATGCACAATAATGGATCCAAGATGATGTAGCTATACAAGGCACATCCACACCACTCCATCACACACCTCCACAGACTCCATTGATCTCCCTGAGCAATGTACTTTACTAGTTTAGATACCCTTGCAAGAACATTGTTGAATCCCTAGGCATCCCCAATCCATCTCCAATACTTTGAATAAGAATCCATGCTACCACATGCCAAATAGGACATGATTCCATCCTCCATAAACCATTATGCTCATCATCACCTATAGGGAATTATCCTAGAAAGTGGCTCCTTGGTGGGGCCCCAATGAATGGCGTCCGGAAAAATACTAACAGATATTTGACACTTAAGGGAAGAACACCAAGCCAACAATCAACTCAAGTCAAGAACTACTCAACAAGGTATCTCAAATGTGAAAATCCACCACAAACTGTCTTTCATGTGTCAATCTATGTCAAACCATCAAGGGGTTGAACATATACCATGTACCCCAACCCAAACATGGTGTAAACAATTTCAAAGTAACTTGGAAATCTAACATACAAGTATCTTTGGAAGCTATCAATTGTATGTGCTTAGTGGAAGTTGGATGAATGTGGAAATAATTTTGTGAAGAAGGATTATTAGCTTATTGTAATGATATTCATGAACTTGAAGACACCCTATGATGTTTCTATTTGACATTCCATGCTAGTTGGGATTTCATAATAGAAGATGGTAAGGACTATGTCGTTAATTCTTTTTGTGCTTTGTAAATTAGGGCATAGGAAAAGTTGGTTGATGAGTGTAAACTTGAGAAAACATGACATGCCTATTTCCTTAAGGAAAAAGTTCAAAACTATAGATAAATATACTATGGTCATGGATGCAATCAGGAGAAAGATAAGGATTGTGTTCACTAGACTAACGATAAGAAGCATGATGAGCAACCATAAACTAAGAAATATAAGAAGAATAAGAGCTATTAATACCATGGAAGATAATATGTGTTGAGAATCATTGTTAGAAGAACTAGACTAATAATCTTGAGAAAAAGGTGAAAATGCTTGAAGGTTTAGTGTTGACCAATTAATCCATCAACATCTAGCATCAAATCTCAAAGGGTAAGGGAGATAAATTTATATTTTATGTTAATACTTCTAATAGGAATTGCATAGTAAAACTTCTAAAATTGAGTGGATAGTCAATTTTGGTAGAAGCCATAAATGGTTAAGGATGCTCCTCTCTTTTCTTCATTGAGTAAAGATGTAGAAGAAAAATATTTGTTGTCAATGATTATACATGTGTTGTTTTTTGTTTTGGTAGAATGGTGTGATAACCGATGACTATCATGTACCAAGTTTTATTGCCAACTTATTGTTTGTCCCCCAACTAACCCAGATTGACAAGAAATTTGGATTATGGTCCAATAGGTATGTTGTGACGGATATTCAAAATGGGTTTTCTATTGTTTCTGAGGGTATCCTTGACACTAAATTCAAACTATATAAGTTATGTGATTTTCCTAAGCATGATACAAGATTGATTGCACTCATATCCAACATTGATGACTAGAGAAACATTTGGGATGAGAAACTTCTACCTATGATTTTTGAAGTAATATAAAAGTGATGGTGAAGTTTAATATGGTTAATGGAATCCAAAAGGTATTTCCTCTTGATTTTGTATGTGAAGGGTGTGTGCTTGGAAAGCATTATCAGGTTCAATTTGAGACATGAAAGTCTTGGAGAGGAAAGACTCCATTGGAAGTTATCCATAATGATCATTGTATAATGAACCAACCGTCATTAGTAGGTGCAAGGTGTTCTTTGACATTCAATGATGATTTTTCCAAGTATACTTGGGTATATTTATTGAAGAAGAAGGACCGTGTCTTTGAAAAATTCAAGGAATTTAGGTCATTGGTTGAAAAGCAATATAATCAACTTATGAAATTTCTAAGATATCATAATGAAGGAAGATATGTGAGCAAGACATTTAAGAGATAATTGCAACAAATTGGTATTTGTTGGAAGATATTTGTATCTCACACATTTCAGTAGAAGGGTGTTGTTGAAATAAAAAAATTGAACTTTGGTTGAAATGGCAAGGCATTTACTTCATGCCAAAGATATGTTGACTAGATTTTTTTAGAGGATGTCTACTGCTCAAATTATCTTTAAAACATGGTTTCAACCAAAGATGTGTGAGATATGCATTATCTTGAGAAATGGAATGGAAGAAAACCCTTAGTTGGACATATCAGAACGTTTGGTTGTATATGATGGGATCATATTCCACATGATAAGCAAGTGAAGCTAGATGTGAAGAATCATGCTTGGATTATGGTGGGAAACTCCTATGAGTTAAAATACTACAAGATATTTGATCTTGTCAAATTGGAATTCATTTGTAAGAGGAACGTTGTATTTGAGTACCAGAATTTAGGCACTACCTTGTTAAACTTGTCTTTTGTCATCTTAAGTAGTGATCCATTTGAAATGGTTAGCTGTTAGGTTACTCTGAAATTGTTTACACCATGTTTGGGGCTGCTTCATGAGATGTGGGATGCATAGTGTATGACTACTCCTTGATTGATCTGTGATGAAATTGCACATTGGAGTGGCTCACGCATTGGTTGCTAGACCTCATATGAATGCTTGATTGAGATTTTTGCTTGGAGCATTGGAGATCTTCAAAATAATTGGTGGCATTCTATGTGCTAGCCACATGGAGGAGGTTTATTTCTTGGAGAATTCCTTTCATTGGACTTGAGGAGAATTTGGCATTCTCAAGGAGGGATTTGAGCCCTAAAAAACATGGGGTTTCTTGAATGCTTGCATGGAGTATTAGAGTTAACTTGGGGACTTCTTTGTTGTAGCAGAGATCATGTAGGTGGAGTGGTGTTACACCTAAAATCTTACCATCATGAGATTCAGTGTAATCATCCCTAAAGTTTCCTTCACTAAGTTATTGACCTGGAAGAGATGTAAACCCATTCATACTAGGTTTTGAGAGGTCGTCGTACGTTTTCCTCAAGCAACCTGTGACGTTGCAAGTTGGCCTCTTGCAGCCTGCGGCAATGTCCGTTAATGGACAAAAATAGCTCCTTCGAGCCCATTGTCGAAGCTAGCTGACATGGATCCTGTTGAATATTGTAACTTCTAAGAATATTATATTTGTACTTTATTATTCCGGAGATGTTTCATCCCTCCGAGGTAATCCTATTATGTATCCGGAGATGTTTATTCCTCCGAGGTAATCCTATTATGTATCCAGAGATGTTTATTCCTCCGATGAATTGTGGTAACCAAGGTTATTAGATCCACCATGTGGGGGTCGGCCCTGAGTTAATTAATTAGGGGTTATTAGATTTCACTAGGAGAGGTCGGCCCCATAAGGGAAATAGTCAGTCAGGAAACTAGTATAAGTAGAGGAGAATGCTCCTCACTTATCTCACACTTGCTCAGCTCAGAAAGTAGCGCACTTGTGTTTGAGAGGTCTATATAGGAGGTAGAGAAGGAGGTCAAGTCTTGGAGCACATCTTGTATTTTGGTTGATCATCTTATTGAGGAAAGCTTTGCTGGGTTTTCTACCCCATGAGGGTTTCCCAGGGTAATATCTTTGTCTATCTTGTGATTATGTTTCTTTCAGTGATCTTGCTAGTCAAATTAGTTTAAACTTAACATGGTATCAGAGCTAGCCTGAATATAACATCTTTCACAAGGTGAAATTATCTTTCTCTCTCTCTCTCCCAAAATTAGGGTTTCTGCAAAAGTTAGTATTTTTTGGATTTTAGTTGCATGGCTGAATAGCCCTTCTCAAAATCAATATTTTGAGCCCTAGATCGAAGTTTTTGGTTGGGTAGAACTCCAAAAACGTCAAACCCTAGTTTGACCAAAAGTGTGATAAACCTGAAATTCTGTTGCAGATCCGGAAAGTGAAAAGTTGAGAAACAGAACAGACCAGTGTTCCTAAGTCAATAAAGCACATATTCTAGTAAGTGTTACTCTATATCTCATCTCTTGGACTCCCCCAAGAGAATATGGCTCCAAGCACTAAGCTTGAAGACAAGCTAGAAGGTATAGAGAATTTTCGGGCATGGAAATACAGAATTGGTCTCATTCTTGAAGAGAATGATATTGCTCATTATATCAAGGATGAAGTTGTAGAACCCACTGAAGATGAAGCCAAAGAAAAGTATAGGAAGGATCTAATCAGGGCAAAGAGAATCATTGCTGATTCTATCAAGGACCACTTGATTCCCCAAGTGGCATCCAAGAAGACCCCAAAGGAAATGTATGATGCCCTAGGAAGAATGTATGAAGGGAGGAACATCAATAGGAAGATGAACCTAAGAACTCAGTTGAAGAGTACCAAGATGAATAAAGGAGAATCCATTCAAGACTACTTCTCAAGGGTTTCCCAAATCAAGGAACAACTAGATGCTATTGGAGATACCCTTGATGAAGATGAACTTGTAATGATTGCTCTAAATGGTCTCACTAGACCTTGGGAGTCATTCATACAAACTCTGTGTGCCAGAAAAGAAAGTATGAAGTTTAATACAGTATGGGAGGATTGTGTTCAAGAGGAAGCTAGGGTAGCCAATAGGGAAGCCCTTCTCAAGGAGGATGAACAAGCCTTGGCTACTCACACCAAAGGAAGAAGAAAGGTTCACTTCAATAAAGTTGACCACAAAGGGTCTCGACCCTTCCATAGATTTAAAAAGGGAGGAGGACCCAACCCAAGAAAATATCTCTCCACAGTCCAATGTTTCAATTGTCTTAAACTAGGACACATTGCCAGATTTTGTACTTCTAAAAAGAAGAAGTTCGTTCACAAAAGACATCATGCACATATGGCAGAAGATGATAGTGGAGAAGAAGAAGAAGAAGAAGAGGAAAGGCCCCGAAAGAAAAGATCTAAAGTAAAGAAAGTAGATGCGAAAGAATATGTTTTATTTTCAGCACTATCTGGGTTTGTATCACCTGGAGAAGATACATGGCTCATCGATAGTGGTGCTTCAAAGCACATGACAGGTCAAAAGAAAACTCTCTCAAGACTTGAGGAAAAGACTTATCCACAAAAGGTATCCCTAGGAGATGATTATCAATATCCCATCAAGGTAATTGGTGAAACAAGCTACAAGCTTGATTCTAGAACACCTTTGAAGATGAAGGAAATCTTATATGTACCAAGTCTGAAGAAGAACCTACTCTCTATCTCAGCTCTAGATAAGAAAGGCTTTAGAGTTGCTTTCATAGATGGACAAGTGCTTATGTGGGCCAAAGGAAAATCAATTGAAGATGCAATTGTTATTGGTGAAGAGGAAGGAGGTCTTTACAAGCTCAAGGGACATCCAGAAGTTTCCCTTGCTCATGAAACCTCTAGCCCCAGTGAACTATGGCATAGAAGATTAGCTCACATTAACTACAAAGCACTACCCTATGTAAGCAAGGTAGTTATAGGACTACTGGATTTGAAGATCGATCATAATGGAACATGCAAAGGATGTGAAAAAGGGAATAATGTCAAGAACCCTTTTCCAAAGAGTGAAACAAAGACTAAGAACATCCTGGAGCTAATACATTCAGATGTATGTGGACTAATGCCCACCACATCCCTAAGTGGGTTTGAATACTATCTCACATTCATTGATGATTACTCAAGGAAGACTTGGATATACTTTCTAAAAGGAAAGAATTAAGTCTTTGGGAAGTTCAAAGAGTTCAAGGCTTTGATAGAAAATTTCTCAGAAAAGAAAATTAAGATTCTTAGAACTGATAATGATGGAGAATATACTTCAAAGGATTTTGAAGACTTTTGTAAGGAAGTTGGAATCAAGAGGGAACTAAACACTCCCTACAATCCCCAACAAAATGGGGTTGCTGAAAGAAAGAATAGAACCATCATGGAAGCTGTAAAGACTATGATACATGACCAATATCTACCCATGTATCTATGGGCTGAAGTAGCTAGGACAGCAGTCTATGTACAAAATAGGCTATTCCATAGTGCCCTTGAATTCAAGACTCCAGAAGAAGTGTTCACTGGAAAGAAGCCTGAGGTAAGTCATCTCAAAATATTTGGATGTCCAGTGAACATTCACATTCCAAAAGAAAAGAGAACCAAGTTGGATCCTTCTGGTAAGAAGGGAATATTTGTTGGATATTGTGAATCATCCAAAGCCTTCAGAATTTACATACCAGGTTTTCACCATATGGAAATAAGGAGAGATGTGACATTTGATGAAGAAGAAGCTCTCAAGAAATCTAGGAAGTGTCAACTTGAAGAAGTCTATGAAGAAGATACACCTCCTAAAGCTACATAGGTTGTTCCCATCCCTGAAGATGATACACCTGAAGATCATGACATGTTGGAGCCACAAGAACCCCTCGTTACAAACTTATCTAAGAAAAGAAGGCCCGCATGGGCTAGAGACATTATTCAAGGAGCTGAAAAATATGGAGCTCCTGAAGGCTCCACTAGAGAAAGAAAGAAACCAAAGCTAGTATCCAACTATGTGGCTTTGATGTGTGACCTTGTGGATCAACAACTTACTAGCTATGAATAAGCAGTTCAGAAGAAAGAGTGGGTAGAAGCAATGAAAGAAGAATAGCAATCAATAATGAAAAATGATGTTTGGGATATAGTTCCTGAACCAAAAGACAAAAGTGTGGTATCTTCCAAATGGATATTCAAGATAAAACATGCTGCCGATGGTAGCAATGAAAAATATAAAGCAATATTTGTAGCCAAAGGATTCTCTCAGAAAGAGGGAATTGACTATGAAGAAACATTTGCACCAGTTGCTAGGTACACTTCAATTAGAACTATCATGGAACTTGCATCTATGATGAAATGGAAATTACACCAAATGGATGTTAAGATAGCTTTTCTGAATGGTGTGGTTGAAGAAGAAGTGTACATAGAACAACCACAAGGGTTTGAGGTTAAAGATGGGAGAACACATGTATGCAAGCTGAAAAAGGCCTTATATGGATTGAAGCAAGCTCCCAGAGCTTGGTACGGGAGGATTGACAATTTCTTAACAAGCATGGGCTTTACCAAGAGTAAAGCTGACCCTAACCTTTATCTCAAAGTGATGGATGATGAACCTGTTATACTATTGTTATATGTAGATGATCTGTTTCTGACTGGAAATGAGAAACAAATTATCCAATGCAAGAAGAAGCTTTCTTCAGAATTCGAGATGAAAGATCTCAAATTAATGCACTACTTCCTAGGTCTAGAAGTATGGCAAGAACCAAAAGGAATCTTTCTAAATCAAGGTAAGTATGTTGTGGAGATTCTAAAAAGATTCGATATGTTGGAGTGTAAAGCCATGGCCATTCCCATGGACTCCAACTTGAAGTTATTAGTTGATGACTCTTTAGAATTAGTAGATGTGACTCTATATAGACAAATCATTGGGTCACTGATGTATTTAACAAATACCAGACCAGACATATGCTTTGTTGTAAATACCTTGAGTCAATATCTAGTAGAACCTAGAAAGGTTCATTTAATAGCTGCAAAACATGTGATGAGGTATCTAAAGGGTACTTTAGATTTTGGTCTATATTATCTTGGAATTCATGAACTTAGATTACATGGTTACTCAGATTCTGATTGGGCAGGAAGTGTTTCAGACATGAAAAGTACATCAGGTGGATGTTATGGTCTTGGATCTGCCATGATCTCATGGTTCAGCAAGAAACAATCTAGTGTGGCTCTCAATACTGAAGAAGCAGAATATATAGCTGCTTGCTCTGTTAGTTGTGAAGCAGTATGGCTTCGGAAATTATTATCAGGATTATTTGACTTAGAAATGGATCCCATAGTGATCATGTGTGACAACCAAAGCTGTATTAAAATGACAGAAAATCTAGTGTTTCATGACAAATCAAAACACATAGAGATCCGATATTTCTACATACGGGATATGGTGTAGAGAGGAGCTATTAAGCTTGAGTATGTGAGTACTGATGAACAAATTGCTGATATATTGACCAAACCTCTGTCTCGAGTAAAATTTGAATATTTTCGAGACAAGCTTGGTGTGGCCCAAAAGGACCCTCTTCGAAAGGGGGAGTGATATGGAAATTGATGATGAGTTTTCCCGCATCGACAGTAAAGGTCGATGGTGAGGATACCTGCTTTATTATACTTAGGAAACTTATACTACTTATATATACTTAGGATACTTACATTACTTATATTTTTTTATTTATGCACTTGTATTACTGATATATATACATGTAGTGATGTATTGGTATATTGATGAGAATACTTGTATTGTTACACGTAATGTTGATGAGAATACTTGTATTATTACATGTAGTGATGTATTGGTATATTGATGAGAATACTTGTATTGTTACATGTAATGTTGATGAGAATACTTGTATTATACATATAGTGATGTATTGACGAGGATACTTGTATTGATGATATGTGCACATGTATTGATTGGTTTACATGTATGGATGAGGATACTTGTACCTTTATTGATGAGGATACATGTGGGGATTGGATCATCCCTGGACTTCAGTCCTAAAGAGAGCTGTAGACGTATGTATTCAAGAATGAAGTCCTCAGTGGACAAGTGGGGATTGGATCATCCCTGGACTTCAGTCCTAAAAAGATCCGTAGATGTATGTCTTCAAGAATGAAGTCCTTAGTGGACAAGTGGGGATTGGATCATCCCTGGACTTCAGTCCTAAAAAGAGTTGTAGATGTATCTCTTCGAGAATGAAGTCCTTAGTGGACAAGTGGGGATTAGATCATGCCTGGACTTCAGTCCTAAAGAGAGCCGTAGATGTATGTCTTCGAGAATGAATTCCTTGGTGGACATGTGGGGATTGGATCGTCCCTGGACTTCGGTCCCTTGAATTGAACCGTAGACATGATGTATCCGAGAATGAAGTCCTTGGTGGACATGTGGGGATTGGATCGTCCCCGGACTTCGGTCCCTTGAATTGAACCGTAGACATGATGTCTCTGAGAATGAAGTCCTTGATGGATATGTGGGGATTGGATCGTCCCCAGACTTCGGTCCCTTGAATTGAATCGTAGACATGATGTCTTAGAGAATGAAGTCCTTGGTTGACATGTTGGGATTGGATCGTCCCCGGACTTTGGTCCCTTGAATTGAGCCGTAGACATGATGTCTCCGAGAATGGGATTGGATCGTCCCTGGATTTATGGTCCCTTGAATTGAGCCATAGACAGAGGTCTCCGAGAATTGAATGATAGGATTGGATCGTCCCTAGACCTTGGTTCAAAAGGTAAATGATAGGACTGGATTATCCTTGGACCTTGGTTCAAAAGGTACATGATAGGATTGTATCATCCTTGGACCTATGTCCTAAAGAGAGCGGGATTGATCATCCTATAATATGATCGTGTGATGACGATGCTGATGATCATATGATGACGGCGATGATGACGATGCTGATGATCGTGTGATGACGATGCTGATGATCGTATGATGACGATGATGATGACGATGCTGATGATCGTGTGATGACGATGTTGATGATCGTGTGATGACGATACTGATGATGCTGATGTTCCAGTAACTGCTTGAGTTATTGATAATGATGTATTGAAGAAAGCTTCCGATTAGTTATAGATGTATCATGTATGATGTAGTTGATGACTCCTTGCTCCTGCAGATGTTGTTATAATATCCTTCTCGTTAAGGGGGAGTGTTGAATATTGTAACTTCTAAGAATATTATATTTGTACTTTATTATTCTGGAAATGTTTCATCCCTCCGAGGTAATCCTATTATGTATTCGGAGATGTTTATTCCTCCGATGAATTGTGGTAACCAGGGTTATTAGATCCACCATGTGGGGGTTGTCCCTGAGTTAATTAATTAGGGGTTATTAGACTTCACTAGGAGAGGTTGGCCCCATAAGGGAAATAGTCAATCGGAAAACTAGTATAAGTAGAGGAGAATGCTCCTCACTTATCTCACACTTGCTTAGCTAAGAAATTAGTGCACTTGTGTTTGAGAGGTCTGCATAGGAGGTAGAGAAGGAGGTCAAGTCTTGGAGCACATCTTGTATTTTGGTTGATCATCTTATTGAGGAAAGCTTTGCTAGGTTTTCTACCCCATGAGGGTTTCCCAGGGTAATATCTTTGTCTATCTTGTGATTATGTTTCTTTCAGTGATCTTGCTAGTCAAATTAGTTTAAACTTAACAGATCCCTATCCCTAACCTTTTGGGAGAGCTAGCACTCGGTTCCTAACCTCGTGGAAGGATCCCCTATCTCTCTCCTACCATATCTCAACCTATCTTATCCACTTAGTCCTATATAAGTGAATCTCACTCCCATTCCAAGGGGAGGAAGTCTATAGTGTCTACTTGCTGGTGAAATCACCTTAGGAGAGAACCCTACTCATCTATTGGGAGACTCACACTTCCTTGGGAGGCTTTGGCATTGGTTCGATCAGATGAGGATTGCTATGTCAAGTATATGGTTGTAATACTCCTATCCTATGTACTTCCCTTTCAATACAGTAATATAATTGCTTTCCACCAAAATCTCATTATGTTAGTGATATTTTGTGTAGTTTTCCTGCATGACTGCTTACTTAGATTTGTTATTGTATAGACGCGTTTTACTTGTTTTGTTGTCTAGTTATCTTAACAGGTTTTGCAACCCAGACCTGAAGATCGTTAATCTTGGAGCAGCATTCAAGGAGTGAAAGGATTAGCGATCTGTAAGGTAAACATATCTAGTTCCTTGATCGTTAATTAGATCTAGGAAAGTAAATTATATTCTGTCCTATTTGTTCTAGACTCGCGTTGAGCTAGGGAGATCATGCCTCAAGTCTGCTCTTGGTAGATTGTCTGTCAAACAAATCTGGCAACCATACTGGGGAAGACTTGTTTGTAGTTTTGATTTTGAATACCATTTTCAGTTGATTGCTTTTGCAAACCATCCATAATCTTATTTTCCTTCTAAGTGTTGATGTCTATGTAACTTCGGAATGTATTTCACATATATGTATATTGTATTCCTATAGAGATGTTATTATTCCTCTATATGGAAGTGGTTGTATTCCTATAGAGATGTTATTATTCCTCTATACGGAAGTGTCGTCATTTATATTGTAAGTGTCGTAACTTATACTTGATGGGTTATTAGACCACCTTGTTGGGGTCAGCCCTGTATAAGTCATGTGGGTCAAAGGGTTATTAAACCACCCTATTGGGGGTCGGCCATGTGGGTCAAAGGGTTATTAGACCACCCTAGTGGGGGTTGGCCCAGTCAGCATTATGTTAAGTGGTTAAGTTGAGGCCGACCTAGTTGAGTAAAGGTCAAGTCAAGTTAGTGTATAAATAGAGAGTGTGTCTCTCTCATTTTACACATTCTATTCTCTCACTCACACTTTAGAGAGTGGTGCACTTATGGAGGAGGAGGCTCTGTTGCTATGAGAAGACTATCTCTTGTATTCTGGTTGTATCATTGCTCTATCTATCTCTGAGGAAGTTATTGGGGTTTTTCACCTTTATGGTTTTCCCCAAGTAAACTCTGTGTCTCTTGTGTGCTTGCATTATTGTGTCCATGATTCATATGCGGTAGATTTGTTGTATATGTTGTTCTCTCAGTTAATATCCTGGATCAGATTGAAGTAAATTCTGAAAATTTAACATGGTATCAGAGCTAGCCTGAAAGAAGGCATGATATGGCATGTATGACACTTGTTGCACTTACGATGTTGGGGCTTGATATAGCAAAAACCAGTCATCGTAGCACTTTCTCTATAAATCCATTTTGGCGAAGTTTTCGGATCTGAAACTTTTACAGGTCGAATATCAGATCCCCGTGTACCTTGTATCCAAAGAAAAACCTCTAATTCATTGTACTTTGTGATATATGATCTGTACAATATAGGGTTTCTGCCTCTTCCAGATTTGAGTCAAAATCAGGTGACCTTGAGAAAAAGGTCATAACTTGGGCTAGGAAGCTCCAAATGAAATTTCGTAAAAAGTGGCAGGTAGTACACAGACTATACTATCGCAGGAAAATTTTTTAGAGGCCGAAGTTGAACCAGTGACACATGTCACACCGTACAAGTTCGCTCTCCTGTTTTATCCCATAAACAGGTCACGTTGCCACACTTGGAATAACTCTCTCTCAGAGAATCCAATTGAGGTCATACCTGTCGAGATAGAAAGATGATAGGTCGAGCTATTGCAAGAACATTTTTTAGACCTTGTGGATCAAAAAGTTTGTAGTTATACCAGAAACAATCATGTACATATTTCTGTCAAAACATAATTATTTTTGAGCACCTTCAGTCATGGCTTCCGGAATTTAGGGTTTCGGATAAAGTTGGAATTTTTGTAATCAGTGACCATGGCTGAATGCTACTCATCAAAATCGAAATTTAGAGACCAAGATCAGAATTTTTGGTTGGGCAGAAGGCCGAGCTTGATCAAACCCTAGTTCGGGACTTTGATCAGAAAAGTGGAAAATTACGGCTTCTGCAAAAATGGTAATTTTTTAAATCTGTGACCACGGCTAGAAGATCCTCATAAAAATAGAAGCTTAGAGCTTTGGATCAAACCTTTTTATTGGGCAGAAGAGTGGGTTTCATCAAATCCCATTTTGGGGTCATGTCCAGTGAATCCGGAAGTTTCAAAGGCAAAATTGAGGAGTGAAACTTTGCAGTTTTCAAATTTTGAATATACCAGCGTATCAGCTCATCAAGGTGCATATTTCTATTCTTTCGGAAGTTTGAAATTCAAAGTTTGAATTTTTGGGGTTTTTCTAACAAACCCTAATACAGCTCCAGATCCAGTTCCTGCAAATCAAGTGGATTGGTTTAATCCTAGAAAAGGATGGATTGGTCACCTACATAAGTGAAGAAGTTCTTGTTTCAGAGGGAGATGAGGCTAAGGCCTTACATAAGAAGATTACAAGCAATCTCGATACGTATGACTTATCCAGGTATGTTTCAAGATTTGTTCATGATTAAGTTTATGGTATATTTGTCTTCATATTATTACAGTTAGTACAATCTTGATTAAATCTAGACTTGTCGTATCACCTTAATAAAATTATGAATGCACGATAGAAGATATGCATTGATTAGGGTGTTGACACTTATGATTGTACTAATGCATTATGGTGTTTTATGAGGTTTATGTTGTTCTCTAACATAAAAGGTACACCAAGAAAGACAAATCATGTTCTACTTCAACAACATATGATCATGGTGACATGAAGACAAAGATTCATCCATTGTCATGGATCACATAGAAGATCTACTTATGAGGTATGTATAACTTGGTTCTACAATGGTTAACTTATGAGACATGCAGGTTACTAGCACAAGTCACTGAAGAGAAGTAGAAGACATTATGCGAGTATGTTAGACATAACTAGCTAGCATGCTAATCCATGTATGTTTTCCTATATCAAGCTAGAATCCTACCTTGTGTTAGGATCTTATATTGTTGTGTTGTTGATAGTGATTATTCATGAAGTTATAGGTTTGAATAGTCATGGTTGTATGCATATTATGTTTCTTACCATAATTGATGATATGACTAACGAGAAGAATCATGAAGGTATAGGTTTGAGTAATCACAGGTTTATACATTGATGATTTAACTAATCAGAAGAGACCTATGATCAAATAAGAATATGCATGAGTAAAAGAAGACTTCCCTGAAACCTTGAATACTAATGTTTATTATTTGTGAATGATCATGACTATACATGTTTAAGATTACTGTGTTTTGAAAGTATTAAGATTATACTAATAAATGTTTGATTATGTATGAGTCCTCAAGGATAACACAATGATGATACTAATAAGCATAAATAGTGATTAAGGATGGATATAAGTTCAAGGACAGGTAATCCATGAAGCAAAGATCAAGAGGGAGCACACTCCAATTGTTCTTGCAAGAAAGCAAAGGAGCACACTTCAGTAGTTTCTGCAAGGATGCAGATATTCAGAGGGAGTTGACCACTTCTCACAATCCACATTAGAATGGAGTTGCAAAGATTCAGAGGGAGTCCACCCAGCAACCAAACAAAGATAAGTATTTAAATTGTCATTTCTTACGTAATGTTATTCAATGATGTATATGCTTATGTTCCTAGAATTAGGTTATGTATTATGCATATTAGAATAGTTGCATTGATGAATAGTATACTACTAATATACATGGGTAAGTGGCCTATGGCACTGTACAACATCACTGTACAACATTCCATTGCTACTTATCTAGAATGAAACCTCTTTGCTGACATGTTAGGAGTTGTGCACACTCTTAACAATGTTCTGGTAGAGATTGGAAGGCATCTAGAAAGTTACGTAATATGGATAAATGTTGTATTGAAGCATTGGCTAAAATAATTGCATGACTGTATGACATATTTCTTTATGTAAGAATTTGTTCTGAAAACTATGAGATTTTTCTAATCATGCAATTTAACTTGTTGTGTAGGAAAGATCGTATACCATCACCTACAAAAGAATGACTACAACATTTGTTCAGCAACAAAGTTATCTATTAAAGATATTGAAGATATTGAAGTTCCTAGGATCTGGGATGAAGAAATAGAAGAATACCATGATCCTGTGATGTACCTGCAATAATTAATTAATGCAAATACACGAGATATCAGAAATAATAGAACAAAATCGCTTTTATATTGATCATGGGCCACTTCGAGGGGGCAACCTCCTTTGAGCAAGCTCAATACAATTAACTTCATGGTGCCTTCAATGACCTCAACACACACTTATATACTAAGTCTATGCCCAATACTATGAGTCAAAACCATGGGACATATAATATTACAAAACGACTTACAAAGCATATGCGTCCAATACTATGGGTCAATACTATGGGCTAATATAAACTACGGATCAACAAATACTACGGGACGACTTACAAAGCATATGCGTCCAACAAAAATATACTAACATAGTAAAGAGAAGGGTTGACATAGGTTCCTAACATCCCCTCTCCCTTAGAAAAAGCTTTGTCCTCAAAGCTTTGGTTGGAGAAATTGCTGCAGAATCTGAAGGAGTGGTTCCCCGGTAGCATCCTTGGTTTGCATTTCGGGCCACTGATGCCTTTGGAGTGTCAAGGAGGATTTCTTGGAAGGCTGTAGATGAAGAAGAACCCTGCCAGCTGCGTGGAAAATGTGCTTAGAATGGTGCTGATCGGCTTCTTGTTTCAGGCGAATTCTGGCCATGTGAAGATTGTCCTGCAGAATGAGAAGAAGTTGATCGCGGTTTCGAAGAACCGAGTCAATTTCCTGAACTGGGGAGCTGCTAAGGGTGTATGGAAGAAGAACTGGCGGTGTTTGTCCATAGACTGCTTCATATGGTGTCCTTTGAGATGTGGTATTGTACCACCAGAGTGCTGCTAGGAAATCCATAGAATTAGTTGGCCAAAGCTGAGTAGGGATGGGCAAGGGTTTGATCAATCCCGAAAAGAGTGTCGGTTCCCCCTTGTTGACTTGGAAAGTATCATCGTTAGCCACCATCTGTTGAAATGTCATTTTTAGTCCCGGCCAAAAGAAGTTACATTGTTCCTGGTCATACATTTTGCAGAACCCAGAGTGCCCTATTGATGAAGAAGCATGGAGTTCATAGAAGAGATAGCCCTGTTGAACATATTGCAACCAATTTGGAACAAGCAGAGAAAGAGTTGTAAGAGAAACTGGGTCATCAATTGTGCGAAAAGGAGCATCTTACACCATATTGTAAGTGATCACATAGGGATAACCCATGAGTTGGATAACCCATTGCAGGTGTGTTGGGGAGGAGACCCATTGTTCCAGAAAATTTTCCAGACTCGGGAGATCAGTCTTGATGCAGAAATAACTGCCTAATAGGTATGGCTGCCACTTCTGTACTGCATGCAAAATAGCCATCATTTCCTGCTGAGAGGTAGATGTGGCTACATTTTTACCGGAAAGGTATCTTGAAGGCAGCAAGCTCATTGGTTCAACAAAGATACCTGCATATCTATCCAAGGAAGTAGTGGAGACTGTTGATGGGTGCATCTGAATGGAATTGAGTTGAGCGATGACACCATGTGAATTCTTCTTAAGGATTTTTTCTAGGCGATGTGAACTGATGATGCAGAGAGACCCTGGTTGTAAGCCCCTAAATTTGTGTTGTGCCCCATTGACTTTAAACTGCATCCAAAGTTCAGCAAAATCCCATAAGATGGGGCTAAGTGTGCGTAACCATTGAACGCCCAAAACCACATCACATCCGCCTAAGGACAAGGAAAACATGTCGAAGCGTAGGTTATAATCTTCCATAGAGATACGCACATTGTGACACTTCCCCTTGCAAGGTAAGGTGCCCCCATTGGCAACCATGACTTCAAAGTTGGAGCAAGGATAGACAAAACAATCAGCCTGTTTGGCAATTCGAGGGTCAATGAAGTTATGAGTGCTACTAGAATCAATGAGTATGGTAAGAGGGAGCTTCTTGAAGTATCCCCTGACCCGCATTGTTTGTGGGGTGGTGACGCCGGTTACAGCATGGAGAGAGATCTCGGGTGGGTCGTCCTGAGATGGGGTGTCAACAGGCGGGTGTTGCATGTCGACCGAATCATCTACTGTATCTGTAGCTTCTTCACCAAGTTCTAAGGCAGGCAGAGAATCCACATCCAAGAGATAAAGCTTTTGTTGAACACATCTATGTCCCCGAGTGAATTTCTCATCACCATTATAGCAAAGCCCTTTTTCTCGGCGTGCCTGCATTTCTATTTTAGACAAATGCTTGATAGGAGTTGGTTGAGGAGCAGGCGTGATGGGAGGTCGTTGGGAACCCATGTTTCTGAAGGGAACAAAGGTGGGTTTGGAGCGTTTTTGAGCTGCGATCTTGTCCTCAGCCAACTTAGCCAACCCTAGGACTTCCATCATTGTGTTGGGACAAAACATTTTGACCTCTGAGCGGATTTCATCCTTGAGACCACTGATAAAACAACTCCTGTAGAATTCATCAGACAATCCTTCTGTGTGATTGGCTAGTTTCTCAAATTCCATCTGATACTCTCTCACTGTGCCAGTTTGGTGAAGTTTAGTGAGTGCTCCTGTGAAGTTGTCAAAAGCACTAGGACCAAATCGTGGCAAAATGAGTTGGCAAAAATCTGTCCAGTTTGGCTCGGGATGAGCTTTGATGTACCAACGGTACCATTGAAGGGCTTCCTGTTCCAAATGAAAGGATGCAAGTGGAACTTTTTGAACATCAAAAGTATTATGCAGACTGAAATATTGTTCTACTCGGTATATCCATCCAGTCGGATCAGTACCATTGAAGCGAGGAAAATCAAGCTTCGGCCCACGAAAATTGCTAGAAGCAGAGAACCCGGTGGCTGCAAAAGATTCTGGCTGTTTGGTATTGTTCATGGCTGAATGCTGAAGATGGAGGCTGAGAAATTTTTCATCCAGATCTTGGAGTTTGGTTTGGATGGCTGCAAGTGCTTCCTCCATGGTGTGTGCTCCTGCACAGGTGACAATAGTTTTTTTTTTTTTTCCAGACTGGAGTGGCTACAGCTCGAAAGGGATCTGGAACAACGCCGAATGGATTGAAAATGGTTGAATCTGGAACGGCTTGCAAATGGATCTGAAACGACGCAGCAGTGATCAACAATAGTTCAGCTGAAAGTAGATATGGACCCCAGGTATGTGCGGCTTCCTAACAGTTCAGGGGTTTCACTCGGCCACCAATGTTGTCTGACGGCTTGCGTATTGGGGCAGTACCCCTCACTCCACGGCTCAGGTAAAACTGATAACCGCTTTGCCACAAACGAAAGCTCTTGGTTTACCTCACGGGTGGGAACTAGTCAATCAGGTAGGGGTCGTTGCCCTTTTCCCTAGCAGGTCCTCTCAATGGGCCAGCTACTTCGGGGTTCTTGTGGTACTCCTCACAATGCGTTTTAGGGCTTATGCCCAAGTACTTCCCACAGTTAAGCGGATAGGGATGATTCCCAAATCCGAACTTGCAACAAAAAAAAATTTGGGCAGAAATTCCACCCAATGTTCAAAAAACGGATCTATATTGCTCAGAATCGCTATTATAGCATGTTTCCGGAACTGGAACAACCACTCTGCTTCTACCCATGAGAGCGGAATAGAAATCTGGGCACTCGGTCAAAAGATTTTCTCGTCGCAATTTCCGCGGCCGTCACCGAAATTCTGAAAAATTGCTGATTTTAAATCCGCGATATCTCCACTTTTAGAACTCCAAATGAGATGATTTTTTTTTTGAAACTGCGTATTTTTGAAAGAGGAATTCAGATATGCAATCGGTTTCTTTTGATTTTGTGCATAAAGTTTCAGAAATTGATCTGAAAGTCGCCGCCCAAAAAAAGAAAAAAAATTTCCCACTTGTGCCAAGGAAAGTGCTCTTATACCAGATGTGATGTACCTCCAATAATTAATTAATGCAAATACACGAGATATCAGAAACAATAGAACAGAATCACTTTTATATTGATCATGGGCCACTTCGAGGGGGCAACATCCTTTGAGCAAGCTCAATACAATTAACTTCACGGTGCCTTCAATGACGTCAACACACACTTATATACTAAGTCTATGCCCAATATTATGAGTCAAAACCATGGGACATATAATACTACAGGACGACTTACAAAGCATATGCGTCCAATACTATGGGTCAATACTATGGGCTAATATAAACTACGGATCAACAAATACTACGAGACGACTTACAAAGCATATGCGTCCAACAACAATATACTAACATAGTAAAGAGAAGGGTTGACATAGGTTCCTAACAGATCCGTCGATCATGAAGAATGATGTTTGGGATGCAGTCCCAAGACCTGAAGGGAAGTTTGATATGAATTCCATATGGATCTATAAGATCAAGCATGTTGTTGGTGGCAGCATAGAGAAATATAAAAGTGATGAAATAGAAGATACACCAGATGGATTTCAAGACAGCTTTCTTGAATGGTGTATTTGAAGAAGAAGTGTATGTGGAGCAGCCACTTGGTTCTGAGACACATGATAATAAATCATATATGTGTAGAACTTGGTATGATAGGATAGACAGCTTTCTATCCAGTTTGGGCTTTATCAAGAGTAAAGCGGATTCCAACCTTTACTACAAGGTTGAGGAAGGCAATCCAGTGATACTACTTTTTTATGTGGATGACCGGTTTGTAACAGGAGATGATAGATTGATTGCCGACACGCAGTGGAAGCTTGCTGCCGAGTTCAAGATGAAGAACTTGTGGATGATGCACTATTTTCTAGGTATGGAGGTGTGGAAGAGCACAAATGGAATCTTCCTTAGACAAGGGAAGTATACAGTAGAGATTCTGAAGAGGTTCAGGATGATGGACTGCAAGGCCATGGCCACACCTATGGCATCAAACCTGAAGCTTCTGTGTGATGCTTCATCTGAGCTGGTTGATGTCTCTTTGTATCGTCAGATGATTGGGTCCTTGATGTACCTAACGAACATGAGACCAGATATTTGCTTTGCGGTGAACACATTGAGCCAATTCATGATGGATCCGAGGAGTGTTCACCTGGTTATTGTAAAGCATATTCTAAGGTAACTGAAGGGTACAGTTGATTATGGGCTCAAGTATGATGCGAATCAAAATTTTAACCTGCAGGGTTATGTTGATTTAGATTGGGCAGGCAGTGCTGTAGATAGGGATCAGGTGTGATATCTTGGTTTAGCAGGAAGTAGTCCTGCGTAGCACTGAGTACAGCCGAAGCGGAGTATGATGAGCAGGTTGTAGATGTATTGACCAAGCCATTGGCTAGAGTGCGGTTTGAGTACTTCAAAGAGAGGTTTGGTGCACTTCAAATCGAGGTTCCTTCCAAAGGGAAGTGATGGGTCCGGAAGATGTAGATGCACATGAGCTTTTTTGACATGGTCGATGTGTTCTCCCTTGGTCATGATGTAATTGCTAAGCCATTTTTTCACATGGTGGTAGATGTGTTCTCCCATGGTGAAAAAGTAAGGGTTGGAGCCTTCCTCGAATGGTGGTAGATGTGTTCTCCCATGTCGGTGGTGTAAGTGATGGATGATGTGCATCTGGGCTGTGCTTCGTGGACGATGAGATAATCTGAAGAGGATGATGCTATGATGATCAGGAGGATCATGGATGATGAGCATTAGGACGATGCTCCAGTTACTACTCTTTATATGCATATGCATCATGTTGGATGCTTGTTATGATCAGTTGGATCATTGAATCATGTTGGATGCTTGTTATGATTAGTTAGATCATTTATGTATGTATGCATCATGTTGGATGCTGGATATGATCAGTTGGATCATTTGTATGTATTTTGTATATGCATCATGTTGGATGCTTGGACCTTGTATGTTGATATGTATCAGGTGGATACATTGTGTGGATCATGTATCTGTGTATGTATCAGGTGGATACATTGTATGATCAGGTAGATCATGTATGATGATATGTATCAGGTAAATACTTGGTATGCAACAAGTGGATGCATTGTATGATCAGGATGATCATAGATGACGAGCTTCAGGATGTTGCTCCAGATGACATGCAGTAGGATGTTGCAGTGATGATGATCAGGATGATGTATGATGAGTATCAGGATGATACTTTGTGGCCGTGGATCAGGTTGTGCAGATGAGCATGTCTGGGAGATCCTATAGGTCGTAGTTGTGTACCCGTAACAGCCTGGGATGCTCTTTCGAGACATTGCTCTGGGAGGACATGTAATTTGTACACTGGGATATTTCAAGTTAGAGTTGTGTACCCGTAACAACCTAAGATGCTCTTGCGAGGTTTTTTCCTATGGCATGTAATTTGCTCCTGGGAGATCTGGACATGATGAAAAAGGCCTCAGATGCTTCAGCTAGGTTTTTCCATGACCACATGTATTTTGCTCCTGGGAGATCTAGATAGGATGAAAAAGGTTTTGTGGTGGACCACATGTGACCCATCACAAAACTTGGCTGAAGCATCCCAGGCTGTTACGAGCACATAGCTCTACCTGTCGGATCTCCCAGGAGCACATTACATGTGCTTCAACCAGGTTTTGTGGTGGACCACATGTAATGTGCTCCTGGGAGATCCGATAGGTAGAGCTATGTGCTCGTAACAGCCTGGGATGCTTCATCCAGGTTTTGTGGTGAGATCACATGTAATGTGCTCCTGGGAGATCCGACAGGTAGAGCTGTGTGCTTGTAATAGCCTGGGATGCTTCAGCCAGGTTTTGTGATGGGTCACATGTAATGTGCTCTTGGGAGATCTGATAGGTAGAGCTGTGTGCTCGTAATAGCCTAGGATGCTGCAGCCAGGTTTTGTGACACACATAATAAGTCCTGAGGATTCCACAGTATGGCCAGTGATGACGAAGACCTGCAGGTGGTGGGCCTACATCCAGTATGAAAAAGGACTGGCTTTGTAGAACTTCCTATGATGAGTAGATTCAGAGATTGATTGAGATAGCAGCAGCAGTGACGATGATGATGACTCGATGACGATTATACAATGACGATGATCCAGAGAAGATGACTTGTGTTAGAAGACCTATGTCGAGAAATACCTTCCTAGTTAAGAGGGAGTGTTGATGTATATGTAACTTCAGAATGTATTTCACATATATGTATATTGTATTCCTATAGAGATGTTATTATTCCTCTATACGGAAGTGGTTGTATTCCTATAGAGATGTTATTATTCCTCTATACGGAAGTGTTGTCATTTATATTGTAAGTGTCGTAACTTATACTTGATGGGTTATTAGACCACCTTGTTGGAGTCAACCCTATATAAGTCATGTGGGTCAAAGGGTTATTAGACCACCCTAGTGGGGGTCGGCCCAGTCAGCATTATGTTAAGTGGTTAAGTTGAGGCCGACCTAGTTGAGTAAAGGTCAAGTCAAGTTAGTGTATAAATAGAGAGTGTGTCTCTCTCATTTTACACATTCTATTCTCTCACTCACACTTTGGAGAGTGGTGCACTTGTGGAGGAGGAGGCTCTGCTGCTACGAGAAGACTATCTCTTGTATTCTGGTTGTATCATTGCTCTATCTATCTCTGAGGAAGTTATTGGGGTTTTTCACCTTTATGGTTTTCCCCAAGTAAACTCTATGTCTCTTGTGTGCTTGCATTATTGTGTCCATGATTGATATGCTGTAGATTTGCTGTACATGTTGTTCTCTCAGTTAAGATCCTAGATCAGATTGAAGTAAATTCTGAAAATTTAACACTAAGCCTTGTTTCATGATCAGATCTTTGCTTTGAAGAGTTTGTAGTCCTCCTATGAGTTTGTACTCATAATTTTTAAACCATTTCATTGCTCATTGTTTGGAGAATTGGTTCATTTTTGAACTTGGATCTCACCTATCGAACCTGGTCAGTGGACTCAGAGCGACAATGTGTCATTTTTTATCTCTGTTCTTTGTATGTTGGCCCATCGTCACAACCCTTTCATTGGTCTACTATGACATCGTCGCACTTCCCGCATTGGTTAACTGCGACGTCGCTCTGTGTACAAACACAGACTGCGTCGATCTGTCGAAATTGGCATACACACATCCCTTCTCCATTTTTCATTTGAGTTTTGGTTTGGTGTATCGACTCCCTCTATGCTACAAGATCCAGTCAGAGACCCCATTTTTTGATTTGTGTGTTGAAGTGTTTGGTTCTTTTTGGATTGGTTTTGGGTCCCATCTTAGACAAGTCTAAGATTTGGTAGCAGCGGACACTTTGGTCTCCCCCGCCTGCATCCACTCACCCTTGCATTCCCTCCTCTCCTTACCTGATCTAGTCATTACATTGGATCGGTTTCCAGACCTCGTTTACATACATCTTTTGGTTTTGCTTGCATCTGGCTGATTTTGGGTCTTTTGGGTTTTGGATCCATGTTTGGCCCCTTAAGTCAAAACTAGTGTTTTGCTTACATTTTTAAGTGAAATGGGTTCTATTTTTGAAACAAATTCCCCCTCATGGCCAGGGGGGGGCATGAATCGTGTATCCTATAGTCGTTCTGATCCATTTTAAAGTTTTGAGATCATTTTTGGTTTGCTGTGATTGGCTTGTTTTAAGGACTTGAAGAGTGTGGGATATCCATGTCTTTTTTAGCCTCTTTTTCTTGGGTTATGCATCTTGTTTCCTTTACATGCTAAGCTATCTAATGATTATTGGAAAAGATTGATTCTTTGTCTCCACATTAGTTCAAATAAAAGCTTGATTTTGTCACTCTTTTGCTATATTCATGAAATTGGAAAACATCAGTATTCTTCGCTTTAATTTGATCATTTGATATTCTTGGTCTTACCATCATAAGAAGAAGAAAGGTTTCTTTTAGGTTTGTGTGCATTTGGGTTAGATAAGATTGTTAAGTGCTTATCTTTGTCTTGCATTTGATTGGAAACATTTGTGGAATATTTATTTCCATAGCTTAGATGTGTCTTTTTCAAGTGTAAAAAGATAGGAAATGGTTTGGAATTATTGTATGTGGTGTTCATAAAAGGATCTGTTTTATTGCTTTAGGTTAGTTTTGGGTGCATCTTTTACTTCTTTCCATCATTTTGAAAGAACTAGAATTGCATTTGCATTGGGTTGTGCATTTGGGAAGAAAACATATCTCTCTCTCCTTGTTAAGTAGGACTTCATTGAAAAGAAGACTTGCATTTTCATATAGATTAGATTTGCATCTTGTTTAAATTCCAAGTCTTCACATCATGCATCCACTTAACCGCATAAGATAAAATTAATGCTAGCTTAGGTTAAAATTTTTTAGCAACTTGTGTGTTAAGTTAGTGTTACTAGACAATCCACTCGACCGGAGGCGAGCCGGATCTCCCTAGCTCAATGCGAGTCTAGAACAAATAGAACAGACTACAAACACATTTCCTATATCTACTTAAGGATCAAGTGGTAGATGTCTTACCTCTTTGATTCGCTATCCTTTCTCCTGAATGTTGCTCCACGTACCACGGTCGTCAGATCCAAGCTACAAGACCTGTCAAGACACAGAAAAGAGAAACGAGTAAAGAGCATCTATACAATAAGAGATCTATGTAAACAGTTAAGCAGGTAAACAACACAACATCATTACACCTAAGAACGATATTGGTAGAAAGCATTTGTATTACTGCAAATAGAGGAGTACATGATAGAGATATAGAACTACAACCAATGACTTAACGTAGCAGCCCTTCTCCACACATGCCAATTGCCAAGCCCTTCCAAGGAAGCATGAATTCTCCAAGAGGTGAGTGAAGGTGTCCTAAGAGAGATTTCACTAGCATGTAGATACCATAGTCTTCCTCCCTTTAATATGGGAGTGAGCCTCGTTTATATAGGACTAAGTGGATGAGGTTACGGATAGGATAGGTTGAGAGATGGTAGGAGAGAGATAGGGGATCTTCCCAATGAGTTAGGGGTCGAGTACTAGCTCTCCAAGAGATCAGGGATAAGCCCCCAAATGGGAAATCTTCAAGAAAGATCTCGAATAGGCTATTTTTTCCCATTAACAGACCTCGTCGCACCTTGCTATGGAGCAACCTACAACGTCGCATGTTGCTAGTGTGCAACCTACGATGACCTCTTAAAAGGTTGTACAAACTGAGTACAAATCCTCTCAAATGAATACTTGGTCTAAATGACTTCAGGGATGTATACACTAAATCATGATGATGGGTAGATTTTATGTGTAACAGAATGCCCCCCAAAGCATGAAGTTGTTAAGGATGTACAGGTGAAGTGCTTTGATAGAAAAAATGGCAAAAGACTTATTGGATGAAGGATGTTGCTGCAGTACAACTGACTCTGAACTGACAATCTCATATGTAGTACAACATGGCTGCCAACCAATACATTGCAGATCCATGGGAGTAAAGACTGACTGAACACAATCATGGCTACTAGACACAAGCATAGATCCATGATGAGATGATAACACAACCACGACCAATACAAAAGTGGATCCGTGTAGTACGACTCAATACAAACTCCATCGCAACCTGGGTAAAAACATGATTCCCCGGGGTCTTCAAGATGAACCCGCAATGATACGAATCTATCCATGTGATTACAAATGTCTTGACATCAAACATGGTAGAAACCACTTGATTACCGGTCATTGATGTAAACCGTTAATAAGTGCAAGGGAGATCACTATTAATGTCAATGATTCCCAAGGTATCATAGTACATATCATCGAGCGTGAATAAATGAGTTGAAGTCGAACGCAAGATGAAATCTTTCAATCAAGAGTCAATGATGTAAACTCATGATGAAAGCAAGGTAACCTGCCATTGAGGCATGCAGGACCAAGGTACTTGACTGGTTTCTAGATTCAATCCTTGGATGATGAGTTGAAGTCGACAAGGATGAATCTTTCGAAGGAGGGCCATGATGAATCCCCCATCAATTGACATGAAACACGACAAAAAATGTGTAGAGTGGATCGGATGGTACAATAACATGGGAGACTAACTCAAAGTAACACCGACATGACGATGCGTGTACTGATTGAAAATGATAGATGGTGAATGTGTTCTTGAACATGGGCATGACATGACTTGGCAATATTGACATGAGAATGACACAAACTTCTAATGCAACTGATAGTGGAATCTTTCTTCGAATGACTCAGAGGAGTAACAGGACTCAAAAAGTAAGCGGGGACTCATAGATAAACAGATGACCCAAGTACTGTATGCAAATGCAGATGAGTGCCATGTTCAAGAACGACTATATACTGCCACTAAGGTATGTAACACAAACACTTTCCTTTTTTCCCATCATGAATGATGAGTGCCTCATGTGTTTTTTTACGAGCTTGATGAGGGTAACCAGATGCTCAGTATAGCTCATCTCATAGATGAGTCCAATCCCAAATATTTTTCGAACCTAGGATAGGAGGGGTTCATCCCATGATGGGCCCTTCAAGGTGAAAATTTTAACGAGTCCATAGAAGGTAAACTTGGTCGTCATTTCATATTTAGAGAGTCTGAAAAGAACTAAAGAAGACTCCAACGGTCCTTTTTCGTAAAGTTAGCCTCATCACCTGAAAAAGGGTAAAACAATGCGGGAGAGGACTCTTCCAGACATGATTGGCTGGAGTATTCCTTTTTCGTAATTAGTCCCCCCTAGTCCGAAAAAGGGGTAAACTATCACCAGGAAGACGACCATTCAAATACTTTAACAAGCGTGAACGCGACAAGTTCGCTTGGCAATCTTTTCAATTTTAGGGAGTCTAAAAAGAGCTTAACTATGGAATCCGGGGGGTGTCCTTTTCCGTGAAAGTTTAATGAGCTCGGAAAAGTGATAAATCATAACTTAGTACTTGTTCTCCTGATTTGGTGAGTACGAGAACAAACGAAGAGTAAACTCATCCTCATGCAATAATTATGACTTAACCAAAACAATAATGACAAAACGTTCAAAGGAGTGTTCATACCTGTAATTACCGTTGGTAATGCAAGAAGTGCTACAAAAGACCACTTTACAACTCCTGTACACTAGAGAAAGTGTCAAATAGCCCCAAATATAATGACAAATGGTTGAAACTATAGTAAATGGCCCAAAAGCATCAAAATATTTTAAAAAGAATATTCTATTCTATTATATAAATAGAAATATGGGCCAAAAATAGAAACATTGTTCAAATTGCCAATTAGGGTGGAGAAGTACCAATTTGGAGCCAAAAATTCCACTGCTGATTTCGGGAGCTATGATCTGCCATTTCACCAGCTGTCCGAACTAGGTAGGCCTAAATCTTGTCTTGCAACTTTGTAGTGGTTTAGTTTTCCAATTTTTGTTCATTTTTTGATGATTTGGGGAGGGGCCAATGCGCCCTCGGCTCGTTGCAAGTGGCCCTTTCAGGACTTACGACAAGCCTGAGTCGTCGCAAGTCTCGAAAACGAGACTTGCAAAAACGTCGTCCTGTACCTAAAGCTGAGGTGTGACAGCGGAAACCCACAAGTCAAACATAAAAAATATTCCAAAAAATGAGTTTGTGTAAGTTGGGAAAGGACCTAACATGTTTTAAATGCCCCCTTTGGAAGGTTACCAGCAAGCAAAGATGGTATTAGAGTGGAGAGAAAGATAACACGAGATAGAAGATGAACAAGCTACAAATGATCCACAATGCGTGGATGCTTGTTGGCGGGAAAATCTACCCTATAGCAAGGAAACTGGTGCTATCAACTTGGTTGGGGTGAAAGGTAAGTGTATTGATGCTATTATAGAGACATTTACAAAAGGAAATAAGTTGTGGATCATGGGAACACACCTTTCAATCGAAGTTTGGTCCTAGCCTTGACTTGATCTTGTGATCAACTTCCAAATCTGCTTCCTTTCCAGTAAACCTGCAATAACAATACCTTTCTCAAAACATTTTGGGCAATATATAAGGTTTGAAAGAAACAAAAGCAATGTTTAACATTCAAAATTGACCAAAACAGATCCACATTAAGATGCCATTTCATAACACATTTTAATTGGAACAAGAAAGACACTTCAACCTTTATTAGTCAAAAGTAGAATGATGTACAAGTATACCTGATCATGAAATAGGCTCCTGCAACTAGATTCTGGGCTCTGGCTCTTCTCTGGCTTGGATATCTTCATCATCAACTCCTCAAATGCAAGCTTCTTCAAAGTTTTTCCATTAATCAATCTTACTATCTCCAATTTCTAACCCTTCTCCTTTAATCTTCTTTGTATTTATAGGATTAAAGAAGTAGTTCAGGTCGATGTATGGTTATGGAGGAAGTTGGGGGAGTTAGGAAAATACCATCAACTAATCCTCCTCGAGAAATTAATTTATTTTTTAATCATCTTTTAAGATGTACGTGACTCTTGTTCAGTAGAGTAGCGTATAGGGCACTACCTTGGTGTTTAACAACTAGCGCTCATTCAATTTTAAATTGTGAGCGCTACTATGCTGAGAAGGAGTAGCGTATACTTGGATATGGGCGCTACTATTATACAGTGGAGTAGAGTATGGGCGCTAGTCTCTTTGAGTAGAGTAGCGCTCATATCTCAAAATGATATTTTTTGGGGTTTTCCAGTAATTTCAGGAAATGGAGTGAGTCAAAGTATCATCCAAAGTCAACATGCTCCTCCATCCAAGTTGTCCTTTTGTGTGATCAACAGCTCAAGGTGATCACGGACGGAGAGGTGCAAGTTTGACCTATAACAGATGCCCCCTAATGTATGAGGTCAGAGGGAAACGATGGCCGAAATACATTATAATCCAAAGCCAGAGGAGGAGCATAGAACCACAGAAAACAAGTCACAAGAAACCTGCAACACAGATCAAGGTCAGCAAGCAATTACATTGTTGACATCATATAGATGTGCAGTGTGATACAACATGATCTCCGATACATAACAAGGAGATGTATATAAAGGCATGGCCACTTGGAATACAAGCGTGGATCCATGTCAAACTGAGAGATCATAGCCATAACAACAAACTGGATCTATGTCTCATGGAGAGCCAAATATAAGTGAGGCTCAGTCTTGCGCAACTTGGGTGAATAATAAAATGAGGTAATGTCATCCAAAATCCCAAGGTCTTCATCCCAAAAACAACCCTAGGTACGAACACTAACCATGTGAATAGATGAGCTGACAGTCGAACATGGGGGGTATCGTTTGATTACCAGTCATTGATGTATACCGTTAACAAATGCGAGGACTTCCACCAATAATGATGATGGGGTCCAAGGTACCAAGTACGATTCGCCAAATGTGAATAGATGGACTTGGAGTCGAACACTTGGGAATCCTATCGAAGAAGAGACATTGATGTATTCTCATCATTCAACAGCGAGAAAAATTGCCACTGGTGACTGCAATCTCCAAGGTACTAACCGAAACTCTAAACTTCAATCCCAGAATA
The DNA here is from genome assembly GCA_027924585.1 of Larix kaempferi. Lineage (NCBI taxonomy): Eukaryota > Viridiplantae > Streptophyta > Pinopsida > Pinales > Pinaceae > Larix > Larix kaempferi. Next base: position 2,589,511 of record BSBM01001035.1, read on the forward strand.
ATGAGTTGATGTCGATGGGAAGAATTCTGTTGGAAGGGAGGCCTTAAGGCATCCTCCATCATCCAACTCGAGGAACACTCAACTGGTAAGAGCTGATATGGAATAATATGTAACAAGACTGACACTAGGAAGGCCGACACATGAGGTCAAGGTAAATTGCAAAATGGCCGACACGGGGTATATCCTTGAACATTGAGCACGACACAAAGTGACTCAGGCAGTTTCCGACATAATGGGGTAAATAAGTCTGAAATGTAAGAGACATTACCAGACCCTCCATATGGTTGGAAGAATAACCAACCGGGGGAGTAAAAAACTCAGAGGAAAGGTTCACCCTGAGGTCAAAAACAAAACCCAACTAACAAGATAGACTCATGTAGGTGCTATGTTCAAGGATAGAACTTGACTGAAACTGCCTTTGATAATGAAGATATGATATGTCTTTCCCGTCCCTTATTCTTTTTAGAGAAAAGAATACCCTTCTTGTTGTTTTAATGAGTCCAAGAAAGAATGAAAACTCAATAGATCCAACCATGTAAAAGTTTAACGAACCCATGGGAGGAAGACTCGGGACCTTCTTCATTATTTATAGAGTTCGAAGAAGAGATAGAAGATTACTCTATATTTACTGATCTCTGGATTTTAATATCGAGCCGAGATCTGTTTTTGCTCGCCGGTGTTTTCAATTTTAAGGAGTCTGAAAGACTTAAACAATAACTCCATATATCTGCTCGTGGATTTTAGTATCGAGCCCAAGCAGATTAATGCTCGCCGGTGTTTTCCTGTTTATAGAGTCTGAAAAACTTAAACAATCCTCTTTTCACCTATCCGTGGATTTTATATCGAGCCCGGATTGGTCTGTGCTCGGCGGTGTTTTCTTGTTTATAGAGTTGAAAAACTTAAACAGTCCTCTACTTACCCTCTCGTGGATTTCACATCGAGCCCGAGTAGGTGAATGCTCGCTTGGTATTTTCATATTTAGAGAGCCTGAAAACCCTAAAGAGAGGCTCCAAAAGGTCCCTTTTCGTATAGTTAGTCTCCTTCCCCGAAAAAGTATAAAACAATGAAAGGAGAACTCTTCTAGCGCATACAGGAGTATACCTAGAGTATACCTTTTCCGTAGTTAATCCACCTAGGCCCGGAAAAGGGGTAATTCTATACCTGAGTGGATGAGCCTTCGATTACTTTAACGAGCTCGAAGAGGACAAGCTTGCTCGGCAATCTTGTTTAGGTTTAGATAGTCCAAACAAGAGCTTAAAATGACTTAAAGGTCAGCTTCTAGGATCATATCTTCATATTCTGCCAAAACTAGGTCTTCAACAAAAGATTAGTCGATGCGGCAAAAATCTCGAATGATATATGGATTTGAAATATTTAACTAGTTGACAAGGTCTATCATCAAGAATTTTTGAACTTAGGAGACGAAACCGACAAAAATTAAATGAAAATTGAACTTGGATCAGTGTTATATCGTATTATGTGTTTCAATTGATTAATTAGGGTTTTTTGAAAGTTTTGAAACTATAGAAAATTAACAAATATGGGTAAAAATCAAAATCCAATTTATATATAATTTCATTGTTTAAAAATCAATTTTCAATTTGTGTTGTAGGGCAAAAATTGGGGCAACATTTTGCAAATTTCAAATCTCCATTGCGATCGAACCGAGCATCCAACCATCAAACTTCCTCCACCAAGTAAGTTGAAATCTCCTTGACTTGCATTTTAATGGTTTATTTTTCAATTTTTTGAGCAAAAATAGCTTTGCAACGTGATGCTCACAAGCATGTATGCGCGGGCGCTACTGTGTATACACAACAGTAGCGTATAAACTTGATGGGCGCTACTGTGCTCAAGTAGAGTAGCGCCTACATGCTACTGTGTAGTATACACAGTAGCGTACATACTTGCAAAGCTACCTACAAGCGTCGAGACTCAAAAATTTTTGGTTTTTTGTGCAGGATGGTCCTTCAATGGAGGGAGAGGGAGCATGAGGACATGGATAGGTTGGCTATGCAAGATCCGGCTACCCTCCATGCGCTCCGAAGATGCGGTTTGTTGAAGTTTTATCGAACCGTAAACATGAGGGCCTTAAACAAACTGTTTCGAAGACTGATTCAGTATTGGGATGTGGATACCAATACTTTTGTCATCCGTGGGCAAACATTGGAGCTTACTGTTGATGACATATACTTTATTACTGGTCTCTCAAGGAGAGGAGATGTAATCAACCTGAAAGGGTCTTCTCGAACAGGTGTAAGATCAGTGCAAGAGTACGTAAATACATATTGTGTTGCCGGTGCTGAGAAATCAGGGAGCTAAGTCCTGATTACAACCATTGAAGGCCTCCCATTGAAAGTGATTGTGAGCATGATCAACCGGGTGGCGGGTAGTGCATCACAACACTTAGCTTCCAGGCATTCTATGTTTGTTGGCGTACAATGCTTACACGGTCATGTCTATGATTGGTGTACTAGTTTACTGGCCAACATGAAGTCTCAATTGACAGGTTGCAAATCCGGCACAATGAAGAATTTTGGGTATGGTAGCATTTTGTGTACCTTCTTCTTTGAGAGGATGCCTGCTATCAGTTTGGGGATGCCTCTACCACAGGTTGACCCCCGTGAGCCCAGATTAGGTCATTGGGGTGACATATTCCTCCGCCAGGGTGGTGGGGAAAGTCACTATTGTTATCATACTGATGATTTCTGGGGGTGGTGGGAGAGGCAGGTGCCCGCTTTCGAGCAGTTTCCCTATGCTGGATTGGATTTCCGTCATGATCCGGAGCTGGTGCTTCCTCCAGGTGGAGCTTGGGGAGATATTGGTATGTTTAAATTTTGAGAATTTATTTAATTTTTTCAAACTTTTTCAAGTATTTGATTTTTATGAATGAGTTTTGAAGTTCTAATCAAGTGTCAAATGCAGATGTTGGGCCTGTTTGTCCTGAGGAACATCCTACTATCTTTGTGAGGCCAGCTGATATTACCGCAGCGGATGCTATGTTGGGAACCCTGGAGAGAAAGATAGGTCGGTTGACACACGAGGTTCCTGCATGTCGTATGGATCAGATACCTGTTGATATGCATGAGGATGTTGTTGGGGTGCCCCCAGCATGGCTTAGGGTGCTGCGGAAAATAGCTAGGCTTGTCATATGCTATCGCAATGCCATGGATGATGAGGAGGTCCCTCCTTCTCCATAGGAGAAGAAAACATTCTATGTATATATTTTTGAGGCTACTATGCCCAGTTTTGTACTTGTATGACTTGACTTGATAGACCTATGACTCAAAACTCATATTTTTTGATACAGTATTGGTTATATACAGTATCGGTTATTTACATGTGTATGTGTTTAAATTTTATGTGTGTAATGTTGTTTATGACAATGTATGATGCAAATGCCAGTCTAACACATAGTTTGCTAATGAATCAGCTAATGTGTTTAAACTTCTTGGAATGTGTTCATATCTAATAGAATGAAATTGTCTTTCCAATAGTCTAACTCGTAGAAACTGACATAGCAATCCAGGATCCATGATCTGATAGACACCTGTTAACTGAAATACAATTAATTGTGAGTCAAGCCTTACCTCCAAATTTGAAATGCCATGACTGAGAGCATCTCGGAGAAGTTCTATAACTGCACTGTATTCAGCCACATTATTCGTGGTAGGTCCCAAACAAACCCCCCCCGAAGAGACAAGTTGGCCAGCGGGTGAATAAATGACCCAAGCTGCCGCAGCCAACTAACAGGTGTGGCGACTAGTGCCATCAGCAAATCCTAAGAAGTGTTCGGTTGACATCTGGTACACAAAACGAAACACACATAAGATCACCTAACGAGCATAACAAAACTAGCTTTACAAAAATATACAGCTATGTTACAAGAAAAAGTACTTCAGCCTAAGCATAATACTTCTTCAGGTAGGGTCAATGCCTGGATCCTCCTCGTGAGGCCGGGCAAAGGTGTTATGGAAATCACGGAAAAGATTAGTATACGGAATGATCTCATCGAGATAACATCCCGTTTCAAAGAAAATGTTTCCGTTGACCCCAGTGAAAATGTTCACCAGCGAGGTATGTAATCTATTTGCTTCAACAATAGCAACTTGTGAAGGAGTGAGATCAGTATTTTCAGCGGGTGGTGAACAAAATTCACCTCTCTTTAACAAATTAAGAAAAGGAAACAAGAATGACACGGGATCTATATGTTCACGAGGATGGTCCGGGTCAGTCAGGGCTTCTAACATTTCCTCATCAGAAGGTAAAGTAATTCCTGAATTGTCGAGAGAATGGATTGGGTCAGGTGTCTGAGTAGTGACACAATCTATGTTTGACTCGACAGACACCAATTGAGTCGACATATGTTCTGTTGTAGTTTGATAAGAATCCAAGTGGGTAACTTCTACAACAGGGGAGGGAACGGAGGGGTTTGTATTAGTAGGGAGAAACTCAGAATCAGTTGTTGAACTAACCATAGGAGTTTCAGACGATGAACATCCCTCAGTACCAACAAATAAAGTAGGAGCGGGTACGTCAAAAGTGCCAATTAGTGATCTGAAAAGTCCTGCTCCTAAACTCTCGCCAACTGGGGTGGTTTGATCAATCAAAGGAACTATGGTTTCCGAGGAAGTATGGTGTTTTCCCTGAGTGAAAGAAAGTTGATCGACTGTAACGATCTTACCTTCAAATGGGAACATGACCACTCGAAAAACTGCCGATGCTATGGCTTGCATGGCATAAGTCCAACTCCTGCCCAATAACATATTGTAATCAAGCGGAGCGTCCAGAACTTCTACCTCAACAGCAACTGTCTTACCGGCCAAAGTGACATCGAATGATGGAAAAAGTCCATGTGGACGGAAAGTTCTGCCATCAAATGCAGTAAGTAGTGTGTTGGAAGGGGCTAACTCAGGAGAACTTAGAGCTTTCCAACAGGAAATTGACATTACGGAAGTTGACGCTCCCTCATCTACTACAGCTCGTCTAATGGTCATTGGACCATGGACGACTTCGATTTGAAGGGCAACGTGATAGGGCAACCGGTATTTGACATCAGTCATATCAAATCGCACAGACATATTAGAGGATTCCATACTCCCTATAGTTGCCAGAAGTGCATTCCGTTGTAAAGGACAACTCTGCAAGACTTCTAGAGTAGACATGGCACAAGGGGTCTGGGCTAAATCTTCAACCACATTGTAGTTAGAAGAAGCCCGTGTGTTGGGATTGTGCGATGCCCTCTTCAAGACACCTTTCGGAATCTTGGGCATTGGGTCCACAGGTATGTGGAGTGGAGTGGAGGATTCAGGAATCTCCTTATCCTTTTTCTGCGCTTCCGGGGTATAGTTCCTGGCTCTAGTTTGTAAAAGTGCATCCGAATTAACCATGTTTATAAATGTTTGATAAACTGAAGCGTGCGAAGTGCCCCCAGTTTTGGAGGTGCCAGAAGTTGAGCCTTGCCCTTTAGGAAATGGATCTTTCAAGACGGCAGGCTTCTTTTCTCTTAAGAGCTTCTGGGCTTCTTCAAGCAGAGGGCATTGGTGAGTAAAGTGGTTCTGCTTGCAAAGTTTACAAGGGAACTTAACCTTCTTTTGCTCTTTGTTACCCTCTTAGGCATTGTCTTTTTTGGGATTTTGTTGGTTCCCCTCTCCTTTCTTGCCCTTCTTTTTGTTGTTGGGCTGCCGAAGGCCCTTTTGATTGTTCTGGACCTGATTGACAGGCTCAGAAGTAGAAGGAGAGGTTGTGACGGAAGAGATATCTGCAGTCGATTGTTTGACAGCTAAGGCATGGACCTGTTTGGTCAGTGCTTCGAAGGCTGCAGAGTCAACTGAACCCACTATGCCGTCAGCATGTGGTCCAGGTTTCGGTCTACTCGGATCAGTGTTTGATCGCGGTGCATCAGGTATAATCTCATACAGTAACCCAGATTGTGCATACACAAGGTCTAACTGCTGAGTCCGTAAGATGGCTTCCTCTTCATTAGATACTCCAGATGTAGCTACTTCCTTAGAAATATAAGGAAGGAGTGATTTTAAGTACCACTCAAGCAGGAACTCTGGAGGAATGTTGGCCTTTATGAGCCTCTTCCGTCTTCGCCACTCCTGAATGTGGTCAGATAAGTGAGTGGCTTTATTTTGTCTAAAGGTAGACAAAATTTCTATTCCGGAATCATACCGAACAAGAAGCTGGAAGTGATTCAAAAAGACTGTGGCTAGATCCCCAAAACTAGAGAAAGTAGCCGCAGGTAACTCAATGTACCATTTGGCTGCAGGACCAGTTAAGGTCCTTTGGAACAATCTCAATCTGATGGAATCCTCATTTAAAGAATTGGAAGAACACCATAAGTGGAATGTAGTGACATGTTCACCAGGGTCTTCACCTATTTTGCCTTCGAACTTTGGAATGTCCAAAGGTAATTTGGTGGGAACAGATGGCCATGTGGCATTATGACACACAGGATCATTTGTCAGTTTCGAAAGATCTGGCAAATTTAAGGTTTCCAGAAATGGTAGACGAGGCCGGTAAGATGGTACTTGATACATGGAACCATCCATTGTTTGACCCATGAATTTTTGGTAGGGGTTGCTCCCAGCCATCTGGTGATAAGGGTTCCCTCCGGCCATGTGCTGATAGGAGTTTCCACCTACCAACTGTTGATAGGGGTTGCCCCCAGTCACTTGTTGGTAGGGGTTACCCCCAGCTATCTGTTGGTAGGGGTTGCCCCCTGCCAACTGTTGTTGTTGTGTGAAAGAGTTATTAAAATTTCCCCACCCATATGAGAGTGGATTAGTGCTTTGCGGGTTCGTCCACTGTGGCTGGGTATTAGCCCCGCCATATTGCTGGTTAAAGATATTACCCCCTCCCCCTGAAAATAAGGAAAAAGGGGCGTTACTTGCAGGCATGCTACCTTGGTTCATGTTAGGGCCTACAAAGGTATTGAAACCAGTAGAATCTGATGTGGACGGTGCATTCATGGTGCCCATGACTGGTATGTTTGCAGAAGCACTTGGTCCTACCACAGGTGTGGAAACCCAAGTACTAGGAATCTGATATAACGGTTGAGAAGCAGAAGGTGTTGCACAGTTGGCCGTACTGCTAGGTCCAACAGTAGGTGTAGGAATAGATGCCATCGTTGTAGAACTAGGCATACCTAATGTACTAGTGTTGAAACTGAAAGATGGAGTAGGCACAGATGTGGTTTGTGCCTGACTTGGTGTAGCAGTAAAAGAAGGGTTAACTGTGTTGGTGTTCATACCTAAAGTGGGAGTTTGGGGAACCCCCTGTTCACCTCCTAAGTTAGACATCAGATGTCTGGGAAAGGAATGATCTACACTGAAAAGAGGCTACTGGAAACCAACAGGTGACAGAAGCGGAATTCTAGTATTAGTTAAAGGAGGATTGAAAGGAGTGCTATACTCCGCGGAAGTAAGATCTTCCACCTCAACCATACTAAAGTGTTGCTGATCTGTGGTACCTGGTAGTGGTTCCTCAGGAACCTCAATTTCAAGGTTTTCTGTTACAAGAATTTCTTCAAGCAATTCTATTTCAGAAGTAATTTCTGAAGAAATACCGGGGTTTACCCACTGTCGTCTAGCCGGTTGTAAAGGTTATGTTCTAACTGGTGGAAGGTTTTGAAGCCTTCTTGATCTACGAAGTTGTTGATTCTCCGTGATTATAAATATAAAATAACAGACTAGAACCTAGTGGCCACTACAACTAGGGGGCAAACAACACACCAACTAAAAAAAATCCTAAGTATACAAACCAGGCAAACAAAGATGCCTTCCGGAGAAGAGTCTGGGATGATGAGGGCCCAGAACAGATCAATGAAGGAAGAAAGACAGTTACCCGGGGTCCACAATACAATGACTAAGGGTGCAAGCGCTGGAATCACCCAACCGCCCTCCCAAAGACCTGCAAGGGGTTTCCTCCCACGTCTGTCTTAGGTACAGTAGATATACCCTCTGCTGTCACCTGTGTATGAACCTAGAGTCAGATACTATGGATACCACAACACCGAAAATTCCTGGGGGAACAGTCACCGGTCGAATCAGAAAGCGTGGGCAGGGTAGCTAAGCCCAAAACTCGAAAGATTCCCCAATACGCAATCCGATCTTGGCGTATGCTCGAACAGAAAGTAGGAGGAGTATTCCCACAAACTGATCTCGCAATGACCTACTGCATAGATCCCAGGCAAATTTTGAGTGAGGTGGGTTTACCTATGATAGTCTCACTACGATTTTTGCGCAATGTGTGATCTTGGGTGGTTTAAGGTGATTTAAACCCAAGACCCTAACTAAAACTAGTTGGTGTAGTGTACCCTAAAAAGAAAAAATGTTTCTAGTTCATTTTATTAACCAATTTTAGGGCTGTTATTACTCAAAAAGGGTAGTGCTTTTGTGTGGCGTGGTTATAACAAGAAAACAAAAATGCAATAATATCAAAACTTTCTACAACAAAGCTCTTTTCATTTTTCCGTTTACTTCTTTCCAAAACTGACAATCTAAGCAAACCTACTTAAAAAAATTTTGTTTTCTTTTTTGAAATTATACAAAATAGCCTAAGTTATCTTGTACCAACAAAAACAAGTTCTATTTAAACTTTAAATACCAATTTTTTTTTCTTTTTCAATAAACGAAAAAGAACTATATAAAAATGGAAAGCAAAACAAAACTTATGTGCAATGTGTGTAAGTATGTCTAAAAGTTCTTAGGCTTATAACTATCGAAACCCTAGCTCGAAAAAGACTTGATCTACAGGTTTTTTACAAAGAAAAAGCCTATAAACTTGAGAACAAAGTGGAAGAAAACAAAGGAGAAAGACACAAAAGGACTGACCTAAGGTATCTAGCCCTAGTAACACCACTATGCCAAGCAAAAGTAGACAAGTAAGATGCCCTACTAACACAAAGAAACTGGGAAATGACTCAGCCTACAGCTGTTCAAACGCACTTGCAACCAACAAAAGACAATAAGTCTAGGGAGAATAGAAGTGAACCGAAACGGAAGACACCCTATAAGCTTTAAAACGAACCAAACCCTAAAACCAAGGGTAGGATGAGTAAAAAGCAGACAAACGTCGCCACAAACAGCGGATATAGGAGTATGCAGGTTTGTAAACTGGCAACATGCAGTCAGGGCCTAAAAAAGTGAAAGTGCTCGTCACCAAACACCACCTAGTCTTCCAAAAAGTCACAAACAGTCCAAAAAATCCCAAAGGTCAACAAGTGATTCAAAAGATGGAAAAAACTTCAAGAACAGGTTCTATGACTTAAGCAACAATTAAACACCTCATACAACAGTCCAAAGGATCCCACAACAAAGTCAGCCAATCACCAAAAGGCTAAAAAACAAGCAAACCAAAAATAGAATGCTTCAGAAAGTGTACCCTACTGTGTAGTAGGGAAACTCGCGCCCCTACTGAAACGGGCGCTACTGTATATATAGCACAGTATTGTATGGGCACGACTGTATATATATCAGAGTAGCGCTCATATCTCAAAGGCTTAAAAAATGACTTTGGAAGATACTAAAAACTGATGAGAGCAAACAAGAAATAGGCAAGGGATACCTAAAAAGTTTCTTGACACATCAAAGAAGTCAAAACAATCTAAGAAGACAAACAAGAACAAGGTTTCCTAAAGCCAAAACTCAACTTTCCCCAGCGGAGTCGCCAGTTTGTTGGTGGGAAAATCTACCCTATAGCAAGGAAACTGGTGCTATCAACTTGGTTGGGGTGACAGGTAAGTGTATTGATGCTATTACAGAGACATTTACAAAAGGAAATAAGTTGTGGATCATGGGAACACACCTTTCAATCGAAGTTTGGTCCTAGCGTTGACTTGATCTTGTGCTCAACTTCCAAATCCGCTTCCTTTCCAGTAAACCTGCAATAACAATACCTTTCTCAAAACATTTTGGGCAATATATAAGGTTTGAAAGAAACAAAAGCAATGTTTAACATTCAAAATTGACCAAAATAGATCCACATTAAGATGCCATTTCATAACACATTTTAATTGGAACAAGAAAGACACTTCAACCTTTATTAGTCAAAAGTAGAATGATGTACAAGTATACCTGATCATGAAACAGGCTCCTGCAACTAGATTCTGAGCTCTGGGTCTTCTCTGGCTTGGATATCTTCAGCATCAACTCCTCCAATGCAAGCTTCTTCAAAGTTTTTCCATTAATCAATCTTACTATCTCCAATTTCTAACCCTTCTCCTTTAATCTTCTTTGTATTTATAGGATTAAAGAAGTAGTTCAAGTCGATGTATGGTTATGGAGGAAGTTGGGGGAGTTAGGAAACTACCATCAACTAATCCTCCTCGAGAAATTAATTTATTTTTTAATCATCTTTTAAGATGTACGCGACTCTTGTTCAGTAGAGTAGCGTATAGGGTGCTACCTTGGTGTTTAACAACTAGCGCTCATTCGATTTTAAATTGTGAGCGCTACTATGCTGAGAAGGAGTAGTGTATACTTGGATATGGGCACTACTATTATACAGTGGAGTCGCGTATGGGCGCTAGTCTCTTTGAGTAGAGTAGCGCTCATATCTCAAAATGATATTTTTTGGGGTTTTCCAGTAATTTCAGGAAATGGAGTGAGTCAAAGTATCATCCAAAGTCAACATGCTCCTCCATCCAAGTTGTCCTTTTGTGTGATCAACAGCTCAGGGAGATCACGGATGGAGAGGTGCAAGTTTGACCTATAACAATGCTTTGAGAAACTCTGGTTTGCTCAAGTTCTTCGAGATATAGGGGATGAGAGCCCATATCCCATTCTTGACACACATGCTCCAGAATTGGGATGCGGCCCAACAATACTTTGTTATAGGTGAGCATATCCTCACGATTGACATTGAGGATATCTACTTTCTGACCGGTTTGTCCCGAAGAGGGGACGTTGTACAACTCACTGGGACACGATCCAGTGATCGTACAGTTGAGGACATGGTGGCACAGTACTGCATAGATTCTTCTTATCCTTCCAATGGGAAGATACTGATCAGAGATGTGGTGAGTTGTCCACTGAGGACCATACTTCTTACTATTACCAGGGTGGTGGGTAGCCAAGCTCCACATATGGCTACTCGGACTCAAATGTTGTATGCGGAATATCGTATGTCTCCCATGGTTTTCAACTGGTGCGAGGGTCTCCTCGCCAACATCCAAGCTCAGCTGAGAAAGTGTCGGCGTGGGGAGCTCAAGTAGTTTGGATACAGATCGATCATAGTATCGTTCCTCTTGGAGCGGGTTCCTCTCTTGCGTCCGCAGGTGGTACTGGATGACAGGGATCTGAGAGATCCTCACATGCTCAGGTGGGTAGAGGTGATGACCTGCCATGGTGGGGGTCCCATCATTAGTTTTGGTCCCGAGTTCTTTAGCTGGCTGGAAGGCCAGTTACTTATGGTCAAAGAATTTCCATACAGTGGCACGGACTTTCGAGAGGATCCCAACTTGGTGCTGTCATAGGGTGCAACATGGGGTGATATCAGTAAGAGCAAAACCCTTGTATTTTTTAGTTTTGTGAATTATATTATTTTTTTGATATAGTGCTGACAAGTGCATAATATGTGTGTGCAGATGTGGGCCCAGTGCGACCAGTAGGTCTCTCCCTTTTGACGAGGAGAGACAGAGGTGGGGAGGCAGTGGTTCCTGCAAGTGCTCATCCTGCCATCGAGGAGATGGAGGAGGTGTACCGGAACCTATCCAGGATAACTGTGGAGGTACCAGAGCTAGCCATCAATGACCTACCGAGGCCCATGCAGAGATTTTGGGTTGGAGCATCCGTGTGCTTCAACTCCTTACTCCGCAAGGTGGCTTGTACTGTAGACTGCTTTCTCACCCAGCGTCAAAGAGCTGTTAGAGCTAGGGGTGTACGGGTTAGGCGTCCAACCTGATTGCACTTTTAGACTTGTACTGAGAGCTTAGAGGCCTCAGATTTTTGTACTTACTGAAAGCTATGATGCTTTAGATTTTTGTAGAGACTCGCTGAAAGCCATCGTGCTTCATATTTTGTACCAGCACTACTTTTGAGCGATATATATATATATACATTATCGACGGTTTATACATTATGTGTTCTTCAAATGATTAGTGATGTGATCTTGTTTATATGTTTGCTTCTATACATTATATTTACATGTCGTGAATGCTTTTACATATTATGAGTATTATGTATGTGCAATGTACCAATCCATAATGAAATTGGACATTGAGTCAGCAACTGTGTTTAACTCTCGTGGAATGTGCAGGTATTGAATAGATTCAAATGACCTTTCTAGGAGACGTACTCGTCTAAAGAGACAGAGTAAGATGGGATCGCAGATGGCGTAGACCCGGTTAAGATGAGAAACCACTAATTGAGAATCCATGTGGATGACAATGTGGTTCATACCCAAGGAAATGGCATCAGCTAGGGTTCCGATTATTGCTTGATATTCTGCGGCATTTGTTGGTCGCAAACCCTAGGCAACTTCCTCCTGAGCTAATGAGCTCACCTGTTGGGGAATATAGTACCCAGGCTGCCAAAGCAAGGTGATGGGTATGCCGGCTGGTGCCATCCACGAATCCATAGCACGATGCCATCTGCACACGTAGACAGAACATGGTATGAGAAGCGGAAACAAAATCAAAAGACACTCGAAAAGAAATGCGTCACACCACACAAAAACACGCCATGTACAGTTTATACAAGCAAGTCTATGCATGAGAGATCAAGCGTAGTATCTCTTCAGGTAAATCCCATTGCGGGGTTCACCTAAAGAGATTTCATTATAATCTTCAAGCTCATAGGCACCTTTTTCCAACACACGTTTTATAACGTAGGGTCCATGCCACATGGACTCGAACTTTCCTGCTCCTAGTTTATCGTGTTTCTGGTCATAAGTGAGGACCAGATCACCCTCGTTAAAGATATGAGGTTCAATTGACTTATCTTATTGGGCCTTGATGCGTTTCTTATGCGCTTCATTAGTGAGAGCGGCATCTCAGTGAGACTCGTCAAGCTTTGCTAAGTGCAAGAGACTTTCTTCCTCAGCAGTTGTGTTAGGAAGAAGTTTGACCGCGAGCTGTAAAGATAGGATTTCACACTCTATCAGTAGAACAACCTCCAATCTAGAACCGTTGGGCGAGGTAGGCTTACAGTGCATAAAATCGATGCCCCATTTTGCAAATGGGCCAACGACAATAATCGGATGTAGTGGGGCGGGATGAGTGCGCTTCTTCGTGTGGAAGTGTTGGAAAGGAGGACATTTTTTAACGGCCTCAATACAATCTTTGAAGATAGTAAGCCAGTAATGTCCTATCCGTAAAATCTTCTGGGCTATAGCCATCCCAAAGAGATGACCGCCACATGCCCTAGCGTGACAGTCATTCAGAACGCATTCAGCCTCATCATGAGTGAGACAATGTTGAAGGATTGAATTGATGCCACGACGATACAAAGTATCATTGATGATTAAACAATACTTTGCATGGTGATGAATCTTACGACGATCGTCACGAGAAATTTGAGGATCGAAGCATTGGGTTTGAAGATACAACAAAATATCTCCATACTAGGGGTTAGTCGTACTGATGAGAAACAATGATTCATCCAAAAATGAATCATTGTGCTCAACTTCTACATCAGAACGGGGAAGGTCGCAAATGAGCTCAGCAAACACCAAAGACTTCTTAGACTTGGCTTTCTCGAAAAGAAGATCGAATTCTTGCAGTATCACGATCCAGCGTGAATACTTGCCCCCAAGCACCTGACGTGTCAGTACATGGTACATGGGGTTTGAGTTGGTGATGATGGTGGTGGTGCGGAGCAAGATGTAGTGACGAAACTTTTGGACGGCAATGACTACCACGAAAGCAAGTTTTTCGACATGTGAATATCTAGTTTTAGCGTCAGCTAGACCCTTACTTGCATAGTAGATCACATGTTCCTGAGCGTTTTGATCCTCTTGTACCAAGACCATGGCGATAGTGGTAGCAGAAGCAGTGAGATATAAGATGTAATCTCGATAATAATTAGGCGGTTGGAGCACGGGGGCATGCGTGATGGCATGTTTGATACTGTCGAAGGATTTTTGAGCTTGATCATCCCAAATGAATGGGACGTCCTTCATAAGAAGTCTCATATAACCTTGAGTCTTCTCCATGAAATTGCACACAAAACGTCTTAAATAAGTCGCCTTCCCTTGGAGACTTTGAAGTTCCGTAACATTAGTCGGGGGTGGTAGGTTGATGATGGCCTCCACCTTTAAGGGATCAATGCGGATCCCATCCTTTGAAACGATAAATCCTAAGAGGTGTCCAGACTCAATGCAAAACATACACTTGTGAGGATTCAGACGGATATTGTACCATCTGCATCTGAGAAAAATGGTCGTCAGATGATCAATGTGGAACTCGCGTTGCTTTGAATGAGCAGGGAGATCGTCTAAGTAGGGTTCCACAAAGTCCTTAATATCGTCGAAGGCGTACAACATCGCCAGCTGAAACGTGGCACCAGCATTTTTAAGGCCAAATGGGAGCTTGCGATAAGCTAATGTACCCCATGGGTAGATGAAAGCCATCTTATGTTGGTCGTTTGGGTTGATCTCGATTTGGTTGTAACCAGAAAATCCATCCATGAATGAGAAGATGATGCTTCCGGCACAGTTGTCGATGATCTGGTCGATGAAGGGGGTCAGGTAGTTGTCTTTTGGACAAGCCCGATTAAGGTCCCAATAATCGACACAGACGCGAATGGTGCCCTATTTTTTGTTCACAGGAACGACATTTGAGACCCAATCTGCAATGGGACAGGATAAATAAAGCCGGCCTTTGAGAGCTTTTCAATTTCTGCCTTTATTGCCGTAGTATTTAGGGGGTGTACCGGTCGCAACTTTTGACGTACAGGTTTGATGTCGGGATAGGTTTTTATTTCATGAGAAACAATTGCAGGGTCTATCCCAGGAATCTCCTCATAGGACCAAGCAAACATGTCTCGAAATTGCTTGAACAAGGCCATGCTAACATCGATTTCTTCAAAGGAACACTTCTGGCCTATGCGAATGTGTTCCACTATACCAGGTTTCATCTAGATGTCTACCGGGGTGGTTGGCTCAATGTTTCCCAAGTTGCCCTCCATGTCCATAAGACATGTAAGGATGGGGGACTGAGGGGATGGGTAGATATCTGGTGAAAAGAGGGTATGGATGTTGTTCTCTATGTATTCCAAAGGAGGAAGAAATGATGACCTATGATGGATATCATCCCATGAACTGTCGTCAACATTCATTACTTCCATGATGGACTCGTCTGAATGAAAAGTCCGAAGTAAGAGATCAAGTAGAGAGGATGTCCGTTGTAGAGAACAAGATGGAGAGGCCATGGTTAAATGGTCCTCCGAAGCTGATTGGATAGCCTCATAAATGCATTCAGTGGGTGAAAGAGGCATCATATCTCCAAGAAGGTGTGTGGTGGCTTCATCCGGTACAAGCCAATCATCGTTTGAGTGAGATAAAATCTCAGTAGAGATCATGTGCATCGTAGCAACATGATTAGGGGGGTCCGTGGTTGGAAAAATGCCCATGAGAGATGAATCTTTCAATAGGCCAACCCCTACACTCTCATACTGTTTTGACATCTATCCAATGGAAGGAACATGGTCACTAAGATGAGTAGTGGTGTCCGGTGTACAAAAATCTAACTGGTCGATAGTAACAATTCGTCCTTGGTGGGGGAACTGTACTATGCAGAAGACTGAAGAGGTTACCGTCTGCATGGTATAAAACCAATTGCGACCAAGCAAGAGATTATAATCTAACGGGGCTGAGACCAGTTCCACATTAATGGATACGGTCTTTCTACCCAACTCAACTGCAAGAGCTTGTAAGAGCCCATGAGGTTGAAAGCCACGCCCGTCGAATGCTTTCAACGTGGTAGGAGAATGATTCAATTCGGGGGAGCCAATGGCTCTCCAACAAGTAATGGACATGACAAAAGTGGAGGCTCCTTTGTCCAAAAGAGTGCAATGGACAATCTTCCCAGCAAGGTTCGCAGTAACCTGGAATGCGAGCTGGTGTGAGAGCCTCGGCTTAAGGTTGTCAAGTCGGAACATGATGGTGTTCAAGGAATCCAGGTCAACTGCACCAATAGCTGCAAGGAGAGTTTTTCGTTGATTGGGACAATTCTACAAAACTTCCAAGGTAGACATGGCGCAAGGAGCTTGTGCCAAGTCCTCTACGATATTGTAATTCTGTGCCGTACGAGCTTTAGGATTGAAAATAGCTTTTCAAATCGTACTCTTGGGCGGACACAATATCGAATCTAAGGAGGGTCTCTCTATGGTGAGAGAGGTTGATGGTACAGTGACATCAAATAAAGAGTCGGAAGCTTTTTCAACATTACTTCTGGTGGGTTCCTTCAAAGGGATATGTTCATAAGATCGCGAGCGAGTAGTTAAATTGATCACCTCGTTACGCAACATGAGAACATGCGTGGTAGTGGATGGTTCCCCCTGGGCTGGGGGGGTTTGAGCAATCATCTGCTGGTTTTGAGCAGGAAACTGATCGTTGATGACTGCGGGAGTCGGTTTTCCCCTAAGAAACTTTTGCACTTCGTATCTATGGGGACACTCTTTGGAGAAATGGTCTTCTCCACACAATAAGCAAGGATAATTCAGTTTCCTTTTCTACTTAGTATCGTCAGGAGTGCTCTTCGTTTCCTGCTGGGAAGAAGACTTTTTGGGTTTCCCCTTGTTTCTCTTTTTGCCATTAAACTTCTGAGATGAAGCTGATTGAACAGAATTCACCTCTTCAGTTGTAGCAGGAGCAGCGGACTTGGCGGTGCTGTGTCCAGCCGGAGTTGGGTTGGATGATCCAACGGTGCTAACATCAGGCTGGGTGTTAAGGGAACCTATGATCCCGTCAGCTTGGGTTCCCTTATGTGGTTTCTTGGGATCGTTAACATCCCGGGTTGTGTCAGGAAAAATATTGAACAGAGTGCCAGACTGAGTGTATACCAGGTCTAACAGATGAGCACTTGCGATGGCTTGTTCTTCAGTGATAGCACCTCGCATGGAAACATATTTTGCTATGGTGGGAATGACCGATTTAGTAAACCAGTCTGCTAGGAGCTGATCTGGAATGGGAGCTTTAATGAGATCTTGTCTCCTTCGCCACTCGTGGATATGATCCGAAATGTGAGTGGCGGTATTGTGACGGAGTGAGGTTAAAAGCTCAGTACCAGTCTCATACCGTATAGGCAGTTGGAAATGCGTCAAAAAGTTCATAGCAAGAGAGCCAAAATCAGGAAAAGAGTGCGGTGGCAATTCAATGTACCACTTGGTAGCCGAACCGGTGAGAGTCCTTTGGAACAGTCTAAGACAAATTGAATCATCCATTAAGAAATTAGATGAACACCATAAGTGGTATGTCATCATGTGGTTCTTGGGGTCTTCACCTGGCTTGCCATCAAACTTGGGGATATCAAATGAAAGTTTCACCGGAATCGGTGGCCAGTTAGATCCATGGAAAATAGGATCGTTGGTTAAATGAGAGAGGTCAGGTAGGTCCAAAGTAGCTAGAAAGGGCAGCTATGGATTAGGCTGCGCATATTGATAATACAGATATGGCGTGTAAGGACTAAACTGACCGTAAGGTGTACCAGGATAAAACTGACCGTAGGGGGGTGTGCCACCCGGACCGTAAGGAGGTCCGCCACCATAAGGTGGTCAGTTCCAATAGGGTGGGGGTCCACCTCCGGAATAAGGTGGCCCACCACCGCCTCCACCTGGAGGGGGTGGTAGACCACTTCCGTTGTCAGATGGATGGGGGCCCCCACCGCCTCTACTGCCGGAAGGATGAGGGTTTCCACCATCACCGCCACCACCATAATAATTAGGTCTTCCACCACCTCCTCCTGGAGGTGGTGGTGGACCACAGCCGCCACCCAAAGGGAAATTTCCTCCTCCACCATGATAGGGTGGTCCATCGCTGCCTCCGCCCGGAGGAGGTGGTGGACCATTCCCGCCACCGTCGGAGGTGTGAGGGGTGTTGTAGGTAAAATGAGGTGGGCCTCCACCAACGTTAGGTGGTGGCCCGTCGCCTCCAACAGGAGGTGGGGGAGGACCGATCGGGGGTGGTGGCACTTGAGGGATAGTCGTTTGGGGTCGGTGTTGCAACACAGGTTGTTTCCCCCACAGAGTGTATGGATTCCCGGGATAAGTTATCCCGTATGGCGCGTTTCCTGGATTAGGTTTGCCTGACACAGGGTTAACAGAACCTGGATACGCTTGACTCCATGAGGGTTGGGTTACATTTGATGGCCGTCCAACATGAGATAATCTCGTGGTGGACGGTCTAGTGGGTTGGGAAGGTTCAATCGAAGGTCCGTTGGGGACTCCACCACCTGCGTTCTGGTTAGGAAACGGGGGTTACCCCCCAGCCACAATAGGATGACCACTATTCAAAGGTTGAACCAATGTGGGTTGTTGACTAGCTACCATGGTAATGACATTACCAATAAGATAATTCGTAGGAATGGAATACCCTCCCATCGAATTTTGAGGTGGGGGAGGAACTGGTAAAGTAACCGTGGTAGTGACAGGTGTGTTGGACAATTGTCCTTCCACTGGTTGGTTCACTTGAGCTGCAGGACTGGACTCCTGCGAGGGTTGACCAGCCTCATTAGTGGTCACATGGTGGGGTGCTTCAGGTGATCCAAAAGATATCAAATGAACTGGGATGGGTTAGTAAGGGGGTAACGATGGGTCTTCAACCCGTTGTTGGAGACTTGACTGCCGACACTCTTCAGCCATGTAGCGAAAGTGAGCCAATTGGCCACGGAAGTAGGCTAAAGTGTCTTCTAGAGTAGTCTCACTAGGTGAGGATGAGGTGGCAAAATGAGCCACTGGAAGGTCTATAGAAGATGTCCAATAAGCTGCTGAAGGACCAACAGCCACAGCAAGGTCGTCCTGGGGTTGGTTTATCCATTCCAACGATCCAGGTTCTCCCGAGATGACGGGAGGAAGGTTTTGAGAAGTGGGGGTGTGTGCTTCTTCATCTTGCGTGGGATGAGAAGCAGGTGAATCTGGTGGAAACAAAAGTCCACCAACATTCAAGGTGGGGTTCCCTACTTTAGTGACTATGACCGCATTACGCTGATCCATTCTTACCCTCGAAATAAGCTCCGGATTAAGGGGAAATTCGGGTGGCAAGTTCAAGATCCTACGAGACCTTCTCCAGGGAAAATCCGCCAGAGTATTAGGAAAATCAGCCAAAAAAAGGTCGAAACAACGTTTCTCCTAAAAGTATACTAAAAGAAAAGCAGTCCAAGAAACCTACTCAAACTAAGGCAACAAGAAAACTTATGTGACAGAGTGGATTCAAAAGTCTGGAACCTCACGGGATTATCAAGGCATTGTAAACTGCGATATACTGTAGGGTGCAACAATATGAAACAACAAGGAGGATTGGGACCGTACCCTTGCTTGCATACCCAATTACCTGGACAGTACATGCGTGCTAATCTCCCCGAGTGTTGTTCTCGGTGTATTGCTTTGCCAAGACGGAAAAATGGTGAACTCGGTTGGTTTCAGGAATCCTAATGGTGTCTCCCGATATACGCAAGGTACGTGGGAGCTCAAATCCATAGTGGTTCTGTCTAATGCACAACCGTTGGCGTGATACCTTCCGATATACGTGTCGAGTATGTGATACACCCTTCGATATATGCCAAGTACAGATTATGGTACTTGGTGGGTACGTGAAGGAGCTCGATATACCGATGTATGTGGAAGAATACAATACCCCCGGACTACAGTGCTGGCAAGTAACGACAGCTGCCACGTTTAACGATGCCGGAACACGTCTCTAACTTACGCACAAGTTATTAAAATTTTTACCTAGTTCTACCGTTAATTTTATCTTGGACGGTTAGGTGAATGCATGAGGTGAGTACATAATCAAAAACAAAATGCAAGCTCTAGCTACATGCACGAAATATTATTTTCTTTCGATGAATTCTACCTATGGTAAGGAGAAAGCTTTTTCCAATGGTATTTCCATAACAAACTCAATGCAACACAATTCCCAATGAAAACAAATTTTACAATGAAAGTACTCTTTTCTTTTTCAACGAAACACACAAACGTACACAACACTACTATCCAAATCAAAGTATTTTTTCTTTTCTTTTCTTTTTCAAATCAAAAGAACACTAAGTAATGAAATGAGAGGATTCTGAAACGGAAAATCCAAGCTTTTCACTTTCTCTTTTCAATGATCTAAAGGCAACAAAATAAAAAAATGCACCTATCTTTCCCTAGCATGGAAACAACTTTTGAAAAAAAATGAAATGTACTAGAGCTTTTCAAGAAGATGAATAATTCATAATTCAATAAAAGCACAATCAATCATATTTCCATTCATCTTTTCCAAAACATTCCAATGCACAATGATCTTTCTTCAATAACTCTGTGAGAAATAATGGGAGAGAAGCACTTTTAATCTTTCAACGGATGTATCAAAGCAATAAACTTGAAGACAACTTTGCTTTCAGATCTAAATGACTGAAAAGAAAATGCTACTCGCAGCATTCATACACTCAGAAAACTCAAGAAAAGACAACTACTCAATCCAAGTGGAAAAGACACTCTTAACTCAAAATCAAGCAGCAGCAAGCAAACTAAGCAAGCAAAGCTCAAAACAAATGTAAATGAGGTCTAGAAGGTGATCCAATGCACTAATCAGATCATGGATGGAAGGAAGGGAATGCAAGAATGAATGGATGAAGGTGGAGGAAACAAAAGTATCCACCACTATCGGTTTCAAGCTTGTCCAAGACGGAACCCAAAGTCAATCCAAACAAACCAAACTCTCGACACACAAATCAAAATGGGATCTCTGGCTGGATGTTGCAGCACAGAGGGAGTTCATACATCAAAACAAGGCTCAGACTGTCAAACAAGAGGATGGATTCCTGTATGCTAAGTCTCGACAAATCTGCACACTCTGTCTTTGCAAACAGTGCGACATCGCAAGTTACCTGCATGAGATATGCGATGATGTCGCAGTCTACTAATGCACAGGACACGACGAGCAAGTAACAGTCAAAGGACAAAGACTCAGAAAAACACAGTGTCGCTCTATTTTCACTGCCTAGGTGCGACAGGTGAGTTCTAGATTCAAAAATGAATCAGATCTCCTAATAATGAACCACCAACAGGTTTTAAACTGAGTTGTATAAACTCAAAGGAAGAATATTAGGATCTTCAATGTGAAGATCTGACAATGGAATCAATCCTAAGAAGGAAAATGGAAAAAGAAATGACAACAAGGCTTGTGTCAAGTAATCAACTGAAAATGACTCATATTAACGATCACTAAACAAGAATAATCCCCAGTATGGTTGCCAGATCTGTTATCGGACAATCCACTCGATCGAAGGCGAGCCGGATCTCCCTAGCTCAATGTGAGTCTAGAACAAATAGAACATACTACAAACATGTTTCCTAGATCTACTTAAGGATCAAGTGCTAGATGTCTTACCTCTTTGATTCGCTATCCTTTCTCCTGAATGTTGCTCCACGTCCCACGGTCATCAGATCCAAGCTGCAAGACCTATCAAGACACAGAAAAGAGAAACAAGTAAAGAGCATCTATACAATAAGAGATCTATGTAAATAGTTAAGCAGGTAAACAACACAACATCATTACACATAAGAATGATATTGGTGGAAAGCATTTGTATTACTGCAAATAGAGGAGTACATGATAGAGATATAGAACTACAACCAATGACTTAACGTAGCATCCTTTCTCCACACAAGCCAATTGCCAATCCCTTCCAAGGAAGCATGAATTCTCCAAGAGGTGAGTGAAGGTGTCCTAAGAGAGATTTCACCAGCATGTAGATACCATAGTCTTCCTCCCTTTGGTATGGGAGTGAGCCTCGTTTATATAGGACTAAGTGGATGAGGTTATGGATAGGATAGGTTGAGAGATGGTAGGAGAGAGATAGGGGATCTTCCCAATGAGTTAGGGGTTGTGTACCATCTCTCCAAGAGATCAGGGATAAGCCCCCAAATGGGAAAGCTTCGAGAAAGATCTCGAATAGGCTATATTTTCCCATTAACAGACCTCATCGCACCTTGCTATGGAGAAACCTGCGACGTCGCATGTTGCTAGTGTGCAACCTGCGATGACCTCTCAAAAGGTTGTACAAACTGAGTACAAATCATCTCAAATGAATACTTGGTCCAGATGACTTCAGGGATGTATACACTAAATCATGATGATGGGTAGATTTTAGGTGTAATAGTTAGAGATGTGTTTCGGAGTCATTAAGCGTGGAAGCTGTCATTATTTTCCAGCATTGTATCCCAGGGATATTGTAGTCTTACACATACTTATCAGTATATCGAAGCTCTTTCACATACCCACCAAGTACTATGTGTACTTGGCGTATATTGAAAGGTGTTTCACGTACTCAGTAGTATATCAGAAGGTCTCTTGCCGAATGGTTATGCATTAGACAACACCACTACGGATTTGAGCTCCCACGTACCTTGAGTATATCGAGAGACACCATTAGGAATCCTGAAACCATCTAAGCTATCCATTTGGTTGTCTTAACATTGCAATACACCAAGAACAACACTCGGGGAGATTACTACGCACGTATTGTCCAGGTAGTCGGGTATTCAGGCAATGGTATGGTCCTAATACTCCTGGTCGCATTTTACTGTTGGACCCTGTGGTATATAGCGATTTGTGATGTTTTGAAAATCCTGTGAGGTTCCTAACTCTTTATCCACTCCTTTCACAAGTTTGCCTGTTGCTTTTATTTTTGAGTAGCATTTCTTGTGTGTGGTAATTAGATGGACTTAACGAGTTGAGATATGGAAACCTCTTTTGGGACCACCAATCAAGAGGCCCCTTTTCAAGGGGTACCTTTTTCCTTTCCTCCCGTTGGAGATATTGGTCCTCCCTTTATTGCCACTTTAAACCTTCCTGGATTAACCATAGGATTACCAGTATGGTTATTCAACCCAGTGATTCCGGTTGTTCCCACTGTATCATATGCTAACTCTCCACCACGAGAGGGTCTATCCCAAAATAATCCTTCCCCTTCTTCCTTAGATGCATCTTCTTCCATTTCTTCTTCCTCGCCTGACCAAAGCAGTAATGTTAGTAATCAGGAGGATAAGAAGAAGAAGAAAAGGAAGATAAAGAACAAGAAGGATAAGAAAGAGACCAAGCATCAACCATCCACCTCTGATGGCACTCATTCTATGCAAACACCTCGTAAACCCAAGTTCCCTTGCAAGCTTTGCAAGGGTGACCACCTTCTCAAGGATTGTCCCAGTCTTTCCCGTGTGTCATAAGTGTGGTCTAAAAATCCCAAACTGCTTGTATCATCAACCTCTCACCATCATGTTGATGACACTCCCTCGACCAGTGACCCATTGGTGAAGGGTCAGAAGGGTAAAGTCCTATAATATCCTTGTTTTATATGAAAGGGTATGCACCATACTTTCCTTTGTCCAAGCATGGATGAAGCTTCACGATGGTTGGAATATATTACTAGTCCTCAACAAGTGCTTCCAACAAGTGATAGTAAGTTGTCCCTCGACCCCCCGCTGGTTGGCCAGGTGATCAATTCAGTTTCATCTGTAATTGATCCCACTCTTCCTTCTGAGAGTGAAGTGATTGAGTCACTGTCATCTCCACTCGGTCCCACTCTTCTATCAGAGAGGGTTCAGACTGCAACTGTCACCTTGACACAGTATTCATCTCATCCTACTCTCCCCAATGAGAGTGGATTGATAACCATTGATGTTTTTCTAGTCAGTTTCGATCATGGGGGGCAAGAGTCTGTTTCCACGGGACCCCCTCCAAGTACTAGGTTATTTCATTTGATTGGAATAGTCTAGAAAAATATCCTCTCCCCTCAGATGTTCCTTTCCAGATATCTGTAGGTGTTGCCGATAAGGAAATCTTTTGCACTATAGTTGACGAGGGAGATTCTGTTAGTATTTTATCCTCAACTGCTTGGCAAGCTATAAGGTCTCCTCAGCGTGTGCCGGTTATCGGCCAGATTTTGGCTTTTACTAGAAGGCCTACAGGACCTTTAGGGATTCTTCTACAGTTACCTGTCACGTTGAGAGGTAAAACTGTTTATGTTGATGTCATGGTTGTCCAAGGTCCTTTAGATTTCAATCTACTCCTTGGACTTGATTATGTCTATGCTCTGAAATCCGTAGTGTCCACACTCTTTCGAGTAATGTATTTCCCCTATGATGGGAGGATTGTGACCATTGATCATCTTTCCTTCGTGACACCCAATCATCGTATGATTTCCATTCAACAAACTTCCTTGAACGTTCCACATGTACTAGTGGTTTCTTCCCCTTAAGCAGGAAGGGCATATCTCCAGCCTCTGGACATCATGCTGGAGGGCACACTACCAACCTATGGATAGGTGCCAATAGTTTGAGCAGAACCTTTGGCTTCAAGCTCGTTAAAAAATGAAACCAGTAGCGAGCAGAGTTTACCTTTGGCTTCAAGCTCGCTAAAAAATGAAACCAGTAGTTTGAGTAGAGTTTACCTTTGGCTTCAAGCTCAATAAAAAATGAAACCAGTAGTTTGAGCAAAGTTTACCTTTGGTTTCAAGGTTGCATAAAAATGAAACCAGCTTCATTGAGCATAGTTCCCTTTGTGTGTCGAACTCGTTAAAAAATGAAACAGGTTCCCATAAGCACAGAGTAGTCTTTGATTCCAAGCTCGTTAAAAAATGGAATAGACCCCGTAAGCATAGTTTACCTTTGGTTTCAAGCTTACATAAAAATGAGACCAACTTCATAAGTAGAGTTTGCCTTTGGCTTCAAGCTCTTTCAAAAATGAAACAGGTCCTATGAGCATAGTTCTTTTCCTGTGTCAAGCTTGTTAAAAAATGAAACAACTCCTTTCCCTTTGAGTTGAGTCTTCTCGTAGAATTAGTACATGAACCTTCTTTCCATCCGCCTATGCCTCAGGCGAATGCAATGAAGCTTGGGGGGCATGTCTTCAACCTCTGGAAGTTACGTCGAAGTCAACTCGATCGCCTTTCCACATCATGTTGGAGCTAAGTCACTTACTTCTAGCAATCATGTTGGGGGCATGTACCAACCTTTGGATATCATGATGGGAAGAGTCCACCAATGGGAACTGTTATCACCTAAACTGTAGTTACCCCTATGGAAGGATCCAGTCATGGATGGCAATAGGGAAGGGCAACTTGTAAGGTGCAACCACGATCACCTCGACCTCCAATGTATATGGTTGTCACGCCAGTCGAGGCAACCTTCACTTTATGTTATCTAGCCCAGACAACAAAGGGGGAGACCCGATCTACTCCCGACAGGAGAGATCAAAACCAATACACCAAATCAGGGTATTTCTAAGTGAAGTTAGGTGTATGGTTTATCCTAGACCTAAGGATGAAGTCACAAGCCAAGTGAGGGGTTCAAGAGATATAGCTTTGGTTTATAGTTGATGTGAAAGTGACTTACAATGTTTGAAGTGAGATCTAGGATGAGTGTACTAGGTCAATGTCAAAAGATCCACTGCCTTGGGAACTGTGTCCAATGCAGG
Organism: Larix kaempferi; assembly: GCA_027924585.1. Lineage (NCBI taxonomy): Eukaryota > Viridiplantae > Streptophyta > Pinopsida > Pinales > Pinaceae > Larix > Larix kaempferi. Next base: position 2,615,134 of record BSBM01001035.1, read on the forward strand.
ATAGTTTTAAGGGATGTATTGGGGCTAACTAGTACATAAGACAAGCTTGACCATGATTCATGATAGTTTTAAGGGTATAGTTCACCATGCAGAAGTCAAACCACAAGTCAATCCAACAATCTAGGAAAGTTGGGTTGTCTTGGAGATAAACCAGTGCCTTGGGAATTGGGAAGTGGAGTCAAAGTGGGGTTGACTTATGGTTTAGGACTCCTACAACATGAGATAAGTGGACAGTATAGGCCTTGATGGATAAATGTGTCTAGATCTAGGTTTGACCCAAGTGGACCACAATCCCTAAAAACAAGGAATGCAATCCCCAAGGCAAGATTTGACAAAGTGACAGTCTAGACCTAGGTTTTGAATTATTCTGAATCCGGATCTGCAAAAATCTCAAGTACCCAGTTCCTCGAAGTGAGTGAACTCACTTCTCCAAGGTGGTGCGACTTTCCCTAAGGAAGCTTAAATCGGGGTTTAGGTGGGTCAAATCATGTCGGATGGCATCCAAACTTTAGATCCGGGTAGATCAGTCAAGTAGGGGTATGGATCTATAATTTCGTGGCAATCCACCGGTTAGATCTTTGTAGATCTGAGTTTAAGTGTTCCAAGTGGTCCAAAATGGGGATAAAATCCCTTAAAATGTGGAATGGGGCCCACAAGGTGAATTTCAAGAAAGGGACAACCTGGGTGTATGTTGTTTGATGTGTAGATGTCAAATCAAGTGGAATCTCAAACACCCATCGCTTAGATCTAGGTCAACCTGCTCAAATGGTGAAGTGCGCCTTCCTTGGGAGAAGCTAGGTTGGCTTGGGAGAGGGGTCAAACGGAAGCCAATCCTCACCAAACTATAGATCCGGGATGCCGTGGATGCTATAGAGGTGGGTTTTCAAAATCATGCCCAACAACCCACTAGATCTCAGTAGATCTAAGAAAATGCAAAATTGGGGTTTTAATTAATTAGGGTTTTAAGAGTTTTTGACAATTGGATAGACTATGGAGATAGAACTTACCTTGAGATCATACCTGAATGATGTGGTTGAGATGCCTTGATGTTGAGGAAGATTCCCGCAGAGATCAAATGAGAGATTGTTGATTTGCTTGCCAATTTGATGCCCAAGTCCACAAGTGCGCCTTCCTCTACCTGTCAAACCAAGGAATGAAATTCAATCAGTAAGATCAAGTATGGAAGAAATACAAGAGAAATGCAAATAGTAACATGAAATAGAAGGTCCTGGGACAGTAATACTCCCTGTTACCAACGAAGAGCTCCAAAGAAGAAGTAGGGAGAGTCTTCCCCTACCAATACCTCCTCCTTCAAGCAAATCGGCCTCCACCTGTAGATGCAAAAATCGTGGTACAATAGATATGGCAAACAAGATCTCCAATAACTCAGTGCAAAGGAAGAACCAACGAACGAACACCAAAAACATTCACCACAACATTGGAGATAGATGCAATAATAATTTTCTATTCCAATAATCCAGAGCCAAAAGTCCCTTTACAATGAGAGGCTCTCTCCTTTAAATAGGAAGGAGAGGCACCAAAACCCTAACCACTTTTTGAATGAGTGGCTAAGATTAAAAGATACAAATGTCTAATCAATGGTTGAGATGAGCTCAACAACATAATACATGGATCACACATAAAATATAACATAAGTGGACAAAGTCGCCCTAGGAGAGGGGAATCCCACCAAATCATGATGACAAAATATCATAAGAGGCTCATGGTGGGTCCAAGGGGTAATTTTATCCCTCCTTGGTCAATCCCCATGGCACAATAACCAATAAACAATCATGAAAGTACCAAATCGTGCCTCCAAGGTGAAGTAGTGTATCTCCAAGGTGAAGTCGTGGTCCTCAAAGACCTCAAAAAATCCACAGAAAGTGCCATAAGTGATGGATGCGGGCCCCGATGAAGCTGAAACTGCAGGAGGAGGTGTGGAAGGTCCCGATCTATCATCACTGATCATCCCATGTCATAACTTTGCCTCAGTAGCCCAAATCGATTTCCTCAATAGCCATTTCTACCAATCCTGAAATGCCTCGGGAAACGTGAAACTGCCCAAACTGCCTCCTGGAGTGATGGCGCTGTCAAGGTGAGGGTGCCAATGTGTCCGGGAGGGGGGTAATATGGTAAAAACAAGTGGCTGGACCACCCCCTCCATCATCAGCGCCCTAGGTCATCCGGATAAAAGTCATCTCTGCTCCGACAAGGCCTCCAACAGGCCAAAACTGCACTAGGACAGCCTACTGAGGCTAAATCATCACTGTAAGTGCCCGGAACTGAAAACAAACTGTCCCATTGGACTCAGAAGGTCCAAATCTATCCAAGATGTGTACTCATATACTATATGAGTCTCTGCATGATCAAAATAAATATCCAATATACCGGAACAGGGCCAATAATAATGCGCTGTATATATACAAACACTGCTGTAACCCCAGAATCATCATCATACCCTGTAGCTGCTGCATAGAATCATCCTGTATGTGTACATAGACCATATATCATCTATCCATATCATCATAAGGTCCAATATCTCATGTCCCATGGTCCTCCATGGTCAAACTAGGTCTAACCAAGACCAAATACAACTCAGACTTATCATCAATAGCTGCTGCAAGGTGTCAAGGTTAATACATGCTTTACAATTTATTCAAATAGCTTCTATAACACAGAGTAATCATGACTGGCGATCTAAATCCAAATATATAGTGTCGTTAGTTATTATCATTACTCAGACTAGACTTTCAGGATCATACTCACTTCATAGTTGTGATCAATTTGCTAGTGAAGGGTGAGGGCTGACATAAATGGCTAGGCTAAGGGATGACTTGACTATCTTGACTTTGTGACACTTTGGCAAGGGAAAGGGAATACACACCATAGGATCGGGTCTCCCCCTTTGTTGTCTGGGCTAGATAACATAAAGTGAAGGTTGCCTCGACTGGCGTGACAACCATATATTGGAGGTCGAGGTGATCGTGGTTGCACCTTTTGAGTTGCCCTTCCCTATTGCCATCCATGACTGGATCCATCCATAGGGGTAACTACATCTTAGGTGATAACATTTTGGCGCCGTTGCCGGGGAGGCAATAGCTTACCCTAGTCCTTCCTGCATATACAACGACACATATCTTGGTAGAAGAGTTAAATCTACCTGGCGACTCCCAATCGTGACTCCGCTGAGGAGCGAACTCATTTACATCCCTATAAACAGATCTTATCGTTATCTAGAACCCATGGGGTGTATCATTTTGTTTTCAAGTTCTTAAATTTCAAAATAAATATAAAAATATAAAAAAAAAAAAAAAAATTATTATCCATGGCTGCTTCTGAGCGACCTAGAACTTTCGGTCGTTTAAAAGCCTTTGACTTCTCTAAAATTTATGGGGCACCTCATCCTATGCCAAACAATTTTAATCAAAGATTACCTCGTTTCAATGGAAGTGATGGTGTTTCAATTATAAATCATTTGTATGATCTCTGGTATTATATGGATAGTTTGGGAACAACTGAGGAGGATGTTCTAATGAGGGCTCTGGGTTCATCTCTAGAGGGAAATGCTCGGATATGGTTTGATTATCTAGCACCGGGATCCATCACCGGGTATGACATGTTCCAACAGTTGCTAGTAAGTCAATGGAAAGAAACAATTGGTGAATCTATGGAAGGGCAATCAGACGATGAATGTGTTGATGAAAATCAACTTGATGAAGATGATGAATATTATGATAATGAGTTAACTAACGATTGTTCTTATCAAAGTAATTCCTCTTCTCCTGAACCAATTGAGTCTCATGATGAGGTAATGTATGACACTGAACAAATTCCAACCCCTCAGGACTATTGCCTTAATATTGACATAAAAGGGGAACTTATGAAAATTTTATCATCATTACCTGAAGAAGTTTCAGACGAAGAGGATGATTCCAATGATTTCCATCAAGAAGCATCCATGGTTGAGTCTTCCATTAGTGAATCTTTTGAAAATATTTTTGAGATCCCTTTTCATAATCCTTGTGTAATTGATGATTTTTCTTACCATGACACTGAAGAAGAAAGTGGGGACAACAACCAAGTTTCTTTAGAAGCCAATGATCATCCTGTTTTTAGAGATCAATTTTATGAAAATGTTCAAATGGTTGTTAATCAATTGGTCAATGCTATTCCTGATAAATTATCGTCATATGAATTTAGTGATGAATCAATTGAAGAGAAGTCTCATGATGATGGGTTGGTGAATCAAACTAATCAAGAGTTTTCCTTAATCAAATCCTCAAATCAATATCTTAATGTTTATGGGAAGCTCGGAAATAATCCTTCACTTAACTCATCCAATGGTTATAATTTTTCCAATTCAATTTTTATTCAGGATTGTCTTTTTAAATTGTTGGGGTGGGGTGCTCGCAATAAGTTCTGTCCTTTTTCTAAAAAAATTGGGTCAATAAATTTTCAATCCGCCCCCCCCATCTAAATTTTCTAAGTCTACTTTGAATTTGTGGTCTAGTAAATCTTTGAATGTTGAAATTTTCAAACCAGAGTCTAGGTATTGTTGCATAAATGGAGATACAGAGTTTTATTTTCCCTTTCAGTTGTCTTTAACAAATAACATTCTTAAATCTTCTTGGTGGCTGGAAGGGGTATATGAAGATCAATTTCATCGATTTTCCATCCTTAAACAACAAGTGGGGCTAATCTCAATCTTAATTTTATTCCACAATTTATCCCTACTTGGTTTATGCATCATTCCTGGAGCTCTCAAAATTGAATATCCTGGTCAGGTAGATGAGGAAAGCATTTTGAAACAAGGGGAGTTAAATTTGTTACCACATCTTTTTCCTCCATATATTTTGAATAATAACTTGCACAATTTTTATGACCCTATCAATTCTTGGATGGAGGATGTTTGCAGTAATCAGTCTTTCCCTTTGCATGATTTCATTTTGCACCATTCAACTCCTTTCTCATTTTTTGAACAAGTCAGGAAAGTTGTGCTATCTATTTCATTAATCCTTAATCTAGTCTTGACTCGTTCTTTAAGCAAAAATCAAAGAAGAATTATTAACTTATTTGATGAATGGTTGCACTGGATTTATGATTTTACCTAACATTTGCGATGACTGGTTAGACTAGGGTAGGTAGGAAACCGAATAAGCCTACTTAGGCAGTAGTTAGTCTTTTCAGCCATTGAGTCTGGCACCTTTTAGTCTCTAAGCTCCTTTGTAAGCTCCTAGTTTAACTGAGTACCTGTCACTTTTTCTTTTCCTGCACAATAAAACTCAAATTTTGCAAATTATGTTAATTTACTTTCTGCATTTATATCTTATGCATTTATATTTCTAACATAGAGTAGATTTTATTTCAGTTGATTTTATTATTTTTCCCACACATTCGGCATGAGGTATTTTGTTTAGATGTTTGTGAATGCAGAAAATAGGTTGCAAAAATAAAAGCTGGAAATAAAATGGTAGAGTGCCGGATCGTGGACTCGAGTAGCAGAGTTCGAGGACCAGAGATTCTGAGGTTCTCAAGCGCTCATTTCAGCAGAGCACTTGTCCCAGCCGGAGCCAGATGTTATCACATATATAGTAGCCGGGCTACCATACATTATTTTTCTCATTCCAGTACATTATTCAGCCAGTTCCCTTGCATTTGAGATGCCGAGATGAGCATTTATATTGGATCACTATCAGATTGTGGACAGCAGTTATATTCCCCATGCCATGACTGAGTTTCAGGACACTCAGAGAGATGCCCGATATAGCCATTATGCCATTGGTACAGAGCAGACAGTAGTGCCCAGAGTTACAGCAGCAGTCTCAGAGGACAGATGATGGTACAGGTTGATGAGCTTTCAGGTATATGACTCAGCAGGTATACTATTGTGTTATGGTTAGATTGCTTTTATACTTATTCTTATAGCATGTCTTAGCACTTAGTGTCATGATCTGGCGATCATATAGATATGTTGACCTGGTTGACCTATTATATATATATTACTGTCCCTACTCAGACTTAGAAGTTCACTATTCATACTCATTGGTACATACCCTCCTTAGGGAGAATAGAGGTGATCATTACACCATACTATGGCTTGCTAGTGTTGGCTTCATCTTTTCATTGTCTTCATCCATCCGTGGCCTACCTTTTAGATTATTACCTTGATTTGCTACTTGACTAGTGACATGGAGGACCTTTCCCCACTGTAGCCTCTGTACTGGATGAGCTTCCTTGTTTATTGTGTCTCGGCTCTGAGTTGGTGACAAAACTTACCTATGGTGAGTTGGAGTTCCTTGAGAATTCCCCCTAGTCACTAAAGTTGTGTTGGCTAAACCTGAAACTTTTAGTGCTGCCATCAATACAAAATCTGGAAAAAATCAAATGCTATATCTTGTATATGAAAGAAATGCCAAATGAAAATGGCCATGAAAAATAAAATGTTATATCTTTTGGAAAAATAAATACCTAGGTAAACAAGCTGTCCATGACACACCTAGAAGTGCTCAGGTAAACAAGTGCCTTAAAAACACACCTGCAGCAGAAAGCCTAAAAATAAATGTAAATCTATGCAATGTGTTTGTAAACACACATAGATCAAGGCTATGGAAAACTCAGGCCCAAAAAGCAATGGAACTTAAATGTTATATCTAAACAATTGCTGGCCTTGCTTGTATTATGGATTGTGCGCATCTGTGAAGGTGAATAAACCCTCTTTAAACAACTCATCCATTTGTGAGACACCGCCATTCCCTGTGTTATTGCTCATTCAGTATATACTATGGTGTGTATTCCCTTTCCCTTGCCAAAGTGTCACAAAGTCAAGATAGTCAAGTCATCCCTTAGCCTAGCCATTTATGTCAGCCCTCACCCTTCACTAGCAAATTGATCACAACTATGAAGTGAGTATGATCCTGAAAGTCTAGTCTGAGTAATGATAATAACTAACGACACTATATATTTGGATTTAGATCGCCAGTCATGATTACTCTGTGTTATAGAAGCTATTTGAATAAATTGTAAAGCATGTATTAACCTTGACACCTTGCAGCAGCTATTGATGATAAGTCTGAGTTGTATTTGGTCTTGGTTAGACCTAGTTTGACCATGGAGGACCATGGGACATGAGATATTGGACCTTATGATGATATGGATAGATGATATATGGTCTATGTACACATACAGGATGATTCTATGCAGCAGCTACAGGGTATGATGATGATTCTGGGGTTACAGCAGTGTTTGTATATATACAGCGCATTATTATTGGCCCTGTTCCGGTATATTGGATATTTATTTTGATCATGCAGAGACTCATATAGTATATGAGTACACATCTTGGATAGATTTGGACCTTCTGAGTCCAATGGGACAGTTTGTTTTCAGTTCCGGGCACTTACAGTGATGATTTAGCCTCAGTAGGCTGTCCTAGTGCAGTTTTGGCCTGTTGGAGGCCCTGTCGGAGCAGAGATGACTTTTATCCGGATGACCTAGGGCGCTGATGATGGAGGGGGTGGTCCAGCCACTTGTTTTTACCATATTACCCCCCTCCCGGACACATTGGCACCCTCACCTTGACAGCGCCATCACTCCAGGAGGCAGTTTGGGCAGTTTCACGTTTCCCGAGGCATTTCAGGATTGGTAGAAATGGCTATTGAGGAAATCGATTTGGGCTACTGAGGAAAAGTTATGACATGGGATGATCAGTGATGATAGATCGGGACCTTCCACACCTCCTCCTGCAGTTTCAGCTTCATCGGGGCCCGCATCCATCACTTATGGCACTTTCTGTGGATTTTTTGAGGTCTTTGAGGACCACGACTTCACCTTGGAGATACACTACTTCACCTTGGAGGCACGATTTGGTACTTTCATGATTGTTTATTGGTTATTGTGCCATGGGGATTGACCAAGGAGGGATAAAATTACCCCTTGGACCCACCATGAGCCTCTTATGATATTTTGTCATCATGATTTGGTGGGATTCCCCTCTCCTAGGGCGACTTTGTCCACTTATGTTATATTTTATGTGTGATCCATGTATTATGTTGTTGAGCTCATCTCAACCATTGATTAGACATTTGTATCTTTTAATCTTAGCCACTCATTCAAAAAGTGGTTAGGGTTTTGGTGCCTCTCCTTCCTATTTAAAGGAGAGAGCCTCTCATTGTAAAGGGACTTTTGGCTCTGGATTATTGGAATAGAAAATTATTATTGCATCTATCTCCAATGTTGTGGTGAATGTTTTTGGTGTTCGTTCGTTGGTTCTTCCTTTGCACTGAGTTATTGGAGATCTTGTTTGCCATATCTATTGTACCACGATTTTTGCATCTACAGGTGGAGGCCGATTTGCTTGAAGGAGGAGGTATTGGTAGGGGAAGACTCTCCCTACTTCTTCTTTGGAGCTCTTCGTTGGTAACAGGGAGTATTACTGTCCCAGGACCTTCTATTTCATGTTACTATTTGCATTTCTCTTGTATTTCTTCCATACTTGATCTTACTGATTGAATTTCATTCCTTGGTTTGACAGGTAGAGGAAGGCGCACTTGTGGACTTGGGCATCAAATTGGCAAGCAAATCAACAATCTCTCATTTGATCTCTGCGGGAATCTTCCTCAACATCAAGGCATCTCAACCACATCATTCAGGTATGATCTCAAGGTAAGTTCTATCTCCATAGTCTATCCAATTGTCAAAAACTCTTAAAACCCTAATTAATTAAAACCCCAATTTTGCATTTTCTTAGATCTACTGAGATCTAGTGGGTTGTTGGGCATGATTTTGAAAACCCACCTCTATAGCATCCACGGCATCCCGGATCTATAGTTTGGTGAGGATTGGCTTCCGTTTGACCCCTCTCCCAAGCCAACCTAGCTTCTCCCAAGGAAGGCGCACTTCACCATTTGAGCAGGTTGACCTAGATCTAAGCGATGGGTGTTTGAGATTCCACTTGATTTGACATCTACACATCAAACAACATACACCCAGGTTGTCCCTTTCTTGAAATTCACCTTGTGGGCCCCATTCCACATTTTAAGGGATTTTATCCCCATTTTGGACCACTTGGAACACTTAAACTCAGATCTACAAAGATCTAACCGGTGGATTGCCACGAAATTATAGATCCATACCCCTACTTGACTGATCTACCCGGATCTAAAGTTTGGATGCCATCCGACATGATTTGACCCACCTAAACCCCGATTTAAGCTTCCTTAGGGAAAGTCGCACCACCTTGGAGAAGTGAGTTCACTCACTTCGAGGAACTGGGTACTTGAGATTTTTGCAGATCCGGATTCAGAATAATTCAAAACCTAGGTCTAGACTGTCACTTTGTCAAATCTTGCCTTGGGGATTGCATTCCTTGTTTTTAGGGATTGTGGTCCACTTGGGTCAAACCTAGATCTAGACACATTTATCCATCAAGGCCTATACTGTCCACTTATCTCATGTTGTAGGAGTCCTAAACCATAAGTCAACCCCACTTTGACTCCACTTCCCAATTCCCAAGGCACTGGTTTATCTCCAAGACAACCCAACTTTCCTAGATTGTTGGATTGACTTGTGGTTTGACTTCTGCATGGTGAACTATACCCTTAAAGCTATCATGAATCATGGTCAAGCTTGTCTTATGTACTAGTTAGCCCCAATACATCCCTTAAAACTATCCTGCATTGGACACAGTTCCCAAGGCAGTGGATCTTTTGACATTGACCTAGTACACTCATCCTAGATCTCACTTCAAACATTGTAAGTCACTTTCACATCAACTATAAACCAAAGCTATATCTCTTGAACCCCTCACTTGGCTTGTGACTTCATCCTTAGGTCTAGGATAAACCATACACCTAACTTCACTTAGAAATACCCTGATTTGGTGTATTGGTTTTGATCTCTCCTGTCGGGAGTAGATCGGGTCTCCCCCTTTGTTGTCTGGGCTAGATAACATAAAGTGAAGGTTGCCTCGACTGGCGTGACAACCATATACATTGGAGGTCGAGGTGATCGTGGTTGCACCTTACAAGTTGCCCTTCCCTATTGCCATCCATGACTGGATCCTTCCATAGGGGTAACTACAGTTTAGGTGATAACAGGAACATTTTTCAAGCATACTCTCTTTTTTGGTTTTCGAGCTCACTAAAAAATGAAACAATACCTCTAGAAATCATACTAGAAGTAAGCCGTCAGTCTCTTGCGCTGGGGACAAACTTTCCAACCTCTAGCCATCATGTTGGGAAGAAACCTGCCAATGGGCATTATCTCAAGCATAGTTCATTTTCTGTTACAAGCTTGTTAAAAAATGAAGCAGACACCATGAGCATTCTTCCAACCTATCTTCGAGCTTGTTAAAAACAGTAAGATGGTGTTGATCTTACTTTTCACTTTTTTTGTGCTCTGGTTGAAACATGACAAGTGGTTTGAGATTAGTTTTTAATTTTTCGTGCTCTGGTTCAAATATGAAAAAGATTCCGGGTGCTTTTGATACCATTATCATGCTTGTTAAAAATTTGAGTAAAAAGGTGTGTCTAACGAGTATAGGTTTATCACTTTATCCGGCCTTGATAAAACTATTTATGGAAAAGGAACTGTGCCAAGTTTACTTTTTCATTTGTCATACTCGGTTATCAACCATGACAAAGTTGTTCATGGAGTCCTCTTTAAGCTCTTTTCGGGCTCATAAAATAGGAAAAGATGGCCAAGCAAAATTGATTCATTCATGCTTGTAAAAGGATTTGAATGATCGTCTCCCTGGTGATATTTTACCCATTTTTCCGACCAGGGGGCACTATTTACGAAAAAGGTATACTCCAGCCAATTATGACTAGAAGAGTCCTCTCCCATGTTGTTTTACCCTTTTTTGGGCGATGAGGCTAACTTTACGAAAAAGGACCGTTGGAGTCTTCTTTAGTTCTTTTCAGACTCTCTAAACATGAAATGATGACCGAGTTTACCTTCTATGGACTCGTTAAAATTTCACATTGAAGGGCACATCATTGGACGAGCCCCTCCTATACCAGGTTCGGAAAATATTTGGGATTGGACTCATCTATGAGATGAGCTATACCGAGCATTTGGTTACCCTCATCAAGCTTGTAAAAAACACATGAGGCACTCATCATTCATGATGGGTAAAAAGGACATCTTTTATGTTACACTCTTTATCTGTGGTAGTACCTAGTCATTCTTGAACATGGCACTCGTCTGCATTTGCATACTGCCCTTGGATCACCTGTTTGTCCTCGAGTTTCACCCACTTCCTGAGTCTTGTCACTCCTTTGAGTCATTCAAAGTATGCTCCCATCAACAGTTGCATTTAGATTTTGGTGTCGTACTTGTCATGTCGATACTGCCAAGGCATGCCATGCCCATGTTTAAGAATATTATAACTACTCATTATTTGCAGTCAGTACGCCTACTATCATGTCGGTCTAATCTTACATGTTACTGTACCATCCGATCCACTCTACACAACTTTGTCATGTTTCGTGTCGATGATGGGGGATTCATCATGGCCCTCCTTAGATGGATTCATCCTTGTCGACTTCAACACATCATCCGAGGATTGAATCTAGAAACCAACCAAGTACCTTGTCCTCGCATGCCTCAATGGCAAGTTACCTCGCTTTCAACATGATTTTACATCATTGACTCTTGATTGAAATATTTCATCTTGCATTTGACTTCAACTCAATTATTCACGCTTGATAGTATGTACTATGATACCTTGGGAATCATTGACATTAATGGTGATTTCCCTCACGCTTGTTAACGGTATACATCAATGACCGGTAATCAAGTGGTTTCTACCATGTTCGACATCAAGACATTTGTAATCACATGGATAGATTCGTATCATTGCGGGTTCAACTTGAAGACCCTATGGAGTCATGTTTTACCCAGGTTGCGATGGAGTTTTTTTTGAGTCATATCACACAGATCCACATTTGTATTGGTCGGGGCTGTGTTATCATCTCATCATGAATCTACGCTTGTGTATAGTAGCCATGAGTATGTTCAGTCGGTCATTCCTATCATGGATATGCAATGTATTGGTCAGAAGCCATGTTGTACGTCATATGATACTGCGTACTCAGATTTAGTTGTACTGTAGTAGCGTCCTTCGTCCGATGAACCATTGCCATTCCTTCTGTCAAAGCATTTCACCTATCCAATTTCAAATAGCTTCATGCTTTGGGGGGCATTCTGTTACACCTAAAATCTTACCATCATGAGATTCAGTGTAATCATCCCTAAAGTTTCCTTGACCAAGTTATTGACCTGGAAGAGATGTAAACCCATTCATACTAGGTTTTGAGAGGTCGTCGTAGGTTGTCCTCAAGCAACCTGTGGCATCGCAAGTTGTCCTCTTGCAGCCTGTGACGATGTCAGTTAATGGAAAAAAATAGATCCTTCAAGCCCATTCTCGAAGCTAGCTGACATGGATCCCTATCCTTGACCTTTTGGGAGAGCTAAAACTCGGTTCCTAACCTCTTGGAAGGATCCCCTATCTTTCTCCTACCATATCTCAACCTATCCTATCCACTTAGTCCTATATAAGTGAAGCTCACTCCCATTCCAAGGGGAGGAAGTCTATAGTGTCTACATGTTGGTGAAATCACCTTAGGAGAGAACTCTACTCATCCATTGGGAGACTCACACCTCCTTGGGAGGCTTTGGCATTGGTTCGATCGGATGAGGATTGCTACGTCAAGTCTATGGTTGTAATCTTCCTATCTTATGTAATTCCCTTTCAATACAATAATATAATTTCTTTCCACCAAAATCTCATTGTGTTAGTGATATTTTGTGTAGTTTGCTTGCTTGACTGCTTATTTAGATCTGTTATTGTATAGACGTGTTTTACTTGTTTTGTTGTCTTGTTATCTTGACAGGTTTTGTAGCCCAAATATGAAGATCGTCAAGCTTGGAGTAGCATTCAAGGAGTGAAAGGATTACCGATCTATAAGGTAAATGTATCTATTTCCTTGATCCTTAATTAGATCTAGGAAAGTAACTTATATTTTGTCCTATTTGTTCTAGACTCGCGTGGAGCTAGGGAGATCATGCCTCGAGTCCATTCTTGGTAGATTGTCCATCAAACAAGTGGATTGGGAGGACAACATGGCCTAGGAGAGAAATTGGAGCACCGAAGTCCTTGAAAGTGGGGTGTTGGACCTTGGATGAGGAACACCCTTTTCTTGTAGCCTTTCTTGTAGATTGTCATCACCTTAGAGCTTGACATTTTTCATTTGTAGGTAGAGTGATTCACGTGTGTGGACCTATTTGCATCTTATAGGTTTCCTGTAGTGGAATATATCCATTTGAATTGTAGACCTCCTGTCACTTATGTAAATAGAGGAAGGAGAGATTCATTTTCATAATCATTTGACTCTTTTCTTTGTACTTGTCTTATAGGAGTAAGGCACTAGGGTTTATGAGGAAAACCTAGGAGAAGTTATGGAGATGAAAGAGGATGTCTTTTTTGGGAGATCGCTCTTGTGAGATGCTAGGGTTTGATCGTGGGTACAAGAGGTTGGAGATGACTATCTTGTCATCCTTCACGCTTGGATATATTACATCTTATAGTTATTGGGTTTAAGGATATAGGAGGAGTACTAATATCTCTCTCTCTCAATCATTCTTCCTTGTATTTTATCTCTCTTATATTGAGGCACTAGAGTTTCTTGAGCATTCTTGTAGTTAGCGGTTATGAATAAAACCCTATTTTGTACTTGTTGTGGAGGAGGAGGAGAGGAGATTCCTTGCATGTGGCCAAGGAGGACTTACTAGTGTGACTCTAAGTTGTTGGAATATCTTTGTTGGAGCTAGTGTTTTCTTGTTTTCCCTAGATTGTGTTTTGGGGATCTTGGAATGTTGTACCAACTTATCTTAAACTAAATTCAACAAGTTGTACCTTTTGATGTGAATTTAGGCTTGTACCTTTTGAAGGTTGTAACAACTTGTCATCATGGTTTAGTAATCTCATACATCGACATAATATGAGGATGAAATAGTTAAGGTTTACCATTGATATTGAAGACAACATGACATAATTTACTGTTGTAATATTGTTTTCATAAAGTGATTTTTAGATTTGGTTTATGCATGATAAGATTGCCCCAAAGGGATTAAACTTGTGCCATAAGTTTTGGTATATTTTCTCTTGAATTTCCTAGTGATTAGGGTTGTTTAGAAGTGAAATATTGTATGTTGGTTGTTGTTGTTGTTTTATTATATTTCAAATAAACCCGAAGGATATAAATTCATAGGGAATATATCTGGGAAACCTCTAGTAAAGAGGTGAAATTTAATAAGTTGCACTAATTTACCTAAAACTATAAAATTCTACATAAATTATGAGGAATATTGGCTTGACCAATCTATATACTGTATCAATTGGTGTATCGACTATACTTTCAACTTCCATGAACGACTTGACTTGTAGTCAAACCTATTCCACGAAGTCAACTACAAGAAATGGATTGCTTAACTATTCAAATTTTGCTTCTCATGGTGAATTAGTTATAGAAACTCCTTTTACAACGACTATTAGTCTTCCTTTATAAGCACTTAAGACAATTGAATTTGTCGGTGTTGATGTAGGGAATGTAAATTACTCAAGAAAGACTAGTGGGAAAAAATAATGTGACATTGTTTATTTAATGGCACATGTGCTAGAGGTATGTGATCTTATAAATATGTAGACACACATAGTTGGCATGAATGGGATAATTTTATGGACAAAGAGTACAATTTCTTGATATAAATAAAACTTGGGATTGGTACCCTCGGCACAAGGAAATAATATGGTTAAAATTCAATGGTATACATGAATAAATTCACATCAAAAGGAGTTGTTGCGAGGTATGGGGATTCTTTAGTAGAAAATATGGTTTCTTATTAGGAATGTATCAACTACATCAAAATCAATTCCTCAGTTGCAAAGATGAATTTTTATGACTTATTGCTACTTGCTGCTCATTTTGGATGGGAGGTACATCATGGACATCAAAAGTGCTTTCTTACATGGTGATATCACTTAGGATATTTATGTGGAGTAATCCCTAGTGTCATGGACCTATAGTCATGCCTAAAATTTATCACTTTTGACATCTTGGATCATGCAACACTACCTTTGACCAATTTTTTCCTACTACAACTAGACTACACCTCTTCACTTACAATATTTTCCATAAATACACCTTAAGCTACAATATTTTTAGAACCATAACTAAGTTCATTACAACCAAGGTCCCAACTCTAACACTTATCAAATATTCAACAATAATTATCCATCTAGAACAATGTAAGGAATAGTAACTTTCAACAACTAAAGAGACCACAACACAAAAGTATTGGCGACACTTAAGGTGGATGCCTTAACTTTATTAATATGAATAATGTTACACAGATACAATAATGTAGTTAATCTTATACCTACAACTCTATTAGATATATAAAAATAACCAAGGAACAAATTCCTATAGGCAATACTTGTCAATCTAACCCTTGTAGCATCCACGAATTTGCATCTTATGTCTCCCTTTCCTTGCTTACTTTAGTCTCAATCTAGCTCTAACATGCCTCACACACTTTCCAAGTTGTCTAAGTCTTTTGTGTAGACTCCCTAAGAATTAGTTAACATCCAAGTTGCTCATAGTGTCAAATCCTAGACTTTGGACCTTAGAACTCTTGGTACACTTTTTCTAATCACTCCTTGATTAACTTCATCTTGAATGAACTTACATAATGGATGCATCCTCTTTTTATGGTAGAATGTTCCTTTCTATTTTCTCCTTCGAAGGTTCCTTGGACCATACTCCATGTCCAAGTGGACCCAATGTGCAATTCACTCTAGTTGCCAAGTCTTGGAAGGTGCAACCCCTTGGGTTCACATGTCCAACTAATCATGCACTTGTGCTCAAGGCATCCCAAAGTCTTGTGCGTTTGATGGTCTCAAGTGTCCCACTTGAACATTGAACAAAATCCAATGTACTCTCTAACCATTATGCTTCTCATCATGCTAATCATTTGTTTGTCCAACTTGTGATTCATGTCAAACCGAACTAGGCAATCCTACCTATGGAATAAGGCATTGCATCCACAAATCAAGGCACTTTTTCCTAGATTCTCATGAACCAAGGAATACCCATTGTTCAAGCCATTGTGTGACCTCTCCAGGAAAATCCAAATGGAAACCCTCATCTTGCTTCCATAC
The DNA here is from genome assembly GCA_027924585.1 of Larix kaempferi. Classification (NCBI taxonomy): domain Eukaryota; kingdom Viridiplantae; phylum Streptophyta; class Pinopsida; order Pinales; family Pinaceae; genus Larix; species Larix kaempferi. The sequence goes on from BSBM01001035.1 coordinate 2,631,353, forward strand.
TTTGCCAAAAATGTTGTGACCTCTTTGAGACTTATGTATGCCTTGCCATTGTGTATGAATTCCCAAGGCATGCTCATATAGCCTTCAAAACCTATTGTCACAACCAATTGAATCCTTCCAATGATTTTCTCAATCGATATGAAGGGGTTCCCATTGATATTTTTAAGGAAAGGGCCTTACATCCGCCCCCCACTTAAAACTATTGTTGTCTTTGGAAATGTCTCCAAGAACTTGTTGATATCAAAAGTATACTTCCAAAAATATCACATCCATCCATGATCATATTCTTCAACCACTGCAAAATGTCATTCCTGAAAATCACCATGTAACTACCCACTACTCAAACTATCTATTAACAAAAGTTCCTTTACCCAAATTCTACCAAACACTACTTGGATATCCATGCTACTTCCCCTGCCACAATTGCTTCTAATCCAAACCAACCCTCACTAATAAGGTCATTCAATTGTCCAACATTATCGTTGTTACTACAAGTCAACCTTTACTAAAAATGTTGTACAAATGTCCAATGTTGTGACACTTCTCCAAGACTACTACTGCATCCTAGTTTGATACATTCTGCCATGTTTTTGTAGATTGACATCCCTCATACTATGAACTGATTGGGTAGATAACTCAATTGTTGCATCCAAACCATGAGAATGCAATTATTCATTCCCAAAACTATCACTTCCTTCAACACTTTAGTCTTCTTGTACAACCCAATTGAACAATATCGACTCAACTCTTCATTGAATTGACACCATTTCACTAGTTCCCTAAGCTTCATTTCCCACTCTTAGGCCATGATCTTCCTTGCGGAATATGTCGATGAAAAGAAGATGGCAGGTGGCTACCACGGTCACCACCAACAAAAGTGCCAACATCCTATCTATGGTTGTTGTACATCCCTAGATGAATCTACCCATATGACTGTATGGATCTTCCCATATGACTGCACCATATGGCCATGTTTGTATGACAATATGCATATGATTTTGTACTACACTTCTTCAATATGCAATCATTTCTAGTTGATACTCTTCTTCTCATTGCTAATTTCTCTCGTCTCTTTTAGTATTTTCCCCCTTATGACAAAAAATGTGTTTGAATTCTCTATGTTGTCTTGTATTTATACATGTGTTCAAACCCTAATATACCAAAAACCTAATCTCATTGAGATGTATGATTGAGATTAATATAAATCACTAATATATTAAATACACTTTATTATACTCAACAACTAAATATAAGACTTTTGGTTTTTCCTAAAGTGAATTACAAAATAGGGTTAACTCAAACTAGTTATGGCACATTCACACTAAACATGTGTAAAATTTGTTGTCCAAGTCACATTCTTCAACAAAATCCACTAAGTCACATGAATCCAATAAATACCACCATATCTATGGCTCAAATACATAAGAGGCATGTTCAAACTAATTGTGCCACCACCTTCAACCAATAATATTTCAATCTTTGGGTTGTGTTGCTAACATTCCTACCCAAGTGTGCCCAAGGAGAGATCATAATATTCCTAGTTTAATTCACACCAAGGTTGATATGCCTCTACCTTGTCAACTTGGACTACTGTCGAGTCCAATCCATGCAGGTTGAATATTCCAAAATGTCATGTTGTCATCTCCGTGCAACTTTCCACTAGCCCGCAAGATTCTTTGGCTCAATCTTCCATTTTATCCATTTATCCAATCAAGACTTTCATGAATTTCCTGTCTAAGCAAGAGTCCACCACTTTGGACATTGGTGTTACTCTAGATCCCAATATGTCCTTCAACCTAGAAAACTTTCTTCAAATGGTTTCACTAAACTACTAGCCACCGAAGATTGCACAAAATTTCCTCCTGAAGCTCCCTTAGACTAATTGTTTAGTTATGTTTAAAAATATTGAAGTCTTGTCAAGGAACCCAAAACTTGCAAGGTATCCACTAAGGGAAGGTTGAATTTATCTACTATATTCTTCCCTCTTTTTAGTGGAGATTTCCTAGCATAATGGTCCCCTACATATAGCCAACAAATAATAGTTTTATCACCATTCTTGTTCTTGGAACCATTTTTCACCTAGATTCCTTACTAACTTTTCCATACATAATAGGCCTTCTGTTAGGAACCCATGTCTTTACTTTGTTAGTATATTGTTGTTGGACGCATATGCTTTGTAAGTCGTCCCGTAGTATTTGTTGATCCATAGTTTGTGTTATTGTTGTTGGCACATATGCTTTGTAAGTCGCCCATAGTTTTGTTGATCCATAGTTTGTACTGGCCCATGGTTTTGACTCATAATATTGGCTCCTAGACTTAGCCCATGGTTTGTATTGACACATAGTATTGACCCATGGTATTGGCACCTAGACTTAGTATATAAGTGTGTGTTGAGGCCTATGAAGGCACCGTGAAGTTAATTGTATTGAGCTTGCTCAAAGGAGGTTGCCCTCTCGAAGTGGCCCGTGATCAATATAAAAGTGATTCTGAGTTCTATTATTTATGATATCTCGTGTATTTGCATTAATTAATTATTGCAGGTTCATCACATCTGGTATCAGAGCACTTTCTTGGGCTCGCTGGGTGAAATTTCTGGCAAATTTTTTTTTCGCATTTGTTGCAGGTTCGGATTTGGGAATAATCCCTATCCGCTTAACTGTGGGAAGTAATTGGGCATAAGCCCTAAAACTCATTATGAGGAGTACCACAGGAACCCCGAAGTAGCTGGCCCATTGAGAGGACCTGCCAGCATAAAGGGAAACGACCCCTACCTGATTGACTAGTTCCCACTCGTGAGGTAAACCAAGAGCTGTCATTTGTGGCAAAGCGGTTATCAGTTTTACCTGAGCCGTGGAGTGAGGGGTACTACCCCAATACGCAATCCATCAGACAACATTGGTGTCCGAGTGAAACCCCTGAACTGTTAGGAAGCCGCACATACCTGGGGATCTATTTTCAGTTGAACCGTTGTCGATCACTGCTACGTCGTTTCAGATCCAGCCGTTCAAATCCATTCTGAAATCCATTCCAGATCCAGTCGTTTTCAATCCATTCGGCGTCGTTTTAGATCCTTCTGTTTCTGCTCACTTCCAGGCCGTTGCAAATCTATCTGTTTCAGATCCCTTCCGAGCCGTAGCCGCTCTATACTAAAAAAATAAAAAATAAATCAATCAATAAATCAATTTTTTCTCCATATCTCCTTTGTTTTCACTCCGTTTCCCTTGAAACTTCCAGGGAACCCCTATAATCCCATTCTGCATATTTCATTTCTGAGGACCCTATCCCCAATTCCACTTCCCAAATCCCGAAATCCCACATTTGTCTATTTTTAGGGTTTGCCATAACTTCCTTAGATTTCACCCAATCACCTTCAAATTTCACCACAAAGTTCATTTCCGAATTCTGCTTCTTTGTCCCCCTCTGCCAAATTTTCCCATTCTTTCACCCCGCTTCTGAAATCCTCATTTTTTGCTTCCCTATCTATTCGACAGTGTCCCAAATCTAATCAAACCCCAATTACCCATCATAATTTTTCCCCAATCCAAATTTCCCTTTACTAAATCAGCTTCTATTTGTGTTTTTCTACCCATTCCAAAAAAAAAAAGAAAAACCCTGGTTATGGTTGTCACCCATGCAGGAGCACACACCATGGAGGAAGCACTTGCAGCCATCCAAACCAAACACCAAGATCTGGATGAAAAATTTCTCAGCCTCCATCTTTAGCATTCAGCCATGAACAATAACCGACAGCCAGAATCTTTTGCTGCCACCAAGTTCTCTTCTTCCAGCAATTTTCATGGGCCGAAGCTTGATTTTTCTCGCTTCAATGGTACTGATCCGACTGGATGGATATACCGAGTAGAACAATATTTCAGTCTGCATAATACTTTTGATGTCCAGAAAGTTCCACTTGCATCCTTTCATTTGGAACAGGAATCCCTTCAATGGTACTGTTGGTACATCAAAGCTCATCCCGAGCCAAACTAGACAGATTTTTGCCAACTCCTTTTGCCACGATTTGGTCCTAGTGCTTTTGATGACTTCACAGGAGCACTCACTAAACTTCACCAAATGGGCACAGTGAGAGAGTATCAGACAGAATTTGCGAAACTGGCCAATCACACAGAAGGATTGTTTGATGAATTCTACAGGAGTTGTTTTATCAGCGGTCTCAAGGATGAAATCCGCTCAGAGGTCAAAATTTTCTGTCCCAGCACAATGATTGAAGTCCTAGGGTTGGCTAAGTTGGCAGAGGACAAGATCGCAGCTCAACAACGCTCCAAACCCACCTTTGTTCCCTTCAGAAATATGGGTTCCCAATGACCTCCCATCACGCTTGCTCCTCAACCAACTCCTATCAAGCCTTTGTCTAAAACAAAGATACAGGCATGCCGAGAAAAAGGGCTTTGTTATAATTGTGATGAGAAATTCACTCGGGGACATAGATGTGTTCAACAAAAGCTCTATCTCTTGGATGTGGATTCTCCGCCTGCCTGAGAACTTGGTGAAGAAGCTAAAGATACAGTAGATGATCAGGTCAACATTCAACACCCACATGTTGACACCCCATCTCAGGACGACCCACCCGAGATCAATCTCCATGCTATAACCGGCATCACCACCCCACAAACAATGCGGATCAGGGGATACTTCAAGAAGCTCCCTCTTACCATACTCATTGATTCTGGTAGCACTCATAACTTCATTGACCCTCGGATTGCCAAAGAGGCTGATTGTTTTGTCCATCCTTGCTCCAACTTTTAAGTCATGGTTTCCAATGGGGAAACCTTACCTTGCAAGGGGAAGTGTCACAATGTGCGTATCTCTATGGAAGATTATAACCTATGCTCTGACATGTTTGCCTTGTCCTTAGGCGGATGTGATGTGGTTTTGGGCATTCAATGGTTACGCACACTTGGCCCCATCTTATGGGATTTCGCTGAACTTTGGATGCAATTTTCAGCCAATGGGACACAACACAAAATTATGGGCTTACAACCAGGGTCTCTCTGCATCATCAGTTCACATCGCCTGGAAAAGATCCTTAAGAAGAATTCACATGGTGTCATTGCTCATCTCCATTCCCTTTAGATTCACCCACTAATGGTCTCCACTACTTCCTTGGATATATATGCAGGTGTCTTTGTTGCACCAGTGGGCTTGCTGCCTTCACGAGACCCTTCCGGTAAGCATTTAGCCGCATCTACATCTCAGCAAGACATGATGGCTATTTTTCATACAGTACAGAAGTGGCAGCCATCCCTATTAGGGAATTATTTCTGCATCAAGACGACTCTCCAGAGTCTGGAAACTTTCATGGAACAACGGGTCTCCTCCCCAACACACCTGAAATGGGTTATCCAACTCATGGGTTATGACTATGTGACCACTTACCAGAAGGGTAAGGACAATATGATGGAAGATGCTCCTCCTCGCACATTTGATGACCCAGTTTCTCTTACAGCTATTTCTTTGCTTGTTCCAAATTGGTTGCAATCTGTTCAATGGGGCTATCTCTTCTATGAACTCCATGCTTCTTCATCAGTAGGGCACTCTGGGTTCCTCAAAACGTATGACCAAGAACAATGTAACTTATTTTGGCAGGGACTCAAAAGGACAATTCAATGGATGGTGGTTGACTGTGATACTTTCCAGGTCAACAAGGGCGAAATGACCCTCCTTTCGGGACTGCTCGAACCCTTGCCCATCCCTCCATAGATTTGGACAACTATTTCTATGGATTTCCTAGAAGCGCTCCAATGGTATAGTACCACATATCAAAGGACACCATATGAAGCAGTCTCTGGACAAGCACCACCAGTTCTTCTTCCATACACCGTCAGCAGCTCCCCAGTTCAGGCAATTGACTCAATTCTTCGAAACCGTGATCAGCTTCTTCTCATTCTGCAGGACAATTTTCACATGGCAAGAATTTGCCTGAAACAACAAGCCAATCAGCACCATTCTGAGCGCACTTTTCACATCGTTGATATGGTTCTTCTTCGTCTACAGCCTTCCATGCAATCCTCCCTGAAACTCCAAAGGCGCCAGTGGCTCGGAATGCAACCCGATGATGCTACAGGGGACCCACTCCTTCAGATTCTGCATCAATTTCCACATCTAAAGCTTTGAGGACAAAGCTTTTTCTAAGGGAGAGGAGATGTTAGGAACCCATGTCTTTACTTTGTTAGTATATTGTTGTTGGACGCATATGCTTTGTAAGTCGTCCCGTAGTATTTGTTGATCCATAGTTTGTGTTATTGTTGTTGGTGCATATGCTTTGTAAGTCGCCCATAGTTTTGTTGATCCAGAGTTTGTACTAGCCCATGGTTTTGATTCATAGTATTGGCGCCTAGACTTAGCCCATGGTTTGTATTAGCCCATGGTTTGTATTGACACATAGTATTGACCCATGGTATTGGCGCCTAGACTTAGTATATAAGTGTGTGTTGAGGCCTATGAAGGCACCTTGAAGTTAATTGTATTGAGCTTGCTCAAAGGAGGTTTCCCCCTCGAAGTGGCCCGTGTTCAATATAAAAGTGATTCTGAGTTCTATTATTTATGATATCTCGTGTATTTGCATTAATTAATTATTGTAGGTTCATCACACCTTCTTCCTTTCTTCTCGGTGTTTCCCTAATCTCTCTCACAAGTGTCCAAAACCTCCAATATTGCTCTTTAATCTTGTCACTATTGGTTTTCTTCCAAGATTGCAATTCTCCATGGGATTTCTTTTACATAAATTATGGTTCCGACTACACAAAAAACATGCAACATGTTTTTTCTATTGTACTATTGCATTGTCCTCTATCCTACTACTAGACATCTTCTTAGGCTATAACCATGATTTTGCTTGGTCCACCAATACTTCCAACCTATGATACAAATAGTCAATCTTCAAGTTAACTTCTTCCAAGACTATCTAATGGCATTGTACAATGTCCTTGGCATCTCTTACCATTTATCCAAAAATCATGGTCTATTCTCCTGCCTCCGTTATAGGTCTTCCAAACAATGCTATGAATATTATATGTATGTTAATTAAAGTTATTAGTTATTAAGTGAAAGGGTGTACCCCTTCACTATACACGCTCAAGCCTATAAAAGCGAGCCTCATTGTAATTATTAATCATCCATTATCGATTATATATTATTATTTTATCAAATGGAATTATTTTCCATTGGAGAATTATTCGCTTGAATAATCACTGAGTATATCCAGACACGGATATAGCATTGGTATCAGAGCTAACCTTCTCGGGCCTCTGTGATTCCGGCTTTTAGCCATAGTTGTCAGAGTTTCTCTGGAAGATTGGTCATTGACCAAATTTTGGGCCTTTGGTCATTCTCTCACTGCGCTCACTCTCACTCTCACATATTTCACTCACTCTCACTCTCCTCCTCCTCCTCTCGCACCAGCTTCCACCGCTCCCTTCCCTCACGTTCCTCCTCCCTCCAGCTTCCTCCTCGATAAGCCGTTCTTCCCTCCTGCGCCCTCCACCACTGCTCTCCATCTCCACCTCCAAGCTACACTCTCCATTCCACCGCCCGCTCCTCTTTATTCCTTTTTGCTGCACCTGCACACATCCCACACTCTATCGACCATCACCATCCCCATGCCCAACTCGACACTCCTTCCGCTGCTCCATCTCCCCATCTCCTCCACACGTCCCATCTCCTCCATCCCCTACGTTCTGCCTCTATCTTCCTGCACAACCGTGAGCGTCACTCCACTCACCTCCCATTCTCCCCATGCCATCCCTGCGCTCCCTCACCATCGCCACGCTCCTCACTCCCCAACGCCCTACTCTTCCTCTCCTTCACGCTACAGCTTCCGCTCCACCACCACTCCACGCTTCCCCACACATAGCCACTCCTCTCCAATCCCTGTCTCCTGCCCCTCAACCGCCGGCTCCCTCACGCCGACCACCGCTGCCACCACCAACTCCACGCCCTTCTCCTTACAGCACCATCATTCATTAACTACACGCCCCTTTCCATCCATCGCTGCTCCCCACCGTGCTGCATCCACCACTCCTCGAGCCTTCCCCTCCGTTCCACTCCATGCTCCCACCTACATCTAGATTCCCGCCATTCCCATCTCCCTTCTCTTCGACCTCTAACCGCCAGCCTCTCCCCTCCACGTAAACCTAAAAATTCAAAAATAATATTAAAATTATTATAATATAATATTGTAATAGTTTTAAAAATTTTGGATTTAAAAAAAAAAACATTTCAAAAGAAATTAATAATAATAATAATAATAATAATATTAATATATATATATATAATAAAACAATAATTTCAAAAAAAGGAAAATTCGAAAATAAATAATTATTATTATTTTATTAAAATAATAATTATTTTTGGAAAGAAGAATAAGAAAAATCGAAGAAGACAATTGTCATTGAAAAAGTCAAAGGAAAGAAGGCTTATCAAGAAGTCGAGACGCGTTAACGACAAGGATGACCAAGTTTAAGAAAAGAATCATCTAAGAAATCAAAGAAGATCATCCCACCGTCAAAGAAATCAGAAACCATGGCAGCCGATTTGCGAGAAAAATTAGAAGCCAAGTTAAAACGCTATCAAAAAGACAATGAAGAATTACGAGACATTAATACACGATTAGAAGTAAGGATTGAACTACATAAGATACAAGAAAGGTTCAATGAACACACAATGTCCAGCCAGAAAAATCACATAGAAAAATTATGTGCGCAAATCAAGGAATTAAAAGATGAAAGTGATTTCAATCAGAGGTTGAAAAATCAAGATATAATGAAGGAAATAAATAATTATGAAGCAGAAATAATACGCTTGAACAAAATCGTTAGCGACAAAGATAAAAAACTAATGCAGTTACGACATAAATTAGAAAGTCAAGAATCAGAGGTCGACCAGTGTTGACAACAGATAAAAGTTCTTCAACAACAAAATGACAACTCTAAAAAGACACATAAGTCAGAGATCGCAAAGAGTAATAAAGCATTATCTAACAATGCTGAAGAAATTTTTAGACTAAGAAATCATAACAAGATACTAGTCACAAAAATTAAGAAGTTGAAAAATAGCCGAAAGATAGAACAATCTATGGAAGAAATTGAAATGAAACTTCTAGACAAACAGGAAGAAAATAGTTGTATCAGAATTCATAATGAAGATCTTAAGGAACAACTTAAGACATCTGAAGATGACAGAAAATCGCAAGTCGAATTGATTAAGAAGTTTCAAAATGATAATAGGCAGTTAGAAAACAAGTTGGAAAAGATACACAACAAACACTTAAATCCTCAAGAAACGAAAATACAACTTCCAACTCAGATCAATGATCTAAAGGCGACATTCGTAAATGAAAATGACATTGTGAAAGTTCCTTATCGACACCCCAACCATAAAAACCGATATTTGAAAAAGTGGGAAATGTGGAAAAATAATGGTACTAATGTGATCAAATCTCCTGATGACACATCAGTAGGAAATCCCATCAGTCCACAACAAATCAATTTGGGATGGATTGATCCGTCGATGTATCGAAAGTTATGCTCTACACTTAGCAGTTCGTATCGACATGTTTCATCAGCCATGGCATCGCAAAGAACAATGCAACAAAATTATAAGGCTTTGAGGACAAAGCCTTTCTAAGAGAGTGGCAATGATATGAATATTATATGTATGTTAATTAAAGTTATTAGTTATTAAGTGAAAGGGTGTAACCCTTCACTATACACGCTCAAGCCTATAAAAGCGAGCCTCATTGTAATTATTAATCATCCATTATCGATTATATATTATTATTCTATCAAATGGAATTATTTTCCATTGGAGAATTATTCGCTTGAATAATCACTGAGTATATCCGGACACGGATATACTATGAATAAAATAATAATAAAATAAACATCAACATATATATATATATATATATATATATATATATATATATATAATAACAACAAACAAGAATAATATAATAATATAATTAATTAGTGAAATGGTGTAACTCTTTATGAAGAGTTGCATTAGACACCCTTTAAACAATTATAAATACGGGAAAGTCTATCTTGTAAAAGACATCATCTTTATATCATCAAATATATTATTCTTATCTATTATTCAATATGAGAGTCGGATTCGACTATTAACTTAGTGAACGGATTCGTTCACCGCATTTGGTATCAGAGCTCAAAAGATGACACTCGTAAAAGAAAATGACATTGTGAAAATTCCGTATAGACACCCCAACCATAAAAACCGATATTCTGAAAAGTGGGAAATGTCGAAAGACGATGGTACTAATGTGATCAAAGCTTTTAACGATAGATCAATGGGGAATCCCAATAGTCAGCAACAAATCAATTTGGGATGGATTGACCCATCCACATATCGGAAGTTATGCTCTACACTTAGAAGTTCGTACCGACATGTTTCGTCAGCTATGACGCATAAGGAACGGTGCGACAACGTTATAAGGCTTTGAGGACAAAGCCTTTCTAAGAGAGAGGCAATGCTATGAATAAAATAATAATAAAATAAACATCAACATATATATATATATATATATATATATATATAATATATATATATATATATCAATTTGCACACTAGCATATTATACTATCTGCCGATATAACAATTGGTATCTCATGGAGATTTTGGACTTAATTTTGAATTTGGGCTCCAAGAAGCGATTCGAAGGAGTACGTTAGAATTTGATGGAATTGTCTGGTGGCAGATTTGAGGGTGAACCCTGGAGGAACTAGTGTTAGCTGATCGCTGTGTACAATGCAGGGACATCATGGATTCTTGGTGGCTAGAATGCTGAGGTTCGTGCTTTCGATCTGGATATGAGGGGCTGCATTATTTGGCTCTGCGGAGCACTTTCCCTGTGTGGGATTCCAGTGAGCGGCACTCTATTGCGACTGGAGCTTTGATAAGGGACACAATCGCGGTGTAAATTGTTAATGGGATCGTAGCTGGGTGAATCATTTCTGGTTACCTGGTGGACCTGTGCTGTAGACGTTTGAGGATCTTGATTTTTGTCCACCGCTGGGGTCTATCCAGATTGCTTGCAGGCTGTGAATTATGGGGCAAGATTGGAGGTGATCACTTTCTTGGTGCTGTTGGTGAGTGCACAACACTGCTGAACAGTTATTTGGGACACTGTGTTAGCATTCCTGGCACGTAATCTACACTGGACAAGTTGCTGGGAAGGGACTATCCCTCATTCTATTTTCTGGCACATCTGCCCATAGGATCCTGTCTTTTGTTCAGAGCATTCGACTGGACCATTAGCTGGAAGCTGAGTGGTGCTTAGATGGCGATCCCGGGGAGAGAAGATGCACTGAAAGACGTGTTACAGCCACGAACAGGGATGACAATTAAAAACCCTGTTAAGAAGGTCAAAGAACGCAAGAGACTGGATCAGCTGGTGCTGGGGGTCGATGTCACGATGGCAGAGGCCGTGGATTACTCCAACACTGCAGTGGTAGGACATGTTAGAGGCAGGAGATTAGGTAGAGGCTTCCTCCAGCGTTGGGTGGCAGAGAAATGGCTTAAAATCGCGCCAACTGTCCCTGAGGTTCGTGTTTTGTCAAATGGTTGGTTCGCCTTTATTTTCTTGAACAGCGGGGAGGTCAATGCTGTCCTGCGTCAACATTGGGCGATGCTGGGAGCACCACTTGTTCTGAAAAGATGGTCTCCCTTATTCGACGCAAAAACGGAACGTGTAGCCAAAGAACCGCTGTGGGTTAAACTTCCAGGACTACCTATGCATATGTGGAACGAGACTAGGTTTGCTGAGATCGGGAATTATCTTGGCGAATATGTGTGCTCTGATTCCTCCCATCTGAAGAATGGTATATACTCGGTTGCTAAGATTTTAGTCAATCTCGACATTAGGATGGGACTCTCTGCAGAGATTAAAGTTCATTCCCAGGATGGGGATTATGTCCAGACACTGGATTATGTGGGCGTGCCATTTAGGTGTTATCGATGCCATGATCTAGGACATCTTGTAGCCTGCTGTCCCTTATCGTTTCGGAATAGTATGCCTCTGAAAGTTGCTGTTGCAGAAGTTGTAGCTGTCCCTGTGTTGAAAGTGGACTCACAGGTGGAGGTAGAGGGTGGAAATGGGCCTGCTTCTGACGGGGGGGGGCTTCATGATTCTGTGGAACATTTGAGTAATGCTGGGAGGACAGAATCAGAGGTTAGATTGCCATCCTTGGTGAATACTGGAAGTAATGAGCAAGGTTGTGAGCTCCCTGCTGTGGAGGGAGACTCCATGAGCTCGAATCCACCGTTTTCACAGGCCACCTCACTGCAGAAGGAGATGCCCACTCATCGTCAGGGTTCTTATGAGACACACTCGGGTAAGTCTGCTTCTCATTCTCATTCTGTTCTTGCTGACCCATTTATTTTGGGGGGGGGCTGCCATGGGTCTCCTCCTCGACAGGATGACCTCCAACTTCGGCCTGAGATGGGTAACGTCACGCCCCCTTTTGTTCCTACATCACACTCTTCTTGTTCCGAGGGTAGGCATATTCGATATGCCCTTCGTAGTAGGGAGATCTCTGCCGATGGATCGGGAGGCAAGGGACTACCTGAGTTGGCCTCTAGTGTTGAGGGGAAAGGCCGGGGACGTAAATCTCATATGACTAAAGCTAAAGAACGGGCGAAAGTGGATTTAGTGATGGGAACACAATCCACTATTGAGTGGGCACTTAGAGCAGTGATAGCCCAGGATGGGGATTGTTAATGAAGATTATGTCCTTCAATTGTCGTGGGTTGGCGAGCCCACTTAAAAAATCTTCGCTTCGTAGGTTGGTTGACCTAAATCAACCGGACATTATTATGCTACAAGAAACATTGGGTGGCAGTGAGGATGTGGTTCGTACTTTAGAAACTTTGCTCCCTGGCTGGAAGTTTGTAGGAGTGGATGCCAGGGGGCGCTCTGGAGGGCTGGCATCGGGGTGGAAGGCAACGAGCTGCAGATGTGACTGTACTTGGGGGGTATCCTCTGGTCTTGGTTTGGAAGTTTGGGATGCTGAGATAGGTCGGAAGATCACGGTACTCAATATTTATGGGCCCTACTCAAATAGGGTGGGCTACTGGGACTCCTTGTTAGGGATGGATATCTTTGACGGCCGGGAAGTGATTTTGGGTGGGGATTTCAACCTCACTCTAGGGTCTTCTGAAGTTTGGGGGCCTCGGGTTGTACCAGACTCATTAGCAAACCATTTCATCAACGTCTTTGTCAGGAAGGATCTCCTCGACATCATTCCAGCCCAGCTATCTCCCACTTGGAGGAATATGAGAGCTGGGGTTCATAGAGTGGCCAAAAGACTAGATAGGTTTCTGGTGGCCGAAGGATTGGCACATGGGGTGGATCTTGTTAGACAGTGGGTAGGTTCCGGTGGGATATCTGACCATTGCCCCATTTTCCTGGAGTTACGAGGTACCGGGAAAAAACCACCCAGCCCCTTCAAATTCAATCCTAGCTGGCTGAAGGAGGAGACTTTCATTAAACTGGTCCAGGAGCAATGGATTCATCGTCCACCTGACACTCAGACGCCTGCTGGTGCCCACTTTTATCACAATCTGAAAAGAATTAAAGAGGCCACTAGCACATGGGCTCATGACAAAAGAGTGAAGGATGATCAGAACTTAATTGATGCTGAGCTAAACATTGCTAGGATTCATAACAGGCTGGGCATGGGATATCTGGATGAAATGCAGAAAAGTGAGTTGCTGGAGTGGGAGAGACGCAGAAATGTGTTACTGGGTGAGCGTGAAGAGCTGTGGAGGATGAAAAGCAGGGCGGTTTGGCTACAGTGTGGTGATGAGAATACCAAATTTTTTCAATCATATGCTAAGGGGCGAAAATTCAAAAACTCGATCTGGGAACTCTCATCTGAAAATGGTGAACAGGTTACAAGCTTTGATGGATTAGCAGCGTTGGGAGTTCGACATTTTGGAGATCTATTCTCGGCTCCACCTGGCATATCCATTGCTGAGGTTATTCGTGTAACTCAGCTTTTTCCCAGCTTTGTGGGGGAGGCAGAAAACAGTACGTTGATGGAGGAGGTGACGCTGGATGAGCTCTCGTCGGTGATGAAATCTTTAAATAAAGATAGCAGCCCGGGGCCAGATGGCTGGCCTATAGAATTCTTCCTAGGATTCTATGACTTCTTCGGGGAGGAGATATTGCAAGTGGTGGAAGAATCGCGCAAGGCTGGGTTCGTCCATGGTCCCTTCAACTCCACTTTTTTAACTCTAATACCGAAGACTGACAAGCCAGTCAACTTTGCTGAATTCAGACCAATCGCTCTCTGCAACTGCATCTATAAGATCATATCTAAGGTAATGGCGCGAAGACTCAAGAAAATTCTGTCTCAGCACATTTCATGTGAGCAATTTGGCTTCTTGGAAGGACGCCAAATTCATGAGGCCATTGGAGTAGCACAGGAAGGATTACACACGCTCAAGGTGCAGAAGCAGAAGGGAGCGGTGATAAAGATTGATCTCTCCAAGGCATTTGACAGGGTTAGCTGGCTGTATATACGGTTGCTTCTTACACACCTGGGATTCTGCTATGAATTTATCAGATGGATTATGGCCTGCCTCACTACGGTGCAATTTGTTGTCCTAATTAATGGGTCTGCTAGCCCATTCTTCCAGGCTGGGAGGGGGCTACGACAGGGATGCCCACTATCGCCACTGTTGTTTCTCCTCGTCGCTGAAGGACTTAGCCGATATATTCTGAACGCTAAAGCAGATGGCTCTTTTAGAGGCATTTCTATCTCTCAGGTAATGTTCATTACACATCTCCTTTTTGTTGATGACATCTTGATTTTCTGTGATGGCACGAGCCAGGATATTGACAAGGTGGTTGAAGGCCTCCACTTAGTACAAGCTGCAGCAGGTATGTTAGTAAATATCGACAAATCGACTATCACTTGCTCGAATCTATCCGAGCCGGAGATTATAAACATGGTTAACAAACTGCCATACAAGACCTTGGATTTAGATGAGGGATTACAGTACCTTGGCTTCCATTTGAAACCGAATGCTTATCTGAAGACAGATTGGAGCTGGTTAATAGCAAAATTAGAACAGCGTCTTCATGGTTGGAGTCACAAATGGCTCTCTCGGGCAGGTAGGCTGGTTCTGATAAAATCAGTATTGGAAGCAATCCCGGTATATTGGCTGTCACTTGCTTGGATCCCCATCGGAGTGCTGGAGAAGATCCGGAGACTGTGTTTTGCTTTTCTTTGGAAGGGTTCGAGTGAGAATCGGGCATTGGTGTGGGTACGCTGGGAGAAAATTGCTGTACCTAAGGCTTTGGGAGGTTGGGGTTTAAAGAATATTTTCATGTTTGCTAAAGCCTTGGGGGCCAAAGTGTCGTGGCGACTAATTCATACACAGAGCCTCTGGACTAGAGTGGTCTACCATAAATATATTGCCCCTTTAACACTCCTCGAATGTATCAGGCTGAGAAACAAGTCGAGGGCAAACTGCTCGGTGGTTTGGAAAGCAGTGGTGCAGCATTTCTCATTAGTTGGCTCTGGTTTAGTGTGGAGGATCGGCGACGGGAGGCTACTTCGGATAGGGTTGGACCCTTGGGTTGGTTGCAGGGGTGGACATGTCCTTTCGATGGCACTGAGGACTTATTTGGCTACTAGAGGCTGTTATAATCTGTATGATTTAGCGGATCAGGGAACTTCAACACTATGGCAGCAGGGGTGGCTTTCTGCTCGACAACTTGGGATTTCGGCCGAACTGCAGGAGGAATGGGAGGATTATATACGGCGGTTAAGACTTACACATATTAGGCTGACCAACAGGGCTGACGTTCTTATATGGGATCACCATCCCTCCGGAGTATATTCACCAAAATATGGATATATCCAACTCAATGTGGAAAACCATAACAGAGGTTTGGTGTGGTGGTGGAAATTATTGTGGAAATTCAGATGCCCGGGTAAAGCTAAATTACTATTCTGGGCGATCCTGGAAAATAAGGCCCCTACTTGGGACATTCTGCAGAAACGTTTTCTTCAGGGTCCAGGGATCTGTCCACTATGTATGGTTGCTGAAGAGAATCTGGCACATCTTTTTATACATTGTCAATACTCAC
Organism: Larix kaempferi; assembly: GCA_027924585.1. Lineage (NCBI taxonomy): Eukaryota > Viridiplantae > Streptophyta > Pinopsida > Pinales > Pinaceae > Larix > Larix kaempferi. The sequence goes on from BSBM01001035.1 coordinate 2,647,488, forward strand.
AGACTGTATGGTCTGAAATCAGCAAGCTTTTGGCTATTAAGGTGGGGTGGAGGGGAACGAGTGTGCTGGAAGCATTCCACTTATGGTGGTCTGAACAATACTCATCCCCTCTCCGGGCTCTCCCGTGTATATACACTTGGGGCATATGGCTTGCCCGCAATAAGGTGATTTTCCAGGACAGCAGGGTACCTCTGGAATCGGTAGTGGCTCAGATGGTGGCAGTCACTCTTCATTTTGTGGCACCTGTACAAATTAGCAGAACACGACCTATGCGGGTAGAACAGATAGATCGCTCCATGCCATGGGCATATTTCGATGGGGCCTCTGACCTACAATCAATTTGTGGAGGGGGGGGAGTCCTATACAAATCTGAGGCACATTATTTCCACATGGTGGCTGGACTGGGAAGAGGCACTAATAACTACGCAGAACTCATGTCGCTAAAATTGCTAATGTTATTTGCCCTGGAACAAGGATGCATGTCCATTCAAATCTTTGGTGACTCCTTGTTAGTCATCAACTGGGCAAAGGAGAATACACTGTGTCATGTGATGGATCTTTTACCTATCCTGGAAGAGGTGAAACGGATAAAATCGACTTTCAACCACATCACATTTACACATGTTTACAGGGAGCGGAATGGGATAGCAGACAAGCTATCAAAGGAGGCTACGCAGCAGGCTCTAGCCAATGGTACCTGGAAGATAACTATTCATTCTCCGGCAGGCACATTCAGTTACTATCACCGTCCATTTTATGAGGACCAGGAGGCACTGCATTGAATACTGATGATAGATGGGGGAGATAAATGAAAGCTGCTCGCTGTATAGCCAGATGGGAGACATACAACATGAGTTAATATACATTAGAGGACCGGCCTACACTGGACGCGCTGTCACAGATCGCCGAGTACCAGAATATGGTAGTGAATCGCATCAGATTAATATGTTAATCTGTGCGGAATGTAGCAGCAATAAAATTGGTAAACAGAGACTATGAAGGGAGAAATTTTATAGTTACAGGCTGGGACAGCCTTTATTTGAATTCAGAGGGTTTTTTGTAACAGGCAGTAAGGACAACAGCTGATCTAAGATGAACAAGACATTGATGAGGTAGATTGAACTTGAAGTAATGCATTTGGGATGTAATCTGTGAAAATGTAGGGATCTTAGTGATCTTATTACATGTGCTGAATGTAATTTTGTTCCAATTTGAAATAAAATTACGAATTTTTCCTAGGGAAAAAAAAAAATATATATATATATATATATAATAATAATAATAATAATAATAATAACAACAACAACAAACAAGAATAATATAATAATATAATTAATTAGTGAAATGGTGTAACTCTTTATGAAGAGTTGCATTAGACACCCTTTAAACAATTATAAATACGGGAAAGTCTATCTTGTAAAAGACATCATCTTTATATCATCAAATATATTATTCTTATCTATTATTCAATATGAGAGTCAGATTCGACTATTAACTTAGTGAACGGATTCATTCACCACAAACAATATTTGGTGTGCCTAGATGCACTGTCTTCTCTAGAATCTTAGAACTCATGACACTTCTCTATGTATGACTGATCTAAGTCATCCTTCCTTCCAAAGCCTCAATCTTGGTGATGATTTCCTCCAGCTTATTCCATTGTCTTTGGATGACTTCAACCAATTGAACCACCATTTTCTCCAAAGTGAAGTCTCTTCTCAGTCTCTATGAACTTCTTGCATGAATTTCGTCACTATATTCATGATCCAAGCCAAAGGGGACTTGATATCCATGCTTTGATTTTTCCATCAACCTTATTTTAGACATAATCACTTTTCAAAGTGATTGTTGCTTCAAGCTTCAAGGGTTCAAATGTTGTTTGACATTCCACTTGAAAACAACAAAGAACTTACCATGTTCTATGTGGAAAAATCTATCTAAGTTGCATGCTACACCAAGTCACTATATTTGCTCCATCACTAGACTGTATTCAATTCATCATTGTGCCACCTACTAGCCTCATCCCAAAAAAAGTTGTTCCTTCCAAGTCTATGAATACATGGTGAAGAGTTCCCAAAAAATTTTTGTAAACATTTTGGTCCACTCCATCCAACTATTTCCTTTTGAAAAGTGGTGAAGAGCACCCAAGTTAGATCTAATACCACTTGTCATGGACCTACAGTTCTACCCAATTCTTTTACCTTTTGGAACCCTAGGTAATTTAGAACTGCCTTGATTTGACCATAGGGTCTTCACCAACCCACACCTACTACAACTAGACTATGCCTCTTCACATAAGGTTTCCCATAACTGTGCAACTGAGTTCAATACAATAAAGTTCTCTAACAATAGGAACACATCCAATTGTGGCCTTAAAATCATCCCGAGTCTAGTTTAACACTTAGCCAAGATTAATCAATACTTAGCCATGTAGAATAATGAAAGGAACAATAACATTTAAAACATAAAAATACCACAGACCATAAGTATGGGAAACACCCAAGATGGTTGCCTTAACTTTATTAATATGAATAATGCTACAAAGATACATTAACAAGGGAGTATGAACTTTTGCATGCAACTCTTACACATATACAAATACCCAAGGAACAATTGCCTACAATCAATATTTCTCCATCTAATGCCTAAATCATCCATGGAGCTATTTCATGTATCTCCCTTTCCTCACTTAGTGCAATCTCAGTCTAGCTCTTCTATGCCTTAGACACTTGTCATTGTATCTAATTCTTTTGAGAATACTACTTAAGACCTAGTCCACCTCTAATTTCTTTAGTGCTAAAACCTAGACTTTGTACCTCATAATTCCTTTTCCACTTTTTCCATCACTCATTCATTGGGTTCTTCTGAATGAATTTGCACAATGGAGGCATCCTCTTTTTATAGTGGAAGTGATTATCATTTCTTCTCTCTAAGGTGCCTTGCACCATGATTCACATCTAAGTTGTTCCAACGTGCAATCCACTATATTTTCTAAGTCTTGGAATGTTCATCCCTTTGGTGCTACATGTCCAATTGATATTTCACTTGTGCCTGAGGCTTATGAAAGTATTGTGCACTCAATGGTCACATTCGTTCCACTTGAACAACATCCAATGCACTCCTTTCCATTCCTTGTGCTTCAGATAAGGCCAAGAATTCGTCCATCCAACTTGCAATGCACATCCAACTGAACTAGGAACTCTTGCCTACAAACTAAGGTGTTGCATCTACAAGTCAAGGAACTTCCTCCCAATGCACCCATGAACCAAGTAATGCCCATCTTCAAGCCATTGTGTGACTTCTCTAAGAAACCCCAAATGAAAACTCTCGTATTACTTCCATACTTAGCCAAACTATTTTGTTAGCTCTTCAAAACTTAGGCATGCCTTGCTATAGAGGTACAATTCCTGCAAGTGACAAATTTATCATGTCACAGTAAGGTTGGAAGAGTAGGCTTCCCCCTTAAGTGGGACCCCCAACCCATAATGGGTGTGTCTCCTAACGTCTTGGACCTGGGATGAACTATGAGTTTCCGATATATGTGGCTTGCAATATGTTGCATATACTCGGATAGGTTGCTAAGTTCCCCGTCTCTCAAATTTGAATAGTTAAAAAAAAAAGCCAATGTGCATCCTCTCTAAGAAACCCTAAATGAAAACTGTAGTGCTCTGCCGGAAACCAGAGCACTACAAAAACCCTTGTATTATTTCCATACTTTTCCAAAAATATTTGTTAGGCTCTTCAACACTTAGGCATGCCTTGCTAGAGTGATCATTAACCCATAAATTGAATCACAACAATGAGACAGAACCCTTATAGTTCATAAATAACCAAAATAAATTCACCACAAGAATAACACCAAGATATATACAGATCCTTAAGGCAGGGTAACACCATCAATTACTCCTTAAGTAGGGAATCACTCCACAAGCCAGGCTGGCTACAAAACAATTCATCCAATATATATTATATAATGATACTCATGTATATTCATACTTTCTCATGGTTGTTCCTAAGGGGCATATGGAAACTATCCCTTATTATTAGATTATTTCCTCCAACTACATATTGGGACTATTTATTACCCGCCAACTAACAAGTGGGCCTACTCCATAATTATGGCCACATTACATGCATTATCCCCTTGGGTACCTCCCTAGGTACCCCATATTATCCTCTTTATGTACATTACACTTTCCATCATGCAAGATTTCTCAAATCATGCTCATCTAGCCTTGCAACTTGTCGTCACAACTAATTAAAGCCTACTAACAACCATCTCAATAGATGGGTATGGGTGTCCATTGCCAATTTCAAGGAAAGGTCCTTACACCTGGGCTTTGAGAAGGATGTTATCCTTGTGTTTCCACCGAGGAAACCCTTATATGGTTTGAAACAAACCCCCATGGCATGGTATGAGAAGATTGATAGGTTTTTCCTTCATCTTGGTTTTAACTGTTGTGAATATATGAGATTATTTATGTCTTACATGTAAATGATGATATTTTGATAGTTGCACTATATGTTTGATTTAGCCATCATTGATGGTAGTGCTAACTTGATTTTGTATTTAAAGGATATGTCAACAAAGACATTTGAAATGACGAACCTAAGTTTTTCGCATTTATTTTTGTACATCCAAATATTGCAGATGGATGATGTTATCTTTATTTCTCAATCCAATTATTCTTTGGATATGTCTAAGAGATTCAAAAAGGATAACTATAAGTTTTGTTGTACTCCATATCAATGGGGAGTGATGTTGACTAAGGGTGGATTCTCCAAAAATCAATTTTTCTCTCTACAAGTAGCTTGTTGGTAGTCTAGTTTATTTGTCTTGTAGTTCAACTAATATTTCCTTAATTGTTAGTGTATTTTCTAGGTTCATGTAGAATCTGAGGGAGAACCACTTGAAGCCCGTAAAGAAGATAACTTGTTATATCAAGGTAACGTACCATCTTGGTATTGAGTATTCTAGAGAGTTCAATGTGAACTAGTTGGTTGGTTTTATTGATTTTGATTGGGCTAGTGATGGGGATGATAAGAGGTCAACCTCAAGCCATGTGTTTAATCTTGGATTCAAAGGTCCCATAATGTGGTCTTGTAAGAAGCAGACGGCCATTTCTTTATCTACCATATAGGCTTAATATATAGGTGCAATTAATGTTGGAAAATAGGCAGTGCGGATTCACAACTTGAAGGATGAGCTCATATTTCCTTTTGCTCACAATAAAATGAAGCATGTGGGGCTTCATGCACATTATTTGATATGGTACATGAGAAAGCCACGTCTTTTGTTTATTGCACAACAAATGATTAGATCGCTAATCTTTACGAAGCCATTGACATAAGCTATGCTTGGGCTTCCACAATATCCAATTACAAGGAGGTTTACACAAATAAATCCACCTCTTGAATCCCCCGAGATTGTGGTGGCAGGGGTTGGTTGTGGTATTACAACAATAGGATCTTCCCAACTTCAGAGTTTCTAGAGTTAGTTAATGTCATCTTGTGAGACAACCAAATATTGTATGGTTGGTTGGATCAACTAAAGGTGGTCTCGACCAAGTTGACTAGTCCTCAAGCCAAGACATGAAATCTATATCTAGGGTTCACCCAAGGTGATTAAGCGGACTTAGTCTTCCTCATTTTGTTAAACTTTTGGTTATTTATAGATGGCCCTATGAATTAGTCTATCAACATTGACAATAATACATCTATCATTGAATTCCATTTGTTAAGCTATGCTCACTTGTGCTACAATGTTGTAATAGTGTCTTTTAACACCGTATCTCTTTTTTAAAATTCATAGTTAATCATTTATGCAATTTCTTAATCTTTCAATATTTTCCAATAAAAACATAACATTTCAAAATTTAATATTTGGCTTTAATTTTTTACATCAACAATCAACAATTATTTTAATTTGAACATAAATCATCAATTACAAACTTTTGTTGTTTTTATTAGAATGTTAACTCTCATCTCAGTGTAAATGTTGTAATTGATATTTCTCTTTCACTATCCCTTTATTATACGTGCTTTTGGACATCTCTATTGCTACATTTTGCAAACCATCACATACTACGTAAGGAATTGCCATTGCCATGATTTCCTAGGAAAACACATATTGTAACAAGTTTTATATGATTAAATAATAAAACAAGCTAAGTATAATATGTACATATTTTTCCACAAATAAGTATAATTGCACATTATGATTGTACATGTACAGATAACCTTTTCAGGGATTTTGTCGACTTTTGTAATTTTTCTACAAGACTATTGGTCCTTGCCTTAGGGATATTTAGTTGAGTTGTCCAAGAATGTTGTTCTTAGATTCCTTGCTCTGGCCTTTGTATTTAAGTGAAAAGTAGGTTTATACATATTTTCCACCAAGTCTCCCAACTTCCTATAAAATTGTGTGCCACTAGTATTGCTTTTATGACTTATTTTTTAGAGGAGATCTCAACCAATCCATCATATATTAAATGATGTAGTTTTATTTTCTTCGTAGGAGACATTATAGTCTCTCTTTGTCAGACCCTTAGAATCATTGGTGTTCTTTGAATTTTGAGAGAATGTTTGTTAGAATTATTAGATATTCTAGGAAGGAAATAGAAGGAAATTATACTTGAAAATTTATGGCATGCATCCCCTAAAAATTTGTTGTGATACTCTTTTTAATATTATCTCTTTGCTTGATGTTTTCTTTGAAAATATTTTTGAGTTTTTTTATTGATTTTGTTTTAAAAGTTAGGGTTAAGTTAAATATTTTTAAAACTTGTGGTTAATTTTTTATCTTTTAGTTAAAATAAAACATAAAAATGCGAGAGAAGCCTCCACAAACAGGAAGGCTTATGATCGAGTTGATTGGTCCTTCATTTATGAGATGATGACACACTTGGGTTTTGGCACATAAAAATGTAAGAGAAACATTTACAAATCCTGTGTGTGGAGTTTTTTTTAACCATTCTTAGAAGCATGGTATGCTAATATGGTCTTGGAGTACTTGCATGCCAAAGTAGAAATGGAGCATGGGCGTGCTAATGCAAAAATTAAACATTAGTGCTTTTGCTAAAACATAATATCGGTGATGGAAAACATGTATAACTTCATTGTTTTTAGTTAAGACTAATTGTACTTCATTTTTAAGATACCCTTTCGTTTCATTGCTTTAAACATTAAATATTTGTATTTATTATACTTTTTATTGAATTGTAAGAGAATATACATTTATGTGTTGGTAAAACATTGTTGATTTTGAAAATTCCCCATCTAACTATGAGCGAGATCTAAGTACATTGAGTTCCACTATCAACCCTCCAAGTACATTTAGTTTGACAATTTATATTACACTAGGCCTTGCTTATTTTCCTCAGAAAAAAAGAAAAAAGTGCAATTGTATTATATTATAAAACAATTACATTTTTCATAGACCTGGAAGGCCTTTCTCAAAACAAAGTCTATTGTATGCTAACATCAAAACTGATCAATTTATCATATGATCATGAGTATTTCTAAATACATAGAGTTCATCGAAAAATTGTGATGAGTACCATATTAAGATTATAGAGGAGTTTTTTTTGGAATCTCCATATGTGTATAGTTGAAAGATTGTGAGGTAATGCAACCTTCATCCTGGATGAGGGCCGAGATCATGTTGCATTATAATATCACCCTCAAATTCCCATATGTGCCAAACCCCGTCACCAACCTGAAGTTCGTCTTTGGATAAGCGATCAACCTCCATGTTTCTTTCTCGGTATACATGTTTGAAAGAAATCTCCTTAAACATATTAGCAATATGAGCAACTTCCTCATAAATAGGCTTCATAATAAAATTTCTTGGAGGCCTTCTCAATCACATCCAATCAACCACCAGTTTGGAGTCACCTAATATCTTTAATCTATCAATTCCCTTTGATATGGCAAGGAGTGGAACAAGTCTAGCAACCATTAATTGTGCCATATTCTTCGTTCTGAATCCAAATCCCGCAATGAAATTGATCTAATGATTTTATGAAATGTATAGAATCCCCCCTGCACTACCAGAAGACGGTTGTCCCTAAGGGGCACTATCAAAGAATGGCCGATTGTAAGATTTGTCAATGGTTTACACTGTGATCCTTTTGACAGAGGGAGGGTCATCATGTTCGGGAAAATATTTAAGGATAGCTAACCCATTTGATACCACAGTATATGGAGCGATGCATTTGTTTTGGAATGTATCCAAATTCGTGGCTAACCAAATGCCCCACATAATGATTAGAGGCAAAGCTTTGTAATCAAAACAAACATGATTTGAGAGCCATTTGTGGAGAGCACCTTTGAGGATTGGGCCTTCCCAAACAAAAGGAATTCCTTCAATCATAGACACTAGACCCCACATATTGAGAAGGAAGGGACAAGAGATGAAGAGATGGGCTATAGTTTCACTGTCCCTTTTGCATAAAGGACATTTGCCAAGACCAGTCATGAATTTTTTGAAAATATTATCCCAAACTGGAACTTTGTCCATAAGAGCCATCCAAAGGAAGATTTTTTTTTAAAGGACATTACAATTTCCAGATCTTTGGAGCCCACCATGGGGGCTCAGGCTTGTCTTCTTCCTCTCTAAGCACCTAATATCCCAAACTAGGGGAGTATTCACCCTCAGCCATATTTCTTGACCAAATTAACTTATCATGGCTATCTTTTAGTTGAACATGACTATTATGTAGGTCAATAATATAGTTATTCCATATCACATTGTTCTCTCCCTCTGTCACGTCCCCATTTTGACCCCATTTGTAAATGATGTAAATATTGTAATTTAATCATGGTGAGGAGCTCAAGGCCAAGGCCCCACCATTGATTTAGCGTTTATATATATATATATCAACAATTAAAATAGATGCCTATGGTTCTTGTGCGAGATGGGCACAATGTATATAAGACATCATGTAAATACGAATTTTAATGAAAAATACCCACAACTGGCTATGCAATGCAACAAAAGAGATGGGGTATGGTTCTACAAGGAATAGGGAGGGAAATTATTCAAACCCTTGAGCCAATGGTATTAATCCATGTGTCAATGGGGAAACCAATAAACCACCAACTACCCATTTTGTCTCATGTACCCAATCATTTAATTTTTTTTCCAAGAAATTGGTTAAGGCAGTTAATGCCTTGGGAATGAAAGAGTATGGGCAAGCCATTTTCGTGCATGGGCAAGCCATCAACTTGGAAAATCGTGTTTTTGCTCGTGGGGCAAGAAACCACCCACGAAATGGTGCCCAAAGCCATGGGGAATGGGCAGTCTTCATTCATTCACGCAGTTGGAGTTAGCTGGGTCCTTTCCATTTACATTTCTCATCTAAATACTGCATTTTTCCATGCCTGGGAGTCGTTTTTGCCTGGTATAACAGTTGGGAGAGGAAGGACACGAATTGGGGACTAGGAGGGAGGTTGTTTTTGCCCCGAATTGACCCTGGACGTTTTACTAAAAACGGATTTGGCTTCTTGGGTTGTTCACCAACTTCCCATTTCGTTTTTGTGGGTTCCCACATTTTTCTGGGTTAGTTGAAACCCCATCTCATGCATCCCACTGTGGAAAACGTTTTTCTCATGCCCAGCAAGTGGGGTTTTGCTGTTATGTGCATCCCCGTTTTGGTTTGAACCTGTGAATTGAATTTTGGAGTGGTAGTGGATAGAAGTGGCTTGATAAACCTAGTGGGGGAGGCAACCTCTCAAGAAGATCAAGAGGGATTTGGTTACTCTTCTATGCATACCCGGAGAGCACTAGATAGGGAAGGTATGGCTTGAGGGACTGTACAGCAGTGAAAAGAATACTTCCTTGTGCTGGGTGTGTAGGTATTGTGGGTGCCAAGCTAGATAGATCTTGCAAGGTTATCCCTAGCTCTGTGCTGGAGCTCACTAGCTTAGCAACTCTTCCTTTCCATCTCCTAGCAGCCTGATAAACCCAATTGCAGATTGGCTTGGCTCATCTTGGTGTATGCTTGGCTATGTGTGAGTCTGCTGTTCCCTGGTTCCTTGTAGAGATCATGCCCAGCTCGGGGGTGGCAGTGGTGCTGAGAGATTGAGGAGCACACTGGCCTACGGTTGGGTGGAACGTTGCAGTTGCATAGCCAGTTGCGTGGGACTACTTTTGTATAAGATAAGTATTCTCTTGTGTTAAATTGCAATTACTTATTTGATGAACATCTTAAATGTATGATGGATGTGAAATTCTTAATATTCCGCTGTGATTTTCTTAAAACCATACAGTTCCATCTATCTCTGTTATATTATGTTCATGCTTATGATTAAATGTTTCATAGGGCTAGATGCCCAGTTTAATATCACATCTGTTATGCATTTGTGTATGTATATATTCTTATTCATTTGAATTTGAATGCTTGTTTAATGAATGGATATGGGGGCTAGATGCCCGGTTTAACCTCACGATCCTCTCCATCTAGCTAGTAGGATGGGAGGGGACGTGACAGAATGGTATCAGAGCTACGTTGCAGCATTGGGCCTCTATGGGCCAAATCTGATAAGCAATTACAATAAAATTGTTGTCTTATGAGTTTTGAAAAAAAAAAAAAAAAAAAATTTGGTTTAAGTCTGTTTTTGAAAAAAATTGTGTTTTAAGCCGTTTCGGGAAGTCGTTCCGAAATTTCGGAAAGGTTTCGCGAACCTTCCCGCAATTGCGGAAGAGTTCGGCGAACCTTCCCGAAATTGCGGAAGGATTCCGCGAACCTTCCTGAAATTGCGGAAGAAATCAGCCAATGGCTCCGAAACAGCGGAGAAAAATGTTTTTAAGTGAAAAAAAATTTCTAAGTATCGGAATTTTTTTCGGAAAGAATTCTCTTCTGAAATTGCGGAAGGGATTCTCTTCCGAAATTTCGGAAGGATTCCGCGAATCGTTCCGAAACGCGGAAGAGTTCGGCGAGTCATTCCGAAGTTGCGGAAGACTTCGGCGAATCGTTCCGCAACTGCGGAAGACTTCGCCGAATCGTTCCGCAACTGCGGAAGACTTCGCCGAATCATTCCGAAAAAAAAACACCTGAAATCGGGGAAGCATTCTGGCGGAAGCATTCCGCGAATGGCTCCAGTACTGTGGAAGCCTTCGCCGAATGGCTCCGCAATTGCGGGAGCATTCGCCGAATGGCTCCGCAACTGCGGAAGCCTTCGCCGAATGGCTCCGCTCGGCAAATCGCCCCGCCATTGCGGAAGCGTTCGGCGAACTGCTCCGCAATTGCGGAAGCCGTCGCCGAACCGCCCCGCAGTTGCGGCAACCTTTAGCCAAATGCCCCGCCCATTGCGGAAGGCCAACCGCTCCGCAGTTGCGGGAGCATACCGTGAACCACCCCGCAGTTGCGGGAACAATTAGTGAACCGCCCGTCGCGGCCGGATTTCGCGAACTGCCCGTTGCGGCAGGATTTAGCGAATCGCCCGATGAGGCGTGATTCGTAAAAAAAAAAAAATAAAAATAAAAAAAAAAAAAAACGAGGGCGCTGCCCTCGACCCGCCCTGCTGTGGCGAGCCACAAGGGGGCAAGCCCCCTTGACCCCCTTTTTCTTTTTCCCCTCATATTTCGTTGTTGTGATTTGACGAATTTTCAGTATGGAATTGTTTTTCCCACATGCATGAAGTAATTGTGAATCCCAAGAATGTAATGCAGCTAACAATTGTGCTGATGAACACATTTCAGAGAGCCACAGTTACAGCAGGGTAACACTCTAGTTAATACAGTGGAAAAAAATTTGGATCTTGGTTGGGCCAAGAAAATGAACATCATGAATGATGCACAGGATCCCTATGAACCTGAGACAGATGCCATGGGGGAGAACATACAGGTTGAGAATGCTGAAACAGAATCTAATGGGAGGAGAAATCAAGAGACCCCTCCAGATGTTGCAGCCACCATGAGAAGCCTAAGGGTGGAATTGCAAAGCTGTAGGGAAGATAATGAAAGGATGATTAAAGCTCAAGAAGAACAAAATCAGCTGAATGCAGCCATGCTGCAGAGTTTAAAAGACATCCAAAGGAAAATAAACTCTGGGCATCAGATATCAAATCCAGAAAGGGGTGGGAGTAGCTCTAGAAGGAATTCCCGTAAGAGGGCCAGTAGCCCAAGAAGAGTTTCTACAGACAGGACATATACTCCAGAAACGTCTTCTAATGAATCATCTGACTCTGAAGAATCCATTGAGGGTTCAAGCTCTTCATCTCACATGAGTAAGAGGAAGAAACACTACAAGAACAATTCACATGGGGAATTTAAGAAGGCAAAACCTCCTACATTTGACGGAGAGGTAAAATCTGGTCAAGAAGCCGAAGCTTGGCTTCTTGGGATGAGAAAATATTTCCAAGTCCAAGATTACTCGGGAAATATGAAGGCAAGGGTAGCCATCTTCAACTTGAACGGAAGAGCATCTATATGGTGGGAACACACCAGGCAAGTGAAGAAGATCAATGAAAGAAAGATTGTGTGGAAGCAGTTCAAGAAATACTTCAAGCAGAAGTACCTCTCTGATAGGTACTATGATGATAAGATCAAAGAGTTCCATGAGCTGAGATTGGGACAATCGACCATGGAAGAATATGCAAACAAGTTCTTGGAGCTCCTGAGGTATGTCAAGTATATTCGAGATGATAAGGTCAAAATTCAGCGTTTCCTAAGTGGACTACCCCAGTCATATAAAGATAGAATTGAGTTTGATGAACCTCGAACTCTAGAGGAGGCCATAAGAAAGGCCAAGTATTGCTTTGATCAAAACAGAAGCAAACCAGAGTTCCACAAGGCATGGAAGGATAAAAAAAATGAGAAGTTTGATCAAAGGAAGAAGGGGTTCAAGCCTCCTCAATTCCGGAACCAGCAAAGGCAGCCATCACAGGTTGTGACTAAGCCAACTCGGATGATGGGAGACAAGCCAAGAGATCCAAAGGAGCCAAGAGAACCACTTCAATGTTGGGGTTGTGGAGGAGACCACATGCTTAGGAACTGTCCACATCGGAATGGGAATGCAAATCAAGTTCACAACATCCAAGGAGCTGGAACTGTGGGTCAAGTGGCGAGAGCAATCCCTAGAATCTATGCAGCAGTAGAAGACCGCCAAGCAGATCATCAATCAACCGTGGTTGAAGTTGAAGGTAAGATTGCTAAGCAATCTGTTTCTATTTTGATTGATCCTGGATCTACTCACAGTTATGTCACTCCTAGGATTGTTGAGATTTGTGCCTTCAAGAAATTAAAGCATAGTAAATCATGGTTAGTTCAACTAGCCACTGGAACCAAGAGAAAAGTTAGTGAAATAGTAGAGAAATGTCCATTAGAGATGGATGGGCTATTCACTTATGCAGATCTGAATATTTTGCCACTTGGTTCCTATGATATTCTCATTGGAATGGATTGGTTAGAAGCACACAGGGCTAAACTTGACTGCTACAATAAGACATTTGAATGCATGGACGAAGAAGGAAACCCGAGGGTTGTAAAAGGCATTCCAAAGGTGACTTCTGTTAGACAGGTTTCAGCCATGCAACTAAAGAAGTTCTGTAGGAAGGGATGTCAACTGTATGCAGCTCACGTTTTAGAGGCAGCAGAGAGTGAAACTCTTAGATTGGAGGACTATCATGTATTGCAAGAATTCAGGGATGTTTTTCCTGATGAGATCCCAGGACTTCCTCCAAAGAGAGACATTGACTTTACAATTGAACTTGTGCCAGGAGCGGCACCAGTGTCTAAGACACCCTACAGGATGAGTACACCAGAATTGCTAGAACTGAAAATGCAATTACAAGAGTTGCTGGAAAAGAAATATATTAGGCCAAGTGTATCCCCGTGGGGAGCGCCCGTTCTATTTGTGAAAAAGAAAGATGGAACACTCAGGTTATGTATTGACTACAGGCAGTTGAACAAAGTCACTGTGAAGAACAAATACCCATTGCCCCGAATTGATGACCTTTTTGATCAAATGAGAGGAGCAAAGGTATTTTCAAATATTGACTTGAGATCTGGTTACCATCAGGTAAGAATCAAAGAAGAAGATATTCACAAGACAGCCTTTAGAACGAGGTATGGACACTATGAATTTGTAGTGGTACCATTCGGTCTCACAAATGCACCAGCTACATTCATGTGTCTCATGAATAATGTTTTTAGCAAGTATTTGGACAAGTTTGTTCTTGTATTCCTAGACGACATTCTCATCTATTCTAAGAATGAAGAAGAACATGAAGAACATCTGAGAATGACAATGCAATTACTAAGGGAGCATAAGCTGTATGCAAAGTTGAGCAAATGTGACTTTTATAAAGATAAAATTCATTATTTGGGTCACATCATCTCCGAGGAAGGAATATCTGTAGACCCTAAGAAGATTGAAGCCATTATGAATTGGCCAACTCCAAGGAATGTGACTGATGTGAGATCTTTTATGGGCCTTGCTGGTTACTACAGGAGGTTTATCGAAGGATTCTCCAAGGTTGCAAACCCGATCACTTCTTTGCAAAAGAAGGGGATAAAGTTTGAATGGTCACCAAGATGTGAAGAAAGTTTTCAACGGTTGAAGAATCTTCTTACAAGTGCACCTATTCTGAAGATTGCAGACCCGGAAAAGGACTTTGTGGTGTGCACCGATGCATGCAATCAAGGACTTGGAGGAGTTCTTATGCAAGACAACCACGTGATATGCTATGAGTCAAGAAAGTTGAAGGAGCACGAGAAGAACTACGCTACTCACGATATAGAACTTGCAGCCATAGTACATGCCTTGAAGATGTGGAGGCATTACTTAATGGGAAGAAAATTCGAGTTAAGGACAGACCATTGTGGTCTGAAGTACTTATTTGATCAACCAATGTTAAATGCTAGGCAAGCTAGATGGTTGGAATTTTTGTGTGAATTTGATTTTGAGATCAAACACATAAAAGGGAAAGAAAACAAGGTGGCTGATGCACTCAGCAGGAAGGTACATGAGATATATGTGGCAGCACTTAGTACTTGCCAACCAGATTTGAAGCAGCAGATTGTTAACCATATGGTTGAGGATGAAGTGTATGAGCAGATAAAGGACAAATTGCAGCAACAAGACCTTGGCAAGAAGAATGAAGGCTATCACTTGGAAGAAGGCGGACTTCTTACTTATAAGGATAGAGTCTATATTCCAAATGCGGCAGATTTAAGGAAAATGGTTATGGATGAGATCCATAAAGCTCCATACTCTGGTCACCCAGGATATCAGAAAACAATTGCTACAGCAAGAAAATATTATTTCTGGCCAGGTATGAAGAAGGACGTTGCTGAATACATCTCTAAGTGCATGGAATGTCAGCAGGTGAAGGTTGAACACCAACACCCAGCAGGTTTATTGCACCCAGTGCCGATCCCAGAATGGAAATGGGAAATAATTTCCATGGATTTTATTACAGGATTGCCAATGACTAAGAGACAACATGATTCCATCATGGTTGTGGTGGACAAGTTAACAAAGGCAACACATTTTATACCGGTTAAGTCCACACATAAAGCCGATGCCATAGCAGATATTTTCATGAAGGAAATTTTCAGATTACATGGGTTGCCTAAGGCAATAATTTCGGACAGGGATACCAAGTTCACTTCCAATTTTTGGAAAGGTCTCTTTGCAGATTTGGGTACACAGTTGAACTTTAGCACCGCGTACCATCCTCAAACAGACGGGCAAATAGAAAGAGTAAATCAGGTACTTGAAGACATGCTCCGCATGTACGTAATGGACAAGCCATCCAAGTGGGAGGATTATCTACACATGGTAGAGTTTGCATATAATAATGGGCATCAAGAATCATTGGGAATGAGTCCGTATGAGGCTTTGTACGGCAGAAGGTGTAGGACACCAGTGACTTGGGACAATCCAGTGAACCGAATTGTACTTGGACCAGAATTGCTTAAGGAAATGGAACAAGAGGTTGCAAAGATCCGGCAAAATTTGAAAGCAGCCTAGGATAGACACAAAAGCTATGCAGATAAACATAGAATGCATAGGGAATTCAATGTTGGGGATCATGTGTATCTTAGAGTAAGATCAAGGAAGAGTTCCTTGAAGCTTGGGAGTTGTGCCAAGCTATCACCTAGATATTGTGGGCCATTTGAAGTGCTTGAAAGAATAGGGCCAGTTGCATATAGACTTGCATTGCCTGCTAGCACTAAAGCTCATAATGTTTTTCATGTCTCCTTGCTTAAGAAATATGTACATGATCCTAACCATGTGATTAATTGGGATGTGATCCAGGTGGAACCCGAGGGCGAATTCCAAACCGATCCATTGCGCATCCTAGACAAGAAAGTAACATTGCTCCGGAACCGAGCCATCGGACAGGTAAAGGTGCAATGGAAGCACTACGGTCCCGATGAGGCTACATGGGAGCTGGAGGATGCCATGAGGATGGCATATCCATTTTTGTTCAATTTTGATGAGCACTGAGGACAGTGCTAATGTAAGGGGAGGGGTATGTCACGTCCCCATTTTGACCCCCTTTGTAAATGATGTAAATATTGTAATTTAATCATGGTGAGGAGCTCAAGGCCAAGGCCCCACCATTGATTTAGCGTTTATATATATATATATATCGACAATTAAAATAGATGCCTATGGTTCTTGTGCGAGATGGGCACAATGTATATAAGACATCATGTAAATACAAATTTTAATGAAAAATACCCACAACTGGCTATGCAATGCAACAAAAGAGATGGGGTATGGTTCTACAAGGAATAGGGAGGGAAATTATTCAAACCCTTGAGCCAATGGTATTAATCCATGTGTCAATGGGGAAACCCATAAACCACCAACTACCCATTTTGTCTCATGTACCCAATCATTTAATTTTTTTTCCAAGAAATTGGTTAAGGCAGTTAATGCCTTGGGAATGAAAGAGTATGGGCAAGCCATTTTCGTGCATGGGCAAGCCATCAACTTGGAAAATCGTGTTTTTGCTCGTGGGGCAAGAAACCACCCACGAAATGGTGCCCAAAGCCATGGGGAATGGGCAGTCTTCATTCATTCACGCAGTTGGAGTTAGCTGGGTCCTTTCCATTTACGTTTCTCATCTAAATACTGCATTTTTCCATGCCTGGGAGTCGTTTTTGCCTGGTATAACAGTTGGGAGAGGAAGGACACGGATTGGGGACTAGGAGGGAGGTCGTTTTTGCCCCGAATTGACCCTGGACGTTTTACTAAAAACGGATTTGGCTTCCTGGGTTGTTCACCAACTTCCCATTTCGTTTTTGTGGGTTCCCACATTTTTCTGGGTTAGTTGAAACCCCATCTCATGCATCCCACTGTGGAAAACGTTTTTCTCATGCCCAGCAAGTGGGGTTCTGCTGTTATGTGCATCCCCGTTTTGGTTTGAACCTGTGAATTGAATTTTGGAGTGGTAGTGGATAGAAGTGGCTTGATAAACCTAGTGGGGGAGGCAACCTCTCAAGAAGATCAAGAGGGCTTTGGTTACTCTTCTATGCATACCCGGAGAGCACTAGATAGGGAAGGTATGGCTTGAGGGACTGTACAGCAGTGAAAAGAATACTTCCTTGTGCTGGGTGTGTAGGTATTGTGGGTGCCAAGCTAGATAGATCTTGCAAGGTTATCCCTAGCTCTGTGTTGGAGCTCACTAGCTTAGCAACTCTTCCTTTCCATCTCCTAGCAGCCTGATAAACCCAATTGCAGATTGGCTTGGCTCATCTTGGTGTATGCTTGGCTATGTGTGATTCTGCTGTTCCCTGGTTCCTTGTAGAGATCATGCCCAGCTCGGGGGGTGGCAGTGGTGCTGAGAGATTGAGGAGCACACTGGCCTACGGTTGGGTGGAACGTTTCAGTTGCATAGCCAGTTGCGTGGGACTACTTTTCTATAAGATAAGTATTCTCTTGTGTTAAATTGCAATTACTTATTTGATGAACATCTTAAATGTATGATGGACGTGAAATTCTTAATATTCCGCTGTGATTTTCTTAAAACCATACAGTTCCATCTATCTCTGTTATATTATGTTCATGCTTATGATTAAATGTTTCATAGGGCTAGACGCCCAGTTTAATATCACATCTGTTAT
This sequence comes from Larix kaempferi, assembly GCA_027924585.1. NCBI lineage: Eukaryota > Viridiplantae > Streptophyta > Pinopsida > Pinales > Pinaceae > Larix > Larix kaempferi. The sequence continues at coordinate 2,665,573 of BSBM01001035.1, forward strand.
GCATTTGTGTATGTATATATTCTTATTCATTTGAATTTGAATGCTTGTTTAATGAATGGATATGGGGGCTAGATGCCCGGTTTAACCTCACGATCCTCTCCATCTAGCTAGTAGGATGGGAGGGGACGTGACACCCTCCAGACCCAAGGCATTGGCAGGAATCCATTAGGGCTTAGGGATTGCTTATTATTATGGTTTATTATTGAAATTCCTATGAAGGGAATAATTGTTGCATATGAATGGCTATGATATGAAAATTTACCTTGATGATTGTTGTAGGTATATGATAGAATGTTGAGGACTTGGAAGCATCTCAAGGTAGTGACTGAAACTATGGAATATTGATGTCCAAATAGCCATCAAATGCAAGCAGAAATAAACATGGTAGCATGGCATATGCAACTAAAGATCAAAGACATAGAGACATGGTATTAAAGCTTGAAGAAAGAGAACACCAAGAACACTATGGAAAATATGCCTGAAGCAACGACTTGGGAGCTATGGGATGCCATGCATCTATTTTGAAGTTTTGATGAAATATTTGTAAATGTACATAGTGTTGATGATGCACCAAGGATGGTGCATAAATTAAGGGGGAGGGGAATGTAATACCCCATGTTTTACCTTGTGATGTAAATTTTGTAAATATTGATCTAAAAGGATAGAGGCCATAAACAAATGGTTAGGATGACCAAGACTATGTAAATATGTACTTTTTGGTATTAATATAAAATATCTAATGGATGCACAAGAAGAGGGACGAAGAAGATATGGGGGGCTATGAGTCCACAAGTGGGGAAGTAATAGTAGGCTAAGGAAAATGACCTTAGTGGGATTTCTCTTATATCCTTAGCCTTAGCCATTTAACCCAAAGTTCATAAACCATGATTAAGAGTCTTTATTTAATTAAAGCATTATTTAATTATCTTTAAAACGGATTAAGAGGAGAAAGTGGTCTCATGTGGAAATTCCACATGGAAATCCAAACCATGCCTATAAAAGTGAGAATTCAAGCTTGGGAAGGGTTCGTTCCTTCATGCATTTTTCCACCATTCAAATTCATTCACCGTCATTATTATCACTCGGGATTGCCATAGCTTGGTATCATACTAGAGAATGAAGATGCCATTGTTGAACATGAATTATGCATGTCATTAACCTGGGTAGACCGGTGTGTGAGAGAAACCTAGCTTACAGCTTGTGCACTAGAGTCCCAATTTGGAGACTTCCTATCTAGCCTATGTTGGAGCGCTAGAAGGGAATTAGAGGCTCCTTGAGGGACTATTATCTTAGAAAAGGGGGCTTGTTCCATGATGGGGAAGGATAATTGATTATTGGGACAACTATGGAGGGGGTTTAGGCACTAGTGGGTTGCATAAGAGATTCAACTGTATAGAGCAGAGTTGAGGAAGAGATTTTCCCTTGTGGATTGATAGCCTTAGCTTGGGGGTGTGTTGATGCCTCGGATATCGTAGCATCAATCAGAAAGGGATTCTCCCCGATAGATGATCCCAATTAGATTATCTACCGTTTGGTATAGGGAATCTGTCCGGTTAGCGGTTCCGGCAACCGTGGGTTTGGATTTTAATTCCAATTATACCGGTTATGGCCCGATCCACCTTTCTTTTGGATTTTATGTTTTTTAATGAGATGCAAGTGCCCAATTTATATCTGATCTAAATGCAAAACTAAACAGATCTAAGTCTAAAACTGAAGTAAATCTACCTATCCTTGCACGGAACACATTTACGGGATGAGCAATGAGCTGTAATAGATATCATAAGGAAAGAACAAATAGCCATCGATTCTTACAGGTAAAGCTACAGCAAGATAAAAGATCTTTAGAAGATAGCTTCTAATTTATATAAAACACATTTCATGCTCATGGAACAGAGAAGTAAAATTATTTAATCTAGATTAAAAGAATGAAAGAAACAGATCTAAGTGTAAAATAAACTGAAAGAAATCTAATGATCCCTGCAAGGAGCAAATTTAAAGGCATGAACAATGAGCTATAGGAGTTATCTTAAAGAAAGAATGGATAGCCATTAAGTCAGAAAGAGAAAGCTACAACCATCATAAAGATATCAGAAGATAGCTTCTGATTTAATATAAACACATTCACTGCTCATGAAATGGAGAAATCGTTTACACAGAAAGAAGCAAAATCATTTATTGCAAAGAAATAGTTCAAATGACAAGAAAGATCTCACATTACAGTATGGAAATCATCAGAATAGTCCAATACACATCCATCTTTCGTTCCCATGCAAAACGTCCATCTCCCTGGCTTTTATTAGAAAATTCGATTTTTACAGAACCAATACAAGATAGCTCGTACAGGTCTCCAAAATTCATTCCCTCTCAAAAGTCCTCTTTAATCCTTCCTAACTTCTATTTATAATTACAAATTTTCCCTTTGGGCTGCCACCTGGCCTCTTCCACTTGTCACCTACAGGAATTTCTTCTATAATAGACCACAAAATGTGACTACTTCTTTTACAAAATATTTAACAAAAGAGAATGGACAGCTGTCCCATAGCTCACGCTTTATACATTTGAGAGTTTAGAAAATACAACATAACAGAAATAATGTTCTAATATCAGTGCTGTCATTCTTGTGCGTGAGCTTCAGCTGGGAGAGGATCGCCCAAGTCAACTGATGCTGCTGATGCTGCCTGGGAAGAGACACTCGAACCCATTGTTGCTGTTGCTTCTACTTGGGAAGAAGGGATTGAGCTGGCTGGAATTTCTGCCATTGCTGGGGGAGAGGGAATCGAGCTCATTGCTGCTCCTGGAATGGCTGCTGGAAGGGAAGATTCTGGGTTTGCTGGTGCTCCGGCTACTGCTGCTACTTTCTTCTCTTCCTCCTCTATGTAACTATACCATATACCCGTGTCCCTTATGACTATGTTTGCTGCAGCAAGGAACAAGATTTTCTGAGAAGTCACATTCTTCCCGAGCTCTGCTCCAATGCTTTGAACTTCTGTTACTGCAGCTTGATGCACTTCTTTGAGCAAATGGTTGTGGACTGATGACATTCCAATATAATGTTGTAATTCATCGATTGTGAAGACATCAATTTTCTTAATGTGTTCGGTTTGGATGCCCAGATCTTCCTTTAGCTCAGCTAAGCGTTGTTCTGAATCCGGGAAGTCATCGAGAGATTGTGGGAAATTCAATTTGCACCTGTCATGCACTCCCTGGATCTTTTGATACAGACCATTGATCCTATCCCTTGTTCCTTGCACACTGGCTATTAGCTTGCTGCCACAGTTTCTGCAGAAGTCCAAAAGGGTCACATCTTCATTAAAACCCTCCATAGATTTGAATGGGAGATGTGCGGGGAAATCCCCCTTTCCTTCTCACCATTTTATCTCGCTCATGATATTTGCCTTGACACGGGTATGCTTAGCTTTGATCCTATGGGCCTCCACATTAATTTCTTTTAACCTGACCACCATGGCCTTGAGCTTGCAAACCTCATTAGTGATTAGCTCCTGAGTGTCATGCATTTGCTTCAGAATGTTGCAGGACAGCTCATGGAAGGGAGACATGTCCATCGTTCTGCTCTCAGCTTGCTCCAATTGCCCAGCTAATGCCCGCTTGTCTGTTTCAAGCTGGGACACTCTGGCTACTGCATCATTCTTTTCTGCTTCTTCAATCATCATTAGGACTAATAGCTTCTCCTTCTCTTCCTCTAACTGGTTATATTTTTCTGACAGCTCTTTATGCTCGGCGTACAGGCAATTATACTTGTTCACCACAAGATCCCTGTGGGCTTGCTCATTAGCCAAAGTCTGTTGTAGCGTATGAGCTCTCTTCTTTGTCAATACATTTTCTCTGACTATAACACCTACATTGTCCAGTGATGCTTTTGCTGTTTCTACAGCTACGGATGCCATAGCAAAGGGATCTTTATCTATATTCTGCATTATAGTGACCTCTCGGTGGGTAATGATGTCCTCATGGAAGGGACTTTTGATCCTCTCTTCCGATTTGAGGACCATTGCTTTCCTTTTCTTGTCATAGACAAACTCATTCCACCTGGACACCGTATGTTTTCTCGATGGAGTGTATGGGACAATTGGGCGGTCCATAATGTCTATTTCTTCTTCAGCAGGTGGGGTCCGGACTTCCTGAGCTGGATCTACTCCCACATTTTGGGTACCAGAGCCACCTGCTTGAGATGCGTCTATTTCCATGTCTTGGACACCGGACCCACTTGCTTGGGCATCTTCCCCTGTTTTCAGCTCTTCTTCCGCTTTCCTTTCTACCTGAGCTTCCTGTCCTCCTTCCCCTCCTTCAACTTGTGGCTAACCTTCATCTCCTTTCCGTAGCCTTTCATCCTCAGCCTCTTTCTGCTGTTGGGCTTCCTCGGCTTCTTTCTGCAGCCTCTCACTTTCGGCTTCTTGCTGCAACCTGGCTTCCTCTCTTAATCTGAGCTCTTCCTGAGCTCGGGCATCATCAACTTCTTTCTCCTTCTGCTGGCTGGCCTTCTGGATTTTGGTGGAGCTAGAACTTGCTCCACTGCCCTGGCGAAAGGTTCGCAGCTCAGCCATGTTGCTGATGCCCCTGAATACCTCTTCCTCGGCATCAGGATAGTTAGAGTACTCAAAATGAGCATAGATTTCCTTACAGTGTTCGGCCACTCTTCCCTTCCTGTCATTCCTATGGAAGATCACCTCACCGAAGTGGAAGGCTTTCAGCTCCTAAACAAACTCTTCGGCTGAGGCAACCCCCGAGAACTTGTAAGCACCTATGCAGAAAGGTAGAGGGGAAATGGAAGCCTTATGCTATTTGTGGAGCATTGCTCCAATTCCATCCAGGAAGAGTTGTCTTACTGCTTCCTTAAGGACCACGTAATCTGTGGCATACTGCGGCAAAATGTACGGAGCTTTAGTCCCTCCAAACATTCTGAGGTAGGTGCCTTGCTCTGAAAAGTAAAAATCCCCGTAATTCTCAAGGACTTCCACAGCATTCTCTGACAGGCAGTTGGGCTCCTCCTTAAATAACTTCTCATATAGGGGCATGATAAACCCCTCACAGATGAGTTTGTAGCTAGGTTTGTAATTTTGGGCCCACATGATCTTGAAAGCGGTATAAACCGGGGTAGTGGACTTATCCCATGCGCAGCCCAATTTGGGGAAGTCCACCTTGACCAAAACACAATCAATCAGATATGAGGACATGAAAAATTCTTCCTTCTTCAAGGCTAGTCAGTCTCTTGCAGCAACTATCATTGAGGCCAAACTATCTGACAGGAGAGTGGCCCAGTCAAACATAGTTCCTTTAAACGCCACGAAGTGGATGATAGGGACCCACTGAATCTTATACATGGTGCCATCGGGCATGCCGAAGATTCTGCACAGCATCAAGGCGATCAATCTGAAAGGAGGTCTCAGATTCTGTACATCATATTCGTCATTTCCTTTCTTTCTCAAATGCTTGCCTGCTACTAGTAGCTTTTTGGCTATCTCAACATTATTCATTTTTCCCAACCATTCATCAGTCAGAGCTTGCTAGGAGCGGGGAAATTTATAGGCTACGGCAATGTATGCTGGGTGGAATGAGGCAATGGCTACTTTCCCGCTGTCATTTATCACTCTTCCTTCCGCATCAGCATGTTGGAGTATCCATCCGATTACTTCAACACAGGGGAATAGTTCAGGGCGGGTAGCAGCTCTGGTTATGCCTGAAGCTTTGATATTTAGATAAATCTGCCCCTCTTCTAACAACATGTCCGGGACATCCTGGTCTCGAATCATCCTGTAAATGTCACCCCAGCGGATTTCTAGAGGAACACCGGTGGTGCACCTGGTATCCTGGAGTGAGGTCTCAGTTTTAAGTGGTGCAGGCTTTTTCTCTGTCATCTTAGCCTTCTTCTTACCACCTTTTGGAATTTTGACTTATCCCTGATAGCACCCACATACAAGTCATTATGAAATTGAGCAACATACTGTGAGATTTTAACAGAGATCATCATCGTTTTAATATGTGAATGAGATAAAATCAGAATGAGAAGCTGCATTTTAGGAAGCAAATACACCATTTCAAACAAGCAATCTAGATTTAATCATCCTAATTCTTTTAAAGGGGCGGGTTCGAAATGCTCCTGAGGGGATAAGCATGTTGCGGAAGCAACCTGCTCTCGGTCCAGCTCTAGGAGGGATGGTATCTATCGCCATGGTGCTTTTAAAAGGTTAGTGGCGGGGAAGTCTGGGGCGAAACGACCCTGTGACGAAATAGGGAGCCGTTTTCATATTTATGAACAGGCGAGTGCGGGGTCGCTTTCGTATTCATGAACAGGTGAGGGCTCCGACTGCCATTGCTATCTGAATCACCTGACGAGGGGTTCTATGGTGGGTTTTGGTTTGAGCAAGGGTGATGGTGCCTGGAGAAAGGCTGACAAAAAAAAAGGCTCGGGCGGCCATAGTTTCTTTCGGCTTGTTTTTTTTTAGTGGAATGCGAAACCCACGGGGCCTCGGGGCTTAAGAACGAAACAACGATATATCTGACCAATGCCTGTCGGCCACGTCTCAAAAATAAAAAATGCAAAGACAATCTGATGCTCTCTACATAATAAGCAAACGTTTTACAATTCCTTGGTTTTATATGACGGGAAACATGCAATTTAAGCCGTTTGACGGGCAAAATAGCCCATGACGGGCATTTTGCCCGTCAAAATCCAACCAATTCCTGTCGTCTTTGAAAAAGAAGAACACCCAAAGGTAATCTGACACGTGGAAGAGAGAAAAATAATGGTTAGAACACCCTACCTGGAACCGTGAAGATGGCTGGATGAGGTGGCCGTGAATCGTGGTCGAGCAAGCTGAGTTGGAACGGTCGCGCGGCGTCCAACAGTTTTGCCAATCGAAAATTAACAACGTTTTGGATCGAGCCTCCACCGCTTATTTAAATAAGTCGGCACGTGCGATTTTAATGTGGTAGTTGGCGTAATTAAACGCGGCTTAAATATCGTGCGCCATGGTCACGTCAAAGAATTTCGATCCGCGTGCGACCGCCATTCGTGGGACCGACTTGCGAACTTCACCCGCCATTGTGGGAGGTTACGATGAAGCCCTTCGGCGTTTCGAGAGTGAAACATGAATCTTTCCGCAAATTTCAACGGAGATCATTCCGCGAAATGTCCCGCCGTTTTGGGAGGAGTTGGCGAACGGCTTCCGTAAAGTGGGACGCGAACGATTAAGTTTTGTGCGGCCTTTTCGGGATGAACGCGTGAAAACCTTCGAAATTGCGGAGAGCATTCGCAAATGGCTTCCGCAGTTTCGGAAGGCTTCTGCCAATGCTTCCGCAGAAGATTCTCGTGAATTTCCTCGGAGAGATTTCGGGATGAAAACCGCGAAGGTTTCCGCAATTGCGGAAGGAAAACTCGAACGGATCCGCGAGAGTGCCTCTGTGTTTCGGAACTATAAGTTGAAAGGCTCCGCTGTTTCAGGAAGAAAAAATCAAAGGCTCCGCAAAGCTTTCTCGGTGATGTTTTGGAATGGTTCCGCGAAGGTTTCTGCGGTTGCGGAAGGCTTTAGTGAATGGCTTCCGCGACTTTCGAAACTTCAAAAAAATTTCAAAACTTAGTCACTTAGCGGCCCCAGGGAAGGTTGACAGATGGCTCCCGCAAGTTTCGGGCGGCTTCTTCAAATTCCTCCGGCATTTCGGAGAGAATTTGCCAATGATTCCCACAGCTTATGAGCAAAAGTTAAGTCCCTCTTCGGGAAGCTTACGCGAGTGGCTTCCGCCAATTTCGGGCGGTTTCCTTGAATTCTTCCGCGATCTTTTGGGAAAAGTTTCCAAGTTCTTTTCGAGAGGTTTAAACAAGCGGCTTCCGCCACTGCGGGAGGATAGCCCGAAAGATTCCGCAATTTCGGGAGACAAAGCTGAAAGGTTCCGCGGAGTTTGTTTCGCAAACTTTCAAAAAATCTAAGTCCTTTTCGGAAAGCTTATGCGTTTGGCTTCCGCAACTGCGGGAAGATAGCCCGAACGACTCCAAAATGTCGGGAGACTTTCGGAAATAGTTTCTGCAACCACGAGAGGAAAATCTAAGTTTTTTGGGATGTTTATGCGAATGGTTCCCTCCGTTTCGGGAGCAAAAGCTTAATGTTTCCGCGGATTTTCTATCTTACGTTCCGCAACTTTTTCAAAACAAAGTTTCTAAGTTCCTCTTCGAAAGGTTTAAACAAAGGCTTCCGCCTTTCGGGATGAAAACTCAAAAAACTTCGCAACTGCGGGGAGATAGTCTGAAAAGCTCCGGAATTTTGGGAAAATTTTCTAAGTTCCTTTTCTGTTCTTAGGAAGAAATTTGGAAAGGTTTATGGCACGATTTTTCTGTTGGAAAGCAAAAGATAAAAGCTGGGAATGGCCTCTTGAGGCAGCCTTTCTAAATTTTTTTTAAAGGAGGGGCCCCAATATGTACAAAATGTTTGGGGGGGATGTTGCTGCAACAACAATGGCGAGTCGCTGGTGAACACAGATCTCTGAAAAATTCCTCTTCATGGTCCGAAACCTCATCAAAGACATCCATCTTAGGTGCAAAACTCAGCTGAGCGTTTAAATTCATGTGAGGGGAAGGAGACACTTTACCGGCTAGCCATTGGGGAAAGGGGAGCTTTGACCGAGACATCTTCACTACTCTCAAAGGGCCAACATATGAGATTCATTTTAGGAGGGTCATCCTTCAGATGGTTACTACCGCCGGACTCCATAGGATTTGCAACACTTTCTCATGGACATCATTGCTCTTGTTCCTCATTCCCATGCTGCTTGCATCCTTTTAGATGTTTGTACTTTGGATAGCTTAGCTGTTTGAGCCTTCCAGGGATATTTTCTTTTGGACATGATCTTTGATTTAGGCTCCTCAATCCATAATGTCCTTTTGTGTGAGTTAGAAATTTTATTGATTTGATCAAGCCTCACGGACGGAGAGGAGCCTATTTTGGGCTGAGCCTTTTGGGCAACCTTCTTGATTTCACATGTCCTTTTCTTTTGTCTCCGCCATGCTTTAATTGAGGCGAGAATCTCTGGAAAACAAACTCTTGAGGATAAGCCATTTTGGCTGTTAAATTTGCAGCATGGAGTCATTTCAATACCCTATGTCCTCGAGATATGCCACTTTCCATGGGTCCAACGTTAGTAACCTTCTTGGGACGCCTTTAAGTGTGAGAGTGGGTGGAGCCCAACAATAGTAGTGAAGATGATCATAGGTCTCTGCTATTAAACAGGATTAGTGTGACCAGCAGAGTAGGCTTCCTTCCTTCTGAACATTTCAGCGAGAGCACAACAGACAAGATTTATTCGAGCATAGTTCCGGACTCATGGGTTGTGAGATTTCTTTGAGAGACTTATCCTCAACGGGGAACTCAAACAAAAAGGGCTTTCAGAAAACAAAATTTGTTGCAAAGGTTCAAATGACAATGAAAGAAACAAAATGGCCAAAAAAATAAAGCAAACAAAGGCTAAAGCAACAATAAAAGAAACTTTATTTATGTACAGGAAGTCTCAGTGAGACTACGCAAAGTATTGTTTCAAAGTGAGGCCATTGAGAGGAAGGGTTACTTCTTCTCCCTCGAGATTTGTCAATTTATAAGTGGACGGGCCTAATTTTGCCGAAATTTGGTACGGGCCTACCCATAGCTGTTGGAACTTCGTATGCATTCCTTTGCCTTCATGATTATGGTCCCATTTCAGGACTAAGTCCCCAACTTCAAAACTTCTTTTACCAGACTTCCTCTTATCGAACCATGTCTTAACTATGTCTTGGTGTTGATGGAATCGATCTTTAGCTTTCTGTCGGGCTTCTTCAAGTTGAAGCAAGGTGTTGATCCTGGATTGTAAGGCTTGGCTACCAGAACCCCGAGAGGCTTGGGATGACTGTAAGGATGGGAGTAAGATGTTTGGAGGAAGGATGGCTTCCTTGCCATAGACAAGAGTGAAAGGGGAAACACCTAAATCGTTCTTTGGGGTCACCCTATCTGCCCATAAGGCGTTTGGGAGAGCTACATGCCAACTTCTCTGGTTTTCTATCACAGTCTTCTTAAGAATTCGAATCAGATTTTTGTTTGAGGATTCAGCTAATCCCTTTCCCCGAGGATAATAATTGGCTGAATAATGCAACTTAATTCCCCATTCATACACAAATTCATTTATCTTGCAAGACGAAAAATAAGTAGCATTATCAAAAACAAGGGAAATTGGAACCCCAAACCTGATTATGATGTTTTCTTTCAAGAAGCTGATGACTGCGTCTTCGTTGATCTTGCGCAACGGGATGGCTTCCGTCCATCTAGTGAAGTAGTCGGTAGCCGTCAGGATGTATCGATGTTGCAACGAAGAGTTTGGATTTATCTCTCTGATAACATCTATACCCCGCTGCTCAAAAGGCTCAGAGATGATAACTGGTTGCAATGGTCCTGCTGCCTTAGGTAACTTCCCAGCACTTCTTTGACATACATCACAGTTTCGTGCATACGTATGGGCGTCTCGGAACAGAGTGGGCCAATAATAAACAGCTCTCAGTATCTTGTGTGTTGTTGTCTCTCCTGAATAATGTCCACCTGCGGGGCCATCATGTAATTCTTTGACAACTTTGCTCGCATCTTCCTTTTCCAAACATCTAAGAAGAACTCCATCATAATTATTTCTGAAAAGTATCCCATCAATGATTTGATAAGGTGCTGATTTCAAGCGGAGTGCCCGTCTTTGCTTAGAGTTCCAGTGCTCAGGTAGATATCCCTGCTGTAAATAGTGCACCGGATCCCTATACCATGACTGGGGAGTTGTGAAGATATGACATACTTCAACCGAATTGAGTTCAGCTTCATTTTTCCAATGTTGCTCTTCATCAGTTGAGTTTCCTGCAAGTAACTTGCACAGGCCTTGTCCTTCGATGATCATGGCTGGTTTAAATTCCAAATCATATTCCTGAAGAGCTGTGACCCAGTTCCCTCTCCTTTCTCCCAATTCCTTTTGAACGAAAAGGGATCTAACAGCCGGGTGGGGGACTATGACTTTAGTTCTGTTCTTCAGAATGTATGGCCTAAACTGCTTGACTTCTTTGAAGACCGCATATGCATGCTTGTCAACCACGGGATAGTTCAGCTCAGCCCCCTGCAGACCAATGCTCATAAACGAAATTGGGTATTCGTCCCCCAGCTCCAACTTTTGCGTGAGTACAGCTACGAGAGAGTCATCCGAAGCAAAGGTATACAAGATGAAATCCTTATCAAAATCTGGGCTCCTTAAGGAAGGAGCCTTAGCTACAGCTGCCTTGATATCTCTAAATGTGTCCTTCTCTAGATCTGTCCACTTGAATTGCATGCTTTGTTTAACCATCTGTTGCAATGGCTTAACAATTTGCGCGAAATCCGGAACAAACCTGCGAACAAAATTGATGGTGCCCATAAAAGAGTGCATAGATTTCTTGTTGTAAGGCATTGAAATCTTATTAATGGCTTGGAATCTTTCTTGATCAATTGACACTCCCCCTTTGGAGATGATATGACCCAAGAGATTACCTTCGGGAACAACAAATACGCTCTTCTTGGGATTCAAGGAAATACCATATTTTCGGCAGCGATCAAAAATATGCTTTAGATGCACAACATGATCTTCCCTTTTCTTCGAAAAGACTGTCACATCATCCAAGTATACAACCACGCATTGTCCACCCAATCCTCGGAAGGCAATATCCATTACCCTTTGGAATGTAGCTCCTGCATTTATCAGACTAAATGGCATTCTTCTGTAGGAGAAAGTTCCCCACTTAGTTCTGAAAGTAGTCTTAAGGCGATCTTCTTCGGCTACTAACACTTGATTGTAGCCAGAGAAACCATCGAGGAGAGAAAACAATTCGGATCCTGACACCATTTGAAGGATTTGTTCCATTGAAGGGAAGGGGTAGTTGTCTTTATCCGAAGCTCTGTTTAAATTTCTGAAATCTACACATAGCCTTATCTCTCCCGACTTCTTTCTCATGGGAACCAAGTTTGCAACCCATTCAGAATGCCGGACCTTAAAGATTATCTTAGCGTCCAGGAGCTTCTTTAATTCCTTTTGGATCAGCGGTTCTAGAGTGGGATGCATTCTTCTTAACTGCTGCTGAAATGGCTTGACACCCGCTTTCATTGGTATAACATGTTGAATAATGCGGACGTCATACGTCTTCAGATCTTCATAGGTCCATGCGAAAACATCCTTGTATTGTTTAAACAATTTGATGAACCTGTCTCTTTCTCCTAGTGAACAACATTTGCCAAGGTTGACAAATTTTGGTTCTGCCCCGGTACCCAAATTAACTAACCCATGTTGCATTGATGAGCTGTTAGTTTTGGTATTAGCTGGCCTTTTGAACTTATTTTGAAGATCGAACAACATTTCGAGGGACCTTACCCCTTTGGGAATGAAATTTCCTTTATCCTCATCCTTCTTCTTCAAATCAGCATCATGCTCTTCTTCATCTATTGCAGCTCCTTGGAAGCTATCTTCGTTCGTTAGAAAGATGATAATTTGTTCATCATCATCGAAGACTCTGAAGTTGGTGATGTTATCAGGAACGGAAGGCCTGAAAATCAATTCAATCGAGCATTTATTATTTGATGGCACCAATCTAGAAGCAGATGTTGCTAACAAATCAACTGCAGAATTTTGCAATCTAGGAATTGATTTTATATTGAAAGCGTCAAAATGCATAATTAAATCCCATACCTCAGCCTGATAACCCTTCAAGTGAGGTGAGAGACAATGAATGGTGTCCCTTACCTGTCTTACAACTATCTCGGAGTCACCAAAGACCTTCAGGTACTTAACATTTAAGCCAATGGCTTTCTTTAATCCATGTACCAAAGCTTCATATTCAGCGGTGTTATTAGTACAATCGAATTCTAATCTGCAAAACAAAAAATACTTGTTTCTTTTTGGATCCATTAGAACACAACCGGCTCCAGATCCTTCCAGAGTTTTAGAACCATCAAAGTATAATGTCCAAAAGGTATCTTTAGATTCAACTAATTTAGTTTCTTTGTGATCTATGTCAGTAACTAAATTGACTATGTTACAATCGACATCATCAGTGTGAGAGAAATGAAGGAGATTGGACTGTTTATCTGATTCATGGCTAATGGCTTCAGACTGATAATTACCTGGATCCATTTCTAAGAAATAATTGCCCAGAACCGAGGATGAGAAGGCTACGACCTCATTTTTTTCTTCTAACTGAGTTACGTTTTGCTTCATATGAGGTTCCCTAAGAACTTTAATCTGATTCTTCCTGTTCTGATAAGGCAGCCATAGGTGGGACCAATCAGTAGCAAAGTAGCCACTCAGCTTGGTAGACCAATCCCTACTTAAAATCAGCCCATAGGCTTCCGGAATATCGACCACCATTATGTCAATGAATTGACAGACCCTAGGGTCAGCTGACAGTCTAATGAGAATGTCTTTCATATCCCCAATTACCTTAACAACAGTCCTATCTAATTGGATAATTTGAGCTGGAGATGGCACAGGCTGCCCGTTAATCTTTTTACAAATTGACAGTGGCATAACGTTTGAGGATGCTCCAGAATCTACCAAGCAGTTGTGAACATTGTGATTAAAAATTTCAAAAGTCAATAGGAACGGCAATGTTTAAGATTTAGATTTCCCACCGATGCTAGCCTCATTAATTTCGGGATTGTCTCGAGAATCTATTAATGTAGTGCTGGTTTGGGGTTGTAGAACATGGAGCAATTTGTCTCGTTGATGGGGCAAGCTACACATGTCAAATATTGACACATTTGCTTTGACTTTTTTGATATCTTCAATAATATCATATCCTATATCAGATTCGTTCCCAACTCGAGTTGGCTGATCTATTTTGCTCATTGTGACCTTAGGTGGCTGAACTGTGGAGTCAGCGTTTGGCTGCTTGTTCGCTGTTTGGCTAACTTTGGGCTGTTGTGGGATAACCGTTATATGTCTCCTAGGCAGTTCTTTTGAAACTTTAGGCTTATGGGGAGCTGTGCTTGGCACAGGATCCGCAATTGGGCCTTTGCTGCGAGTAGCAACATTTATGGTAGAGAGAGAGCTATCTATGGGATCTTCTTCTGCTAATTCAGTCATAGGTACCCAATCCCATAGCACCATAGTAGTGTCTGGAGTTGGTTCCTCTAATTCAGGGCTCGATTCTTCTGGAGGATCATCTTGGTCTGGGATCTGTGCATCTAGCATTTGGTTCATGACTAAGCTCATGGAATTAATCCATTGCAGGTAGCTCTTTTCTAAATGCGGTTCTTGATGAAAAGTGCAGAAATTTTCCATCCCGATTTCGTTCAAGTTTAAGACCGGAGAAGTATTCATTGGTGGATGAGTTTGATCACCGTCTTCTCTCCTTTTATAAAATGGCTTGAAAGGTTTCCTAGATGTGCTGGCAGCCTTATCTTTCTCGAGATCTACAATTTTATTAGATAATTTCTGCATCATCTTGACTACATTTTCCATGTCTGTAGATGGCTCTTCTTTGCCTCTAGTGAGCAGCAAAGGTTTTTTTGCTAGCTGCTGGTTTTGGCTCTACATCTAAGGCATGTTTAGCAATGCTATCAGCTTCTTCTTCTACCTTTCTAGCTTCCTCAAAGTTCTCTATCAGGGTAGTTTTCTTGGATCTTTTTACGAACATTGCTATTGGTTCTTCAAGAGCTGTTGTATAGTATTCAATCAGAGACTCCTCTACTGGTTTATTAGCTTCATTGAAATTATTTAACAGCGTTGTGAATCTTTGATTGAAATATTGAACCTTTTCTTTCTTTTCCATTCTCATGGATAAGAGTTCTTTCATAAGCGTTGCCATAGTCTTTTGGTTTCCGTATTTCTTTAAGAAACAATTTTCGAATTCATCCCAACTAGAGATTGAGCTGGGTTGTAGGCTAAAGTACCATGATGATACTTTTGGCTCGAATGCATATGGAAACAACCTACAGACTACATCTTCATGTTGTATGTTCAAAAGGTTCAGAGCTAAGTAAAAACTCTTCAGATGGTCTTCCGCCGAGATGGCTCTCCCTGGATCAAACTTAGGCAAGACCTTTTCTGGGTTTTTAGGAAGATTATTGAATGGTCCAGCTAGGTTCAGCGCTCCCCTTGCTCTCCAAGCAGGTACAGTGTAATGTCCCTTGTTAGGAATTTTATTAAAATTGCAATTTTCCACTTTTTTCCTTGGTTCGACCTTTGACTAGTTTCGATCTCTAGGTCCCAAATTTGCCCCAAATGATCCCAAATCTTCTGAGAAGGTATATGAATGATATTAGAACATAAATATGTGTTTCAGGGATTCCTTTGTACCTTTAAAACACTTCTACAAATACTCTTTCAATTCTGGTCAATGTAGGTAACTTTACTAGTGATTTCCCTTTGACTAGTATTGGTCTCTAGGTCTCAAATTGACTCCAAATGCCTTCAAATCTTCAAGGAAGGTGTATGAATGATATTAGGAATTGAATATGATTTTCAGGGATAACATATGGCCACCAAAAGACCTCTGCAAACTCTCTTACGATTCTGCACCAAGTATGCAATTTTACTAGTAATTTGGGGTTCAAATCCCCCTAAGGTAAGTACTGAAAATGGCTTCCCAAATGCCTCCAAACCCACTCAAATTTATGAACATAGGTATGTAATGTGTTAAGTATGTTATTAAGGTCTCATATGCACCATTAATGGTTTATTACAACTGTTCTCACCCTCTCCCATTCAACTGCAAAAATCCTCAATTCGACCCTTGGGGAAATGGCACTATTTCTTCTCCCAATGCAATTAAACTGAGTAAAAATACTTCAAATGCTCAAGTACAGTACATGAAACTTGTAAAATACATCCATGGCAGTCCATTAATCACAAATTCATCATATAATCATCCATTCATTCGTAATCATCATCAATACATTGGTTCACAACAAGGTAGTGGGGAAATGGCATTGTTCTTCCATTAAAAATGAGATTTATACATTTCTACTTGGAATTTCGACCTGAAACTTTCTGGAGATGAAGAACAGAGTATTTACTTCATATTACAAAATAAATGGGGCATTAGAATCTCCCCCAAAGAGTACAATAGCTCACCAAAAATGCCCTCCCTCAAGGATCAAGAATATGCCATCAAAACTGGAAATGGTTGAAGGAGTGAGCTGCAATAGAAGAAACCATGAGCTGCCCTGTAGCTTACACCTGCAAATAAAGACTCCATTAAAGCTCCAAATGAAAGGTCTGAATGGCCTTTCCAATTGCCAACTTGGATGGGAATCTTTCACCCTCGAAATTGGCTAAGGCAAGAAACTAGTCATCCACTAGCTCTCCCTCTTCACAAATGCAATTGCAAATTCTACAAATGATCAAAAGCCATTCTCATACTTCATTTCTACATTTTATAACCAACATTAGCCTTCTAAGGGTCGAAATCCTCTCAATAGATTCAATAGATTTCCTTTTAGGAAATATTTCACATTTGCCACTTGTTTCCTAGTTCCAACCTTCCGTTTTCTCCCAAATTTGATTTTGAGTCTCTTTGGCTTCTCCAACTCCCAAATTCGCCTTCTTTGAGCCTATTTTTGGGGCTGACATGTCATAGTGGTCAGATGTCAGAGGTCATGTCTTCAATTTGTCATAGTTGTCATAGATGCTCCATCATTGGTGTCATAGGGGCTAGGGAATCTAGCCCAAGTGTCCACAAACTTCCACTTTGACTCTTTATCTTCCATGGAGGTTACCAATCCTTCCCAATTCGACCTAATATGCTCAATGACATGTGTTATGACTTACCAACTCACCCAAGAGTGTTCACATTCCCATTAATTCGAATTTGCAAAAGAGAGATACCATGTATTATGAAAAATCAAGCTAGTGTGGGTCCCACATCCTCCATATGTCTCCAAAACCATTTGTCACCTAGGATTTATCTTGAATTTCTTTATTCACTCTATTTATTAAATACTTGAACCCTTCTAATTTCTAAACATAATTTATTATCCCCCTTATTCCAAATCCCAAAGCTTCCACCCCAAACCTAGGAAACTAGTAATTTTTCTCCTTGGCAATTATTTGACCCCTAACATCAATTTTACAAACTCTAATGAATATGGCTAATGTGATTAGGCCATTGTGACCCAATTCCAAATTTGGGACATGACAAATCCTCCCTTCCCAATATTGCTTGTCCTCAAGCAATTTCAAACATGGGTGTTGAAGAACCTGCTTTCTGTATAATTCTTTGAAGTTGCCATTGAATTGCCAAACCTTGAGTCTTTGAGTTTCCCATGAAGATTTTAGAGAGGAACCACCATGCTTGCTGCTGCACTACTCTGATAAAAATCACTTTATTAAGTGGGAAATCCATCTCCCATACTTCTTGTTTCCCCCAAAAAAATTGAAACCAATGAGATAAAAATTATTCCAGGATCCCATTGCTTGTATTGCACCCCAACAATGAAGAGTGCTCTCCAACCCATACCATCAGATAAGATGATTCCTGGATCCCATTTTCTTGTATGCATTCTTCCAAACATCATGAGTACAAAATATATATCATCAAAGTACATAACTACATAAGGAAAATGTACATCAAGGAGGTGCTTCATCAAAGAATCATAAAAGTGCTTGTACCTCCAAGCAAGTAGACCACGATTTTCCAAGTGCATACAAGCTTCAAGTGACCAATCAAATATGCTCCAATGACATAGGTGAAGATCCCATGTCTTATAATGCTGCTCCAAAAGGATGTGATATGCATCAAAATATTCAACCATGTATTCTTTCATCCAAGAAGTGAATGAAGAATCTCCACTAAAATCTGAACCAAATAATGAGAAGAAAAAACAAGGAGACTTCAACTGACTCAAATAAGTCTCACCCATACATCCATGAATGTGAGAATCATAAAAATATAACAAAGTATGTGGCTTCCAATAAAAATGTTCTCCAATCATAAATATATTCTCCCAAGTGTTGGATGAAGTTCCTCCAACATCAAATGAATCAAATGTTAAGCAAGAAAAACCATGAGTCTTCAAGTGACTCAAATGCATATCATAGGTGCATCCATGTAGATTTGCATCATCATAAAGTGACAAATAATGTTGCTGCAAATGTGAATAAGAATGTGCTCCAACCATATCATCATAAAAAGTAAATCTAGGAGTTCCATACTCCTCATGTGGCACCATCAAAAAGAACCCTTTCACCCATACTTCATTGAGACTAATGTTGCAAAACATGGAATTGTAGGATGTAGGAGAATGAACCAAATCACCCAAATGATCAAAAAGTACAGAAATTTCATCATGAGGAGGATCCATATGGGTAGTATCATGCAGCTCCTTCAAAAGTGTGAACTCTTTGTCATAGTTTGGTTCCAATGTAGAGGAATCATGCTCTTCTTTAAAAATTGCATAACCTTCATCAAGAGGCAATTCAAATTCCTCTTCCACCACATCAAGTGTTTGGATCTCTTCAAGTTCATCTTCATACACATCAAGAGCATTCAAATTTTCACATTTCTCATGATCCACCATGTCATGAGAATCCTCCAAACAATCTACCATTTGACAATCTGAAACATAGGAGGAAAAACAAGTATCTTGCAACTTTTCAAGAAGTTGCTCATTTTGAATTGTGAGCTTATGAATATCCTCATTATTCTTCAAGTATGCATCATGTAACAATTCATTAAGCTCAAACAAATGGTTTCTATCAAAAAGCAAAGACATGAAATTACCTTTGATGTGGCACATTGCTCTTTGAATCTTCTCCATATCTTCAAGGAAGGATGTTTCCTCCAATGAAGTAGCTCTCCAACAAGAATTTGACACCAATGCTTGAGTGTCATGGAGAATGCTGAGGGACTCTTGGATCTTCTTTTCATTCATCTTTAAGGACCCTTCAAGAAAATGAGGCTCTTGCAAATGAACCTCCTCATCTTCTTCATTTTTGCTTGGACCAACTTCATGTAGCTCAAGTGGTGATGGGGAAGTTGATCTTGGTTCTTCTTCAACTGCTACAAGGTCTTCATTATCATGCTTAATGGAACTTGGGCTTGCAGCAACACTTTCAAAAGTGATCTCTATGTCACCAACATAGAGGTATGAGCACCCATCAGTAGGTACTCCTTCATATTTTAAGCATCCATCAGTAGATGCTCTTTGGTTCATGTCTAAGCTAGAAGGTGTCTCGAAATGATCTTCCATATTTTCAATAGAATCTTCTTCATGCTCTTGTGATGTCTCTTCATTTTTCTCCTTCAAGCAAGCTGATTCATTTTGCCCCTTGTTTTCCTTAGGATCGGTATATTTGGAATCCCTTCTTGAATAAATCTCAAAAGCTCTCCTCAAGGAGGACATCATTTCATGCACACATATATGATACTCGCTCCAAGGGTTCTTACAAGAAGGGCATAAACCTTTCTTCACTAACTCCACATATTCATTTTTGGGCCTATTTTCAAAAACATGTTCAGCATAGTACTCAAAAGACATGGCATTTTGTGTATTTTTGCTCGAAGCAAGATATTCTTGATATTTTTGATATTGTTGGGGCAAGGTTTTATATTTTGCTCTCCATCTTTGGAACTCACTCATAGAATTATCCTTGGTTGGTGTGACACATTCATATTCATCAGATTTAAAGTCATAAGAATAATCTTCATTTCTCTTGAAATTGTAAGAAGTGTTGCATGATGGCACCTCTTCCTCATACCATTCACATTCTGCTTCATATTGCTCATAAGCATCTGCATATTCCTCATAAGAATTGTACTCATAGGATTCATCATAATAGTAAGACATGGCTGCCAATTATTCTTGAATGTATGTACCTAATACACAGGTGCAAGGACCATGCTCTGATACCACTGTAATGTCCCTTGTTAGGAATTTTATTAAAATTGCAATTTTCCACTTTTTTCCTTGGTTCGACCTTTGACTAGTTTCGATCTCTAGGTCCCAAATTTGCCCCAAATGATCCCAAATATTCTGAGAAGGTATATGAATGATATTAGAACATAAATATGTTTTTCAGGGATGCCTTTGTACCTTTAAAACACTTCTGCAAATACTCTTTCAATTCTGGTCAATGTAGGTAACTTTACTAGTGATTTCCCTTTGACTAGTATTGGTCTCTAGGTCTCAAATTGACTCCAAATGCCTTCAAATATTCAAGGAAGGTGTATGAATGATATTAGGAATTGAATATGATGTTCAGGGATAACATATGGCCACCAAAAGACCTCTGCAAACTCTCTTAAGATTCTGGACCAAGTATGCAATTTTACTAGTAATTTGGGGTTCAAATCCCCCTAAGGTAAGTACTGAAAATGGCTTCCCAAATGTCTCCAAACCCACTCAAATTTATGAACAGAGGTATGTAATGTGTTAAGTATGTTATTAAGGTATCATATGCACCATTAATGGTTTATTACAACTGTTCTCACCCTCTCCCATTCAACTGCAAAAATCCCCAATTCGACCCTTGGGGAAATGGCACTATTTCTTCTCCCAATGCAATTAAACTGAGTAAAAATACTTCAAATGCTCAAGTACAGTACATGAAAATTGTAAAATACATCCATGGCAGTCCATTAATCACAAATGCATCATATAATCATCCATTCATTCGTAATCATCATCAATACATTGGTTCACAACAAGGTAGTGGGGAAATGGCATTGTTCTTCCATTAAAAATGAGATTTATACATTTCTACTTGGAATTTCGACCTGAAACTTTCTGGAGATGAAGAACAGAGTATTTAATTCATATTACAAAATAAATGGGGCATTATAAGCTCCCCCAAAGAGTACAATAGCTCACCAAAAACGCCCTCCCTCAAGGATCAAGAATATGCCATCAAAACTGGAAATGGTTGAAGGAGCGAGCTGCAATAGAAGAAACCATGAGCTGCCCTGTAGCTTACACCTGCAAATAAAGACTCCATTAAAGCTCCAAATGAAAGGTCTGAATGGCCTTTCCAATTGCCAACTTGGATGGGAATCTTTCACCCTCGAAATTGGCTAAGGCAAGAAACTAGTCATCCACTAGCTCTCCCTCTTCACAAATGCAATTGCAAATTCTACAAATGATCAAAAGCCATTCTCATACTTCATTTCTACATTTTATAACCAACATTATCCTTCTAAGGGTCGAAATCCTCTCAATAGATTCAATAGATTTCCTTTTAGGAAATATTTCACATTTGCCACTTGTTTCCTAGTTCCAACCTTCCATCTTCTCCCAAATTCGATTTTGAGTCTCTTTGGCTTCTCCAACTCCCAAATTCGCCTTCTTTGAGCCTATTTTAGGGGCTGAAATGTCATAGTGGTCAGATGTCAGAGGTCAGGTCTTCAATTTGTCATAGTTGTCATAGATGCTCCATCATTGGTGTCATAGGGGCTAGGGAATCTAGCCCAAGTGTCCACAAACTTCCACTTTGACTCTTTATCTTCCATGGAGGTTACCAATCCTTCCCAATTCGACCTAATATGCTCAATGACATGTGTTATGACTTACCAACTCACCCAAGAGTGTTCACATTCCCATTAATTCGAATTTGCAAAAGAGAGATACCATGTATTATGAAAAATCAAGCTAGTGTGGGTCCCACATCCTCCATATGTCTCCAAAACCATTTGTCACCTAGGATTTATCTTGAATTTCTTTATTCACTCTATTTATTAAATACTTGAACCCTTCTAATGTCTAAACATAATTTATTATCCCCCTTATTCCAAATCCCAAAGCTTCCACCCCAAACCTAGGAAACTAGTAATTTTCCTCCTTGGCAATTATTTGAGCCCTAACATCAATTTTACAAACTCTAATGAATATGGCTAATGTGATTAGGCCATTGTGACCCAATTCCAAATTTGTGACATGACATACAGCCATGTTTGGATGTGGAGACCCTGGTGGAGAATTGTAAGGTGAATTCTGGGGAGTACTCTTGGGAGTAATTAGTTCTTCAAGGTTTTCTTGGTCTGAAATTTTTTTTAAGTTTTCAAGATCTGCCTTGTTAAGAGTGTCTGAAATTTCTTCCAAAGTCAAATTCACAAGCTCTTCAAAACTTTGAACAAGAATTGAATCTCGGGTATATTGTGGCTCTTTTCGAGGGGTAGTTTTCTTAGGTAGAAAATTTACAGCATTTAAACCACCTAGCTGCCTAACGTACGATCTGGTATGTCTTCTCAAATCCTATTTTTCTGTAAAAGGGACAGCGTATAAAGCTTCTTGAGGCTCAAGATCAGAAATGAGGCGTTCTTGATTTGATAATTCAAGATCTGGGCTATTTGAAATGCTTTCTTTAAACGGGTTTTCAGTGTCATCTATGGCAGTGGGAGATTTTCCTCTATCAGCCATGCACTTTCAGGCCCTCCTTCTAGCGCCAAAAACGGTTGATGCCTCGGATATCGTAGCATCAATCAGAAAGGGATTCTCCCCGATAGATGATCTCAATTAGATTATCTACCGTTTGGTATAGGGAATCCGTCCGGTTAGCAGTTTCGGCAACCGTGGGTTTGGAGTTTAATTCCGATTATACCGGTTATGGCCCGATCCACCTTTCTTTTGGATTTTATGTTTTTTAATGAGATGCAAGTGCCTAATTTATATCTAATCTAAATGCAAAACTAAACAGATCTAAGTCTAAAACTGAAGTAAATCTACCTATCCTTGCAAGGAACACATTTACGAGATGAGCAATGAGCTGTAACAGATATCATAAGGAAAGAACAGATAGCCATCGATTCTTACAGGTAAAGCTACAGCAAGATAAAAGATCTTTAGAAGATAGCTTCTAATTTAATATAAAACACATTTCATGCTCATGGAACAAAGAAGTGATATTATTTAATCTAGATTAAAAGAATGAAAGAAACAGATCTAAGTGTAAAATAAACTGAAAGAAATCTAATGATCCATGCAAGGAGCAAATTTAAAGGCATGAACAATGAGCTATAGGAGTTATCTTAAAGAAAGAATGGATAGCCATTAAATCAGAAAGAGAAAGCTACAGCCATCATAAAGATATCAGAAGATAGCTTCTGATTTAATATAAACACATTCACTGCTCATGAAATGGAGAAATCGTTTACACAGAAAGAAGCAAAATCATTTATTGCAAAGAAATAGTTCAAATGACAAGAAAGATCTCACATTACAGTATGGAAATCATCAGAATAGTCCAATACACATCCATCTTTCGTTCCCATGCAAAATGTCCATCTCCCTGGCTTTTATTAGAAAATTCAATTTTTACAGAACCAATACAAGATAGCTAGTACAGGTCTCCAAAATTCATTCCCTCTCAAAAGTCCTCTTTAATCCTTCCTAACTTCTATTTATAATTACAAATTTGCCCTTTGGGCTGCCACCTAGCCTCTTCCACTTGTCACCTACAGGAATTTCTTCTATAATAGACCACAAAATGTGACTACTTCTTTTACAAAATATTTAACAAAAGAGAATGGACAGCTGTCCCATAGCTCACGCTTTATACATTTGAGAGTTTAAAAAATACAACATAGCAGAAATAATGTTCTAATATTAGTGCTGTCATTCTTGTGCGTGGGCTTCAGCTGGGAGAGGATCGCCCAAGTCAACTGATGATGCTGATGCTGCCTGGGAAGAGACACTCGAACCCATTGTTGATGTTGCTTCTACTTGGGAAGAAGGGATTGAGCTGGCTGGAATTTCTGCCACTGCTGGGGGAGAGGGAATCGAGCTCACTGCTGCTCCTGGAATGGCTGCTGGAAGGGAAGATTCTGGGTTTGCTGGTGCTCCGGCTATTGTTGCTTCTTTCTTCTCTTCCTCCGCTATGTAACTATACCATATACCCATGTACCTTATGACTATGTTTGCTGCAGCAGGGAACAAGATTTTCTGAGAAGTCACATTCTTCCCGAGCTCTGCTCCAATGCTTTGAACTTCTGTTACTGCAGCTTGATGCACTTCTTTGAGCAAATGGCTGTGGACTGATGACATTCCAATATAATGTTGTAAGTCATCGATTGCCAAGACATCAATTTTCTTAATGTATTCAGTTTGGATGCCCAGCTCTTCCTTTAGCTCAGCTAAGCGTTGTTCTGAATCCGGGAAGTCATCGAGAGATTGTGGGAAATTCAATTTGCACCTGTCATGCACTCCCTGGATCTTTTGATACAGACCATTGATCCTATCCCTTGTTCCTTGCACACTGGCTATTAGCTTGCTGCCACAGTTTCTGCAGAAGTCCAAAAGGGCCACATCTTCATTAAAACCCTCCACAGATTTGAATGGGAGATGTGTGGGGAAATCCCCCTTTCCTTCTCACCATTTTATCTCGCTCATGATATTTGCCTTGACACGGGTATGCTTAGCTTTGAGCCTATGGGCCTCCGCATTAATTTCTTTTAACCTGACCACCATGGCCTTGAGCTTGCAAACCTCATTAGTGATTAGCTCCTGAGTGTCATGCATTTGCTTCAGAATGCTGCAGGACAGCTCATGGAAGGGAGACATGTCCATCGTTCTGCTCTCAGCTTGCTCCAATTGCTTAGCTAATGCCCGCTTGTCTGTTTCAAGCTGGGACACTCTGGCTACTGCATCATTTTTTTCTGCTTCTTCAATCATCATTAGGACTGATAGCTGCTCCTTCTCTTCCTCTAACCGGTTATATTTGTCTGATAGCTCTTTATGCTCGGCGTACAGGAAATTATACTTGTTCACCACAAGATCCCTGTGGGCTTGCTCATTAGCCATAGTTTGTTGTAGCGTACGAGCTCTCTTCTTTGTCAATACATTTTCTCTGACTATAACACCTACATTGTCCAGTGATGCTTTTGCTATTTCTACAGCTGCGGATGCCATAGCAAAGGGATCTTTATCTGTATTCTGCATTATAGTGACCTCTCGGTGGGTAATGATGTCCTCATGGAAGGGACTTTTGATCCTCTCTTCCGATTTGAGGACCATTGCTTTCCTTTTCTTGTCATAGACAAACTCATTCCACCTGGACACCATATGTTTTCCCGATGGAGTGTATGGGACAATTGGGCGGTCCATAATGTCTATTTCTTCTTCAGCAGGTGGGCTCCGGACTTCCTGAGCTGGATCTACTCCCACATTTTGGGTACCAGAGCCACCTGCTTGAGATGCATATATTTCCATGTCTTGCACACCGGACCCACTTGCTTGGGCATCTTCCCCTGCTTTCAGCTCTTCTTCCGCTTTCCTTTCTGCCTGAGCTTCCTGTCCTCCTTCCCCGACTTCAACTTGTGGCTGACCTTCATCTCCTTTCCGTAGCCTTTCATCCTCAGCCTCTTTCTGCTGTTGGGCTTCCTCTGCTTCTTTCTGCAGCCTCTCACTTTCGGCTTCTTGCTGCAACCTGGCTTCCTCTCTTAATCTGAGCTCTTCCTGAGCTCGGGCATCATCAGCTTCTTTCTCCTTCTGCTGGCTGGCCTTCTGGATTTTGGTGGAGCTAGAACTTGCTCCACTGCCCTGGCGAAAGGTTCACAGCTCAGCCATGTTGTTGATGCCCCTGAATACCTCTTCCTCGGCATCAGGATAGTGAGAGTACTCAAAATGAGCATAGATTTCCTTACAGTGTTCGGCCACTCTTCCCTTCCTGTCATTATTGTGGAAGATCACCTCACCGAAGTGGAAGGCTTTCAGCTCCTGAACAAACTCTTCGGCTGAGGCAACCCCCGAGAACTTGTAAGCACCTATGCAGAAAGGTAGAGGGGAAAAGGAAGCCTTATGCTGTTTCTGGAGCATTGCTCCAATTCCATCCAGGAAGAGTTGTCTTACTGCTTCTTTAAGGACCACGTAATCTGTGGCATACTGCGGCAAAATGTACGGAGCTTTAGTCCCTCCAAACATTCTGAGGTAGGTGCCTTGCTCTGAAAAGTAAAAATCCCCATAATTCTCAAGGACTTCCACAGCGTTCTCTGACAGGCAGTTGGGCTCCTCCTTGAATAACTTCTCATATAGGGGCATGATGAACCCCTCACAAATGAGTTTGTAGCTAGGTTTGTAATTCTGGGCCCACATCATCTTGAAAGCGGTATAAACCGGGGTAGTGGCCTTATCCCATGCGCAGCCCAATTTGGGGAATCCCACCTTGGCCAAAACACAATCAATCAGATATGAGGACATGAAAAATTCTACCTTCTTCAAGGCTAGTCCTTCTCTTGCAGCAACTATCATTGAGGCCAAACTATCTGACAGGAGAGTGGCCCAGTCAAACACAGTTCCTTTAAATGCCACGAAGTGGATAATAGGGACCCACTGAATCTTATACATGGTGCCATCGGGCATGCTGAAGATTCTGCACAGCATCAAGGCGATCAATCTGAAAGGAGGTCTCAGATTCTGTACATCATATTCGTCATTTCCTTTCTTTCTCAAATGCTTTCCTGCTACTAGTAGCTTTTTGGCCATCTCAACGTTATTCATTTTGACCAACCATTCATCAGTCAGAGCTTGCTGGGAGAGGGGAAATTTATAGGCTACGGCAATGTATGCTGGGTGGAATGAGGCAATGGCTACTTTCCCGTTGTCATTTATCACTCTTCCTTCTGCATCGGCATGTTGGAGTATCCATCCGATTACTTCAGCATAGGGGAATATTTCAGGGAAGGTAGCAACTCTGGTTATGCCTGAAGCTTTGATATTTAGATAAATATTCCCCTCTTCTAACAACATGTCCGGGACATCCTGGTCTCGGATCATCCTGTAAATGTCACCCCAGCGGATTTCTGGAGGAACACCGGTGGTGCACCTGGTATCCTGGAGTGAGGTCTCAGTTTTAAGTGGTGCATGCTTTTTCTCTGTCATCTTAGCCTTCTTCTTACCACCTTTTGGCATTTTGACTTATCCCTGATAGCACCCACATACAAGTCATTATGAAATTGAGCAACATACTGTGATATTTTAACAAAGATCATCATCGTTTTAATATGTGAATGAGATAAAATCAGAATGTGAAGCTGCATTTTAGGAAGCAAATACACCATTTCAAACAATCAATCTAGATTTAATCATCCTAATTCTTTTAAAGGGGCGGGTTCAAAATGCTCCTGAGGGGATAAGCATGTTGCGGAAGCAACCTGCTCTCGGTCCAGCTCTAGGATGGATGGTATCTATCGCCATGGTGCTTTTAAAAGGTTAGTGGCGGGGAAGTCTGGGGCGAAATGACCCTGTGACGAAATAGGGAGTCGTTTTCATATTTATGAACAGGCGAGTGCGGGGTCGCTTTCGTATTCATGAACAGGCGAGGGCTCCGACCGCCATTGCTATCTGAATCACCTGACGAGGGGTTGTATGGTGGGTTTTGGTTTGAGCAAGGGTGATGGCACCCGGAGAAAGGCTGACAAAAAAAAAAGGCTCGGGCGGCCATAGTTTCTTTCGGCTTGTTTTTTTTAGTGGAATGCGAAACCCACGGGTCCTCGGGGCTTAAGAACGAAACAACGATATATCTGACCAATGCCTGTCGGCCACGTCTCAAAAATAAAAAAATGCAAAGACAATCTGACGCTCTCTACATAATAAGAAAACGTTTTACAATTCCTTGGTTTTTTATGATGGGAAACGTGCAATTTAAGTCGTTTGACGGGCAAAATAGCCCATGACGGGCATTTTGCCCGTCAAAATCCAACCAATTCCTGTCGTCTTTGAAAAAGAAGAACACCCAAAGGTAATCTGACGCGTGGAAGAGACAAAAATAATGGTTAGAACACCCTACCTGGCACCGTGAAGATGGTTGGATGAGGTGGCCGTGAATCGTGGTCGAGCAAGCTAAGTTGGAACAGTCGCGCGACGTCCAATAGTTTTGCCAATCGAAAATTAACAACGTTTTGGCTCGAGCCTCCACCACTTATTTAAATAAGTCGGCACATGCGAGTTTAATGTGGTAGTTGGCGTAATTAAACGCGGCTTAAATATCGTGCGCCGTGGTCATGTCAAAGAATTTCGATCCGCGTGCGACCGCCATTCGCGGGACCGACTCGCGAACTTCACCTGCCATTGCGGGAGGTTACGCTGAAGCCCTTCGGCGTTTCAGGAGTGAAACATGAATCTTTCCGCAAATTTCAATGGAGATCATTCAGCGAAATGTCCCGCCGTTTCGGGAGGAGTTGGCGAACGGCTTCCGTAAAGTGGGACGCGAACGATTAAGTTTTGTGCGGCCTTTTCGGGATGAACGCGTGAAAGCCTTCGAAATTGCGGAGAGCATTCGCAAATGGATTCCACAGTTTCAGAAGGCTTCCGCCAATGCTTCCGCCAATGCTTCCGCAGAAGATTCTCGTGAATTTCCTCGGAGAGATTTCGGGATGAAAACCGCGAAGGTTTCCGCAATTGCGGAAGGAAAACTCGAACGGCTCTGTGAGAGTGCCTCGGCGTTTCGGAACTATAAGTTGAAAGGCTCCGCTGTTTCAGGAAGAAAAAGTCAAAGGCTCTGCAAAGCTTTCTCGGTGATGTTTCGGAATGGTTCCGCGAAGGTTTCCGCGGGTCGGAAGGCTTTGGTGAATGGCTTCCGCGACTTTCGAGACTTCAAAAAATTTTCAAAACTTAGTCGCTTAGCGGCCCTGGGGAAGGTTGACGGATGGCTCCCGCAAGTTTCGGGTGGCTTCTTCGAATTCCTCTGCCATTTCGGAGAGAATTTGCCAATGATTCCCACAGCTTATGAGCAAAATTTAAGTCCCTCTTCGGGAAGCTTACGCGAGTGGCTTCCGCCAGTTTCGGGCGGTTTCCTTGAATTCTTCCGCGATCTTTTGGGAAAAGTTTCCAAGTTCTTTTCGAGAGGTTTAAACAAGCGGCTTCCGCCACTGCGGGAGGATAGCCTGAAAGATTCCACAATTTCGGGAGACAAAGCTGAAAGGTTCCGCGGAGTTTGTTTCGCAAACTTTCAAAAAATCTAAGTCCTTTTCGGAAAGCTTATGCGTTTGGCTTCCGCAACTGCGGGAAGATAGCCCGAACGACTCCGAAATGTCGGGAGACTTTCGGAAATAGTTTCCGCAACCACAAGAGGAAAATCTAAGTTTTTTGGGATGTTTATGCGAATGGTTCCCGCCGTTTCGGGAGCAAAAGTTGAATGTTTCCGCTGAGTTTCTATCTTACGTTCCGCAACTTTTTCAAAACAAAGTTTCTAAGTTCCTCTTCGAAAGGTTTAAACAAAGGCTTCCGCCTTTCGGGATGAAAACTCAAAAAACTTCGCAACTGCGGGGAGATAGTCTGGAAAGCTCCGGAATTTTGGGAAAATTTTCTAAGTTCCTTTTCTGTTCTTAGGAAGAAATTTGGAAAGGTTTAGGGCACGATTTTTCTGTTGGAAAGCAAAAGATAAAAGCTGGGAATGGCCTCTTGAGGCAGCCTTTCTAAAAAAAATTTAAAGGAGGGGCCCCAATATGTACAAAATTTTTGGGGGGGATGTTGCTGCAACAACAGGGTGGCCTGTCAACTCGGTGATGGCTTGTCAAAGTAAGATTTGGATTGACAATGCCTATGGTTGGGAGGAACATCATTCATCTACAGCCAGTTGGAGAACAATTGATTTAAAAGATAAGGTTCTAACTATATACGATGCCATGGTGAATTTTGTGTGTATATACTATTTAATTACTATTTATGATTGTCATTGTGAATGGAATTGCTTGGCATGGTGTGTGTTTATTTCATGCTTATATTGCTTGTAATATTTAGCAATTGAATATGTGTATTTGGACGACCATGTATATTTATTTCCGTTGTGTAATTAAAATTGAAGAAATACAAAATTGAGTATGAATGATAAATTTGGATATGAAATTTGAATACCCCATGTTCTCTGTGGTGGAATGAGGCTGCTAGGTACATTACATTGCCTTAAATTTATTAATATGAATAATGTTACAAAGATACATTGTGATTCTCCAAAAGTCAATGTTTCTCTCTACAAGTAGCTTGTTGGTAGTCTAAATTATTTTTCTCATAGTCGGGCTAATATTTTCTTTATTGTTGGTGTGGTTTCCAGGTTCATGTGGAATCTAAGGGAGAACCACTTGAAGGTTGCAAAGAGGATTGCTTGTTATATCAAGGTAACATACCATTTTGGTATGAGTATTATAGCGAGTTCAATATGAACTAGTTGGTTGGTTGTATTGATTTTGAACAGGCTAGTGATGGGGATGAAAAGAGGTCAACCACAAGCCATGTGTTTCATATTGGATTCAAAGGTCCCATAATGTGGCCTTGTAAGAAGCAGAAGGCCATTTCGTTATCAACCATAGAGGCTTAATATATAGGTGCAATTAATTTTGGCAAACAAGAAGTGCGGATTCACAACTTGAAGGGTGAGCTTATATTTCCTTTTGTCGAGTTGATTATAGTGTATTTTGTCAATCAAAGTGGAATACATGTAGTTGATAACCTTGTTGCTCACAATAAAATGAAGCATGTGGGGCTTTATGCACATTATTTGAGATAGTAAATGAGAAAGTCACGCCTTTTGTTTATTGCACAACAAATTATTAGATCGCTAATATTTACGAATCCATTGACATAAGTTAAGTGTGTGGAACTATGGGCTCTACTTGGGACTCAACAATATGCAATTACAAGGAGGTTTATATAGATAAATCCACCTCATGAATCCCTTGAGATTTCGTTGACATGGGTTGGTTGTGGTATTACAACAATAGGATCTTCCCAACTGTCATGTCCCCATTTTGACCCTTGTAATATTTTGGGCTATAATGTAAATATTGTATACATATTATGTATGATTCCTAGCGTGGAGCTCAAGGTCAAGGCCCCAATAGTGAACGCTCGACCTTGAAGAGCCAAGTATTGGATATTATGCTACCCATGTGCTAGTGAACCATGGGAATTGTAAATATGCATTTTAATAGAAATGCCCACAACTAGCTATGTAATGCAACAAGAGATGGGGGCATGATGTTTACAATGAGTTGGGAGGGAAATATTCAAACCCTTGAGCCAATCAAGTCAAGCCAGGTGTCAATGAGAGAACCCATCAACCCTCAACTACCCATTTTGACTTATGCACCCAATAATTTAATTCTTCCAAGAGTTGGTTGAGGTAGTTAATGCCTTGGGAATGGGAAGGCATGGCAGCCAATTTCCTGTATGGGCAAGCCATCAATTTGGGAAATCGTATTTTTGCTTCTTGGGAAAGAAAACACCCACGAAATGGTGCCTAAAGCCATTATTCACCCATGGTCTTGGCTCTCTCACGCAGTCTGAGCTAGCTGGGATTTCTCCTTCATGTTTTGCATCATTTTCCTGCATTTTTTCCATATCTGGGAACTCGTTTTTGTGTTTCACAGTGGCTGGGAGGAAGAGAGTCATGATTTAGGGGTTTATAGAGGTCGTTTTTGTCCCTTGAAAGCCTAGATACGTTTTCTGAAAACAATTTGCTCTTCCAGGGTTGTTTTCCCATCTAAACATTTCATTTTTGGGTGTGCCACGACTTGGGGAAAAACCCATGGACCCTATCTTGTAAATCCCATTGTTGAAATGTGTATTCATGCCCAGTTTTTGAGTTGTTGTGTGTAAAGGAATGTTGGGGTTGAGATGGGTATCAATTGCTTTGGTTGTGTTGAGCTTGAGAGTCCCCTTTTCCTTGTAGATATCATGCCCAACTCGAAGGTGGTCTCTGAGTGCTGAAAGAATATAGGTTGGGAAGAGAGCTATGGTTGGGTGGAACGTTGCAATGACATAGCTAGTTGCTTGGGACAACATTACAGTGAGATAAGTATATTCTCTATGTGTATTTACTTCTGCACTATTTTAATTAATTGATGACTGTTATTGATACGTTGAATGCATGTGAGAAAGATACGTGGATGATGTCTTATTCCGTTGTGCATGTTCGCTTGATTTGCATCTGCACACATATGCATTTTATTGTAATGCCAATTATTTATATTTATATGAATCATGAATGTTGAAATGGGATAACTTTTTGTAAAAGCTCGGATTTTTAGTGCCATGTTTCCTTACTTGCGCTAATAAATGGGAGGGGACGTCCCAACTTAAGAGGTTTTGGAGTTAGTTAGTGTCATTTTGGAGACAACCAAAGTTTGTATGGTTGGTTGGATCACCTAAAGGTGGTCTCGACCAAGTTGACTGGCCCTCAAGTCGAGACATGAAATCTATATCTAGGGTGCACCCAAGGTGATTAAGGGGACTAAGTCTTCCTCATTTTGTTAAACTTTTGGTTATTTATAGATGACCCTATGTATTAGTCTATCAACATTGACAATAATACATCTATCATTCAATTCCATATGTTAAGCTATGTTCACTTGTGCTACAATGTTGTAATAGTGTCTTTTAACACCGCATCTCTCTTTTAAAAATCATAGTTAATAATTTATACACTTTCTTAGTCTTCCAACATTTTTCAATAGAA
Organism: Larix kaempferi; assembly: GCA_027924585.1. NCBI lineage: Eukaryota > Viridiplantae > Streptophyta > Pinopsida > Pinales > Pinaceae > Larix > Larix kaempferi. Next base: position 2,697,982 of record BSBM01001035.1, read on the forward strand.
ACATAACATTTCAAAATTCACTATTTGGTTTTGAATTTTTTTACATCAACAAATTTTTTATTTGAGCATAAATCATTAATTACAAACTTTTATTGTTTTTATTTGAACATGAATCATTAATTACATACTTTTATTGTTTTTATTGGCATGTTAACTCTCATTTTAGTGCAATTGCTATATCTCTTTCACTATCCCCTTTTTACGTTTTTCTGGACATTTCTATTGCTACATTTTGCAAACCATCACATACTACTTAAGGAATTGCCATTGCCATGATTTCCTAGGGAAACATATATTGTAAAAAGTTTAATATGACTAAATAATAAAACAAGCTAAGTATAATATGTATATTAGGATTGTACATGTACAAATCACCTTTTCAAGGATTTTGTCGTCTGACAAGACTATTGGACCTTGCCTTAGGGACATTTAGTTGAGTTGTCCAAGAATGTTGTTCTTAGATTCCTTGCTTTGGTCTTTGTATTTTATGTGGAAAGTAGGTTTATACATCTTTTCCACCAAGTCTGCCAACTTCCTATAAAATTGTGTGCCACTAGTATTGTTTTTATGACTTATTTAGAGGAGATCTCAACCAATCCATCATGGATTAATGCCACTAGTATTGTTTTTATGACTTATTTAGAGGAGATCTCAACCAATCCATCATGGATTAAATGATTTACTTTTGTTTTCCTCGTAGGAGACATTATAGTCTCTCTTTGTGAGACTCCTTACAAATATATTTGCTACTAATTATTAGATATTATGAGAAGGAAATTATACTTGAGAATTTATGTTGGTCGGCATGCTTCCTCCCTTAAATTCCTTTGTGATGCTATTTTTTTAATATTATTTCTCTTATCGATGTTTTTCTCAAAATATTCTTTTTTGAGATTTTTTCTTAATTTTGTTTTAAAATAAAGGTAAAGTTAAACATTATAAAATTTTGGAATTAATCTTCTTTCTCATGGTTAAGATAAAACATAAAAATATAAGATAAACCTTCACAAATATGATAAAACATTAAAAAAAATGTAAGATAAATCTTTACAAATGTTGTAAATGTTGTTTGTGGAGGATTTTTTAAATCATTCTTAGAAGCATGGTATGTTAACATGGTCTTGGAGTACATGTGTGTAAACTTGGGGTGAATCTTCTTTTTTCTGGTTAAGATAAAACATAAAAATGCAAGAGAATCTCTACAAATAGGATAAAACATAAAAATGCAAGAGAAATCTCCACAAACAAGATAAAACATAAAAATGCAAGAGAAACATCTACAAACCTTATTTGTGGAGATTTTTTTTAACCATGTTAGAAACATGGTATGCTAATATGGTCTTGGAGTACATGTGCGCCGAAGTAAAAATGGAACATGGGAATGTTTATGCAAAAATTAAAATTAAAACATAACATTGGTGATGGAAAACATGTACAACTTCATTATTTTTAGTTAAGACTAAATGTACTTCATTTTTAAGACACCCTCTTGTTTTATTGTTTTAAATAATAAATATTTGTATTTATTATACTATTTATTGACTTGCAAGAGAATATACATTTATGTGTTGGTAAAACATCGTTGATTTTGAAAATTCATCATCTAACTATGAGCGAGATCCAAGTACATTGAGTTCCACTATCATCCCTCCAAGTACATTGAGTTTGATAATTTATCTTGCACTAGGCCTTGCTTATTATTATTGTTTATGTGTTTGATATGCTTTTCATTACTTTGGCACATCTATATACTTACTTTTGATATATTTTCTCTTAACTTTAGCAAGACCATGATTTGGGATTTGGTTCCTGTTGTGCATGTTGTTCCACCACCTACAAATAAGCACTACAAGCTTAAATCTAGATCAACGTTTCACAAACAGTTATTGAATCAATATGGAAAACCAATTTCACCTACCAATTGTAGCATACCAACATCAAGTCAATTGGGTCTAGCTTGGGTGGTTAGGGAGGAGGAATGTTTTCCTCCCCATTCGGTTAAAATCATGTTTGTGATATGTTTTGCTCTTCATGAAACAATTGTTGATGAGGCTATAATCCCCAAGAAATACATCACACTTATGCGTAGGAGGGTGGGGTGAATAATTACATGTGAAAAAATATCAACATCAAACTACCAGCTTGAGGCAAGGGTATTTCAAATTACATTAGATCTATTTTTATGATACTCCAATAGTGTGGTTGTTCAAAATGTAAAGGGTTGAATATGAATCCTCAAAATGTTTCATTGTCTCATTATCTTAATGATTGACTGGTCCAATTGGGGAAATTGATACCTCCCACCATTGCTAAGGATCCAATAGGTGTTATATAAAAAATACATAGGAATCACTCAATGTGCTAATTTTTGGAAAAGTCAAAAGCGGAATCAACTAAATTTAATTTTAAATTGTTAACATTATCACCTTGTGTTAATTCAATCAACAAGAAAAGTGACCAAGAGGATGAGATGAATATCACTGAAAGGATTTATACTAAGATGTCCATAAAGCTAGATGAGCTCAAAACAAGGATGTCCAAGTATAAGCAACTATTGCTTGAGTTGTTTGAGGATAGGAATGGCATATCAATTCTTATTACATGGGAAAGTAAGTACTAAACTTCCTATACTTGTGTTATGTATGGCATTTAGTTATGATCTCTCTCCCTTCATAATGTAAAGGTTGTCCAATGACAAAGGTTTTTTATGAGAAGGAAGGCTCCAATTTTTGTTGTTGTGTATACAATGCATAGTTTATCTTATAGTGATTAGTTGTTGATCAAGTATAGTTTACATATGCCTCATACTACTTGACAAAGGCAACATTCCTTGGGAATATCTTTAAATGTACCCCTTAGGGCATAAAAATATGAACTAATTGTAATATTGGATTTATGATTTATTTTATCTAAATTATTTTCATAATTTGAAATCTATTCGTAAATGTGGTCAGTTGCATGTGATTTTAAAGATTTTGTTCATGCTTGCACTAATTGTTTCTTTCGATGCCTTGACATATGAAAGTAAGTGGAAAATTTAGTGATAACACATTTTTGCATTGAATATTTTTTTTTCAAATGAAAAAATTGTGGTATTCCTCTCTCTTCTCTTGAAATATCCTAATAAATGATGATGAACTATTAGTGGTAAGAGTGTCTCATACCCTCAAGGGACTCAATTTGATTGGAACTTGCAAATTACTCATTGGCAACATGCCAGTTGACAGTTGATCCAACTAATTCATCTAACCATTGGGATTTTAAAAAGATTTGAAGGACATGGAGTGGTCTTTGATCCACTTATGTCCTTGAACCTTTCCCACTGGTGAAAAATCATGACTCTTAATCATTGGATCCAAACCCTTTAGGATATCACACTAAATACTTATTTGCACAAGTATTATTCAAAAACCATTAGTGAAAAACTCCTCACTCTTTGGCATCGGACCTAACCCCTTTGGGCTATCAATGCTTGTGTATATGAATTATTCAAAAAACATAAAAGTCATTTGAAAATTTGAAATATTTACAACAATTGATTAAATATTATAAATAACAGAATTTTAAGATAAATACTTAAGGATTGAAAAATACAAATACTTGAAAATGAATACATTAGAACTTTAAGATGAACGATGGAGAATTATAAGATGAATTGATAAAACATTCTTTACATCACAAAGCTTCTTGATCTTAGACAAATAAAATAATTTCAAAACACATATTTAATATTTGTTAGCTCACAACTTCAACTTCTCTTTACACATGAATTTTGTAATTCAACATTCCCAAGTAAGAATGCATCTTGCAATACAAGATGATGGAATGTAAATGCTGATTTTAGTAAAATCTTAACATTAATTTAATATTAAATTTGAATATTTTGTAAATAAAATATTGTATACTCTGATGGATGCCTTAAATATTAAATAAGAAATTGCATATCCACATATTCTTAAATACTATGTATGCAGGATATCACAATATTCTTTGTGAAATACAATTGTGTGTTCTCCTTCTCCCTACAAATCCTTTCCATCATTAAAATAATGGATTAATGAATACATAAATTGAATTAAATTTAGTGAAAATTTTGGGCTTATGTAGAGAGATTAATGAATATTCCATTATTTTAAAACTCAAACATCTTACTAAAGCTTAAAATAAACATGTCTAGTAAAAAGTCATGATGTTGTAATTTATTTCCATAATTAATTTTGTGTGTTTCTTATTCAATGTTAATTAACACAATATATTGAATTTTTCCATGTATTGTACATTCACATTTAAGTTCAAAGATTCACAACCCATTTATTGATGATTGATTTATTAATTTTCTATTTATTTGGTATAGTTGTATATGGTAATGTGTGATTTTCTATTTATTTGGTATAACTGTATATAGTAATGTGTGATTGAGAAGTATGCCCATAAAAAAGGAAAATAGAAAAGAACAAAAAGAAAGTAACTCCATGTAGAATGATATTCAAGAAACATAAATAACAATGGTCAAAATCTGAATCTCACAACTAACTCGCCTTTGTGTAATTCAAAGCAAGCAATTCCACTTCCACCAATACCAACAAATGAAAATGAGTGAATGCGAGATTATATGGCTAAGAAGCTTCATTACATAATGTTGCGACCCTTGCAAAATCGTTCTCCCACATGGCCTGTTGGTAGATTGGGCTTGCAATTATTTGATAATAGACTTAAAAGGAAAGGGTGCTTTGCATACCATGCCCATAAATGCAATCATGAAATGGGCATATAATTATTTGATAGTAGACTAAAAAGGAAAGGGTGTTTTGAATACTATGCCCATAAATGCAATCATGAAATTATTGTACCTAAGAGGGGAAAACAATTTAAGCACACATTCCATCCATGATGAAATGAAGCCATACAATGCCCCTCTACTTTGAATCTATCACTTTAAAAACTAATATTAATATTTAAGGAATGAGGTGGAATAGTTGCTAGACTAACACAATGACTTTGTTGTTAAAAGGTAGCAAATGTGTCCATTATTACCTCACCAATGGTAGCATGGAATTCGTCATAAGGCATGGGATTTTTTTCTAATGGTATTTATTATCTCGGGACTCAAGGTAGTTATATGGAGAGAACAACTTTTTTGTCACCTATGTTTTCGAGTTATCATTGTAATTGATATTTTTTTGATATTACATTATGTTAAAGTTTTGAAATGTTTTACTATTTAGAATGGATACTCTACTCATTATTAAAGGATCTAGTAAAAAACAATAAAGTAATAGAAAAGATAAAAAAAAATAGAATATATATAAAATTAATTACTTATCTGTTAGAATTGGGGTAAAAGTAATTATAACAACTCGAGTCAAAGAAATGGAGAAATAACTAATGAAGGAAACATAAAAAATATAAAAAGAAAGAGATGATATATATGGATGGAGGAAGCATGTTTATAAAGAGCATTAAGGCAGAACATTTCAAAGGGCAAATTAAGGCAAAATATATCAAATATATAAAACGTTAATTGGAATACCAAATGATAGAGATTCAAACTAGGGTTTAAGAATTCTAATAAAATAGATGATATGCTAGCAAATGACACAAAATAATTATATTAATATTGGAATTAAAAAAAAAAAAATTATGAAGGAAGGTGATGATGAAAGGAGAAAAGATAAAGTAAAAGGGGAGTTAAAGATTAATTGATGAGAGGAGATTAATAATAAAGATAAAGTAAAAGGAGAGTTAAAGATTAATTGATGAGAGGAGATTAATAATAAAGATAAAGTAAAAGTGGAGTTAAAGATTAATTGATGAGAGGAGATTATTAAAGTTAAACAAGGAGGGGAGGGGGCTAGAGTAGGGGTCAAAGAGGATGAAATTAAGAGAGAGGAAGAAACATGGAGGAGAGGGAAAAAATTAGTAATTACTGAGGTAATGGATTAATGGTTTTTAGGATTGAGTAAGCTAATATCCATCCTATTGATTAAAGTTATAATGGTTTTTTTTTTTTCCAGGATTTTCTAATGAGATGCGAGGGTAATGAGAAGTGGAAGCAAAAAATTTAGTTTGATAAAAGATGATAAGGTGTTTAGTGTGGTTCTATAGTTGATTTATTAAGGTGAGAATGATTAGTATCAACAATATGCTTTTTGAGCCTTGCTTGGATGGATCTGCCAATTTGTCCAATGTAGGATTTTCCACAGAGACATGGAATTTAGTAAACCCTTGGGATTCTTGCCAATTTGTCCCCTCTTTTTCTTTTATTCATCATCTCCAATCCCTACTTTAGCCACCCTCCCCTCCTGGTTTAACTTTCTTATTAGTCTCCTCTCATTAGTTAATCTTTACCCCCTTTTAGTTTGTCTTTTCTTGTTTCGTCATTACCTTCTTTTGTAATTTTATTTATTTTTAATTCCAATATGAATATCGTTCTTTCTTGCCATTTGTTAGCCTATGATCTATCTTATTAGAATTCTTAAACACTAGTTTTAATCTCTATCTTTTTGTATTCCAATTAGTGTTCTTTTAGTATTCCAAGCATCCTTTCCTTTCCTTTCCATACTTGGTCTTAATTTACTAGCAAGGACAAGGATCCATTTTGAAGGATGCACACAAATATATTGAGATTTAGGGAGGCATTTTTTCTTTCACACTTAGTATTGGTCATGTTCATGATTATTTATGACTTTGAAAGTTAATTAAAAATTTTTTTTCCAACGGAATACACATCTTGGGAAACCCTCCGAGCACTTCCCTTCATTTTGAGGATGACACCCGAGCTAAACTATTCAATTGAAGTTTTGGCACCTAATCCGATGGGGACATCAAGTGAAGCCTATGGCATTCACAAAGGTAGCTAGCTTGGGGACTTGACCTTGTGACCTCCTACTTGCATTTCACAATACTCAACCACTCAAGCTAACCCATCAAGCTAAAAGTCAATTAATGATATTAATAGTTATTTTCTTTTGATTTTAATTATCTTATTCCAAAATGGAAGAAGATGTGAACAATCACAGGGAAGTTGAAGAGTTGAGAGAAATGTGAATGGTCACCTTTTATAACTCTCCTTTGAGCTCTTCTATATATACATGTAACGACCCATTTTTTAAGGAATTTTTAGGGAAAAGGGAATATGAGAGGAGGATTGTGTAATTCAAGTTTTATTTTCCATCTGAAAAATAGAAGAATTGTGTAATTCATTTACTGCATTATTTTATAGATGGTTTGTGAGTATTCTACTTATGAATGAGTATTCATTAAGTCCAATATTTTCTTTATTGTGTTATTAACACACAATAGATTGATAAATAAAATTATAAATTTATTAGTTTGTGTAAATATAATAGATTTGAGATTGTAGAAAAATATAAATGTATATTTTAATTTATGAACAACTTTATTGATTCCAATGCTTGAACGCAAATCTTTCTTTGTAGTTATTTTAATTTATCAATTTATTTATGTATCTAAACTTCAAATAAATATTATTTCAAAAATCATTAAAATAACATTAACCAGCACCGCAACATAAAAAGTGTATTTTAAGCATCTTTAACTAATGGATTCCACAACATAAAAAGTGTCATTTAAGCATCTTTAACGAATGGATTCCATGTGAAAAATGATTTGAGACATTTACCCGCATCAACATCACAATGCCATGTTTAATGATTAGTTGTCCATCACCAATACCTGTACTTTATGGTGCATATCAAACTTTTTAAAAAAAAGTGAGAGCATCATGAACGTTTAAGTTGTGAAGTGTTTGGGCTCTCTTTTATCCATTCAATACAATATATCTATTAATATTTGACACTTCTATAAAAATTGTAATATAAAAAAACGATATAATAATATTGAACAAATTTAATAAAGTGATATAAAAAAATTATGTAGCTAGGGTTGCTTGGTTTGTAACGAGTGTATTAAGGGTTTTTATGTAGCTACATGGAAACCCCTAATACACTTGTTACAAACCAAGCAACTCTCTAGGCACTCTAATAACTACAAGAATTTATGAGTCTTCCATTGTTATTTTACTCAATGTTTCCATTAAACCCAAGATGTTAAATTAAATTTAACATTCATTCTACACATTTATAATCATAAAACTTCAGGTAAAAATAATACAAAGCTAAAACAAGTTAAAATATAAAATAATTAATTAATCATTATAATTACTTATACACATTATAACATTATAAGAACTAAAATCTTAACTAAATTAAAAGGATAAACTAAACTATATCAAACTAATCTAAAATATTCTATAGCATAATAAAATGTAATAATAAGGTATTATGATAACAAAACTAATAACCCTAGCATCTAGTATTAAAAACATTATAAAACCAAAAACATTATAAAACTGAAAAATTCTAAATAAAATTAGTAAATTAATTAATAAATGAATTTTACAATGAACTATAATTTCAATTTCAGGAGTTTTATAAAAACATTAATTTAAATAAAATCAAAACTAAAATTAAATTAAATTAATCAAATTAATTAATAATAATTTCAAACTTTGAATACATAAAGAACAATTAATTAATCCTTTAACTAAACAAACCCTAACCTCCCTTAAAAACTTTAGCCGACACCTAACCTACTTCCATCTATCAAACCACCACCACCACTATATATAAAAAGACCGTTGGGCAATCACAATTTCTTCCCAGACTTCACTATCTTCTGATGATGATCCCACAGTGGGGATCGAAACATTGAGAACTATCATTGCAAAATGCAGATCCTCTCTTCTCTCATATGTATTTAGTTTTACAAATTTATTTAAAAAAAAAAAAGAAAAAGCAAAAGAGATAATGTATGTAATTTTAAAATTTTGTTTAAAGATAAAGCAAAAGAGATAGATAATATTTGAATCGAACTATATATATATCAATTTATGGCTATAAAAATGATAGACCAATTTCTTATAGATTTATGGAGGACCTATAAGAGGTGGGTACCAACAAGAATCAAAATAGCTAAAAATGGTTAGCTAATATAAAGAAAAGGATATTGGTTTCTATATAGCAGGTATCTTTTATTTGTAAAAGCAGTTTTATTTTCCTCTATAATTGGATTAGTAATTAGTATATATAATTAATAGGGATTAGATAGCTCAATATCTCTTAGATTAATTAGATTAGGACTTGAAATGAAATCTTTTGTATATGAAGGTTATGATTTATATGTCATTTAGTAAGAGTAGAATTTAGGTTAGGAAGTGTTGGAAGTAGTGCAACTTCGGAAGTCATTCTGATTGTATTTTATTGTACCTTCTACGGGAGAATATATTGATGTAATTCATTATGTAAAACGCTTGAAAGAATCAATGTAAACCTTGGGGATAAATTACACAAAGAAAATAATTAATAAACATTATTTTATTTGTCCCCAAGTCAAGTCGGCCCAGTTAGGGAAAAAGCCACTTTTGCAAGTGTAAAAATAGAGAGGACAAGTGCCTGATTTGGTCACTCACTCATCACAAGCTAGTTCGCACTAGTAGAGGAGAAGTTCACATCTACAGCAAGGATACGTATTTTTGTTGCTTTCATTTGGAGAGATTTTCCATTTTCTCTCTCTTGTTCTTGTACTCTGTTCTCAAAATTGATCATCTCTATACGAAGGTTGTTGGGTTTTCTCCCTGTTGGGTTTCCCAGGATAAATTCTCGTGTTCATTATTTCGGTGCTTTGTCTTTCTTCTAGTGATCCTATTGTTTATATGCAATTAAATTACATTGTTATAATTGTATGAAAATCTAACATGGTATTAGAGCAGTACTAGAAGAAGCCATTGTCAGAAGCTAGGGTTTCACATTCTGAGGCCTTCCCTCGTCACTTTGGTTGGAAAAGAGCATTGAAAGCTTCTCCCTAGGGAAGGCACATCTGTGGGTAAAGGAAATTTTCAATTCTGAAAAGTTTCATTTTTTGACCTAATTCTACAATTGCAACAAAAATCAGGGTTTCAATTTTTGTGGTACTTATTCCACATAATTGGTTCGATATTACCTCCACTCAACTCACCTTGATAGGGCACATCCATCTGTGGAGTCAGTTTCTCAATAATCCAAACTTCATTTTTGACCTAGCTCCTGCTAGGGTTTTTGGTCCAGATCTGTGATCAACATGATTGGAATGAAGGTTGAAGATCCTCTGGATGGGGATTCCAATTTCATCTCTTGGAAGTCTATGGTTCTTCTCATATTAGAATAGAATGAACTCTTAAAGTTTGTAAATGAGAAGGTTCTAGAACCAAAAGCTGAGGAAGACAAGTCTCATTGGAGGAAGAATGATGCCAGAGCAAGAAGAATCTTCGTGGACTCAGTCCAAGACCATTTGGTTCCTAAAATATATCAGAAGAAGACAACTAGGAAAATGTTCAAAACCCTAAAGAATATATTTGAGCATAGTAGCATCAATGTGACTCTCACATTGAGGAACCAACTATCAAATATGAATATGTTCAAGTTAGAATCGATTGCTTCATACTTCATGAGGATCAAAAAACTAAGGGACAAGCTAAGTTCTAGTGGAGAACACCTTGATGATAAGGAAGTTGTCATTACTACTCTAAATGGTCTTCCACCATCTTGTTATTCATCATTCAAAGCATAAGTGGTCAAACCAAGTTTCCCAAATTTGACAGGTTATGGGCAAATTGCACTCAGGAAGAGATGCGGATTGCAACAAGACAAAAAATTCATGGCACTCAACCTAAGGAGAATCAAGCATTCATGGCCCATGCCAAGAAAGTTAAGGGAAAAAGAACAAGGTTTCATAATCACAAGAACCAAGGTAGGAGATCAAGCCCTCCTCCATATCAGAAGAAAAAGAAGAAGGATCTCTCAAATATACAATGTTTCAGGTGCAAAACCTATGTTCATTATGCCAACAATTGTACAAGATCAAACAAAAGGAAGCATGAAGCCTCAACTACTGATGTAGAAGAAGACCATCATCATAAGAAGCAAAGGAATGAAGATCGAACAAAATTATTATTCATGTCAGCTTTATCAGGTACTGTTCCCACCACTAGTGATACATGGCTAATAGATAGTGGTGTTTCTAGACATATGACTGATTATAAAGAAAATTTATCAGAAATAGTTGAGAAAGAATCCCATCTCCACGTTGTACTTGGGGATCATGCTAACTACACTGTAAAGGGATCTGGGGCTACCTCCCTTCAGTTAGATTCTAGTGACACATTACACTTGAGTGATGTGCTTTATGTACCTGGCATGAAAAGAAATCTTGTCTCCATATCTGCTTTGGAGGACAAGGGATATAAAGTTGCATTTTCAGATGGGAAAGTATTTGCTTGGCGCAAGGACTCAAGCATGAATACAACAAATATAATTGGTGTAAGAGAGGAGAGCTTGTACCGATTGAGCACTCCACCATCTCAAGCACTAGTTCATGATTCTACTAGCATGGGTGAGCTATGGAACAAATTAGCTCATCTAAACTATAAATATCTACCAGCATTAAGAAATATAGTGATAGGTCTACCAGTGCTTCATGTATACCATGACGGAATATGTAGAGGATGTGCACTTGGCAAGAATGCTAAGGGATCCTTCTCGAATAGTGAGAGCAGGTCTAAAGGAATTTTGGATATAGTGAACTCTGACTTACACAGACTCATGACTGTTGCCTCACTGGGTGGCTATAATTATTATGTAACATGTATTTATGACTACTCACAGAAGACTTGGATATACTTTTTCAAGACCAAGGAATATGAGGAAGTGCTCAAAAAATTCAAAGAATTCAAAGGACAAGTCGAGAATATGTCGGGAAAGAGGATTAAGATCTTGAGATCAGATAATGGTGGAGAATATACATCTACATATTTCAATGATTTCTGCAAGGAATCATGAATTAAGAGGGAGCTCACAGTTCCCTACAACCCTCAACAAAATGGGGTTGTAGAAAGAAAGAATAGAACAATTATGGAGGCATCCAAAGCCATGATACATGACCAGAGTCTACCGATGTTCATGTGGGTAGAAGCATCCATAACAAATGTCTATGTACAAAACAGATGCCCTCGTAAAATATTGAAGAACATGACTCTGAAAGAAGCTTTCACAGGAGTGAAACCAGAAGTGGTACACCTTTGTATCTTTGGCTGTCCAGTCTACATTCATGTGCCCAAGGAGAAGAGGATGAATTTAGAACCTTTAGGAAAGAAGGGAACTTTCGTGGGATACAGTGAGTCTTCAAAGGCTTACAGAATTTACATCCTAGGATTAAGGAAGATTGAAGTTAGCAAGGATGTGTCCTTTGAAGAATAAATGGATATCAGGAAAGGAAGAGGATATGATATGGAGATCGATGATGAGGAGATGTTCGAACCAAATGAGATGAAATCATCTTCCCCTCCAGTAGTTCAGAGGGAGCTAGCAAAGAAGGATTAACCATTTGATCCCATTGATCTAGTTGAGCCAATTGATGCTCCCAAAAATATTGCGATAGGTTGGAAGAGGCCTAGATGGGCACAACATACATTGTAGGATGTAGAGGGGCATGAATCTCCACATGGTACTTTTTGAGAAGTAAGAGACCTCAAAGGTTCTCGAGTTATGTAGCATTGATGAGTCACATCATTGACTCAGAACCTACCACCTATGAAGAAGCATCCAGACACCAAGTTTGGAAGGATGCCATGATGGAAGAATATCAATCCATCATGAAGAATGATGTGTGGGAGGTTGTACCAAGACCTAAGGGGAAGTCAGTAGTGACTTCCAAGTGGATTTACAAAATCAAGTGTGGAGAAAATGGCAGTGTTGAAAAACTCAAGGCTAGATTTGTTTCTAGAGGATTCTCTCAGAAAGAGGGATTTGATTATGATGAGATATTTGCTCCTGTGGCTCGATATAATTCCATAAGGACGATCATTGCTATAGCTTAAACTATGTGATGGAATTTTCATCAAATGGATGTCAAGACTGCCTTCCTCAATGGTGTTATCGAGGAAGAAGTATATATTGAACAACTAGAAGGGTTTGTTGTCCATGGAAAGGAGTCTCACGTATGTAGGATGAAAAAGGCCCTATATGGACTCAAGCAAGCACCTCGTGCTTGGTATGGAAGGATAGATGGATACTTGGTGAGCTTAGGATTCACCAAGATTGACGTAGATCCTAACCTTTACTACAAGGTTATGATTTTGGTACTTTATGTTCATGATCTGTTTCTCACTGGGAATGAGAAACTGATTGTATGGTGTGAGAAGAAACTTGCCTTTGAGTTTGAAATGAAGGATCTTGGATTGATGCATTACTTCTTGGGATTATAAGTATGGCAGAGGTAGAAGGATATTTTCCTAAATCAAGGAAAATACACCATTGATATTCTGAAGAGATTCAGAATGTTGGACTACAACTCCATGGCCACACCGATGGATGCAAATATAAAGAAGTTGAGGGACTCTAGTTTAGATTTAAATTTCATTGATCCCACTATGTATCGACAGCTAATTGGATCTTTGATGTACCTGATGAACACCAGACCAAATATATGTTTTGCTGTGAATTCTCTCGGCCAGTTCATGTGTGAATCGAGACAGATTCACTGGGTTGCTGCAAAACATGTGCTTAGGTATTTGCATGGCACTGTGGGATATGGCCTGAGATATGCTTCAGAATGTGACTTGAGATTGCAGGTTTTTTTAGGCTAAGATTGGGCGGGATGTGATGCAGATAGGAAGAGCATCTTCGAGTGTTGCTTCAACTTAGGTTCTGCAGTTATTTCCTGGTGCAGCAGGAAGCATACCTCAGTATCACTTAGCACTGCAGAGGCCGAGTATATGCATGCTAGTACAACAACTCATGAAGATGTATGGATTTGGAAACTCCTTGCATGATTATTTGGCTATAGTTTAGATCCAACTGTGATTCATTGTGATAACCAGAGTCGTATACAGATGTTAGTGCATCCTGTATTCCATTACAATTCGAAGCATATAGAGATTCAGTATCACTACATTTGTGATATGGTGCAGAAGGGTGTGGTCGAGTTACAGTATGTTACGACAGATGAACAAACTATAGATGTTCTTATTGAGCCTCTTCCTAGGATAAAGTTTGAATACTTTCATGGAAGACATGGAGTGGAAGAGAACGTGTCCCTCCTTGAGAGGGACATATGACATGGAGACAGATGTTTACCTTGCTTCCACATAAGTACCTCTACTCGTCCAGGTTCTCAGCCAGGTATGGGAGGTTCCCATCGTCAGTAGAGAAAGACACGTAGTAGATGGTTGTGTAAAGCTTGTATCTACACAGGTACCTCTACTCGTCCAGGTTCTCATCCAGGTATGGGAGGATCCCATCGGCAGTAGAGACAGAGAGGTAGTAGATGGTCGTGTGAAGCTTGTACTTCTACTCGTTCTGGTTCTCAGCCAGGTATGGGAGGATCCCATCGGTAGTAGATACAGACATGTAGAATATGGTCATGTGAATCTCTCGGACATCCAGATAGGATGGAGAGTCCATTGCACTCTCCAGATCACTATGGGATAGAGTGAGGAGATCTCTCAGACATCCTGAGATGGGATCGAGAGGTTGATGCACACTGGCACACACTACTCTTGGACTCACTAAAGGATTGGTGGAGTTGGTGCATGTTCCTCGAAGGAATGGGATGAGAATATGCACACTATGTTGATTCCCGATGGACTGGGATGAGATGATTCTTGATGTACTCTCTGATGGACTGTGTAGAGTTGTTGAACTGATGTATGGATCCAACGATGGACTGAGTGGAGCAGATGCATGATGACACCTCCTGACGGACTGAGACTGTGTTGACAACCTTCAATATGTATAGAGATGATTGAGACAGATGTGATGTACAGATGAGATGTAGATGATCGTGATGCTAATGACGACTGTGTCCAAGAATACCTTCCTTGTTGAGAGGGAGTGTTGGAATTAGTGCAACTTTGGAAGTCATTCTTATTGTATTTTATTGTACCTCCTACGAGAGAACATATTGATGTAATTAATCATGTAAAAACCTTGAAAGAATCAATGTAAACCTTGGGGATAAATTACACAAAGAAAATAATTAATAAACATTATTTTATTTGTCCCCAAGTCAAGTTGGCCTTGTTAGTTAGACAAGTCGTCCTGGTTAGGGAAAACACCAGTTTTCCAAGTGTATAAATAGAGAGGACAAGTGCCTCATTTGGTCACTCACTCATCACAAGCTAGTTCGCACTAGTAGAGGATAAGTTCACATCTACAGCAAGGAGAAGTATTTTTGGGATTTTCACTTGGAGAGATTTTCCATTTTCTCTCTCTTGTTCTTGTACTCTGTTTCGGAATTGATAATCTCTATATGAAGGTTGTTGGGTTTTCTCCTTGTTGGGTTTCTCGGGATAAATTCTCATGTTCATTGTTTCTGTGCTTTTTCTTTCTTCTAGTGATCCTATTGTTTATATGCAATTAAATTATACTGCTATAATTGTATGAAAATCTAATCGAAAGGGTTATAATTATGAGTTTTAATTGTAGGATATATAAAGATTAGTAAGATGATGAATTAGTTTACGAAGTTAAGGTAGAGAAATTATAAAAAGATATGGAGTGTGCTTTGTAGATAAAAATTTGAGTAAGAGTAGGAGTCACTAGAAAGAGTAAAGATATCCTTTAGAATAAATAAAGGATAAGGGGTGAGGTGGTAAGCTCCCCCAATATAAAGTCTATTTAAGTAAGGAAATAGATTTACATAGTCAATGCCTATAGGTATAAAAATTTATTGGACTCGAAAGAATGTCTTCGAACTTATAACCACAACCTTTAATGGGGACCTTACGTGGAAACATAAGATTTTTATCGACACGTATATCACCATGTTTTTGAAGTTGAAAATAGGAAGACATGCACACTATTGTGATAGGATAGCTTCATTGGGTTGCGTGAAACGGCTCGGATCACGAATGTAAACAAAGTCAAACGGTGAGCAAGGCAAGGTAGAAAGATGAGCACCACCATTGGCAGGGTGTTTAAACCAGTACGGAGATTCTAGTATGGGTGGATTAGGTAGGGGCCTAAGGGTGAGTGGGGTTCTGTATCCAGAGTTGTAGGTAAAACGGTGCTAGTTTAGTGTTTTACAACAATGATTTTGGTGAGATAGAAGCATGTTAAATGGTTTTTAGGGTTTGAGTGGTGTGTGAAAAAAATGTTTCCTGGGGGAATAGTTAGGTTTATACTATTGACAAAACCTTGGGAAAGAAACAAACTTGAAGTCGAGGCCTTAGTGACTGGTTTTTAGTATTTTGCAGAACCTAATGGAGCTTGACAGTACAGTTTTTTTTTAAAAGTGTTAGTGATGGGAAACAAGGCTGGAATTAGTTTACTGGTCAGTTTATAGTTTTTACTACAGACAAACCCTAGTGGTCGGTGATGGGGGAAGGTTCCAATAGATACAAATCCTCCTTTTCGGATGGGTGGTGGGAAAGGGAGGTACTTAAAAAAAATTGATGAGGAATACTGAGATCTACTAAGCGAACGGGTTCCGAGGGGTCCCATTAGGCAGGAATCGGGTCCCTCTTTGGTCGGAGTGCCTATTTTGTTTTGTGGTAATAAATTGGTCTCGATGGGGATTTCAGGGTCTCATAGACAAAATACTATCGCTCAAGAGGTGCCCTCAATGGTTTCGTTTCCTGGGGGAACTAAATCTAAGGGACATAAGGGTTTTCCCCAGAAGTCAGCAAATGTAAAAAAATGCAAAAATTGGTTTCTTAGAACTGGGGATAACAAATTGTTCCTGGGAAATAACATTGGTCTTGAAGGTATGGTCACCCTTTCTTTGAAGGCACTTGTGGGTAAATTCTCATACAAAGTAATGAATCCCAGGGATATTGGTATTTGGGATGCTACGGTGTGGTCCCCGATTATTTGGTATACATTAGACATTCTTAGTTCGAACAAGGGATTGTATACTTTCTATTTCAGGACTGAGGAGCATGCTTCGCTTGTTTTGGGGAAAACCTGGATTAAAGGCATAGGCAGCTTGATGTTAAAAATATGGCACAATGGTTTTGACCCAAATCGGGAAAGCATTCGTTTTAGGCATCTTTGGGTTCATTTTCCTAGTTTTCCACTGTCGCTTTGGAATCAGGAGGCCTTCAAAGCGGTGGCTGATCATCTTGGGAAATTTATCCATTTGCGGGAGGGTCACCTGAAAGGTATGGACCAGAGAATTGGTAGGGTTATGGTTGATAATTGATATGGCTAAAGGCTATTGGAGAAAATGGACATTCACTGGTGGGAAATGTTTTTTCACAAACCCTATATTATTGGGGTTTTCCTTTTCGGTGCTCTAATTGTAAGGTGGTGGGTCATTTGTGGAAAGATTGTGAGCGGCCTTTCTTTGGTTTAGACGAAAAGGACTCTTCGGAGGAGAATTATGCTTGGTCATCTGATTGCAGCGAAGGTTTAGATGGTTCCTTGTCTGCTCAGGCTTGGTCATTTTCGGCAATCTCATCCTTTGAAAATGTTCCTCTGTCGGCTTTGTCTTCACTTTTGATTAAGTTACAGATTTTAGATCCATTGTTTACTGATTCATTAAATGCTGAGGAAAAAGATTTTATTAATCTACTAGATAAGAAAGGAAAAAGGTTGGGGGATGATATTATTGGAGGAGGGCCTTATTTTTACCAAGGTATATGTTAAAATACCATTGAGTCTTTTGAGTATAGAGTTCCCATCGGCCCCTCTGCTATTGCCTCAGTTGGGGGGATTTCAATACCAATACCCTCTTTATCTAACTTAGTTCGACCTGCCTATTAGGAACCCATGTCAACCCTTCTATTTACTTTGTTAGTATGTTGTTGTTGGACGCATATGCTTTGTAAGTCGTCCCATAGTATTTGTTGATCCATAGTTTGTATTATTGTTGTTGGATGCATATGCTTTGTAAGTCGTCCTGTAGTAATTGTTGATCCATAGTTTGTATTGGCCCATGGTTTGTATTGACACATGGTATTGGGGCCTAGAATTAGTATATAAGTTTGTGTTGAGACCAATGAAGGTACTGTGAAGTTATTTGTATTGAGCTTGCTCAAAGGAGGTTGCCCCCTCGAAGTGGCTTGCGATCAATAAAAACAATTATGAGTTCTGTTATTTATGCTATCTCGTTATTTTCATTAATTAATTGTTACAGGTTCTTCACATCTGGTATCAGAGCACTTTCTTGGGATCGTTGGGTGGAATTTCTGCCAATTTTTTTCGCATCTATTGCAAGTTCGGATCTGGGAATAATCCCTATCTGCTTAACTAAGGGAAGTACTTGGGAATAATCCCTAAAACTCATTGTGAGGAGTACCATAGGAACCCCAAAGTAGCTGGCCCATTGAGAGGACTTTCTAGCGAAAAGGGAACGACCCCTACCCGATTGACTAGTTCCCACCCATGAGGTAAACCAAGAGCTATCGTTTGTGGCAAAGCGGTTATCAGTTTTACCTGAGCCATGGAGTGAGGGGTACTACCCCAATACACAAGCCATCAGACACCATTGGTGGCCGAGTGAAACCCCTGAACTGTTAGGAAGCCGAACATACTTGGGGTCCATATCTATTTTCAGCTGAACTGTTTCCAATCACTTCTGCGCCGTTTCAGATCCATTTTGAGCCGTTTCAGATCCAACCATTTCAGATCCATTCTACAAGCCGTTCCATATCCATCTGTTTCAAATCCATTTGGCGTCGTTTCAAATCCATCTATTTCCGATCACTTCTGCGTCGTTACAGATCCATTTGTTGTTGATCACTTCCATGTCATTACAGATCCATCTGTTTCCGATCCCTTCTGCGCCATAGCAGATCCATTCTGAAAAAAAAAAATTAAAAAAAAAATCCCACATTTGTCTATTTTTAGGGTTTGCCATAACTTATTTAATTTTCACCTAATCACCTTCAAATTTTGCCACCATGTTCATTCCCTATTTCTGCTTCTTTGTCCCTATCTGACAAATTTTCCCATTCTTCCACCCCGCTTCTGAAATCCTCATTTTCTACTTCCCTGTCCATTCGAAAGTGTCCAAAACCTAGTCAAACCCCAATTACCCATCAGAGGTTTTCCCAAATCCAAATTTCCCTTTACTAAATAAGGTTCTGTTTGTGTTTTTCTACCCATTCGCCCCCCCCCAAAAAAAACTCCTAGTTATGGTTGTCACCCACGCAGAAGCAAAAACCATGGAGGAAGCACTTGCAGCCATCCAAACCAAACTCTATGATCTTGATGAAAAATTTCTCGGCCTCCATCTTGAGCATTCAACCATGAACAACAAACGACAGTCCGAGTCTTCATCATACAATGGGTTCTCTTCTTCCAACAATTTCCGTGGTCCGAAACTTGATTTTCCTTGCTTCAATGGTACTGATCCAACTGGATGGATCTATCGTGCAGAACAGTATTTCAGTCTGCATAATACTTTTGATGTCACCAAATTTCCACTTGCATCATTTCATTTGGAACAGGAAGCTCTTTAATGGTATCGTTGGTACATCAAGGCTCATGAAGATCCAAAATGGCCATATTTTTGCTAGCTCCTTTTGCAATGATTTGGTCCTAGTGCTTTTGATGACTTCACAGGATCCCTCACTAAACTTCACCAAATTGGCACTATGAGAGAGTATCAGACATAATTTGAGAAACTAGCCAATCACATAGAAGGATTGTCTGATGAATTCTACATGAGTTGTTTTATCAGTGGTCTTAAGGATGAAATCCGCTCAGAGGTTAAAATGTTATGTCCCAACACAATTATGGAAGCCCTGGGGTTGGCTAAGTTGGTAGAAGATAAGATTGCAACCCAACAACGCTCCAAACCCACTTCTGTCCCCTTCCGAAATATGGGTTCTCAACGACCTCCCATCCCGCCAACTCCTCAACCAACTCCTATCAAGCATTTGTCTGAAACAGAGATGCAGACATACAAAGAAAAAGGGATTTGTTATAATTGTGATGAGAAATTCACTTGGGGACATAGATGTGTTCAACAAAATCTCTATCTCTTGGATATGGATTCTCCGCCTGCCTCTAAAATTGGTGAAGAAGCTCCATATACAATAGATGATTAGGTCACCATTCAGGAGCTGCCTATTAACCCCCCATCTCAGGACGACCAACTAGAGATATCTCTCCATGCTTTATCCGGTGTCACCACCCCCCAAACAATGCAGGTTAGGGGTTACTTCAAGAAGATTCCTCTTACAATGCTCATTGATTCTGGTAGCACTCATAACTTCATTGACCCTCAGATCGCCAAACAGGCTGATTGTTTTTTCCATCCTTGCTCCAAGTTTGAAGTCATGGTTTCCAATGGGGGCACCTTACCTTGCAAGGGGAAGTGTCACAATGTGCGTATCTCTCTTGAAGATTATAGCTTGTGCTCTGACATGTTTGCCTTGTCCCTAGGTGGATGTGATGTGGTTTTGGGCGTTCAATGATTATGCACACTTGGCCCCATCTTATGGGATTTTGATGAACTTTGGATGCAGTTTTCAGTCAATGGGAAACAACACAAATTTACGGGCTTACAACAAGGGTCTCTCCGCATCATCAATTCACATCGCTTGGAAAAGATCCTTTAGAAGAATTCACATGGTGTCATCGCTTAACTCCATTCCATTCAGATGCACCCATCAACGATCTCCCCTACTTCCTTGGATAGATATGCAGGTGTCTTTGCTGAACCAGTGGGCTTGTTTCCTTCAAGAGACCTTTCCAGTAAGAATTTATCCGCATCTACATCTCATCTTAGCAGGAAATGCTGGTTACTTTTCATGCAGTCCAGAGAGGCAGCCATACCTATTAGGGAATCATTTCTGCATCAAGACTGATATCCAGAGTCTGGAAAATTTCCTGGAACAACCGATTTCCTCCCCAACACACCTGAAGTGGGTTATCCAACTCATGGGTTATGCCTATGCATTCACTTACAAGAAGGATAAGGACAATATGGTGGCAGATGCTCCTTCTCACACATTTGATGACCCAGTTCCTCTTACAGCTATTTCTCTGCTTGTTCCAAATTGGTTGCAATCTGTTCAATAGGGATATCTCTTCTATGAAATCCATGCTTCTTCATTGGCAGGGTACTCTAGGTTCCTCCAATCATATGACCGGGAACAATGTAACTTCTTTTGGAAGGGACTGAAAATGAAAATTCAATAGATGGGGGTTGACTGTGATACTTGCCAGGTCAACAAGGGTGAAACGACACTCCTTTCGAGACTGCTCGAACCTTTGCCCATCCCTACACAGATTTGGACAACTATTTCTATGGATTTCCTAGAAGCGCTCTAGTGGTACAATACCACATCTAAAAGGACACCATATGAAGAAGTATATGGACAGGCACCACCAGTTCTTCTTCCATACACCATCAACATCTCCCTAGTTCAGGCTATTTACTCGGTTCTTCGAAACCATGATCAGATTCTTCTCATTCTGCAGCACAATCTTCACATGGCAAGAATACGATTGAAGCAACAAGCCAATCAGCACCATTCTGAGCACACTTTTCACGAAGCTGATATGGTTCTTCTTCATCTTCCAAGCAACCCTCCCTGAAACTCAAAAGGAATCAGTGGCCCAGAATGCAACCCGAGGATGCTACAGGGGAACAACTCCTTCAAATTCCGCATCAATTTCCACATCTAAAGCTTTGAGGACAAAGCTTTTTCTAAGGGAGAGGGGATGTTAGGAACCCATGTCAACCCTTCTATTTAATTTGTTAGTATATTTTTGTTGGACGCATATGCTTTGTAAGTCGTCCCGTAGTATTTTTTGATCCATAGTTTGTATTATTGTTGTTGGACGCATATGCTTTGTAAGTTGTCCCATAGTAATTGTTGATCCATAGTTTGTATTGGCCCATGGTTTGTATTAACATATGGTATTGGGGCCTAGACTTAGTATATAAGTTTGTGTTGAGACTAATGAAGGTACCGTGAAGTTATTTGTATTGACCTTGCTCAAAGGAGGTTTCCCCCTCTAAGTGGCATGCGATCAATAAAAGTGATTCTGAGTTCTGTTATTTCTGCTATCTCGTTATTTTCATTAATTAATTGTTGCAGGTTCTTCACACTGCCCCTATTACTTTTGAAGGCACTAGCTCTCCTTCTCGGTTGCCTTTCTTGGCCCATACAGGTAATATTTTGGAACTTTCTTCAAATTTGAGCTTGCCATATGTGGACCCTATTTTACCAGATATCCCTAAGGTGGGGGATGCGGTTATAATTTTTGCAATGGGGGAGGGAAGTATACAAATCCCTCTTACAACCTATATGGGTAATCAACCGATTGAATTGGCCATGGAAGACAAGAATCCATCTTGCTCCACTCTACCTATTTGTCAGAAAGACAAGGGTATGGTACAAGGGGGTTTAGGAAAAAATCTATTACCCCTTCATACTCGTAGTGGTCGTAAAGGGTCCTTCTTGCAAATTTGGTCTACTCCTCCTGTAATTGGTCCTCTTACAGTTTCGGTTTCCAATTCATCAAACACCAAACGGGCACTTAGAGATTTAAAATCCCAAGCCTGGGTGAAAATATGAAATTACTTTCACTCAATATTAGAGGGATTGGGGGCCCTCAGAAAAGATTATCCCTTAAGCGACTGCTGGAGAAGGTATCTCCGGAGTTGGTTTTTATAGGAACCAATGGTTTCAGCTGAGAAGGCTTGGAACTTAGAGATTTAAAATCCCAATCCTGGGTGAAAATATGAAATTACTTTCACTCAATATCAGAGGGATTGGGGGCCCTCAGAAAAGATTATCCCTTAAGCGACTGCTGGAGAAGGTATCTCCGGACTTGGTTTTTTTAAGGAAACAATGGTTTCAGCTGAGAAGGCTTGGAACTTATTTCATTATTTTAAAAAGGATTGGGTGGTGGCCTCCATTGATACAAAGGGTCAATCTGGGGAACTTTTGTGTTCTTGGAATCCTAGGGTGTTTAATCTATCGGATTTTAACACCCATTGGGGCATTCTATTAAAAGGAATTTCTGTTGGTTTTTCGGGTACTTGCAATTTTCTTAATGTCTATGCTCCATATCTCAATAGGAAAAAATTATGGGAATCAGCTTTTCATATGGACATTTTAACTCTTCCGAACTTGGTTTTATTAGGTGACCTCAATCTCACATTATCGAATGAAAAGGTTTGGGGTGAGTCGAGTCGTCCGGATCCTCTCTCAATTTTCTTTCAAAATTACTTCTATGCTATCAAGCTAAATGATTTGGAACCATTCCCATTAAATCCAATGTGGAGTAACGGTAGGACTGGTCCATCTTGCATCTCTAAAAGACTGGACCGGTTCTTGGTTGCGGTTCTCTTATGGAAAGAATCTTCAAATACAGATCCTAGATTGAGGTGGCAAGGAGTTCTGATCATTCTCCGATACTATTGGAACTTGATTTTGAAACAAAGATTCAGAACTTCCCATATAAATTTAATCATACATGGATTAAAGATGTTGAATTCGTGTCTTGTTAAATTTTCAGAATTTACTTCAATCCGATCTAGGATCTTAACTGAGAGAACAACATGTACAGCAAATCTACAACATATCAATCATGGACACAATAATGCAAGCACACAAGAGACACAGAGTTTACTTGGGAAAAACCATAAAGGTGAAAAACCCCAATAACTTCCTCATAGATAGATAGAGCAATGATACAACTAGAATACAAGAGATAGTCTTCTCCTAGCAGCAGAGCCTCCTCCTCCATAAGTGCGCCACTCTCCCAAGTGTGAGTGAGAGAATAGAATGTGTAAAATGAGAGAGACACACTCTCTATTTATACACTAACTTGACTTGACCTTTACTCAACTAGGTCGGCATCAACTTAACCACTTAACATAATGTTGATTGGGCCGACCCCCACTAGGGTGGTCTAATAACCCTTTGACCCACATGTCCGACCCCCAATAGGGTGGTCTAATAACCCTTTGACCCACATGACTTATACAGGGCCGACCCCAACAAGGTGGTCTAATAACCCATCAAGTATAAGTTACGACACTTACAATATAAATGATGACACTTCCGTATAGAGGAATAATAACATCTCTATAGGAATACAACATACATATATGTGAAATACATTCCAAAGTTACATATACAGCAACACTCCCTCTTAACTAGGAAGGTATTTCTCGACACAGTTCTTCTATCACAAGTCATCTTCTCTAGATCATCATCACTGGATAATCGTCATCGAGTCATCATCATCGTCACTGCTGCTGCTATCTCCATCAATCTCTGAATCTACTCGTCATAGGAAGTTCTACAGATCCAGTCCTTTTTCATAATGGATGTAGGCCCACCAACTGTAGGTCTTCGTCATCACTAGCCATACTATGGAATCCTCAGGACTTATTATGTGCGTCATAAAACCTGGCTGCAACATCCCAGGCTATTACAAGCACTCAGCTCTACCTGTCGGATCTCCCAGGAGCACATTACATGTGACCCATCACAAAACCTGGCTGAAGCATCCTAGGTTGTTACGAGCACACAACTCTACCTGTCGGATCTCCTGGGAGCACATTACATGTGATCTCACCACAAAACCTGGCTGAAGCATTTGAGGCCTTTTTCATCTTGTCCAGATCTCCTAGGAGCAAATTACATGTGGTCCACCACAAAAACTGGTTGAAGCATCTGAGGCCTTTTTCATCCTGTCCAGATCTCCCAAGAGCAAATTACATGTGGTCATGGCAAAACCTGGCTGAAGCATCTAAGGACTTTTTCATCCTGTCCAGATCTCCCAGGAGCAAATTACATGCCATAGGACAAA
This sequence comes from Larix kaempferi, assembly GCA_027924585.1. Taxonomy (NCBI): domain Eukaryota; kingdom Viridiplantae; phylum Streptophyta; class Pinopsida; order Pinales; family Pinaceae; genus Larix; species Larix kaempferi. The sequence continues at coordinate 2,722,821 of BSBM01001035.1, forward strand.
ACCTTGCAAGAGCATCTCAGGATGTTATGGGTACACAACTCCGACCTGAAATATCCCAGGGCATAAATTACATGTCCTCCCAGAGCAATGTCTCGAAAGAGCATCCCAGGTTGTTATGGGTACACAACTCCGACCTATAGGATCTCCCAGACATGCTCATCTACACAACCTGATCCACTGCCACAAAGTATCATCCTGATACTCACCATACATCATCCTGGTGTACACATGATCATTCTGATCGTCATCATTGCAACATTCTGTTGCATGTCATCTGGAGAAACTTGTCATCCACGATCATCCTGATCATACAATGCATCTACCTGATGCATACCAAGTATCTACCTGATACATATCATCATACACAGTGTATTCACCTGATACATAGATACATGATCCACACAATGTATCCATCAACATACATGATCTACCTAATCATACCTGATATATATCAACATACATGATCTACCTGATCATATAATGTATCCACCTGATACATATACAGATACATGGTCCAAGCATCCAACATGATGCATATACAAAACATATAAATGATCCAACTGATCATATCCAACATCCTCCTGATGCATATACAGAGCAGTAACTGGAGCATCGTCCTGATGCTCATCATCCATGATCCTCCTTATCATCATAGCATCGTCCTCTTCATATCATCTCATCGTCCACGAAGCACAGCCTAGATGCACATCATCCAGCACTTACACCACTGACATGGAAGAACACATCTACCACCATTCGGGGAAGGCTCCAGCCCTTACTTTTTTACCATGGGAGAACACATCTACCACCATGTGAAAAATGGCTCAGCGATTACATCACGACCAAGGGAGAACACATCAACCATGTCATAAAATCTCATGTGCATCTGCATCTTCCAGACTCATCACTTCCCTTTGGAAGGAACCTCAATCTGAAGTGCACCAAGCCTCTCTCTGAAGTACTCAAATTGCACTTTGGCTAATGGCTTGGTCAATACATTTGCAACCTGCTCATCCGTCGCAACATACTCTGCTTCGGCTGTACTCAGTGCTACGCAGGACTGCTTCCTGCTAAACTAGGAGATCACACTTGATCCCTATCTGCAACACTGCCTGCCCAATCTGAATCAACATAACCTTGCAGGTTAAACTTTTGATTTGCGTCATACTTGAGCCCATAGTCAACCGTACCCTTCAGGTACCTCAGAATATGATTTACAGCAACCAGGTGAACACTCCTCAGATCTGTCAGGAACTAGCTCAATGTGTTCACCACAAAGCAAATATCTGGTCTCGTGTTCGTCAGGTACATCAAGGACCCAATCATCTGACGATACATAGTGACATCAACCGGATCAGATGAAGCATCACATAGAAGCTTCAGGTTCGATGCCATAGCCTCGCAGTCCATCATCCCGAACCTCTTCATGATCTCTACTACATACTTCCCTTGTCCAAGGAAGATTCCATCTGCACTCTGCCACACCTCCATACCAAGAAAGTAGTGCATCATACCCAAGTTCTTCATCTCTAACTCGGCAGCAAGCTTCCGCTGCGTGTCGGCAATCAATCTATCCTCACCTGTTACAAATAGGTCATCCATATACAAAAGTAGTATCACTGGATTGCCTTCCTCAACCTTGTAGTAAAGGTTGGAATCTGCTTTACTCTTGGTAAAGCCCAAACTGGATAGAAAGCTGTCTATACTACCATACCAAGTTCTGCACATATATGAGTCCCTGTCATGTGTCTCAGAACCAAGTGGCTTCTCCACATACAATTCTTCTTCAACTACACCTTTCAATCCATCTGGTGTATCTTCCACTTCATCACTGCAACCAGAGCAAGTACTGATCTAATGGAAGTGTATCTGGCTACAAGAGCAAAAGTATCTATGCTACCACCTGTAGCATGCTTGATCTTGTAGATCCTCTTGGAAGTCACTACAGACTCCCCTTCAGGTCTTGGGGCTGCATCCCAAACATCTTCATGATCGACTGGTACTCCTTGATCATGGAAATCTTCCCAGATCCTGGGAACTTCAATATTTTCAAGAGATAACTTTGTTGCTGAACAAATGTTGTAGTCCTTCTTTTGTAGGTGATGGTATACGATCTTTCCTACACAACAAGTTAAATTGCATGATTAGAAAACAACTCATAGTTTTCAGAACAAATTCTTACACATTAGGAAATATGTCATACAATCATGCAATTATCTTAGCCAATGCTTCAATACAACATTTATCCATATCTCGTAACTTTCTAGATGCCTTTCAATATCTACCAGAACATTGTTAAGAGTGTGCACAACTCCTAACATGTCAGCAAAGAGGTTTCATTCTAGATAAGTAGCAATGGAATGTTGTACAGTGCCATAGGCCACTTACCCATGTATATTAGTAGTATATTGTTCATCAATGCAACTATTCTAATATGCATAATACACAACCTAATTCTAGGAACAAAAGCATATACATCATTGAATGACATTATGTAAGAAATGACAATTCAAATACTTATCTTTGTTTGGTTGCCGGGTGGACTCCCTCTGAATCTTTGCAACTCCATTCTGATGTGGATTGTGAGAAGTGGTCAACTCCTTCTGAATATCTGCATCCTTGCAAAAACTACTAAAGTATGCTCCTTTGCTTTCTTGTAGGAACAACTGGAGTGTGCTCCCTCTTGATCTTTGCTTCCTGGATTACCTGTACTTGAACTTACATCCATTCTCAATCCCTATGCATGCTTGTTAGTATCATCATTGTGTTATCCTTGAGGACTCATACATAATCACACATTTATTAGTATAATCTTAATACTATCAAAACACAATAATCTTAAGCATGTATAGTCATGATCATTTAAAACAGAAATAATAAGCATTAGTATTCAAGGTTTCAGGGAAGTCTTCTTTTACTCATGCATATTCTTATTTGATCATAGAACTCTTCTGGTTAGTTAAATCATCAATCAAGATAAGAGATATAATATGCATAAAACCCGTGATTACTCAAACCTATACCTTCATGATTCTTCTAGTTAGTCATATCATCAATTATGGTAAGAAACATAATATGCATACAACCATGACTATTCAAACCTATGACTTCATGAATAATCATTATCAACAACGAAACAGTAAAAGATCCTAACACAAGGTAGGATTCTAGCTTGATATAGGAAAAACATACCTGGATTAGCATGCTAGCTAGTTATGTCTAACATACCCGCATAATGTCTACTGGTTCTCTTCAGTGACTTGTGCTAGTAACCTGCATGTCTCATAAGTTAACCATTGTAGAACCAAGTTATACATACCTCGTGAGTAGATCTTCTATGTGATCCATGACAATGGATGAATCTTTGTCTTCATGTCACCACGATCATATGTTCTTGAAATAGAACATGATTTGTCTTTCTTGGTGTACCTTTTATGTTAGTGAACAACAGAAACCTCATACAACATTACAATGCATTAGTACAATCATAAGTGTCAACACCCTAATCAATGAATATCTTCTATTGTGCATTCATAATTTTATTAAGGTGATACGACAAGTCTAGATTTAATCAAGATTGTACTAACTGTAATAATATGAAGACAAATATACCATAAAATTAATCATGAACAAATCTCGAAACATACCTGGATAAGTCATACCTGCCGATATTGCTTGTAATCTTGTAGGACCCCAGTCCTAGATAATCTAAGTTCATAAATAAAGATCCTTCTAACATTGTTGACCTAGTGTTTCATATCTCTGTTTTGTTTCTGTTTTTTTTCTTTTCTAATTTGGTTAAATTTCATGTCTTAAAAAAAATATAACACATTTTCATTTGCAGGTCAAATTTATTTCTAACATTTACTATCCTTGTGCAGGTGTACAGTATATATGTAAATGCATTTTCTCATTCAATTTAATTTCTGTTATAACATGAAATAATGAATATTGACAGAGTTAGAAAGGGGTCATTATACCTGCAAATAGCTAGTAGATCCCTTATGTTTTGATGCTTCCTTTGCCATGTTTTGCTGCTTCCTTTGACCTGTTATAGACCTGCAATCAAACTCTTTCCACAACCTTGAAACTCAACCTGCCCAAACAGTTTTGCCACCCTGCCAACTGGCGAGGTCTCGCCGACCACCCAGTTCCAAAGGTACCCCTTTGGACCCCCGATCCCAAACCGAGTACAAGCCAACCTATATTTCCCTTATGCAAACTCTCCAACAAGAACCCCCTTTCTTTGCTGCTCTCTCCTGCTATCTCTGCTCCCTCTCCTATCCAAAAAAATGCAAGGTGAAGAAAACCCCTTCTCCTCCTTCTCCTCTCGACCTTATTCCCCTCCTTTCTCCTTCCACCGACTCCTCCTATCATAACTACCCCTATCCTCATCATTAATTTTATCCAACTCCCCATTCCTCCTCGAGCCCCAACATTTGACTCCTAAAACAAGATTGTATTATTTTATTATTAAATTTAAGTTTGGGTTGGTTCATCTTCCAACACTCAACCAACAATCTCTCGGCAATATTATAACATTCTTTCCTTTTCCAAAATTTTAATTAATAATTAATAAAATGTTATTTAAAATTTTACATCAACCATAAGCGTTTCACACTCACACGTTTTACCCCATTAATTGCTAGTCATCTCTCGATGACCTTATAATTAAATGTTTCATAATTTAATTTATAATTTCTATTAAACATCTCCCAATGTACATTTCGACACCTGTTCATCAATTGCATAATATATCTATTTATAATTTACCCTATTTTCTAATTAACTTAGACATGACAATAATTAAATTAATAGTAATAAATTAATTCTTATCCATATGCTTTAATTAATTAACTACCTTGTAATTAATATTAACCTATCAAATTAATATTACTTTAATTAACATTACAATAGCGATTTAACATGTTAACCCTTAGTCTTGACTAATTAAATTCGTTAATATTAAATCATGCATTACTAACCAATAGCATTAATTACTACCTAAGTTAACCATAACATGTTTATTAATCAACAATATTAATCATTAACTCATAACGATTAACATTAATCAACATTACTAACCTTAATCGACAATATTTAACATTATTATTCAGTATTATTAACATTAATCAACGACAATTACATTAATCAATATTCTTAATATTAATCGACAATATTTAACATTAATCAACAATATTAATCATTAATCAACAATGACTAACCTTAATCAATGTTACTAACATTAATCGACAATAATTAACACTATTACTAAACCGTCTTTTATTACCACCTAATTCCTCTATTACCTTATTCAGTTATTAATCCAAAATTTACTAACTCGACGTATTAACTTAATCTCCTATTTAGGTAAGTAGTAACAATGTAATTAATGCCTAAACATTATAGTTCACTTTTATTTCACACAACTTATAAATATGTAGGCGAGTTATGTAAGCGTAGCTACTGCTTACATACCTCGCGTAGGTACACTAACAGTAATAAATCGCACACACATCAATCAAAATCACGAAACTTATTGTTTATCGAGACAGGTTTAAACAGAGTTTGCGAGGTACATTACTTTACTAACCGAAATTTTATTAAATTACGACAATTCATACATTACTGAGTTACGAAACATACTCATTCAAGGGTTTTACACACATACAGTTAGATCTTGTTTTCACCCCTACTTCTAGCTACACCTATTTACCTACATCATCACTAACTTCCACATCCTATCCTGTCCTCTGCTGGACTACCCTGAAATGTCAAGTCATGACCGATTCCAGCTAGAACCCGTAAGCGGAAGTGTCGACTACATCGACCAAGCTTCCCCAGCAGGCAACCACCAGTCATCATCACACACCTTGGGGAGCGCGCCGTAGCACAGCCCTCCCATAACTATGGGTTTCGGGGATAAACGGTGGGTAAAGCCTCCACCCCCCTAATGGAACAAGGGACTATGTCTACCCGACATAATAACCGTGTTGCACTTGTACTCGGTTTGTCATCGTATAACCAATCTGGGCGGTTGAGTTTCATGAAACCCTACCCCACCCATACATCATAATAAACAGCATAATAATCATGCGAAAGTAAATGATGCATCACCTGCATACCGTTTATCTTTGGGAGTCCATGTCCCCGAGGCTCTCCCACCTCGTAGGAACCAGCTATCGCTTAGCCTTTTTAACCTGTAAGTCAGTCCTCGACATACAATCTCGAATATCGTGTACAAATCCTCAATATGTACACATACATTTTGTCATAATCATAACAACAATAATCAATTCATTATTCGCCATGCACCTAGCATAACATTCATTTATTCAAAATATAACTGTAACGGTATCCACGTACCCATAATTTAGTAACTTGCATATATAATTAACACATGATCTACATATCTAACATGACTACGTATCCTAATACCAACATCACACACACACACACATATTTACATCGGAAAAACATGTCCACATCATTGTCAATCCGACGAAGTCTCGTAATCAAGCATATACAACATATAATAATAGTTTAGGTAGAAATGTCAAAACGGGGCGTTACATACACCCACCCTTCAGGAAACTTCGTCCCGAAGTTATGGTCAAAACAGTGTGGGATAACCACGATGCATGATCTGTGCGTTCTCCTAGGTTGCAAAACCTAGGGTATACCTTCCCTACCGGGCCACCTCCTAATTATACTTAACAGCATCTACAAAATTTACTCATTTAATCTTATTGGAGGTGTTCTTATATTTCGTGTAATGTTTGCAAGGTTGTTGGTTTGACTTCTCAAGGTTCGTTACCACCTTAATCCATAGAATAGTCAATGCCTTTGTTAAATTAATTTAATTTGTACATTCGATAATGTGATTCATAAGAATACCATGTCTTAAATATGTATGACTTTCAATTTGATTCTAAGTCATTGCCATGACTCTTTAATTGGACCTCAATTTTAGTTAATTCCACATTGACTTACACCATTTCTCTATATCAAAATTTATTATTAGTGATAAATTATGAATCCAACATGCTCTTTATTTAAAGGTCGTTGGTTTAAGTGATGAACCCATTGAGACTACAGTTTAAACATTATGGAGAAATTTCCATATCATCATTAACCACTTTCCAAGTTCAACTAGAACTTGTCTTCTACTGCATTTCCATTTATCTTGTAACCCTCTCATCATTGTCTTAAGTTTGGTATCATTTCTCTAACTATCCCTTACCTTGACATACCCATCATTCACATATCTATGTTAAACCACTAATCCTATCTACTCTATTACTTTTAGTATCTAAGTTACACCCCCCCCTTTTTTTTAAAAAAAAAACCCTTAATTACACAAGATGATGACCCTTACTTATTTGTGCACACTAACATTATAGTCCTTACTCATCATTACTTATATTGCATTAACAAAATCTCATCAGAATACGCTAATGAGATCATTTGTTCTATCACACCATACCAAATACTATGGTTGATGCTCATGTTGTTTAACCCCTTTACTTATTTTAATGGTCAATTGTCATTGACATGGCTATAATTGATATGCTGCGATTGTGTTGTTGTTGTTTTTTAAACATACATAAATTCATTCAATGTCCAATATTATTTGTTGTGCGATCCCTTTTATTACTCATACATGAAGTGTACATGAATAGGAGAAGGCTCGAAACTAACTCATCATCAACAACGTATGCTAACGTGAGGTACCTTAGGTAATTCCAAACTAGGCACACTCCACAATGTCCTTCAAGACACTATATAACCATACTTAAGGCTAACACTTAGGTTAAAATCAAGTCGAATTCGTTCCAAAACCCCAATTATCCATTAAGTAAACGACTACTTCAAAGTCATACATCACACACCATTTTCCCATCAATGTACTACATTATGAACCACTTTCAAGAATCTGTCTTGTGCATCTCACGATATATCATTTTTCTTTTGTTTACACATTAAATTATGACATAAAGTCATTCCCTTACAGGATAGCATCACACCCTTACGGATTTCCTCCTAGCATGAATACATAGGTTTCTCACAGAATTTACAATTTTACCACCCTATCTATTGTCGATCAACTTTTAATTTATCCTCATAGAGTGAAGATGAAGACCATGTATTTACTTGGTATACCAGAATTAATTTTATGTCCTACCATGTCTTGATGAAACATGCACAAATTCTTCTATTACGATCTTCTCTTTACTATTACTGCCAACTTCTTTAGTTGCCACAACCTCTCATTAATATATTGTGTGTCATTATACTCTTCTAGTTAGGGAAATGCATTCGTGTTACTTTACACTATTGCTACCTCATACAATCGTTGGTTTGATATCTATCTGCTTCAGCCATTTTAGACGTAATGATAATGCCACTTATTATTATTATACCTTTTTTTTTTCATTATCTGTACATCATTCGCCAACTACTGCTCCTTATTTAATTATCTCATTGTTTATGTTATTAACAACTCCTAGCCGTCGCCATGATTTTGAGTACTTTTCGTGCACAACTCTATCCACTGATGTGGTGATAATTCCATTCTCTACCTTCATTACAACTCACGTCCCTCATATTACTTCTATAACGACATACAACAATTATTACATATATTATATATATTAGTAACTTTTAATAATGGCCATACTTTAGTTGTTAGCTTGCATGCCATCCGTGACATATTGTCGTAACAAAATTTAAATTTCATATATCCATTCACCTCCTCCCATACTAGGTTTGAAATAATTCTTCCTTTTGTACCATTCTTCCTATCACTAACACCCTCATGGTAATCATGTGTTGTTGAAACATCATGTCTTTTACCTACTTGAATTTATGTTGTCCTCACTTATCGCATATATATCTACTGATATCATTATCACTTTCAAACATCTTAGTCCCTACCAATTTACATGTCTAAATGTTATAATGCATCACTTCATTTAATGCTCTTCAAAATGTATTCTTAGTACTTTTAATGTTTTCATTAGTTCACAAGCTACCTTGTTCATAATAATATAACATATGTCATCCCTCTCATCCTTGTATTTGGGGCATTTGACACAATACATAGCCTCATCTTAAATTATCATAAGAAAGCACACACATGGGACCTAATATCGAACATAAGTTATCAATTTATTGATAGTGATGCAAATGTTTTTATATAAACCAAATGAAACCAAGATATCCCACTCACAACACTAGTTGTTTTGGACTCGATGCCACACCTTCATCACGTCAAGGCTCCTTCCCATTCGTACTCAAGTATAGAGGTAAGCCGTGTGAACATTGAAATTGCTATATGGATCTCTTCTTGTAATTATTTAGATTATCCAAAAGGGTCACCTACTTATAAGGTGGTAGAAGCAATTATTTCATTAAGTATACCAAGTGTTGCCCTCCCTCAACAATTGAACATAGATTACTCCACAAACTGATGCACACTCAACGTGAGTAAGCTCAACATTATAGAGCTTTTAATAATTGGTCTAAACACCATGTCACCCATCATGATACATCATGTAAGAAGTAGACAATTTACCCTAAAATTTCACCCCTTCCCCTACACAATAGTCTCCCTTCTTCCATTTAAGGCGTTTATCTATTCTCATAGCTTATGTACAACGATATAATTTTCCCTATGATACTTAAGTAGAATCCTTGACAACATGTCATCAAATGCAACACTCCTTGGTATAGAAAAATGTCTCTTTCATTGTTTATAGAAATTAAGGAACCTATTTATATGGAGAAGGTACGAGGATGATGGGCTACATGATCCCACCACCGGTATCAATCATGTGATTTGTGAGGTAAGATACTATGTCTTTAGTAAAATGTAAGGCATTGGATTGCTCTCATGTCTTAGGGAGTCATCTATGGCCATATCTACTGCAAGGTTACACTTGCCGTGATCCCATGTATTAACCCGCTTATGTCACTCAATCTAATCTTGAGTTAACTCCTAATCCTATAACCAAATCAAATTAACTTACAATTTAAACCTAAAATTTTATTATAAGTTTTTTTTTTTTTTTTTATACTAATCCTAACATGAGATGTAAAACTTAATTAATTTTAATAATTAATATAGATATATATATTTTTTCAACCGATATATATATATATGTGTTATATAAATTTAAACCATATGTCATATTAATTATAAATTCTAATTTATAATTTTTGTAATAACACTAAAATGGAATTATAATTTTGTTAAATTTTAAATAGCTTTGATAATTGTGCTAATAAAATTTAACCAAGTTTAATTTTAACGAAAAGATAAACTTAAATAATTATCATTCAATAATCAACAACATTGAATTATAATAATATTATTAAATATTAACAATTTATATAATTACAAAATTTAAATAATAATTATAAATCGTTCGAATAATAACCTAACCCTAAATCCTGCTCACCTGCCTCGGGCTTTGCTCCACCATGGATACACCTCACCTTCCTGTTTTCTGCACGCGGCAGCCCCCAGTACAGCAACCTTCCACCCTACCTATCATCCTACAACATCTCCTATTCTACCTACCACGTAGCAGTCCCCTCCCTCACGCTTCCTCTTGGCTACTCACAACTTCCTCCATCGTTTCTCATCCAATGGAATAAAGGAGCCCATGGGGAGGGACAGGGCTGCATGTGTGCCACACGGGTTGCATGCACACCCTCCTCCCACCATCCCAAAGCAGGGAGCATCCTCAAATCCATCACTCCCTCGACCTCGCGCGTGAACGCCGCTTGGCCGTGGGTTCGAGATTCATCCCTTCCTGCGCGAAAGGGCTGCCAGCTATGGAAGCATTGGTAATTTTGGAGGCGTTCAGGAGAAATGGGGGCTCATCGCTCAGCTTGGAAGGTAAACTCTCAGTTTTCCTTTTCTTTTCTTTTGGTTTAACCCCCTCTTGCACAGGCCCGGTCGTGGCTTTCTCTTTACGCACAGGTTGTGGCCTTCCCTTTCTATGCCAAGGAAGGCCCTCGGAGGATGGATGGCGTTTGTGGGCTCTCCCCTGGGCTTGGATTACTATACTGTGAGCCTGTCTGTATACTAATATTTAATGTACTTGTGTGAACAATTACTTCAGATGTTGGAACTTAGGGAAAATAACCCCGTTAGTTGAACAAATTAAGTTTTAGTTGCTCACCATCGTCACCATTGATAAGTTTAAACGATTTCTGAGCTTCACGGTGTGATACAAATCATAAAGCCGCCGGCTCTCTCATTCCCATCCACTATTACATTCACAGCGGTTGTTGGTTGGTCTTCTTGGCGGAGGCAAAGGCAAAGCCACTGCAGGTAGTTATACATGTTCGAGGTACTCAATCGTTGGCATACTTCTCTTGTGAGAATGCAGAAATTTCGTTTATTTCACTGTCTGTTTTTTTTTTCTTTTTGGGTGTAAAGGTTTCATGCAGTATTATGATAAGATTTCATATTGTTAATTCCTGCATTTTTTATTTATTTATTTATTTATTTTTTTTTTTTTTTTTTTTTTTTTTTTTTTTTTTTTTTTTTTTTTTTTTTTTTTTTTTTTTTTTTTTTTTTTTTTTTTTTTTTTTTCTGATAATCTTATGATTAAATCTTTCGATCATTGGATACTTTGTTACTGTTATTGCTGCATGATACTAGGGCGCTGAAAGTTACCATTCGGATTAAATACAAAAAAAAATGAGCTGGTGCTTTGCCAAAATCACCCACTTCTGTTGGTTTGTGCTTCTCTTGTTTGCAGTTTCTGCTCTCGACTGCGCATATTGTCAAGGGTCTCGTAATTTCTTGTCAAAATTTTACAATATTCTGGTCATTCATCTACCTCTGCGCAGGTTGGCCGTGCCCAGGTCGCAACCCATGCAATTTGCTAAGTTAAGACAGATTTAGAGATAGTTTCTGAAGATTGATTTACTTGTCAAGAAGGGTTTATTATTTCTTTTGTAAATTTATTAACTAAAAAGTTATTTTTTTTTCTTCTGCACGCCCCGGTTGCACTCAGGCCGTCCATGGCCACCGCAGCGAGCTTGGCCCAGGGCCGCAGCCAAAACGAATTTCTTTTTGTTGTTGTTTTTCCATATTTAATTTTTTTCTTTCTTTCAGACCTCCATGGCCGCAGCTGCGAGCCGGGCGTGCTCAAAGCCGCAGACAACTGCTGGCCGAGCTGCCCAGGTCGCAGGCTGCTTGGCCGGGCGTGCTCAAGGCCGCAGGCAGCTGCTGGCCGAGCTTCCCAGGCCGCAGTCTGCTTGGCCAGGCGTGCTCAGGCCGAGCGAGAACCCTAGCAACAGAAATTTTTTTTTGAAATTTAAATTTTGTTTATTTATTTATTTTAAATCTAAATATATATATATTCGTTTAGAAATATTTCATATTTATATATATATATATTTTTTGTTTTTATATGTCCAGCTCGCATTTTTTTTTTTTTTAAAAGAAAATTGTTTATGCTTATTTATATATATATATTTTAAATCAAAATTATATTCCCTTTTTTTGTATATTACATATTTATATAGTTTTTTTTTTTTTTTTTAAATTAAATTTTATTTATATATATGTATTGCTATATAAATTAATATTTCAATTAATCTTCTCCTCGTCTTTGTGTTTTTACATAATTACTTGGCTTGTATATATTTAAAAAGAATAGTTTTAATTCAAATTTTAATTTAATTTAATCTCATTTATTTAATTTATAAAAACAAAACAATTTGTTGTATAATTTTATCTCCGTTTATATTACATTAATTTTATAATGTCTCTCTTTTGCAGTGTAAAACCGGATGAAGTTGCTCAACACTTATGATATTTTGGTCCTAAGAATTCTTCCAATTATTATTTTCCCTGCTAATTTAGTAATTAGCTTTACAGTGTAAATTCCCTTTTCACTACTATTTTGTTCAGCTATAGTGAGTGTAAATTCCCTTTTCACTACTATTTTGTTCAACTATAGTGAGTGTAAATTCCCTGTTCACTGCTATTTTGTTATTTTATTTAGCTATAGTGAGCCCTCTGGTTCCAGACTGTGAACCATGGCTCTGATACCATATGTAGGACCCCAGTCCTAGATAATCTAAGTTCATAAATAAAGATCCTTCTAACATTGTTGACCTAGTGTTTCATATCTCTGTTTTGTTTCTGTTTTTTTTTTTCTAATTTGGTTAAATTTCATGTCTTAAAAAAAATATAACACATTTTCATTTGCAGGTCAAATTTATTTCTAACATTTACTATCCTTGTGCAGGTGTACAGTATATATGTAAATGCATTTTCTCATTCAATTTAATTTCTGTTATAACATGAAATAATGAATATTGACAGAGTTAGAAAGGGGTTATTATACCTGCAAGGAAAATACCTGCAAATAGCTAGTAGATCCCTTATGTTTTGATGCTTCCTTTGCCATGTTTTGCTGCTTCCTTTGACCTGTTATAGACCTGCAATCAAACTCTTTCCACAACCTTGAAACTCAACCTGCCCAAACAGTTTTGCCACCCTGCCAACTGGCGAGGTCTCGCCGACCACCCAGTTCCAAAGGTACCCCTTTGGACCCCCGAGCCCAAACCGAGTACAAGCCAACCTGTATTTCCCTTATGCAAACTCTCCAACAAGAACCCCCTTTCTTTGCTGCTCTCTCCTGCTATCTCTGCTCCCTCTCCTATCCAAAAAAATGCAAGGTGAAGAAGACCCCTTCTCCTCCTTCTCCTCTCGACCTTATTCCCCTCCTTTCTCCTTCCACCGACTCCTCCTATCATAACTACCCCTATCCTCATCATTAATTTTATCCAACTCCCCATTCCTCCTCGAGCCCCAACATTTGACTCCTAAAACAAGATTGTATTATTTTATTATTAAATTTAAGTTTGGGTTGGTTCATCTTCCAACACTCAACCAACAATCTCTCGGCAATATTATAGCATTCTTTCCTTTTCCAAAATTTTAATTAATAATTATTAAAATGTTATTTAAAATTTTACATCAACCATAAGCGTTTCACACTCACACGTTTTACCCCATTAATTGCTAGTCATCTCTCGATGACCTTATAATTAAATGTTTCATAATTTAATTTATAATTTCTATTAAACATCTCCCAATGTACATTTCGACACCTGTTCATCAATTGCATAATATATCTATTTATAATTTACCCTATTTTCTAATTAACTTAGACATGACAATAATTAAATTAATAGTAATAAATTAATTCTTATCCATATGCTTTAATTAATTAACTACCTTGTAATTAATATTAACCTATCAAATTAATATTACTTTAATTAACATTACAATAGCGATTTAACATGTTAACCCTTAGTCTTGACTAATTAAATTCGTTAATATTAAATCATGCATTACTAACCAATAGCATTAATTACTACCTAAGTTAACCATAACATGTTTATTAATCAACAATATTAATCATTAACTCATAACGATTAACATTAATCAACATTACTAACCTTAATCGACAATATTTAACATTATTATTCAGTATTATTAACATTAATCAACGACAATTACATTAATCAATATTCTTAATATTAATCGACAATATTTAACATTAATCAACAATATTAATCATTAATCAACAATGACTAACCTTAATCAATGTTACTAACATTAATCGACAATAATTAACACTATTACTAAACCGTCTTTTATTACCACCTAATTCCTCTATTACCTTATTCAGTTATTAATCCAAAATTTACTAACTCGACGTATTAACTTAATCTCCTATTTAGGTAAGTAGTAACAATGTAATTAATGCCTAAACATTATAGTTCACTTTTATTTCACACAACTTATAAATATGTAGGCGAGTTATGTAAGCGTAGCTACTGCTTACATACCTCGCGTAGGTACACTAACAGTAATAAATCGCACACACATCAATCAAAATCACGAAACTTATTGTTTACCGAGACAGGTTTAAACAGAGTTTGCGAGGTACATTACTTTACTAACCGAAATTTTATTAAATTACGACAATTCATACATTACTGAGTTACGACACATACTCATTCAAGGGTTTTACACACATACAGTTAGATCTTGTTTTCACCCCTACTTCTAGCTACACCTATTTACCTACATCATCACTAACTTCCACATCCTATCCTGTCCTCTGCTGGACTACCCTGAAATGTCAAGTCATGACCGATTCCAGCTAGAACCCGTAAGCGGAAGTGTCGACTACATCGACCAAGCTTCCCCAGCAGGCAACCACCAGTCATCATCACACACCTTGGGGAGCGCACCGTAGCACATCCCTCCCATGACTATGGGTTTCGGGGATAAACGGTGGGTAAAGCCTCCACCCCCCTAATGGAACAAGGGACTATGTCTACCCGACATAATAACCGTGTTGCACTTGTACTCGGTTTGTCATCGTATAACCAATCTGGGCGGTTGAGTTTCATGAAACCCTACCCCACCCATACATCATAATAAACAGCATAATAATCATGCGAAAGTAAATGATGCATCACCTGCATACCGTTTATCTTTGGGAGTCCATGTCCCCGAGGCTCTCCCACCTCGTAGGACCCAGCTATCGCTTAGCCTTTTTAACCTGTAAGTCAGTCCTCGACATACAATCTCGAATATCGTGTACAAATCCTCAATATGTACACATACATTTTGTCATAATCATAACAACAATAATCAATTCATTATTCGCCATGCACCTAGCATAACATTCATTTATTCAAAATATAACTGTAACGGTATCCACGTACCCATAATTTAGTAACTTGCATATATAATTAACACATGATCTACATATCTAACATGACTACGTATCCTAATACCAACATCACACACACACACACATATTTACATCGAAAAAACATGTCCACGGCATCGTCAATCTGACGAAGTCTCGTAATCAAGCATATACAACATATAATAATAGTTTAGGTAGAAATGTCAAAACGGGGCATTACAAATCTTC
Source organism: Larix kaempferi (assembly GCA_027924585.1). Taxonomy (NCBI): domain Eukaryota; kingdom Viridiplantae; phylum Streptophyta; class Pinopsida; order Pinales; family Pinaceae; genus Larix; species Larix kaempferi. The sequence continues at coordinate 2,738,813 of BSBM01001035.1, forward strand.
TTATGTAAGGCCTTAGCCTCATCTCCCTCTGAAACATGAGCTTCTTCACTTATGCAGGTGACCAATCCATCTTCTTCTAGGATTAATCCAATCCACTTGATTTGCAAGAATTGGATCTGGAGCTGGATTAGGGTTTGTCAGAGAAACCCCAAAAATTCAAACTTTGAATTTCAAACTTCTGAAATGATAGAAATATACGCCTTGATGAGCTGATCAAGTTGGTATATTCAAAATTTGAAAACTGCAAAGTTTCACTCCTCAATTTTTCCTTTGAAACTTCTGGATTCACTAGGCGTGACCCCGAACTGGGGTTTGATGAAGCCCACTCTTCTTCCCAATCAAAAGGTTTGATCCAAAGCTCTAAGTTTCTATTTTTATGAGGAGCTTCCAGCCGTGGTCACAGATTTCAAAAATTCCCATTTTTGCAGAAGCCCTAATTTTCCACTTTTCCGATCAAAGTCCTGAACTAGGGTCTGATCAAGCTCGGCCTTCTACCCAACCAAAAATTATGATCTTGGTCTCTAAATTTCGATTTTGATGAGTAGCAATCAGCCATGGTCTCCGATTACAAAAATTCCAACTTTATCCGAAACCCTAAATTCCAGAAGCCATGAATGAAGGTGCTAAAAAATAATTCTGTTTTGATAGCAATATGTACCTGATTGTTTCTGGTGTAACTCCAAACGTTTCGATCCACAGGGTCTGAAATTTTTTTTTGCGATAGCCCAACCTGTCATATTTCCATCCTGATAGGTCTGACCTCAATTGGATTCTCTGAGAGAGATTTATGCCAAGTGTCGTAACGTGACCTGTTTATGGGATAAAACAGGAGAGCGAACTTGTACGGCGTGCCACGTGTAACTGGTTCAACTTAGGCCTTTGAAAACATTACCTGAGATATTACAGTCTGTGTACTACCTGTGAATTTTTACGAAATTTAATTTGGAGCTTCCTATCCCAAGTTATGACCTTTTTTCGAAGGTCACCTGTTTATGACTCAGATCTGGAAGAGGCAGAAACCCTATATTGTACAGATCATAAATCACAAAGTACAATGAAATAGAGGTTGTCCTTTGGAAAAAAGGTACATGGGGATCTAATATTCGACCTGTAAAATTTTCAGACCCAAAAAATTCGCCAAAACGGATTTATAGTGAAAGTGCTATGATGACTGGTTTTTGCTATATCAAGCCCTAACATCGTAAGTGCAACAAGTGTCATACATGCCATATCATGCCTTCTTTCAGGCTAGCTCTGATACCATGTTAAATTTTCAGAATTTACTTCAATATGATCTAGGATCTTAACTGAGAGAACAACATGTACAACAAATCTACAGCATATCAATCATGGACACAATAATGCAAGCACACAAGAGACACAGAGTTTATTTGGGGAAAACCATAAAGATGAAAAACCCCAATAACTTCTTCAAAGATAGATAGAGCAATGATACAACCAGAATACAAGAGATAGTCTTCTCCTAGAAGCAGATCCTCCTCCTCCACAAGTGTGCCACTCTCCCAAGTGTGAGTGAGAGAATAGAATGTGTAAAATGAGAGAGACACACTCTCTATTTATACACTAACTTGACTTGACCTTTACTCAACTAGGTCGGCCTCAACTTAACCACTTAACATAATGCTGACTAGGCCGACCCCCACTAGGGTGGTATAATAACCATTTGACCCACATGGCCGATCCCCAATAGGGTGGTCTAATAACCCTTTGACCCACATGACTTATACAGGGCCGACCCCAACAAGGTGGTCTAATAACCCATCAAGTATAAGTTATGACACTTACAATATAAATGCCGACACTTCCGTATAGAGGAATAATAACATCTATATAGGAATACAACATACATATATGTGAAATACATTCCGAAGTTACATATACATCAACATGTCTCTGGTGCATAAGACTTGGTTGGAATTCTCAAATGAATGGAATGATCCACCATCATATTATTTGATAAAAAAACTAAGTAGACTGAAATCTATCATCATGAAATGGGAAAGGAAGCGTAATCATGCACAATATCGGGAGCTACATCCAATTGAGTTGGATATGATAGATATGATAGATCTTCAGGATATCAGTAAATTGGGTTCCGCGAATGCTCAAGCACACCAGTCTCAATTACTATTGGAACAACAAAGACTTAAATTTCTCTCTCAGGAAGAGGAGACGTGGCGTTTGAAGAGTCGTTCCCTTTGGGTGGCTTTGGGTGACAATAATAACAAATTCTTCCATAAATTCGCTGAAAGCCGCAGGATACATAATTCTATATGGTCTATTAAAAATGGTGATGGTGTGCTTATTAGTGGGCAGTCGGAGCTCTTGGTGGAGGCTGAAAATCATTTTAAAGAGTATTTTAGAGATTCGGGTACAAGTCTGGTAAGTGAACAGATCAAGGTTATGAGGGAGTTCCCTCATTTCTTCTTGGAACAAGAGGGGAATGAAGTATTCAAGTCAGTTAGCCTCTCTGAAATTAAAAAGGTTATCCAAAAATTTGCTAAAGCAAAAAGCCCTGGCCCTGACGGTTGGACGGCCGAGCTGTTCACTGAGTTTTTTGATTTAATGGGGTTGGATTTGTTAGCTATGGTGGAAGAAACGAGGATCTCGAGTAGAATCCCAGTGGCACTAAACTCAACATTCATTGCATTAATTCCCAAATCCTCAATTCAGTCATCTTTTGGCGACTTTTGACCGATCTCGTTATGCAACCTGGTCTACAAATTAGTCTAAAAAATCATTGCAAACATAAGCAAACCGGTTCTCTCAAAATGCATTTCCAAAGAACAATTTGGGTTCCTTGAAAATCACCAAATTTTGGATGCTATTGGCCTGGCGCAAGAGACTTTTCATAGCATAAAGACCTGGAATTTAAAAGATATGATACTTCAGATGGATTTGTCTCATGCATATGATAGGGTTAACTACAGTTTTCTGCGACTGGCCTTAATTCAGATAGGTTTACCATGATAGGCTATGCAATGGATAATGGGTTGTGTCTCAGCGATGAACTACTCTGTTCTAGTTAACGGGTGTCCATCTAAATTTTTTTCTGCTTCCCGTGGGCTCAAACAAGGATGCCCATTGTCGCCGCTTCTTTTTCTGATAGCGATTGAGGGTTTGAGTATATTTTTTCTCAAGGCTGTGGCGGATAAGCATATTTATGGGGTTAAGATCTCTAAAAATTTCTCTGTGTCTCACCAATTCTTCGTAGATGATGTGTTGTTATTCGGTAAGGCCTGCAAATATGAATGGACTGCGATCAAGGTAATCTTGGATCTATTTATCTAGTCATCTGGAATGGTAATTAATGCTACTAAATCAATGTTCTTGGAGCATCATTTGGATGATCATTTGCGGGAGGAGATCTCTGCTATTTTTCAGTTTTATTTCAAGGAATTAGAGGCTGGAACGCTGTACCTGGGATTTTTTTATTAAACCTAATGCCTACAATAAACATGATTGGTCATGATTATTAAAGAGGGTTGATAAGCGTATTCACAAGTGGTACTGGAGGTGGCTTTCGATGGGTGGTAGATTAACACTAGTTAAATCTGTTCTACAAAATATAGGTGTTTATTGGCTATCATTAAGCAAGGTTCCGAAGTCTATATTGACAAAAATGCGAAGGAAAATGCACAACTTTATATGGTCTGGTCAGAATGCTCACAAAATGCATTTGGTGGAGTGGAGGAGATGGATTCTCCATACTGTGTGGGGGGTTGGTCCATCAAGAACATTTATTTGTTTTCATTGGCATTACTTGCGAAGAGCCTATGGCGGGCGCTCATGGTTGAAGGTCTCTGGGGGGCTGTGATTATTGACAAATACCTTTTTGGTCAATTGATTCAGTTGTGGCTTAGATTGGGAAACAAAAAGTTGAAAAGGGTGTCAAATATTTGGGTGGGACTTTCCTCTGGAGTTTAGATTCTGGTAGATTGGGTTGGTTGGTTGCCTAGGAATGGCCGAAATATACTTCTGGGCTCTAATCCGATTATTGGGGGTCTTCCTCAATACAAAATCTCTTTTGAATTGATCTGCACACTCATGGTGAGGGGATATATCTCTCTCCAGCATGTTTCGGCATCGACTCCTTTTGATTCTCCTTTCCAGAATTGGTTAAGTGCTGAGCAAATTGGTCTGCGGGGGTCTCAAGCTGCAGAATGGACTGTCTTTGTGCGCGGTCTTCATAGGGGAAGAATTCTATTATCCTTAGGGGATGATAAATTACTTTGGTTAAGGAATACATCATCTGGGGCATTAACTACTAGATTGGCCTATGAGACTTTTTTTCTGATCAAGGATCCATCTTGCTGGTGGTTTTCAGTCATTTGGCATTGGAACATTCAATTAAAAATCAAAGTTTTCATGTGGCTGCTTCTGGATGGGAAGCTTTTATTTTGGGATAATTTGTTGAAACGGGGATTTATCGGTCCAAACATTTGTTTATTATGTAAATAGGAGGTAGAATCAGGTTTGCATCTCTTTGTTCACTGTATCTTCAGCATTCAGGTATGGGAGGCGGTTCGTTCTTCATTTTCTGGTATTCCTGTGTGGTCTGGCTCCTCGCCGTCGTGTGGAATACACAATTGGTATAAGTTTAACCACCGGGTTTCAGATTTGGATTGCCAGGTCTTTTGGGAAACCTGGAAGTCTAGAAATTTAGCTATTTTCGAAGATATCCTTCTCCACCCTGAGTGGGTGGGAAGGAAAGCAGTGGCGGCCCATATTGAATTTTGGGGATCAGAGATTGCAGGTGTGAACAAATCCATTGCTATCTGTTGGTCGATTCCTTTCATTTTCCCTGGTTCCTTTGATAAATTTGATGGGGCGTCTCAGGAATTGGGCCTCCTATGTGGAGCTGGTATGATTATTGTTTTAAATAATCGTTGTTTTTTTAAATTATGGATGAATTTTGGCCTGGGTACAAATACCAAAAGTGAAATCTGTGCCCTCTGGATCATTCTTTATTTTGTGAAAATAAAAAATTTGGAGCTGCGGCATATTGTGGGCGACTCACAAGTTGTTATCAATTGGATTAACTGTTAAGATAGTATTAATGGTATTGCTCTATTTCCATGGCTGGATAATATTCAATCGTTGGTGCTGTCTCTCAAGGGTATCTAGTACCTTCATATCCCTCATGAGGAGAATTCGCAGGAGGATTCTCTCTCGAAGCGAGGCCTGCTCTCGGAAGAAGGTATGTTGTTCTTTGAGTTTTGGAGCGATGATTTACTTTGCGAGGCTGGCCGGTTAGTTTTGTATTAACCCCGGGGGTCATTTACTTGTTTTTTATTGGATCCGACGGCCTGTATTAGTTTTTTAGAATGTCCGTCCTTCCGTTTTTTTCATGTTTTTCTCCTTCCTTGCCGTGGACAATGTTTTATCTATTATGCTTGGTCGTTTGGCTCTTTGGTTGCGCTGTTTTTATTTTGTTCTTTTTACTGGCTGGGGGCAACGTTGTTTTCTTCATGATGGGGTTTTTGTCCAGTGGTATGGATTGTAATTATCTTCTACCTTAGATGGCTTCTTGGTGATCCTTCTCTTTGGACTGGTGTCCGTTTTTGTACAATTTCATCATATACTCTTTTAATAAAGTATAGTCATTTTACTGTTGTTTTGTCAATTTAAACCGGACGTCCTTTCATGTCAAAATAATCATGTAATCCATTAGCAAGGCCTTAGAGGCAATACAATTAATTCTCTATCACTAGATGGCGAAAGTTAAATCATGCACTCGAAATTTTACTCTGTGAAATATGAGAGAAGCTTGAAGATAAAATTATGGTGGTTCTTTAAAGTGGTGGGTTTGAAAACATAATAGCATTAAGTTTTAATCATAAATTATTAAATTAAAGTTACTTAAAGATAAAGAAATGTTAGAGAAATAAATGAACATGTACCATACTCCAATCTCGAAACAACTAGTGTCAAATTTTTACTAGTAATGTAAAATTTTTGCTAATAAATAAATTACCAAGTTAAAGGTGTCTAAAGATAAGGAATATGTCATAAGGAATAAACTAGCAAGATCCATACTTTAATCCATAACGAACTGGAATTGATACATTCAAGTTTTTATCAATAAATTATTAAGTTAAAAGTGCTTAAATATGAGGAATACTTCATTGAAATAAATATGCAAACTCTATATTCTAATCCATAAGGAACTCAAGCTCATGATACTTAATAATATGGAAGTCCAAGTGTATATACTTGGATTTAAAGTTTTTAAAAATAAGTTGCGTTCACCATGGAGAAGCATTACTTCCATATCAGCAAGATTCCTCGCTGCATTCTAGCAAGTTTCCAGCGATATGTTTTTACGCTGCAACAACGATCCCGCAGCTGTACTGAAAAAAACAGTCTTTGATTTTTAACATCCCATCGCATTCCTTATTATTTGTAACCATCGAGCAAATAACAAAAACAATGCATTATTTAACCTAATAAATAACTTTTGGAAATGGTCTTTTCGCACGTGCAAATTCCGCAACCAACTTCCCTTTTATCAAGTGTGCACTTTTTCGACGCGGAGACGATCTCGTCTCTTGATCTCTTATATCACATCTCAACAGTCCATCATTATTAAATAAACGGAACCACTCCTTCATTTAGAAACTAGAGAAGCTATTTCGAGCTTTTTTTCTATAGAATTTGGTCAAAATATTCCTTTCGCATAATTTAAACGAAATTGTTCAAAATTCTTTAGACATTTTCCGTCGTCCCAGAGCATCTTTAAAGCAGGGTTTACATTTGCATCAATCTTGCCCGACAGCATGAAAAATGAAGACTTCTGCATTAAATTGGACTCTGCAATTTCCCTATAGAGACTGGTGAAAATCATTGAGCGAAGCCCCCTTCAACCCCGCCGCAAATCAACAGGCCTTGCAAAAATTATATTTGAGTGGAACGATGTTAAAAGAAATCCTAAGTGATGTTGGAGCACTCTCCAACTTGGAATTTCTGCGATTAGGATGCGATTTGTTGGAAGTGCTACCAACTGGTCTCAATGACCTCAAGAGCTTGAAGAGCTTAGAAATATTTTATTCGCCGCAATTGAAATCCTTGCCCGATTCAATTTGGCTTTTGACTCAATTGACTCAGTTGCAAATACAGGTTTGTGGGATAGACTACTTACCACGAGAGCTCCTCAAGATGAATAATCTAGAAGATTTGTATGTAGAGAGTTGTCCTTTGTGGGAACATCCATTTAGAAATAGAGAGAAAAAATAAAGGAGACAGAGAAATACTCTTATTAGAAGGGGAAAAAAAGGTTGTGGAAGGAGACACAGAAATACTCAAATTCCTGCAGGCGCTCAAGACGTTACAGCTGTTAGACACAGAATTAAGGGAAGTATCTTTTGACGAGGTTGTTTTCCCAAACCTTCAACAACTGACCTTGACACGATGTTACGAATTGAGGCAAATAGGAGGCCTTTCTGGTCTCGAAACGTTGACTTCTTTGCATATGTTACAAGTTTACGCATGCGAGAAGCTCCATAGAATCCCATGGTTGGTGCATCTCACAAAGCTCACAGGACTATATATCACCGAATGCCCTGAGATACGAGAGTTGCCAGGTATAGAATATTTGACTTCTTTGAAGAGGTTGGATGTTGGAGGATGCCAGGAGCTCCAGAGCATACCAGGGTTGAGGCAGATCACAGAGCTTACACATCTCGACGTTCATGGATGCCGTGAGATACGAGAGCTGCCAAGTGTGGAACATTTGACTTCTTTGGAATGCTTAAATGCTCGTTGGTGCGTGAAGCTCCAGAGCATCCCAGAGTTGGGTCAACTAGCAAAGATTACATAACTAGATGTTTCTAAATGCGTAGAGATACAAGAGCTGCCAGGTGTGGAACATTTGACTTCTCTGAAGAGGTTGGATGTTGAGGGATGCGATAAGCTCCAGGGCATCCCAAGATTAGGGCATCTCACACAACTTACACATCTAAATGTTGCTGGATGCAGTGAGATCCGAGAACTGCCAGGTGTGGAACATTTGACTTCTTTTGAGTGTTTAAATGCTACGATGTGTAAGAAGCTCCACAACATCTCAGGGTTGGGAAGCTCACAAAGCTTACTTGACTAGATATAAGTGGATGCAGTGAGATACGAGAGCTGCCACGTATGGAACATTTGACTTCTTTGGAGTACTTAAATGCTTGGGAATGCGAGAATCTCCAGAGCATCCCAAGGTTGGGGCAGCTCACAAAGCTTACAGAACTAGATATCAGTGGATGCCGTGAGATACGAGAGCTGCCAGGTGTGGAACATTTGACTTCTTTGGAGAAGTTGTATGTTCGGGAATGCAAGAAGCTCCAGAGCATCCCAGGGTTGGGGCAGCTCACAAAGCTTGCAGAACTGGATATTAGTGAATGCCCCAAGATACGAGAGTTGCCAGGTGTGGAACATTTGACTTCCTTGAAGAGGTTGTATGCTGGGAAATGCGAGAAGCTCCAGAGCATCCCAGGGTTGGGGCAGCTCACAAAGCTTACTGAACTAGATATTCATGGATGCCGTGAGATACGAAAGCTGCCAAGTGTGGAACATTTGACTTCTTTGGAGTGATTATATGTTCCGTTGTGCAAGAAGCTCCACAGCATCTCAGGGTTGGGGCAGCTCCCAAAGCTTACTCGACTACAAATCAGTGGATGCAGCGAGATACGAGAGATACCAGGTGTGGAACATTCGACTTCTTTGAAGTGTTTGATTGCTGCCGATTGTCCCAAACTGCGGTGGAGTGAGGGAGTTATCGAGCAGTTGCGCCAACAATTGAATGGCCACTTCATATATGAGAAGAGGCAGAATATGCCTGGAATTTGGGAGGTCATGCGGGTTATTTTATCTGTCACAAAAAACCAAGGAAATCAATAAAACGTAACGTTTTGTATATTTAGTGTTGAAATCATCAATTTTTTACGGGTGAATTTTTTTCTAAATTCTTACCCTGGTAGAACTTTCCATCCTCACGTTCAGAATATGAAAGAGTCAATATTGTGGTAGAATGGTAAATGGCCTTTTAACGTTTATATAGCAAGCACTAACGAGGAGAATGCAAAAAAATTAACTTTAAATATGCTTGTGAAATGTGCAGAAATAACTTTATTATTATCTTATCATCTATTTTTTAATTATGTGGAAATTGCAATTTTATAATGATAAAAATCTTATATTTTAATGAAAAACATAAAAGGATAATCGATGATCTTTGTAATTTTCTAAATACAAAATGATTATTAAATTAAAATTTGTGTTTTTATTTAGTTTTGAATAAATTAAAAATAATTATTTAAAAAATTATAATTGAAAATATTAAATATTTAATAATAAATATTTTTAATGTTTTTTAATAAATTTATAATTGATTTAAATGGTAAGTTATAAGTTTTTAGGATGTGTATTGATTAATGAAAATATTATGTTATTTTTTATAATAACTAATTTTAATCCAATTAATTATGAAAAGGTAAAAGTGTTTCTTAACAATTTTGTAATTTTTGGATACTATCCATTTTCATAAATTTACATGTCAATTTAATAAAATATTAATTGGAATTTTAATATGGAAAAAAAATTGAAAAAAAATTAATTTAATTAGTTGGAATTTTAATATTGAAAAAAATTAATTTAATTAAAGCTTAACTGGAATTCTTTTTGAGGATTTTTGAGTGCATTTGGCATAAACTATGCCTCTTTTATAAAGATGATACATGTCTATAAATTTTTATATTGATCAGTCATTAAGCTTAGCTTATATCGTTAGAAACAAGTAGTAGAGCACGTAGAGCATTGGTCGAAGCGTAATAGTATTATGGTAGTAATCAATATTGATTTGTGGATTGAAAACATAGAAGGGTATTCGTAAACATAAGCAATGTATGATATCTCGGATATTTACTGGGGAAATGAAATGTGGAAGAGAACTTTGATATGTTGCAAAATGAGAGAAAGTTGCATGTATGTAGATAATATAATTTGTGTTGAAAGCAATTTTACCCAATCTATAAAAGTAATTTTAGTGAATCCATGGTAAGCATAATATAACTTATGTGTTGAAAGCAAATCTAGCAAAATGTACATTAATTTCCCTTGGCATTCATTGTTACCAATGTCAACCAAGTCATCTTGAGGGGGATTCCTCCACCAACTTTGATGCATTAAATTTAATTATATATGCATATTAGAAGAGGCATTGAGGTTGTCATTTTCGTTTCTATTTCGAGTGATTCAACGATTCAACAAACTTCTTGTTCTGAACTTCTTAGTTCACCTGCACATCCTTCAGAAGAAAGGGGGAGAAGTCATAGACTCGAATGTAAAATCCCCATTTTGGAAATATAAATACACTAAATTATCTAAAAACCAGAATTCTTTGCATTTGAACACTTGGAAGATATAATAATAATAATAATAATAAAAGAGAAGTGTGACCACAAGGAAATAAAAAGATAAAAAAATCACTGAAAATTCATAAGCTAAAATAATGAGTGCGTCCTCCCATCAATTCGATGATTCATACGATGAAATAGTGAGTGCGTCCTCCCATCAATTCGAAAGGCATCGAGATGTGCCCCAACGGAAAGAGGAGATGTTGGATTTTAAAAAGCTGGGTCTTGCATTGAAGCACTTTGTTCATAACCCTACCTTTTTTATTTGTATGCCTTTATAGCAGCTCATTTTAACTGATCGGGAAGAGGGAAAACTACTTATTGAAACCCCAGAATCATGAGGAGCTATAACTCGAACAAACATAGGGGAATTGCTGATGGCTATGACTGGGACTCGGTCCGCTTAGCTTATATAAAAGGTATAATTTTGAATCTTCAATTTGGGCAGTCAGTACCAAACAAAGGATCAAAAGAGAAAAAAAAATTACTACGCATTTTGGCTGACCATCAGAATAGAATTATGAACCCACGCATGTATCATATGATTGACTTTGGCTGCATCCATGACTGCCCTGAGTCTTGCGAAACTTGGTCCTCCTCCCGCTCAGCCAAGTCGAACCATTCCTCAATCTATGAGTAAACTATGAAAACTTTTGCATAAGAAACTCGAACTCTGGAATGGTGTATTGCTTTAGAAGCTCAGGACTTATATAATAGTTCTATACGAAATCACTGGCACCAGCACTAATGATGTACAGGGATTGAGACACAATGGAAGAGACATTGGCCCTCCCCACATATCTCTCCACTTTCGATTGGTACTGTTGAAAATATTGTAGCTGTTGCATCAAGGATATTGCATTCTAGTATTGTGCAGTATTAATATCATAAATGTCGGATGCCCCCTGGAGCAAAGTTCACCCTCATTTCCACCAGAAGCTTGCAGGCTTAGATATGCTGGTGGAAAAGACGTAAACCCTAGTGTTTGAGCAACATAATCAGTAGCAAGTCTTCCATCACAGAAGCGGCCTATGGGATTGTGGGTAAGTCTTCCTCCAAGCCTCTTAGCTCCGCCAATAGTTTGGGTGATCTCTCGCGTGCGTGAAGGATGGCAGTGTGTTTAAGGGAGACTGCCCTTAGCCTGGGCTCTCTCGAATCGACAGCATGGCCGCATGCTTTCCCACACGTGGCATGCATGCAAGTCGGGCTCACGTGGGCACCCTATGGGCAGTTGCGTGGGAACACTGCGTGGAGAAGTTGGTGAGGCCGTGGTGGATGTGGTGGTGGGATGCCATGGGGAAGAAAGAAGGAGCAACAGCTTGGTAAGAGATGAGGAATGACTGACTGCATGGAGGAGGAGATAATGTGGGATGCCTTCACGTAAGTGCTAGATGGCCATAGGCTAATTTGAATTGTATTTAGAAAATAAGAGTGAGTGAAAAATACGGAGATTGTTTCTTAACGCAATTTGCAAATTAATTGATTTATATCCTTATAATTATTTTCTTTAAAATCAGTAAAATCACAACTATAAATAGGTTATAATTGGTTTATATCATTATCATAATATGATATGAGATTCTAAGGAAAGTTAAACTTTATTTTCTTTTTCTTTTTAACTTTGATTAACAATCATATATAAATTAAGGTAATATGTTACACTTTTAACTTATATAATATATAATAGGAGAGTTAAAAAAAAAAAGGTTATTAGGATTATTTAAATATGGTGAAGAGTTATTATTTTAATATTTAATTTGTAGTATAAATTTTAATTAATGTATTAATATCATAATAAAAGAGTACAAAATCCAAAATATTTGATATGCTTAATAGGTTAAGAATGGAATGGAATAGAATGAAATACCTTATAACCATATTTCGATATTTTATACATATATTTCTAATAAAATATGAATCACATATATATATAGAGAGAGAGAGATTTATATACTGAAGGTACGAACCCAAATTTAAATATTACTAAATAAATCTCATTTTAACCTTACACATCTTGGCTAATTAAAACAAAACACTGAGCCACTTTATTCAACAATCTACTTGGATTGTATGGATTCAATTTAACATGCTAAGTTATCATGTTCATAATGTTTAGGAATCCTATGGTATTTTCAATGGAAGAAGCAATGCGATATTTTTTGTATGAGCTTTTCCACTATGCCTTTCTATTGCTATCAAAGTTACATTTACAACCATGTTCTATGTTAGAGGGCTTTAACTTTACAATCAATCCAAGTTGAGAAAGCACTTATCAACTCAATAATCCAACCTATGGTGGACCACCACCTGGAACACCTACTTTAGATGGCCAACACATGGAGGACCTACTTTAGGCTTCTTGGTAAGACACAGCATGGTGTCCACATGGAGGACATACTATAAACCTCTTGACAATACAAAGCTTCCCATCGATGGGGGCTCACTATTTAAATGTTTGTTCAAACTTGAAAAAAATTGACAGCAGGTGCTGCGTCTCAACACAAGTTTTGGTGCGAATAGTTTCATCCTTGCTTGAAACCCTCATCCATGGCCATTACATGCTTTACAATTGGTTTCCATCCGCACAAATTCAAAACATGTAATTTGTTCAATAGAGGTGAATTTTGATTTATTGTTGACATATAGGTTTTCATGCTTTTTCTTGCACTATAGTTTAAAATTTATTTTACCTTTATCAACTAGAATACAAAACTCTGGGGAGCCAACTCAATGCATTCAATGGAATTAAAAAAAAAACAGATCTCATTAGACATAAGAAGCTAATAGAGAATAGTAAAATAAAATCAACAAATTAGTTTTTCCTTTCGACACCCGCAACTACCTGCTTCAATCGCCATTAGTGTTGTTATTGTACTCACTCCATATGCACACATAACTGAATTCGACATAGTTCTTTTTATAGAATATGCAACAACTAAAGTTGCTACAACCTATAAATAAGTCACCAAGAAATATAGAAATGTCATCAATCACCCGAAGCTTAGAGTCCTATAAAAAATGGGAAAAAACCATCCTGTTGATGAACATGTGAGACATGAAGCTAGCTATTAGAGTACTACTAAATACTCTAGCAACCACATCATACATTGGTTATTCTATCTTGAAATCTATATTTTAGGCTTTTCTAACAGTTAAGATTTGAACAAAAAGTTACAACAATATCACTTTGTTTTCTTGTTTCATAAAGAGAATAGAAGGTGATTGTCTTCAAAAAAAAAAACCAGTTCTTTGAACGACGCCACCATTCTCAATACACGTTATAGTTGAGAAAATGAAGTTGGAGACTTAGGCCAATGTTTTAAAACTTAGACTTGGACTTGCACTCGATCAAGTGTAAATCCAACTTTGACTCAACCTCAACAATGAATTGATTCACTTTAATTTCCATGACTCACTTTTTAAACAAATACATACACATTTTTAGTTATCAAGGGATTTCCATGACTCCCTTTACTTCCCGCAAAATAATCCAATTCTGACCATACTATTAGCTTCTTGCAAAGCTTTTCTAGCATTGCCACTTCCCTCCCTCGTTTACTTTCAGACATTGACATTCTTATTGTTCGCAAATGCAGCCCTACAAACAAGCCTTATGAATTCTTTGTTAGTCAAACACGTGTTCTTGCTGCTCTTGAATACAAACTATCAAATGACCCATACTACAAAGATGTTCAAGTTAACCCAATTGCGTTATCTTCTTTGCCTCTTGAACCAATAGACATTTCATCCCTCCATCATGTCACACTCGATGAAACCCCATTTGTTGACCATACCTCATCTTCTACTATTCAACCACCCAGCTTCCTTGAACCCCATGAAGTACAGTCCTCCTCCTTTATATCTGCACAAACAAATTGTGGAACTAAGGTTGATGAAATCAAATGCTTCTTAGCCACAAGCAATGCACCAACTCCACCTTGCATTGACTGGCTACCAATAGATGCTTCCCCTATCAATGAGTACAACACAATAGGCCTCCTCTCCATGGCCTTCCCAACCTTGTTTCCCACTCGAGTTTCCATGCTTAAACAACCACACATTCAAGAGGTTGGGATGGACAATTATGCACTGCACCTTCTTCGATACCAAGACAATAGATTTGGCCAACACCCTCGGTTTTGTTATTATATATAACCTCATGATGCGCCACCGTAGCCATTCTACTGCTTTCGTATTTTTCAAATGGAACATTGGAGATACATTGCCTCCAACCATCTCAGAACTTGTACATCAATTACAAGACATGCCCGATGCTAAGATCACTGAACGATTCATGCGCTTTGGCTCCACCCTTCGTGGGACATGTTCCTATTGGAATAAAATCCGGGGTGAACTAGCCGACATGATCAATCAACAAGGGACACCAACATTCTTCTTCACACTCAGCGCAACTGATACCAAGTGGTCGGATTTGCATTCTTTGATGCCTGGACAAGATCCAACCACTTCAAATCAACAACACCAATGGAGGATTCACAACCTTATTTCCAATCCACATGTTGCATCTCAATACATGCACAATAGATTCAAAATATTACTTAAAGAGGTTCTTCAAAAAGGGATTTCTACAAAAGACTACTGGTGCAGGTTGCTAACAAATCATATTCTCATCAAAGTTTCCTATATTCAGAACCTCAAATGTAACTTCCTAATATTTATAATTTCCATGTAGGTATGAATGGAAACATAGGGGCTCTATGCATATACATGGATTCTTATGGCTTGAAAATGCACCCAATATGGACACGTTAGATTGGGTGGATGCTACCAAGGTCGAGGATCTGCAAAAAAATACTTTGACAAATATGTTACTGCATGGAATCCTTAACCCAACCATTCTACAACCCCATGCTTCCAACCCTCTACTACAAATGATCCATGCACCATTGGATCACATTCCATACTTGCAGCTAACCACTTGGCTGATTATGAAGACCTTGTTAATTGTGTTCAAAGGCACACAAAATGTTCATAATATTCTTGCCACCGGAAAAAAGGATCATCTCTTCAATGTCGCTACAGCTTCCCCTTTGATCTAAAACATCCTACTTTTTCTTTGTTCATTGATGCAAATGGCCACAAAACATATAACCCTGCAAGGAACAATGCCCTCC
Source organism: Larix kaempferi (assembly GCA_027924585.1). NCBI lineage: Eukaryota > Viridiplantae > Streptophyta > Pinopsida > Pinales > Pinaceae > Larix > Larix kaempferi. The sequence continues at coordinate 2,754,366 of BSBM01001035.1, forward strand.
TAAACATTCACAACCCCTCCATGCTCTCAATTTGGAGAGCTAATGTTGATTGCCAACCTGTTCTCTCTAGACATGCTGTCCTCAAATACATTTAAAAATATGCAGCAAAGGCAGAGCCCAAATCAGAAAGCTACCATGCAATTCTTTCTCGTCCTGTACATGCAACTCCAAATGATAGCTCCATCCTTCAACCAATTAGATGATTCCTGTCAGAAATTGTTGCAGATCGTGACATTGGTGCACAAGAGACTTGCCACATGCTCCAAAAACTCCCTCTTTCCCTTTTCAGTCGCTCCTTTGTATCCTTGAATGTTAGCCAAATCGTTTTTCGACATGTTTCCAATGACTCTCCTGGAAAATCCATAAAGCACAATGGATGACCCTACAAAATGCAACCATAGATATTGGCAACATTGATCGACAAGGCCTTACATTCACTGCAATATCCACAGTTAAATCTTTGTCAGGCCTCTGCATATCTCCACCTTTTTCATTTTCTAGATATTCTCAAATGCAAGACAACCCCTATGTGCAACGCAGGATACAAGAGGAGACCTTACTTGCTTCAAAATATTTGCAGGCACCTATTCCATATACTTACATTCCTGCTCCTTAGCACCTATACTTTCCATAGCTATTACTTTACTACCTTCTCCTTTAAATCAATACAACTTGTATATTTTTCTTTAGATCTTGTATTCCTATTGCTATTGTCGTTGAATATTTTCCTACAAGATACAAGCAAATACAAAGAAACATTGCCTTCTTGGATATTTAATTTCATATATACATTTTTGTTGTACTACTTTACCTTATTTACTTCAATGTGTTGTCATACCATTTTTCAAAAGCAAACACAACACAACATTTCATCATGTGTTAGTCTTTTTTCCAACAAATATAAAATGTCCCAATATATATACTTCAATACGCTACCATTCATTGTTTCATTATGTAATCTTTAGTTTCATTGCGTTCAACAACTATGCTGTAATGTAATGTTGTAATTGGAAAATACTCGATCTTACCCATTGCTTTAAGTGAGCTATTTTTATTTATGATACATTATTCATTTGATCCAAATGTGTTCTAGATGCATTGGTCCAATGTGTGGTCTAACTCAATCAAGTCATTTCCCAATGTGTGGTGCAAACCATTGTGAATCTTGACCATTTTAATAATTAATTTATGTACATTTCACTCACTTTAGTTGCTCAATATTCAATATTATATCCCTTATACACATGTCAAGTTCCTCACTATTCACCCTTTATGTTTTCACATCAGGTATGATTAAAAAAGCCAACAAGAAGAAGGGCAAGCAGATTGAGCCTAACGTAGAAACAACTCCAATTATACCAATTGAAACAATGTTTGAAGACACCAAACCCATCACAAGGGACACTCCAGAATTCAAATGGGGTGACTTGTACACAGCTATCAGAGATGGAAAAATACCAGATGCAAACCTCGAGGAATCAAGGGTTTACCAAAACATCAAGAGGTCTACCCTTCACAAGGCAGTAACTTGACCAGAATTGTTTCCTTGCTCAGAGGTGATTGGGTGGATTCTGCCCCATGTAGATACAACCACCAGGATCATTTCAAACGCCAATGGAGAAGGACTCGCCTCCTTTCAACCAGTACACCTTTCAGCCGCATACAAGCTGCCTTCCTCCAAAGTTATGCTTATTGATGATTGGGTAAGGCATGCCAATATAGATATTTTTGAATGTGCAAAGAACATGATGGTACCAGACAAACAACTAAGACCCAAAGATAGCGGGGAATATGACAACCAACACTTAAGGACCCCCTATCAATTCATAGTCCTAATGTTGAACATAATCTATGATGCATGGGATAAGCTCATAATGGATTATCCCAAGTAGTAGTGATATAAATATTAATCTCAGCTAATTTGTAAACTGTGTACTCTCTTTTACATTCATAAAAACAAAGTAGCCAAGCAAAGCGACCTCTCCTCATCTACCTCCACGTCGAATAAATACAACCTTTATATTGAGAGCTACGACCACTCCTATTGTATTGCAATTCTGAATTTTATTGTGCTTTGTTGTGAACTATCTATATTGTCAGAAGACGTGTGAATCCTTGATGCGGTGAGAGTCATTGACAACCAGTTACTTTCCTTGGTTTATTAGTGATTTTCAAAAGATTAATTCATATAGTGACAGGTCTGTTCGCCTTTACATGGTTGAGAAGCATGTAAAGTTTTTATTGTGGACTTCAAATCCTCAATGAGAAGAAAGAAACATATCTGGGTTTCCCATTGTATCTTCCATTCTTGAAGCAAGCATAACGAAGATTCAACACTCCAATTGTGTTGTAAGTTTGCATTTTTATTGTGCTTTGTTGTGAACTATCTATATTGTCAGAATACATGTGAATCCTTGATGTGGTGAGATTCATTGATAACCAGTTACTTTCCTTGGTTTATTAGTAATTTTCAGAAGATTAGTTCATGTAGTGACAGGTCTATTCGCCTTTACCTGGTTGAGAAGGATGTAAAGTTTTTATTGTGGACTTGAAATCCTCAATGAGAAGAAAGAAACATATTTGGGTTTCCCACTATATCTTCCATTCTTGAAGCAAGCATAACGAAGTTTCATTTACAACTTAGATTGCTGCACTATCAAGAAATAGTCCATGAAAGAGTTCTATACATATACTTGTATATGGAGATTCCTAAATTTATTGCTACAACACATTGCATGAAAGCAAACTTTTGTTCTCAAGTAGTTTGTGCAGTTTAGGAGCTATTATAATGATTGTTTTCATTGATATTATTGCAGAATTTTTTTCAAATTGCTTATATATTCTAGATATAGTAGTAATCTATAGTGTTGAGATTACTACTATAGAGATTGTGAGAAAAGCAATTGTAGTTGGCTCACTGTGTCGATGAACTTAACATTATTTTTTGTTATGGGTCGAGTGCCTATGTCTTTGTAATCTAAGATTGTTACAAACTTTGCTCTTTTCCTTACAAGTATCCTTCACTGCCTGTGCCTATGTTTTTGTTCCTTCTAACTTTCCTCTTTTCCTACCGGTGTTCATTTTTGCCCTTCAAGGGGCAGATGCTAGTAGTATAAACTATGTTCAATACTCAACGACCATGTTGAGTTAGAATATACATATTAGTATACATCATGTTTAATACTCAACGACCATGTTTTTATTGTTGATAGTGCACTCAAACTCATTTCTTTGTAGATGGTCAATTGGTTTTCAAGGATCTTATGTTTGTTTCTAAGAGGGCTCAGTTCAATCTATTTGACACCAGGAAGAAACTCAACAAAATTAAGTTGTATTAGAAAAGGTTGTTCATAATGGACAATTGTGAGGAGCTCGTTCCTGAATACCTGGATTTTTTCAAAGGTGTGGTGGACTCTGATGATCCACCCCCCAACATCTCTCGAAAAATGATGCAGTAGAACAATATTTTGAAGGTTATCATGAATTCTTTTGTGAAGAAGTGTATTTAGATGTTCAAGAATATTGCTTAAAGCAATATGATTATGAATCTGTACAGGAATAATAAACAAGTTATAGGTTTTCAATAATCATTGAGACCAGGATGGGGCGTAGATCTTCCTATTATTCTGCTTCTCTGCTTTTGTTTGCGATCTTTGACTCCAGTTCTCCCAATACTTCAAGTTAGTTTTGCAACATCTCTTGGGTTATTCAATTGACAGTGAGACCTTGACACAAAATCTCTCTTTCCGACCTAAGACATGTGGAAGCTTGGGTAGAGATGTAGTCTAGCCTCTCTAGACATGTGTGTCCAATTGTGGCAACATGATCTTAGATCAAATCCTCACCGCTTGCAAAGGGGACTAAAATAAAATGTTACATAAAAAATCTAACTAATAACTAATATTAAAGTTTGATATGGTATTAGTTCAGCTTTTAGTTGTTTAATTGAGAGTGGAAGCAATTTGTATCTTTAACTATAGTCTTAAAAAATATAGCATTGATTGACTTCGATTTGAGACCAAATAAAACCTCAAATAATCTCATTGGTGAAAATAAAATAAAAAGTGTTTTCCTATATTTTCATGAAAATGTTGGATAAAAGATTGAGAAATGTATAGATTTACATGCACATTATTGTAAAAGGCGGCAAGCCCATTCATAGAATTCTTGCCAACTCGGAAGCACTAATAAGGATGTCCTTTTAACCATGTAAAGTTTTTATTGTTTTTTTGCAAGAGGGAATTAATTATACTTATAGTGAAAAGCAAGTATAATTTTATATATTATATAATTGTATAGATGTAAATTTTGGAAAAGTAATGTTATATGAGAAATTATGATGGGTAAAAATAAAAAATAAAATAAGAAAGTTTCGTAAATGAATTAAGAATGGAATAAAAAATATGTAATATTTTAGAGAAAATATAAACATTATTTTGAAAAAAGAAAAAAGAGTAACAATTTTTATATTAAGTGTATACATAACTTAGATATATATATTTTTATTAGTATTTTTATTTATATTTGTCTTACATGTAATATTACTATAATTAGTTGTTATAAATATTTTTTTTTTTTAGATTTACATATGGTGAATTAGACATTACCTATGTAACAATATCTCTACCATATGAGATTGTAAAAGTGTCTTTCAACACAATGCACATACTTACAAAATAACTCTATATAGTCTTATAGATGTTGCAATTAGATACATAACATTCTCCCCCCTTAAAACACAACTTTTTTTCATAATGTTTGAAGTTCAAATAGTGTCTTAGTTATGTGTGTTTTGGGAACTTAATCCTAAATGGATAGGGTCAACCACCAATAAATTAGGTCGAAGAAAACAACATTGCTTTCCCATTTAGCTAGTTAAAATGAGATTTTAGCAAGAGAGATTATTGAAAGGTACATTTGGCTAGATGGATAGCCTTGCTAACATTTGTTGATCCAAGCTTTGGTCCTTGATCCAAGTCCCTTCCACATGATACCTACACACAAGTCAACGAGAAACACCTTTCTCAAACCATTTCAACCCATAATTGCAACAATTAACAATAAGGTCAAATTCATAACCACCTAAATAGCTAACTTTTAGGCTAAGATTAGTCTTCCAAAAATTACACTAGTTAATACATGCAATATTCAACACAAACATTTGGGGGTGGGGGAAGAGAAAAGAAATAAGAACAAAAACAATTGATATATCTAAGTCTTTGTCACCATACCTCCTTCACCAAATCCGAGGTTCCTACTGTGTGAGCCACTAACAAACAACCAATCTTCTGTTGTTTCTGCAACTTGAAGGAAAAGGACAATTCAAAGAATTAAGATCCTGACTCAAGGTTGGAAAGACAAGAAATCATAAACATAAGGTTTTTAATCAGAATGGGGATGTAAAAGCCCTAAGCACTAGCTACACAATTCCTCTAGCATGAGGGTGTAATAATGATGCAGTGCCCCTACCCAACCTTATGCCTCAATTTATACTTGGAGAAAATGGTTAAGGCAATTGGTACGGGTCTTAACCATGCCCAAGTGTACGATGTATGGAAAACCCGCTCAAGAGCATGCAATTAATGCGCTTTTTTATTTCTTTTTGCAATTTTGGAAACACCCCCATGTGTTGCTTTAAGGAAACATGTAGGGCCCCGCGAGTTGCTAAATTGAAACTCATTGAGGCCATTCAATATTTAGTTTTTTAGAAGGAACTTGAGTGCTTTAGATGACTTACAAAGCTAAAGATATTTCTCAAACACTCGTACACTTATAATGCTATAACAATGTGAGTTCTTCTTATTTTGTGTGTTTATTAGACATTTACTTAGATTTGATAATGCTATAACAATACATAAGTTCTTCCTTTTTGTGTGTGTTTTTTAGCCTTTACTTAAATACATTTATATACTCTCATTTTAATGGATGAAAATTCAAAAAATAATCTTCTATAATACATTACATAAAATCATAGAATTAACTCTCTTAAAAATTCTCAATATCACATAATTATAAAGATCCAAATATAATTTAACAAAAACATTCAAAATTATTTGATTAGAAAAACCATTTATATCAATATAAAATACTAATTACACAAAATGAAATAAATTTTAATTTAAGCAAAACATTCAAAATTCTTTATTTAAATAAAACAATTAAAATATTGATTACATAAAATAAAATAAATATCTAATAAAAAAGATTTAAGTTTTTAAAAACTTTTTTTATTACACATTATTTTACTAATCTATAATAAAAAAAATTATTTATTCAATACTCTTTAATTTTATAAAAATAATATATTTAAAATTCTAAAAAAAATCTACACAAATTCAACACTTACAACATGTACCAAATTTTGTGCTCATTGTTTATATTAGCAATATACATACCAACTTGACATTTGTTAATTTCTACTTATGTCACATTCTCCATTTATGTGTTTGTTTGTTTTGTTTATAATAGCAATAGACATACCAATTAACATTTGTTAATTTCTACTTATCTCACATTCTCTATTTATGTGTTTGTTTGTTTTGGATAGATTTAAGTTTTATCTATCCAACACATTCTCCATTTATGTGTTTGTTTGTGTTGGATAGATTTAAGTTTTATCTATCCAACTTTGTAAGAGAAAGAAAAAATAAATTTAAATTTATTTATTTATACAATTTTGTATTTTTTTTAATAAATTTTGTATTTTTTTTAAAAAGGTTTTTATTTAAAATAATATTTTGATATTTGTTTATTAAATTGAGTTTTTTTTTTATAAAAATATTTATATCATATTTATATTTATATATAAAATTAATTATATTTATATGATAATATATTTAAAATAAAAATAATTTTAATTAATAATAATAATAATTTAATTTAAGATGATAATTTTTTTTAAACAATATCTTAATGATTTATAAATAGTAAATAGAGTAAATTAAAAAAAACAGTACCCTCCCCATTATCTTATAAGTGCTTGAACTAACCCTTACCCTTATAGCTTAGATGACAAACTTAACAAAATACCAAATACAAATAATTATTCACTTAACATTCTAACATCTTATTATTTACTATAAATATTAAATAAAAACTTAATTTATAATGTTAAAAAAACTCAATTATTCCTTTTGTTTTCACATCATGTATATATTTGTGTCAGCCCACTTGTAGTTAGTATTTAGTAGGCTTTAAATAAGCATTGAGTTCTTCTTATTGAGCATGTATGAGAATATTGTTGTATTGGATCTTAGCTCATTGGGATGTTACCCCTCTAAGAGGCAAGTGAACATGAGTTGATACTTCCATAAAAGGATCTTTGTAAGGTGTTTCCCTACCTTAAAGACATTTTTATATTTGAAATATTGAAGCATTTCTTGCCCATTATTATACATCTTATTGGAATTTGGGAAGTGGAGATGTCATTGATTTAAAATAAACTATTCTTGGGTTTTTTGGTGGCAAGGATATTGCACGGGACAAATCTTTTGACAAAGCACCTAGATTGCAACCATACCAATGCCTTTGGATAGATTATTTTTGAGGATTTGATTTCATATTATATGATATATATCCAATCAATATTCAGTGCAACAACCCTTACAAATTCCCACCAACAAGCCCTAGCATAACCAAATAATGACCTTGTTGAGATAAATTTGAGAGGAATGGAAACAAATGATGGAAGGATGGAATTATATTCGAGAGGCAATTAAAGAACTAAAAGAATTGTGTAAACTTTTTGAAGATACATTGGATACAACATCATCATCAAGGAATATACATGGAAATATTTACCTGATGTGATTTAGAGGATGCTTGTGATGACTAGTACATAGACAATTGTCACTTATGAGAAAACAACTATTTTGATCTTCTATTTGATTAGTCTACTCTATATTATGCTGAGAACATCACTAAGGGCTATCATGAGCTAGTTATGACTACCAATGATCAACTTACCTATTCTCTAGCGATAGTGTTCATTCAAAATCCAAAACCAACCTTTACACCTATGTGGTGGATGATCTTTTGGACATTGTGAATTCTATTATTTGGATACACATGACCATGATAAGCATTTGGAGCATCATTCTCAATCAATTGACGAGCTAAGTTATCTTCAATGGGGATTCCACATGAGCACCTGTACACGAGACTCGAGTTTATGGATGAGCTCATTGAATTACTTCAACATCATAGTTAATACTTGCACAAGGGACACTAGTTACTTCAACATGACAACTAGTACTTGCACATGGGGCATTAGTTACTTCAAGATGACTACCAACACTCATACATGGGACCCATGTTTATGGACAAGTTCCTTGGTCTAATTTAGCATTGTGGTGAACCCTCATACGAGCGACCCTAGTTCCTTGGACAAGTTTAGTGTTGCAGCCAACCCTCATACATGGGACCCTAGTTCCTTGGACTAGTTCAACATTGCAATCAATACCCATACATGGAACCTTGGTTTATGGTTGTACATCCTCACTAAAAGCATTGCGGATAAGGCTTTCCGAAGGAGGATGTAGTGTTGGGATACTCCCTAGGAGTGTAATGGGGGGCACTCAAGGGCTCACTAGAGTAATAATAATGTAGTTATGGTGCTCATTCAATAAAAAGTGGACTAGATAAAAAATGTTGGTTTTTAATAAATACAAGCTCATTATATTGTTAGCTTTTAATAAATATAATGTGATTTTATTAAAGAAGACCCATTACATAGTTAACATACATAAGCTATAGATAAAGTTGGAGATGTATGAAAATATTGCTATATTAAAACTTAACTCATTGAAAAGTTACCTACTTAAAGGGCAAAGAGCAAGTGAATAGGAGTTTATATTTATGTACAAGGATCCTTAGATCCTTGTAAGGTGATTGCCTATCTTAATAGTGTTTCTATATTATATCATAACCTATTAAGTTAATGAAAAAAAGATGATATACAATGAAACATTTAAATTCATAAAAAGACAGTTCATTCAGTTTCACAGTCAGAAGTAAGAAATCTGAACATGATGGTTTTATAATTTTTATTACATTAAGAATTAAAAAAAACCATATCACTTATAAATATATATTTTTAATTTTTTTATTAAGTTAAATAGATCTACTATTGAAATTATTTTTATAATATAAATTCTTCTCTAAATACCTTATAGAAGTGTGATTGATTTAATTAAATAACTCACTGTTATCAGTATTCTACTTACTCTACTTTACAAGCGTCCAAACAGAAGAAAAGAGAAAAACGTTCTGAGAATCAGATACCTGGGTAGGCTGGCAAGACTGAAGAAGAATAGAGGATTAGAGATCTGCATGGCTCACTGCAGGCCAACTATGGAGCATATCAAATGCTTTGACAGGCTTCTCAGATGGCATGTAGGGAGCCAGGCAGAGCAAACTCATTTTTCCATTAAGACATCCCATAATCATATTCTTGATCGAGAGAATACCTGCAGAATAGTTTTCGAAAAAGAGAGCATCACTAAATACTGTTAAACTCCCCCACAACCATTCATATTATATAGATTACAGTCCTTCCATTAAAATCAAGATTGCTAGTTAGTATAAGCTCATGAAATGCATTGACCCACTTAAGAAATTCATATTATATTGATTACAGTCCCTCCATCAAAATCAAGATTGCTAGCTAGTATACGCTCAAATTGTAATATTTTATTGTTAAAGGATACATAAATGGATTCTACCTTCTCAAATATCTTATTCCAATCAAATTATATATATCTGCAATTCTAATCCCTTTTCTGAATTTTTAACAAAATTTCCAACAAAATTATATCATAAAAATGTAATAAAAAATCCAAATCTTAACAGGTTTAAACCACCACTGTGTAAATTTATATTAAACAACTCTTGCCTACTAGATTTCAGAAGATTTCAAGTTTCCATTTTATCAGTCAGTCACACCACATTTATTCTGTTAAAAGACAGTTGTATGAGCTGTTGTCTTATCAGTTTCTTAGACTCCTTCAAGTATAAGTTTATAACTGCCTCTTTTGAATCAAAGTCTGGGAGCGGAGAATTCAATCAAAAAGGAATTATCAGTTGCATTGTTGTGATTGAAGAGAGCTAGTATTATAAACATAAGTACGTTTGTCTCTGACAGCAAAACCAAAGAGGCAACCAGACATATATATATGACAACCCTAAGTTTTAAAAAAGAAAAAAAAACTGAGCCGATTTTCTGCCATGTCTGTTGATATGATTCTAAAAAGCACATAAATAGTGAATAGCCATCCCAAAATTGTACAGAAGAAGTTACAAAACAGTAGCTTAAGAAGTGGGTGATTGTTATACTTTCTGGGCCTGCAGGTTGAACATCAAAATAATCTAAAAATCAAAGGTCACTTCAACGAATAAACACTAACCTTGGCCATGGATAGCAGAATACCGATTTCTGTATTCAGATGGAGAGCTGATCCTCACTGGATACCAACACGCAATGCTGCTGCCGCCTTTACAACAAGTTGGGACCTGTGAATTTCTCACTAGAGATATTGTACAGCATACGTTACAGGCTCGATTGCAATGGTTCAATGAAACTAGAGAAAGGACAGCATAAAAATCATTGAAAACATCAAAGGCTGTGGTTGCTAAAAAGGCAGGGACCAATCTGGAGTAACAGTGGGCCTTCTAAGCAGCAATTAGTTTGAAGTGTATTGCAGGAATAAATTCGAAACTAGAGCCAAAATAAAAGCAATAGCTGACACATGGATATATTCCATCAGTGTACTATGTTTGGCAGTATTGTTTTCAACAGAGTTATGAGGAAAAAGAGAAAGATGCCATATATAAGAAATCCAATCCAATATAATGAAGAAGTATTAATTGAGGGGTCTTATTGTAAAGATAACGCGTTACCTTTTAGATTTCAGATTTAAAACAGGTGTTATTTTATTGGAGTTCAGATGTTGTTACCTAATTTGTATAGAATTGATAAGATACCATAAATATGCAGTGAAGAAATCTTTAAACCATTCAAATTGAAAAAAAAAACTAAACTCATGAAAAAATTATGCAGTGAAGAAATCTTTAAACCATTCAAATTGAAACAAAATACTAAACTAATAAAAAAATCAAATTTTGATTAGATTGTAAAAAAATATAAAAAAATGAAAAGATTAGATTAAGATCTTAAACAAAAGATTTGTAATAATATACTTCACTGTTAAAGAAAGATATCTGTTTTTTCCACAAATTATTAATAATTCAAACTCCATGATAAGGTACTAATAAGGACAACTAATAATTCAAACTCCATGATAAGGTACTAATAAGGACAAGTAAGTGATGCTCAAGGAATCCTATGCTTTTGTCTGAATGATGTACACTTTGCCACATAGTCCATGTAAAAATTGACTACAAAAGATCCAAATAACCTACTTATTACAATGGAGTGGAGTGAATGAAGGTGGACCACTAAGCATGTGCCTTACAATTAAACCACTTTTTCTTTAGTCCTATGTACTTCACTATCACATCTGAGAATGAAAAGGAACCTATCATTCACCATTGCTAAAGCAAACTTCAAACAATGTTCAGAAAACTAAGTTTTATGCATCATGCTAAGTTGGGTTCCATGGTTGATTAAGTTAAAATTTCAAGGTGAAGATCCATGGTTTTATGCATCATGTTAAGTTAGGTTCCATGGTTGTTTATATGGTTAGGGGATGGGATGGTATGGTATGGTATGTAATAGGTGGTTAAAGCAAAATCAAATTTCAAGGTGAAGATCCATGGTTTTATGCATCATGTTAAGTTGGGTTCCATGGTTGTTTATATGGTCAGGGGATGGGATGGTATGGTATGGTATGTAATAGGTGGTTAAAGAAAAATCAATACCAAGGCAGAGTCAAAGGGACAGGTTATGTCTAGAAAGACAAATGTGGAGAGGGTTTGGTTTAGTTATATAAATTTAACAAGATATCATTTATTTTGTGATTTTGTAAGAATGTATACTATTTTTCATCCATTTATATATATATATTTTTTCCATATAATATAATAAAAATTATTTTAATATTTAATTAAAGTGTTAAAAGATGTATTTATACATAATTAATTATGGGATATAAAATGCATTAATCAAATTTTAATATTAAATTGAAATGCTAAAAAAATGTACTTAATATTATTTAAACATGATTAATTGATATCTTTCATAGTCAATGTATGTATTGCATATTTATGTAGTTCAATATATCAAATTTTAAGACTTTTAGTTCTAATCTTTGATGTAGATTATTTTTTATTGTCATTGCCTTTATAAGTACGGGACACTCTAATTCAGATTCATTTTAAGGTTGAATATCTTAATTGTTTAATCACATCTTGACTAACAATTAGTAATATGATGGTGTGTGCATGGTGATACAGTTTGAGTTAATCTAATGAGTTATTGCACATCCATGATCAACTTATTTTTTGAATCATTTTTCACCTTCTTGGTGATGAATGAACATCCATGAAGTCATAAAGTATTATATTGGATCAATAAAGTTAAAGAAAGGAAAGTGCATGCCAAGAGTTTGATGTGTTGAGTCAAGTCATGATAGATAGAAGACAAGGTACATCCATAGGAAAGAAAAAAAAAGTATGATAGGCATGTGGAAATAGATGCTTATGGTTAACACGGTTAGTGCACATGAAATTGATTATGCTAAGGGAAGCTAAAGGATCACACATGAAAGGTGAAGCAACATGAATAATATGGTAGTTACATAAATGATGAAATAGTCAAGGAAGATAAAGCAAAATGAAGGGATGGGGATAATTATAATGTTTACTATAATGAACAAAGATGGCAAGTCAATCAAGGAAGATAAACAATGGGGTAGTGTAAGAATAAATAAGATGGTGACCAACAGGGTAATTTTTAGGGGCGAAATTTCGCGATTTGGCTATTTTTGGGGTTTTTTTTCAAAAAATAAATTCGCTATTTGGTCATTTTTAGTCTCATCGCATATGTTTACACAAAATATGTTTTTATTTATCATAATATTCGCCAAAATTTACAAATTTCAGTAGTAAATTCTATGTTTCATATTTAATATTCACCTACTTATCTATATATATGTTTTTTTCAATCTAAAATAATTGCCTAGAATACTACACTTAAGTATAGTAATGGAATCCTTAAAAAATACCCTGGTGACCAATATAATCAAGTTGCTTGTCTAGTTGATCTAGATTCATGAGGGAATGAAATGAAACACATAAATATGGCAAAAAAACAGAGATACAGTAATACTGAATTTATATTAATGAAGGAAATATGCAGGAAATGTAAAAAATGGAGAGTGAAATGAACTCACTAGAATGGTGGCAACTTATCTTTGAGAAGAAAGGTGACAACTATGTGCATTTGCAAGAACTGAGTTACAATGAGGCCAAAAGGGCATTTTAACATAAAACATCGATGAGAAAACCCTAAACAAACAAAACCCTAACTCGAGAAGATGAAACAATGAAAGGTTTTTGGGCCCGGTTGTGGTTAGTTGATATGTCAACTCCCTAGGGATGTTAATTTTGCATCTGATCTCCATTTGGGGTGACTGGTAGCTCATCGAAAAGGTCTAGCCAAAAATTACACATTCCGAACAACCCAGTACATAGTTAAAACCCATCTATTGAGCGTTGTTGTGCCAAAAAAGTTATTTGGGGCCTCAAAACGAACTTAGAAGTTCATGACCTGAAAAACTAAAAAAAAAACCTGCTAATATGGAAAATTGTGCTTTAAGTTAGTGGGATAGTTGGATGTACGTCGATGTCCATTTGGATCAATCCCCCCCCTTAGGAATCGATGGTCTCCATTACGTTGAGTGCCCCCATAAAATGGGGAAATTGCTACTGGACTTTATGCTTTGTGATCCATTTTCCTTGTTACGGGAGCTACACTGCTTTAACAACATGATAGAGTTGGAGCATATGTTGGTGAGTTCCCTTAACCTGTGTGTCCATGATCCTATTGATGGTGGTATGTTCCATGAAGTCAAGGTTGAGATTTGTAGGTGCTAGTTGGTATGTCGCCTCCGATGTGTCCAAAAGAAGGTCCACATTGAATATTGGGTGGAAGCCAAGGAATTGGGAAATAATTAATTCAAAAGTATTGTTTCCCATAGCCTTGGTGATGGCATAAGGCCCATAGAGAAATGGACGCAAATTCTTATGGGGTCTTTCAAGGTGCTCATTTTATAAATGCAACCAAACCTTGTCTCCCACCTAAAATGTCTATGGAACCTTGTGTTGATCATGGCACTACTTGTACTTAGCATTGGATTTCTGTAAAATATCATGGACCTGTTGGTGGATGTGTTGAATCCATTCAATGAATTTGGTGGCTTTGTCAACCTACAATTAAGCATCAGAGGATTCTGCTTGTGTGGGCGTAAAGGGAAGTTCTACATCAATGGGGCTTAATGGTTGAAATCCTAGGCCCACCTGAAAAGGGCTATGTCCGGTCGAGCTATAGAGGGATCTACTGTAGTTGTGTTGAACATAAGGAAGGCTCTCATCCCATGTGTGTATATGTTTGGAGTTGTACATGCGCAGGATATGCACGCTCATCCTTTTGAAAACATCTGTCTATCCATCAGTTTGGGGGTGGAATGTAGTGTATTTGGTGAGCTTGGTGTTTAGTAGTGACCAAAGGCTCGACCAAAATGTACTTAAGAACTTGTTGTACTGATATGAGATGATGGTCTGTGGGATTCCAAAATGTACCCATACACACTCTAAGAATATCTTGGTAGTGTCTTTGGTTGTGATTCTCTTCTTACAGGTTGTGAGAATGACCATCTTAAAGAATCGATCAACAAACACGAATACACAGTTGTTTCCATGCTTAGTTGAAGGGAGACTTAACATGTAGTCCATCGAGACTCGGATTCCCAGGGCCCATCATGAGTATGAAAAGGCGTGTATAGTCCTTGTTTTTTAATGGATGACTTGGTGATGGAGCATGCGGTGCAGGATCTAAGATACTTAATGACATCCTGGAAGAGATAGACCAATATAAATGATTTGGTAGGAATGCTACTACCTTTTCCATGATAAAGTGTCCTTCCACCCGATTATAGTGGGATTCCCAAATAATCTTTTCACACTCTCTTGAAGGAACATAAAGATGACCTAGATGGAATAACAATCCATCATATAGATCAAATTTGGTAACAAACTTTCCTGCTCCCAACATCTGGTAGGACGTAAAAAATTATAGATCATTTTCATAGAGTTAGGACCACCCAGAGGTCTCATGCTCACAAGAGTTGAGCATCGTGGTTAGTGTTGCATCTAGAGGTCAAATGAGGTAGTCAGTGATGCAATTGTTTCTCCCTTTATTATATTTAATATTGAGGTGAAATTGTTGCAATTATGTGAACCACTTTTTATGGTGGTCATTCTACAAATCTCCTTGTGTCTGCATGAACTGCAAAGGCTTGTGATCCGTATGGATGATTGTCTCCCTTACTAGAGTGTAATTCTTCCATTGGTGGCATGCTTGCAAAATGATAGACATATTTTTGTCATAGGTAGGATACTTGCAGACGACATCTGACAGTGTCTCACTATGATATGTTATCGAATGACTCTGTTGAGTGAGGACGACACCCACAACGTAGTTCTAAAGCATCTATCCCAATCTCAAAAGAATGTTGTAGATCAGGTAAGGAAAGTACTGGGGATGAGAATAAATGATGTTTCATATCATTGAATTCTTTTTTTTGTGAATTGGAAAACCCAAATTTAGCTTTGAAACCACCCTTGGTCACTTGGATAAAAGGCCATGCAATATGGGAGAATCCCAACACAAACCAATGATAGAAGTTGGCAAGGCCTAAGAAGCTCCAAAGCTCAGTTAGTGTTGTCAAGGATAGCCAATCATGAATGACTTGGATCTTGGATGGATCCACATGCTTCACACCATGCGCCTCATCGACAATGTATTCGAGGTATTGGACCATGTTCATTCCAAAGGGACATTTCTCTAAGTTAATATACAAATCTTGTTACTATAGAGTGTGGAGGACCTACTGAATGTGCTACAAATGTTCCACCCAACTCTTGTTGAAGATGAGGATGTCATCTAGATATGCAACTACAAAGGAATTGGTGAAAGGAGACAATATGTCATCCATCATCCTCATGAAAGTTGTTGGGAAATGTTGGAATATTCTCACCATCATTTTTGTATTTTGCATTCTTGCATGCAATTCTGCATGCATCCAGTCATTAGTATGGCAGTATCCCAACACCTAGTCCTTATTTTGCAGCCCCCGAGAGCTTGTTTCTGCTCAATTTTATCCCTCCTACCCATGGATGCGCCTTTGTTTTCATCACTGGAGCACAAGTGCACCTTATTACACCTATTTAGGAGTTACTTCAATTAGTTGGTTGGTTGATGACTCAGTTCCTTGATTCAGGGGCTGATTGATTAGTTAACTGACTGAAGCACTTATATAGGCACCTACTGAGACTAGTTGAGTTCTACTGACTACTGACAGTTCCTCATGTGCCCACATTGGAGTCTCCTTCCCTACATCAGTTCCCATGCACTCAGTTAGACTCAATTATACTCATTTGACTGACTATCTAACATTTATGACTATTGCAACTGGTTTGGATGATGTCTCCAATGCTATCCAAGCCACACTTTGAGGAGAATTCGAATGAACTTAGAGGCATTCGAATCCATTTGATTGTATTCAGTTATTATTAATTTTATAGAGTGTCAACTTACAGCTGATGTATGATACAACAATTTTTCTCCATTTTATGGGCAATGAGTGATTATTGATTCAACACTTCTTCTTCTTCTTTCTGCACTTCATGAGTGCATTCTAGTGAGGTTTGCTACTACTGAGTGATCCTAATCCCAAAATATCACATGGTATTAGAGTTGATAGAATCTATTTGAATTACAGCAGTAGCAGTTGCAACAATTCCTTGAGAAATTGTCTTTCATTAAGCACCAGAAGCCTCTGAGTTTCCACAACAAATCCTAGTGCTATTTCCTTGAATTCACTGGAGCAATCTAGTGAGGTATAGCTAGATGTGAAGGACTTAGTCACATGTTCTCAGTGTCCTAATGCAGTGTTCAATTCAAATTGCAGCAGATCTCCATTTCATAATTCTCATTGTTTTGCAAGTTATCTCCATCATTTGAATCTATCTTCAACAGATTCAAATTCAACAACTACTATGGATCTCCATTGTTCCTGCAGGTTATTAGAAGTTCTCTGCAGTTGCAGTAGTTTCCTACAGTTGCAACAGTTATCTGCAGTTGCAGTAGTTTTGTGCAGTTGCAACAGTAGATTCAAATTGAACAACATCTTCCATGGATCTGAAAGCAATTCCTTCTCTCTCTTCATACAAATATGAAGAATGGAAACCAAAGATGAAGACATACCTGAAGAGAAATGGTCTTTTCAATATGTGTAATGGTGTTAAGAGAGATTTTGTTTCCTATGAAGAGGAAGAAGATTGGCTGGATGATTGTGATAGAGCCTCAACAACGATATGTACTGCTATGTTTTCCAATATGGAATATCTCATTGATCCTACAGAACATCCAAGTGATAACTGGACAAGATTGGATAGATTATTTGGAAAGAAGGATGAGGATGATGTTAGCCATTTGGAGAATAAGCCCAGTAGTACTGCCTCCAGTGCTCTCTCTATTCATGATTCGGCCTCAATCATATCCCATGATGACGTTGTTCAAAATGAAGAAAAATATATAGTTGTTGTAGTTTCAAAATTTTCTGCAGTTGCATCAGTTTCCTACAGTTGCAACAGTTTCGAAGTCTTCTGCAGTTGCTGCAGTTCTTTGCAGTTGCATCAGTTTTCTACAGTAGCAGCTGCAGATTCACATGAATTTGAAATTCAAGACATGGTTTTAGGATTTGATCCATCTTCTTATTTGGATTCTGATCAAGAGATATCAGCTACTACTCTAGATGTTGAAGAGAATTTCACAATCTCTACTTCCCATGAGCCTACTAATGTGCAAGATGATGACCTATTGAGTATTTTGGAGGTAAAATCAGATTTGGGAGGCAATGCATTCGCCCTCCTTGATCAAATGCTTCCTTTGGACTCCTATTTGGTCATTGGCACATGTTTTCAGAGTTTCACCGAAGATGGATGACTCTATCATTCACTTGGGTTCATGACTCATGCACTTTTTTGTGATTTTGGTTTTGATCTCACCCTTGCTGGTTCAAAGGAGATCATAAGAAACCATCTTCCAATTCTTGGATCTGATTTGAAGTCCAAGATACCATCATCATGTCATAGTTACTTTGGTTATGATCTCACCTATGTTGGTTCAAAGGAGATATCAAAGAAATACAAGCACATTCATGGAAATGATCCTACCTCAGTTGGTTTGGATCACATGTTTCAGAATGATATTCACATTTTTGGATTTGTTCCTACCATGTTTGGTTAAAAGAGCAAGTTTAGGAAGATTCTAGATTCACTTGCTTCCAATGATGGAGAAGTCAAGCACATGTTCCTGGAACATGATCCACCTTCATATTCAAAGTTTGGAAGTGATGATGAGCAAGAGAGCAAAGCTCCATCACATGAGATTTCATATTTAGAGTTTGGAAGTGTTGATGAGAAAGAGAGAGAACCTTCATCACATGACAGTTCAGATTCAGAGTATGACAGTGAAGATGATGAAGAGAAAATGCTAGATCCAGATCCACAAGAACCTGAAGATCTAGTAACTGATTCAGAATATGAGCGAATGGGAGATCAAGTTCCACAAGAACCTGATGATCTCTCAACTGATGATCCTCCTCTTTTGAGATGGGCAGCCACTACTCTCAAATCCGTCAGAGATCTTGTTGGTGATCCAACTGATCAATGGAGAACCAGATCAGATTATCAGAATGGAAGGTTTCATCCTTCTCACATTACTGATACATTTCAGGTCGATCGATCCTTATTTGGAAAAGAAGGACACTTGCCTCCTTCCGGGGTGAGTGATGACATGCACATTAGAATCCTTCAGTCTATTTTGAGGGAGGGATTTCTTCCCACTGGTTTTTCCCTCTTTCCTCTTTTATTATTTGGATTGTTGTATGGGGTGACCTTTGGTCTCAATCACCAGGGCCTTACTTTTCATATTTTAGTTACTACGTCATAGTATAGATTGTGGGGGGGTGTTGGAATATTCTCATCATCATTTTTGTATTTTGCATGCCTGCATGCATCCAGTCATCTGCATGCAATTTCATGCATCCAGTCATCAATATAGCAGTCTCCCAACACCTAGTCCTTATTTTGCAGCCCCCAAGAGCCCGTTTCTGCCCAATTTTAGCCCTCGTAGCCACTAATGCACCCTTTTTTTCATCACTGGAGCACAAGTGCATCTTATTCCACCGATTTAGGAGTTACTTCAGTTAGCTAGTTGGTTGATGATTCAGTTCCTTGATTCAGGGGCTAATTGATCAGTTAACTGATTGAAGCACTTAGATAGGAACCTACTGAGACTAGTTGAGCTCCACTGACTACTGACAGCTCCTCATGCACCCACATTGAGTCTCCTCCCTACATCAGTTCCCATGCACTCAGTTAGACTTAATTAGACTCATTTGACGAACTATCTAACATTTATGACTACTGCCACTGGTTTGGATAATGCCTCCAATGCTATCCAAGCCACACTTTGAGGAGAATTCAAATGACCTTAGAGGCATTCGAATCCATTTGATTGTATTCAATTATTATTCATTTTACAGAGTTCCATCTTACAACTAATGTATGATACAACAGTTTTTCTCCATTTTTTGTGTAATGAGTGATTATTGATTCAACATTTCTTCTTCTTCTTCTTTCTGCACTTCATGAGTGAATTATAGTGATGTTAAATTTTCAGAATTTACTTCAATCTGATCTAGGATCTTAACTGAGAGAACAACATGTATAGCATATCTACAACATATCAATCATGGACACAATAATGCAAGCACACAAGAGACACAGATTTTACTTGGGGAAAACCATAAAGGTGAAAAACCCCAATAGCTTCCTCAGAGATAGATAGAGCAATGATACAACCAGAATACAAGAGATAGTCTTCTCCTAGCAGCAAAGCCTCCTCCTCCACAAGTGCACCACTTTCCCAAGTGTGAGTGAGAGAATAGAATGTGTAAAATGAGAGAGACACACTCTCTATTTATACACTAACTTGACTTGACCTTTACTCAACTAGGTCGGCCTCAACTTAACCACTTAACATAATGCTGACTGGGCCAACCCCCACTAGGGTGGTCTAATAACCCTTTGACCCACATGGCCGACCCCCAATAGGGTTGTCTAATAACCCTTTGAACCACATGACTTATACAGGGCCGACCCCAACAAGGTGGTCTAATAACCCATCAAGTATAAGTTATGACACTTACAATATAAATGACGACACTTCCGTATAAAGGAATAATAACATCTCTATAGGAATACAATATACATATATGTGGAATACATTCTGAAGTTACATATACATCAACACTCTCTCTTAACTAGGAAGGTATTTCTCGACACAGGTCTTCTAGCACAAGTCTTCTTCTCTGGATCATCGTCACTGGATAATCATCATCGAGTCATCATCATCATCACTGCTGCTGCTATCTCAATCAATCTCTGAATCTACTCATCATAGGAAGTTCTACAGAACCAGTCCTTTTTCATACTAGATGTAGGCCCACCACCTGTAGGTCTTCGTCATCACTGGCCATACTGTGGAAATCTCAGGACTTATTATGTGCGTCACAAAACCTTAAAAGAGTCTCTTGACTAGCAAGAACTCTAAAGAGCATTTGAGGCCTTTTTCATCCTGTCCAGATCTCTAGGACTTATTACATGTGACCCCACCACAAAACCTCGAAAGAGAATCCCAAGACTGATTACGAGCACAAGGCTCAACCTATCGGATCTCCTAGGGCACAAATTACATGTGGTCACCACAAAACCCCGAAAGAGAATTCCAGGACTGATTACGAGCACAAGGCTCAACCTATCGGATCTCCCAGGGCACAAATTACATGTGGTCATGGAAAAACCTCGAAAGAGCATCCCAGGACTGATTACGAGCACACAACTCAACCTATTGGATCTCCCAGGGCACAAATTACATGCCATAGGACAAAACCTCGAAAGAGCATCTGCCAGATATCCCAGGGCACAAATTACATGCCATAGGAAAAACCTCGAAAGACTATCTGCAGATCTCCCAGGGCACAAATTATATGTCCTCCCAAGCAAAACCTCGAAAGAGCATTTGCCAGATATCCCAGGGTACAAAGTACATGCCATAGGCAAAACCTCAAAAGACTATATGCAAATCTCCCAGGGCACAAATTATATGCTTATCTGCACAACCTGTTCCACGGCCACAGAGTATCAACCTGATACTCACCATACATCATCCTGATGTACACATGATCATCCTGATCATCATCACTACAACATCCTACTGCATGTCATCTAGAGCAACATCCTGAAGCTCATCATCCATGATCACCCTGATCATACAATGCATCTACCTGATGCATACCAAGTATCTACCTGATACATATCATCATACATGATCCACCTGATCATACAATGCATCCACCTGATCCAAATACAAATACATGATCCACCTAATCATCCCTGATACATATCAACATACATGATCTACTTGATCATTCAATGTATCCACCTGATACATATACAGATACATGGTCCAAGCATCCAACATGATGCATATACAAAATACATATAATGATCCAACCGATCATATCCAACATCCAACATGATGCGTACATACATATAAATGATCCAACTGATCATATCCAGCATCCAACATGATGCGTACATACATATAAATATAAATGATCCAACTGATCATATCCAGCATCCAACATGATGGGTACACACATATACGTATAAATGATCCAACTGATCATATCCAACATCCAACATGATGCATATACAGAGCAGTAACTGGAGCATCGTCCTGCTGCTCATCATCCAGCGCGTACATCCACAGCCATGTGAAGGATCCTCCTTCCAACATGCTTGGAATGGCTTCTGCAAATGTGTCCATCACGTTTTCCTCGAAGTGTCATCAATCTGAAGAACACCAAGCCTCTCCCTGAAGTACTCGAACTTCACCCTGGCTAGTGGCTTCGTCAACACATCTGCAATCTGCTCGTCTGTCGCAATATACAGGAGCTTCATGGGTCATCTCTGCACCATATCCCTCATATAGTGATATTTGATCTCGATGTGTTTCGACCTGTCATGAACCACTGGGTTCTCGGACAGCTTCACACAACTCTGGTTATCACAAAAGATACCAGTAGCATCCAACGGGAGATCAAATAACTCAGACAGTAGCTTCTGCAGCCATATTGCCTCACAACTAGCTGAACAGGTTGCAACATACTCTACCTCAGCTGTACTCAGTGCTATGCAGGACTACTTCCTGCTAAACCAAGAGATCACACCTGATCCCATACTGAAGCAGCATCCAGATGTGCTCTTCCTATTTGCAGCACTGCCAGCCCAATCTGAATCAACATAACCCTGTAGGTTAAACTTTTGATTCGCTTCATACTTGAGCCCATAATCCACTGTACCCTTCAGGTACCTCAGAACATGCTTTACAGCAACCAGGTGAACACTCCTCGGATCCGTCAGGAACTGGCTCAATGTGTTCACCGCAAAGCAAATATGTGTTCTTGTGTTCGTCAGGTACATCAAGGACCCAATCATATGACGATACATAGAGACATCAACCGGCTCAAATGAAGCATCACAAAGAAGCTTTAGATATGATGCCATAGGTGTGGCCATGTCCTTGCAATCCATCATCCCGAACCTCTTCAGGATCTCTATTGCATACTTCCCTTGTCCAAGGAAGATTCCATCTGCACTCTGCCACACCTCCATGCCAAAAAACAAATAGTGCATCATCCCCAAGTTATTCATCTCGAACTCGGCAGCAAGTTTCCGCTGTGTGTCAGCAAATAATCTGTCATCTCCTGTTACAAATAGGTCATCCACATACAGGAGTAGAATCACAGGATTCCCTTCCTCAACCTTATAGTAAAGGTTGGAATCTGCTTCGCTGTTGGTAAATCCCAAACTGGATAGAAAGCTGTCTATCCTACCAAGTTCTGCACACATATATGAATACACCATTCAAGAAGGCTGTCTTGAAATCCATTTGGTGTATCTTCCATTTCATCACTTTTATATTTCTCTATGCTTCCATCTGCAACATGCTTGATTTGGTAGTTCCATTTGGAAGTCACAATAGACTTCCATTCAGCTCTTGGGACCGCATCCCAAACATTGTTCTTCATGATCGATGGATCATGGCATTTTTCCCGTATCTTGGGAACTTCAATATCTTCAATAGATAATTTTGTTGCTTGAACAAATGTTGTAGTCCTTCTTTTGTAGGTGAAGGTATACGGTCTTTTCTACAAAACAAGTTAAATTGCATGATTAGAAACATCTCATAATTTTCAGACAAATTCTTACACATAAAGAAATATGTCATACAGTCATGCAATTATCTTAGCCAATGCTTCAATACAACATTTATCCATGTTCCACAACTTTCTAGATGCCTTCCAGTCTCTACTAGAACATTGTTAAGAGTTTGCACTACTCCCAACATGTCAGCAAAGAGGTTTCATTCTAGATAAGTAGCACTGTAATGTTGTACAGGGCCATAGGCCACTTACCCATCACATGCATATTAGTAGTATATTGTTCATTAATGCAATCATTCTAATATGCACAATACATATCATAAGTCTAGGAACATGAGCATATACATCATTGAACAATTTCATTTAAACAAACAAATATGCAAGAAATGATAATTAAAAATACTTATCTTTGTTTGGTTGCTGGGTGGTCTCCCTCTGAATCTTTGCAACTCCATTTTGATGTGGATTGTGAGAAGTGTTCAACTCCCTCTGAATATCTGCATCCTTGCAGAAACTACTGAAGTGTGCTCCTTTGCTTTCTTGCAGGAACAACTGGAGTGTGCTCCCTCTTGATCTTTGCTTCCTAGATTACCTATCCTTGAATTTATATCCATCCTTAACCACTATACATGTTTATTAGTATCATCATTGTGTTATCCTTGAGGTCTCATACATAATCACACATTTATTAGTATAATCTTAATACTATCAAAACACAATAATCTTAAGCATGTATAGTCATGATCATTTCAAACAGAAATAATAAGCATTAGTATTCAAGGTTTCAGGGAAGTCTTCGTTTACTCATGCATATTCTTATTTGATCATAGGACTCTTCTGATTAGTTAAATCATCAATGCATAAACCCATGATTACTCAAACCTATACCTTCATGATTCTTCTCATTAGTCATATCATCAATTATGGTAAGAAACATAATATGCATACAACCATGACTATTCAAACCTATGACTTCATGAATAATCATTATCAACAACACAACAATATAAGATCCTAACACAAGGTAGGATTCTAGATTGATATAGGAAAAACATACCTGGATTAGCATGCTAGCTAGTTATGTCTAACATACCCACATAATGTCTTCTGGTTCTCTTCAGTGACTTGTGCTAGTAACCTGCATGTCTCATAGGTTAACCATTGTAGGACAAAGTTATACATACCTCGAAAGTAGATCTTCTATGTGATCCATGACAATGGATGAATCTTTGTCTTCATGTCACCATGATCATATGTTCTTGAAGCAGAACATGATTTGTCTTTCTTGGTGTACCTTTTATGTTAGCGAACAACATAAACCTCATACAACATCACAATGCATTAGTACATTCATACTGTGTCAAAACCTTAATCAATGAATATCTTCTATTAAGGTGATACGACAAGTCTAGTAATTAATCAAGATTGTACTGTAATGATATGAATACAAATGATACAATTAACCATGAAACATACCTATAATCCATACCTATCAAGATTGCTTGTAATCTTCTTATGGAAGGCCTTAGCCTAATCTCCCTCTGAGACAGGAACTTCTTCACTTATGCAGGTGACCAATCCATCTTCTTCTAGGATTAACCCAATCCACTTGATTTGTAAGAACTGGACCTGGAGCTAGATTAGGGTTTGTCAAAGAAACCCCAAAAATTCAAACTTTGAATTTCAAACTTCCGAAAGGATAGAAATATGCACCTTGATGAGTTGATCAAGTTGGTATATTCATAATTTGAAAACTGCAAAGTTTCACCCCTCAAAATTGCCTTTTAGATTTTTGGATTCACTAGGGAGGACCCTAAATTAGGTTTTGAGTTTCCCGGAGCTTCACCCAAACAAAATATTTGATTCAAATCTCTAAGCTTCGATTTTTCTGAGGAGCTTCCAGCCGTGGTCACAGATTTCCAAAATTCCAAGTTTTGCAGAAGCCCTAATTTTCCATCTTTCCGATCAAAGTTCCGAACTGGGGTTTGATCAAGCTCGACCTTCTTCCCAACCAAAAAATATGATCTTGGTCTCTAAATTTTGATTTTTATGAGTAGCATCCAGCCATGGTCTCCGATTACAAAAATTCCAACTTTCTCCTAAGCGCTAAATTCCAGAAGCCATGAATGAAGGTGCTAAAAAATAATTCTGTTTTGACAGAAATATGTACCTGGTTGTTTCTGGTGTAACTCTGAACTTTTCGATCCACAAGGTCTGAAACATTTTCTTGAGATAGCTCGACCTGTTATCTTTCCATTCTAATAGGTCTGACCTCAATTGGATTCTCTGAGAGAGAGTTATGCCAAGTGTCGCAATGCGACCTGTTTATGGGATAATACAGGAGAGCGAACTTATATGGCATGCCACGTGTCATTGGTTCAACTTCGGCCTCTAAACAATTTTCTTGAGATAGCTCGACCTGTTATCTTTCCATCCCGATAGGTCTGACCTCAATTGGATTCTCTGAGAGAGAGTTATACCAAGTGTCGCAACGTGACCTGTTTATGGGATAATACAGGAGATCGAACTTGTACGACATGCCATGTGTCACTGGTTCACCTTCCACCTCTGAAAAATTTTTTGAGATAGTAAAGTTTGTGTAATACCTGTCACATTTTAGGAAATTTCATTTGGATATTCCTATCCCAAGTTATGACCTTTTTCCCAAGGTCACCTGATTTTGACTCAGATATGGAAGAGGCAGAAATCCTATATTGTACAGATCATAAATCACAAATTACAATGAATTAGAGGTTGTCCTTTGGACACAAGGTACATGGGGATCTGATATTCGACCTGTAAAATTTTCAGATCCGAAAATGTCTCCAAAATGGATTTATATAGAAATTTCTATGATGACTAGTTTTTGTTATATCAAGCCCTAGCATCGTAAGTGCAACAAGTGTCATACATGCCATTATCATGCCTTCTTTCAGGCTAGCTCTGATACCATGTTAAATTTTCAGAATTTACTTCAATCCGATCTAGGATCTCAACTGAGAGAACAACATGTACAAAATATCTACAGCATATCAATCATGGACACAATAATGCAAGCACACAAGAGACACATATTTTACTTGGGGAAAACCATAAAGGTGAAAAACCCCAATAACTTCCTCAGAGATAGATAGAGCAATGATACAACTAGAATACAAGAGATAGTATTCTCCTACCAGCAGAGCCTCCTCCTCCACAAGTGCACCACTTTCCCAAGTGTGAGTGAGAGAATAGAATGTGTAAAATGAGAGAGACACACTCTCTATTTATACACTAACTTGACTTGACCTTTACTCAACTAGGTCGGCCTCAACTTAACCACCTAACATAATGCTGACTGGGCCAACCCCCACTAGGGTGGTCTAATAACCCTTTGACTCACATGGCCGACCCCCAATAGGGTGGTCTAATAACCCTTTGAACCACATGACTTATACAGGGCCGACCCCAACAAGGTGGTCTAATAACCCATCAAGTATAAGTTACGACACTTACAATATAAATGACGACACTTCCGTATAGAGGAATAACAACATCTCTATAGGAATACAATATAAATATATGTGAAATACATTCCGAAGTTACATATACATCAACAAGTGAGGTCTACTACTGCTGAGTGATCGTAATCCTAAAATATCACAATGAATTTTTCAAGTCGAAGGGCATTACCATGCACTTGAAAAGACTTTCTTTGGAATTGAAAGAAGTCTTCCATACGTCAATCGTTTCTATTGGGACTTAGTGGTAGCCATAATTCATACCAATCTTGCTAAAGTAGTTGGCTTCCTTGAGTTGGTCAAGAATTTCATAAATCCAAGGAATTGGGTATTGGTTCTTGACTATGATTTTGTTTAGAGATCTGTAACCAATGTAGAGTCATCAAGTCCCACCTTTCTTCTACATGGACATGATTAGGATTATGTAGGGTGAGGAGTTGGGTCAAATGTACTCCTTTTGGAGCATCTCTTGAATCTATTGCTTGATTTCCTCATTCTCCAAGAGAGAGCATCGATATGACGAGTCCATTATATAAAGGCACAGTGAGGATAAAATTCATTAAATGATTGACCTGATAGTCCAGAGGCATCTTGGTAGGTCAGGTTAAGATGTATCAGTATTCTTCCATGACTTTTTCCACTTTCTTATGTTTTGTAGAAAGGCCTTGTGCAAAGTCCATAGATGTGGCTGTGACCTTGCATTCACTATGAGAACGAATCATGAAGAGGAAAAAATTTCCAATATGGGAGATGGCCTTCTTAAACTGCTTAGTAGCGATCAAAGAGATTGTGATAGGTGGAGCTACCTTTGGTATCCTGTACATTTTTCGGCCTAAAGTAACAATGACACTACGACGTCTAGCCTCATATACACCATGATGTTTCCACATATATGGCCGGCCTAAAAGAACATCACAAACTTCAAGTGGGGCAATGTCACACAATACTTCATCCTTGAAGGGATTGATGACATAAGGTAGGAGACACTGTTGGTTAATGCATAGATCTCGTCGATGGATGAGCCACTCAATGTTGTATGGATGTGGGTGTGGCAATCTTATCAACTCCAACATATTGATGACCTATGTTGAGATGAGGTTATTTTGGATTCCTCTATCAACAATGAATTGCAGTGGAGCATCCTTTACCCACATTTGTGAGTGAAAAAGGAGCTCACCTTCCTCTATGTCCTATAGTTCGTTGGGATGGACCTTGGTGGTAATGATTTTGGCATTGAGTTTTGCATCAATGATCTTCTTCCCCTTTTCTAGCTTTGAATCAAAGTTAGAGCTTGGATCTAACTCCGAGGATTTCAACTCAAGCACCAATTATTGCTTTGAGCGACATTCATCGTGCATTCATCAATGTTGTGCCAGGGTATTTTGTGGAACTCACACCACTTCTTAGTGTCTTTCTCCATATTCCCATCACCTTTCTTTGCTTGCGACATAGACTAGTTTTCCTAAGGTTGTCCATCCTTTATTTTCCCTTTTTTCTTTGGAATAGGGTTTCTTTTTCCCTGCTTCTACTACGCCACATTCATAGATCCAAACTCTTGCTTATTCCTCTGCTTAATTTTTTTCTCAATTTTGATAGCATAATAATAAGAGGCTCCTAGTGATGACATATAGAAACTCCATTTATGTTTGGATGTACCTATGTAGACCCCCATGGTATTTTAGAACTAAATGTCACTCAAAGTATTTGATACCCATCTTGGTGCGCAAGGTATGGAAGGTGATTGTGAACTTCGACACCATTTGGTCCCTCTCCTGATGCAGTGTGGTCCAACTTGTGTAATGCTCGTCATGGTTTCCCATAGGGTAATATTTTTCCTTAACAACATCCATAAAAGAGGCCCAAGTGGGATCAAGCCCAAATATTTTAATTCCTTTGTTTATTTTTTTCTCACAGTAAGTCTCCCACCAATTTTTGACATGGGTAACAACCTTAAGGAGCACAAAGGTGGTAATTTCCTTATAAAAAAAGTGTGGACATAGAAATACCCTTCTAGCATATTTAACCATTTTTCCAAAGCACCCACATCTATTTGACCTTCAAATTTAGGAATATCAAAATTAACTTGTAACTTGAAGAGGGAGGTGCCTCCAAAGTATTTGCTTGACAAAGATGTGTTTGTTGTTGCTAGAAAACATTGAAGGATTTGGGGAAAATGATCTATCATCTCTCCCCTCTATCGTGTGACGGATTCCTTGATTAGCATCTTAATAGGATCTCCTTCTCCCTTGTCTCTCTTTTCTTTCACCATAAGCGGTCATTGGTGTCAGCGAGGAGGGTTTTTCAAAGGCTCAAGTAGTTCGAGTCCCAAATCATTATACCCTAACCTCGTTGGGGATATGCATAGAGAAACAAATAAAGAGAAGACCGGTCTAATACTATTGATCCAGACTTATGAGGGAAAAAATGAAACACATAAATATGACAGAAACATAGATATATAGTAATACTCAATTTCTATTAATGAAGGAAATATGTAGGAGTTGTAAACAAATGCATAGTGAAATGAACTCGGTAGAATGGTGGCATATATCTCTAAGAAGAGATGTGATGGCTATGCACATTTGCAAGAACTGAGTTACAATGAGTAAAAAAGGGCATTTAACATAAAGAACCAATGAGAAAACCCTAAACATACAAAACCTTAACCCTAGAAGATGAAACACCATAAGGTTTGTGGGCCCCATTGTGTTTAATTGATACGTCAACTTCCTAGGGGTGTTAGTTTTGCATCCGATCTCCATTTGTGGTGGTAGCCTATTGGAAAGGTCTAGCCAAGAAGTACACATTTCGAACGACCCAATATATAGCCAAACTTCCAAGATGGAAAACTATGTTTTGAGATAGTGGACTAGGTGAATGGTTATCGATGTCCATATGGATCATCGGTGTTGTCAAAGAGTTAAATAGTTAAGTGTGAATCTATAGACTTGTAGGAGTCATCCATTGAACCAAAGTATAACATTGAGGCATGTGACTATAACATTTTACATGTACATTGCTTATGTATATGAGAATGAGCAGAAAATTCCCCTTGTGACCATGTTATCAAGTACTTTGTTTATGATATTGTCAATCATTTAAGTTTGTAAACTATATTTCCATTTTAAACCAAGTTGTTACAATTCATCATGCACGAGTCTAAAAATTTTGATAATTAGTTACTTTGGTTCCATTATGCCCTCAATTGCACCATTTTTTGTTAGAGTTGGTTAAAACGTATTCGGAGAGAACTAAGAAATATAAAGTCTAAGAAAATAGCAAAGAGGCCTTGAGTAATGAACTTGGTGGAAATGAAGAGAAGAGGAGGAAGAAGAATCATAAAAAACAACTGTAGGAATTAACAAGAAGACTATAGGAGATGGAGAGGAGGCAACAATATAAAGAAGCCAAAGCAAGTGGCTTGGAACTAAAAGAAGAAGAATAAATTGGATTCAAAGATGGATATGTTGCATCATATTTGACTATATTATGTTAAGAATGAGATATCAGTGACATGGGAAGTAACATAAATATATTTAAAATAGCACTGTAATAGAGAGAAACCCAAACTTTATTAATGAATGAAATAGTTAAAAAAAGTTAATATGCGAAGCAATACAAACTAGCTAGAATGGTGGTAGCTTACCTTTGATAAGAGATGTGTTGTCTACACTCATTCATAAATATCCAATGACAAGAGGAGGAAACTAACTTTTGAAATAAAATATAAAACCATAAGAGGAAAAAACCAAAAGATCCAAAACCCTAACCCAATGGTATGACGTGGAAAAAGGAATGCAGGTCCCGAGTAGCCTAGTTGATCATTAGCTTACTAGGGCCACAATTTTGCATACAAACTCAGTTTAGGGTGTTTCTTGGACCATTACAAAGCTTATTTCAATCTTAATGTGCTTGGACGACCATAAAATTTGTTGGAATATTATTAATACTAAGAGGGGGGGTGAATCAATATTAGCGCAATAATGAACAATTTTAACTTCTTATCAATTGATCTTGAACTTAAATTATGCATTCACCATAAATGGAAACATTCAATATCACATGTGCAAAACACAGAACACAATTGTTTACATGGAAACCCAAACATGAGAAAACCACATAATGCTCTCTTATATTAAAAGAGTACATTCATGGAAGCACTGACATTCGAAGTTCTCGAACACCAACTGGAAGGAGGCACCAACCCCTTGGTTTTATAGGCTACGAACTAAAGGAAGCACCAAATCCCTGATTTACCAACTTCAACTAGAAGGAGGCATCGACCCCCGATCCTTGCCTCATCTTGCTGCCCTGATATGAATGTAGAAGATATTTCTTTGCTACTGATCGACACACTCGTCAGATTATCTGTAATTCACTACATTGTGTGCACCTTCTGTATACTCAGATATTGCAATCGATGACTGTATCACGTACTTCACTACATCAATATTACACACTCAATATCATACTTCATCACATTCTACAATTTGCGCTTTGGTTCAACACACCATTCTATTTCTGCACATCTGCAAAATCAATTGATACTGTGCATCCTCTACTATGTTGTTGTTCTGACCTCATGCCTCTGTATCAGATCAATTTGTGCACCTTATATTATGCTACACTTCTTGTTAACACCCAAAAAGTGCTCACTAGCTCATTTCCTTATTCACATGACCCATTTGTCCACTTTTTCACCATTTGAGTCTCTAAAGCCATCAAAAGGTCACCAAAAGACCTTAATACACCCCTTTTTCCACTCAAAATGAATATTTTTCCTCTAAAAGCATAAAAAAACCCTCAAAAAGGGTCCAGAATTTCCAAAAATATTAAAAAGGGAATAAAAATATTCAAAATATTCAAAAAAGGAAAAATGAGGGAAAAGGTACCTAAACCATGTTGGTCAATACCATTGGTTTCCTCAAAACCATAATGGTATTATCCACCACCAAAAACTATAAAAAGGTGGTAGGGGCTCCTCACTTTCCATCCATCCATCATCCTATCCTCATGCTGTCAAAATCTCTCATGAGCTTTTGACCATTGTAGCTATATTGGAGAAGAGACCTTTGGAGCTTGGAGCTACTCTCCTTGGAAGTTGTCCAACACAAATCCTCACCATTTGAGGTATCTTAATACAATACTCATTCTTTTTATTTCTTGTTCTTGAATCGTTTTCAGAAAATTTTATTTGTTATATGCACATGCTAGTTTAGTTTAGATTCAGATTTATAATAATTGTTTTTGCTTTCAATCTTTGAAACTGCTATCACTTGTTGATAGGTGCCCATTGCACTAAGCTTGGTTGCAAAACCAAGACAACACTTCTATCTTGGATCATATGTCTTAGATAGTCTGTGAATTTCTGTGTATCATCTGACATTCTGTCTTTCTGTTCTTACATACTAGTCTTAGATAGACTTCATCACACTGCGCATCTGCTGCTGTGCTACACTTCTGTCTTTGTGGATCTGTCTTAGAAAATCCGTGACCTTCTGTGTATCATATGTAATTATGATTTTATGTTCTTACGCACTTGTCTTAGATAGAATTCATCACACTACGCATATGCTTCTGTGTTGCATCACTATCTTCGTGCATCTGTCTTAAATCATTTGTGACTTTATGTGTACTATCTATGATACTGTCTTTCTATTCTCATGCACTTGGCCCATCATTTTTCTTATTACTGCAATGTTGCATTTCTATCCTCATGCAACTTTCACTGATAAACTACATCATATTGTGTACCATCAATAGTTATGTTCTTTTGTTTGTCTGCACTTGGATCTCTGTTATATCATGTTGTTCTGGTTCCACGAGCCCTTGATACCCAACAATTAGAAGCTTGCTCAAATTAGAGTACTACCACTTTCGTATCTTCAAGCTTGTGTTAAATATCCAACTTGGATTCTTATTTATATTTGTTCTGCGCAGACATGTGTCCACAAGTTGGTCATAGCGTCCCTTATTCCTTGCTTCTTGTTGCAAATTATTCCATGCTTTCGCCACTTATCATATTCTACATTGTTGAGGTATCACACCTTGTGGGTCTTGTGCATACTTGGTCCTTTGCATAATGGGCCTTAAGCACTTTGAAATCACTTTGTGTGTGGTATTGCACCCTTAACGTAATATAGCTTGTGGGTATTGCACACTTTGGAATTACTTCTTGTGTGGCCTTGCACCCTTGAAGTACCATCGTGTGAGATTTTAGATTGCGTAGATCTAGATTCAATATGACAACTTCACTTGGAATATTTCTGTGAATTAGAGAAGAATAGAGAAGATATCTTGAGAAAAACTCATTGTATATTATTCATCAATATTTTTACAATATATAATACATCCTCAAGAGAGAAAATCGAATTCCTGGAAGGTAATTTGTAAACCACAAAAAAGAAGGCTTACTAAAAGCTAGAAAAACCCCCTAGGTGTCAAAAGAACTTTCCAAATCAGTCTAAAGGCTCACGAATTGGCTAAATATGGTATGGAATCTCATGAGTGATGAAAATGGAATGTGATTATGACTTTTGGAGAGAGGAAAGAGGTCGAGGTCGAATTGGCCAAGTGGAGAGATTTTTCAAGGCAACTAGCTTTACCTTATCCACTATAAAGTAGAAAAAATAGGATAAAGCTGTCTAAATCAGGAAAGCACCTTCTAATTTAGGAATGGAAAGAAATCGTATAGAATCCAATGAAATCTTATCCAGAATATCCTCAAGTGCACCCTAGTGTTGTAGAAATTTCTTCCTATGGATAGAAAGAAGCCCTCTTAGGATAAAGCAGGATGAAATGACTCTATACTAAGACAAAAATGAAACAAATGCGATCTTGAATCCTGGGTTAAATAGTATTGAAGAAAGTGAGAGAATATGACTGACCTTTCACTCTGATGTTTGTCTCGCTTGTAGTCCAGATCTCAAAGTCCTCGCGATGAACCTATTAGGATCAGACAAGATACAAGCATATACAATTCTCCAAGTGCCTTGAATTACAAGTTAGAATCCAAATTTAACTAGATATAAATCATGTAATTGAAACATAATCAACACACACGAATTGGAAAACAAGACAAGTTATTTTATTAGAAACTTGATGGTGCTTACAATGGTTGCTTGATGTCCAAGCCAACTTTCAGCTCCAAGTTCCTCCTCTAGCTATCTCTGCAAAAGTCTCAAGATCATAGGTTGGATGCCCCAAAAGTCCTATATTTGGCTCATGGAAGGCCTCTCCTTTATAGTGCTTGGAAGGGTTAACCAAAAGGAGAGTAAGATGGATCTAATGAGTGTTTAGTGGACCAGGAATACTAAACAGAGAGAGGGGGTTGGGATCGAATCAGAGCTGGTAATCCCAATAAAATCTCTCGAAAGATGAGATCCATGGTCCATGGAAAAAGGCTAAAAAGGGATTTTTGTGCCCCTGGGTCTGAACATAACGCAAAATTATTGCACCCTAGGGTCTGAGCATAGCACAACAACCCTAATTTTTTCTACCCAGCAGATGTGCAAAGTGTGAAAATATATGCAGATAGGGTCAGATTTGGTGACACGTGGCAGATAAGGTGATGTCTTTGTCATTTAGTCAATGGATTTTGCTCCTGGGTGTCCAGATGAGACCAAGGAGGGTACCAACAATGTATGATGATCATTAGGGAGAAGCGTCGTTAGGTCACATGGTATAAGGATGCGACACTAGGGATTAATGTGTAACTTTGAGGTATAACACCTAGTGACTCAAAATGGCAAGTGGCCTACTAAAAGACAAAACTAGGACAAGTTACCTAGTCAACACTTAGGAAATTAATAAAAAATGATTAATAAATTATATCCAAGGTATAAATGGTATGAATGGGTTTTTAATACTCCAAACCCCCCCCTTAAGCTTGAATTTACGTGGTAAATATCAGAAATATCAGAAATATAGGGCATGTTGACACAACGACTGTCGACAGAGGTTCACTTCGCACTGCTGTCAACAAACACCAACCAAACTCCCTTGAGCATCGGCTCGGAAAGGTATTACCCCTTCCAGCAACACCCACGAAGTGAGCGAAGTCTCACCCGAGATGATCAAGGGTGTTACAGGAACCAAGTTTCCGCAGTATGGAGAGAACATGCATTAACCCTTACTTCGTCGCAGTAGAAACCAAAGATCTTATTCTAACATGATACTAAAATTTCACACATTAACTTAACATTTGCATCAACATCATATAAGCAACATTCGCATATTATGTATTAAGCAACAAAGCAACAAAATCTAAAATATATCGCATCATTTAGATAGTATCCACCATTCACAACATAACAACAAAGATAGAAACATAACCGAACATCTTCATGCATTAACTCATCTCAAAAGCTGCGACTTAACGTGAATTCACATACAGGTCAAAGCTGTCAAAAGCAGGAAATACAAAATTGCTTTGTTCTTCTATGATATCAATCAATCTCCGAAAGATAGATGATTCCCTTAGGCTTACAATTTTGATTGTATTTGTAGGAAACTAATGCGGTTACAAAATGGTCCACATGACCAAATCTAACTAAATTTGACCAAAACTTTCACTTTCGTTGGCTTTTACTCCTTCGTGAATGGTCCTTTCTTCCATTGATGACCCTTATGTTGCTGTCAGCTTCCGCACTTCATGCTCTCTAACACCCTGCCAACAGGCCCCCAACAAAAACTTGTGGCTTTCCCTCAATCCACCTCAGCTGGACACCTCTGGTGCATTTACTTGGGACTTTAAATCATCGTATGCAACTCTAATCTGGTCAACAACTTCTTTCGCCGAAACTTTGAGTTCTGCACAATCCTCCACCTGTTGTTTCGTTGGGTGCTCACCATTCATATTTTGTTCCTTTTCCAAGTCCTACTTGACTTGTGTCATTCCTGCCATTTCCTGCATGGCCAACTGTTATGCCTTTGTTTGTAATTCATCTAGGTGTGATGTTCTCCTCTGTTGTCTTTCCCTTGCCTTATTCACTCAAAGCTGGAGTTCCTTTAGCTCCGTGTCCTTTGTCATCTGTGTGAGTAGCGGCATCACCTTTAGTGATCCCCTTAGCGAATCCAGCTGTGTCTCTACCTCAGCGAGTTGTGTGTTCAGGTGATTCAATTGCTCATCTTGCACCAAGCTTCCCCAAAAATCGGTAATCTCCTCGGTAATTTTCTGGGCTGCCTTTTCCAATTCTTCGATCTCCGTCGCAACCTCTTCTATCACATATTGACGATTTTGAATCTGTTCTGGTTGTGTTCCTGGTTCCACCCTTTCCTATAATGCTTCATTTTCCTTCCGTAGATCAGTGATAACTACATCTAACAAGATGAATTTTGCTTGCGGTAATATATCCTGATCGATCTGCGGGGCATCCTCGCATGCCTTGGATATCACCTTCTCCAATCGCTCTCTGTCCTCTATAGCCTTCTCTTTGTCAGCTAGGGTTTGGGATTTTTCTTCTTGGAGACGCCTTACCTCCATCTCACTGTTCTACGCCTACTGTTTATGTCTCACCATCTGGTCATGCATAGAGGCCTCATGGTCACTGATTTCTGCATTTGGTGTGGTTTGAATTCATTGTAGTGCCAATATCGGAAGGATGTTTAAATCTACCAGGATTGCATCATGCTTCCTTAATCCCATGTCCAACTCCTCATATCATGTTGTCATTGTGTTTGGCTCATTTTTTATGAGCCTTGGGTGTGTACCGATTTCTACTTCGACCCTGCTTGTTGACAAACTTGGTGGGACTTCCCCGGTGGTACTCTTGTCTCTATGACTGTATTTGTTAGTGACACTAGTAGTTGATTCACCTGGTGAAATTATTATGTTGCATGCTAGGTGACTTGTGCGCGGTTTTCTTCTGCGACCGCAGTTACTTTATCTAGAAGCTTGTTAATTTGCTCCTGAGTAAGACTGTCACTTTTGCTTCCTTTGCCATGGTCCATCCTATGCTTTGTTCTCGTTTCTTCATGTTGTGCCTCCAGTTTTGAATCCGTCAAGGTGGCTGATAAGGCTCCATCATGACTGAGCATATGCGACTGCCCTTCCGGAGGATCTCCATCTCCTGTGCCCTCTTGTTGACTGACTAAGTCCTTGTATCCCTCTGGTGGCTTTGGTCCTATTACCGACTGTCCATTCTCCACATTCGATAGTTCCTCTTCTGCGACCAGAAGTTTCCACTCCGCTGTCTATCCTGCAATCATGGCATCCAATCCCTCCTCAGTGAGCTTGTAATGTGTTGGAAGCCACTGTCGCTGCTTATCCACCCATGCTTGAATGTAAATCATTTGGGATTCAACCGATAGCCTTGTGATCAGCCGATATTTCCTTGCTGCTTGCTCGATGATCGATGGTATTTCTTGTGCATCTATCCGCATCCTGTCCAGGAATAGGTAGAATTTCACAATGTTGAATTCTTGCCGTTCTTTGTCCATGATTTCCCACTGGTTTTGGTACCTCGCACCTTCTAGTATCCTACAGGCTTATACTATGTCCATACCTTGATAGTGCTCTGGTTCCCTCCATCCAACTAGCATGACCAACATCAATAGCCACGAGTATGTGAATGGTTTCCCCTTCTCCTGTGCTTCTATGGAATCCTCCATCAACTTATTTAGCATGAATTGCGACCAGTTCATTTGTACTCCTATGGCACATTGTTCTGTGGAGGCGATGATGCCCTAGTTGCATTCCTTCGGCCTATTTTTCTGCACCAACTTGACTGCTAGTATTTTCGTTGCAACCTTGA
Source organism: Larix kaempferi (assembly GCA_027924585.1). Classification (NCBI taxonomy): domain Eukaryota; kingdom Viridiplantae; phylum Streptophyta; class Pinopsida; order Pinales; family Pinaceae; genus Larix; species Larix kaempferi. The sequence goes on from BSBM01001035.1 coordinate 2,792,154, forward strand.
CAACTTGGTTCTTAATTGTGTCAATTAGGTATCCTATGGAGTTTTTCTCCACTCCATACTTCGTCTTCAGTATTACAACGAGCTTCTTGTCATTGTCCTTCCCCTGGAAAAAATGGGAAGGGTCTTCCCCGGCCTTGGGTAGTCCGGTGATTTTTGAAATCAGGTCGAATGTGACTGGAATATTTTCATGCAGCCATAGGTACCCTCCATGGAAACAGACTAGTAATTTCTTTACGCATGCATTCACCTGCATCGTTCTCCCAAAGTGCGGTATTTGGGTGAGGCCCAAGAGTCCTGATTGCTCTAATCTTATCGCCCACTCCGCTGGTTCCTTCGTGATCGGGCCTCCTTCTCCATGCGAAACATTAATGTATGCTTCTGTGCATTCGGGGTAGTTCATAAGGTCATGATCATTGTATAGTAACTTTTTCAAGTTCTCCACAATGTTTCTAGCGTGGGGAACTCCTTTTGGTATCGATGGCATCTAGATTGCGCATCTTGCGTTCTTACTCACCCGAAGCGTTGGTGTCCCTTTCTTGCATGGAAGTACATACCTTGGTATTACTAGGCCAGGGTGCTCTCCTTGCGATGTTGTTTCCATTTGAGAAGTGCTCGAAATTCCTGCTTCCCCTTCTACCAGTTGCACTGAGGTATGGGTCCCCCTCTTCAGCCTCTAGTCAATGTCTACAGGTCGATTGGCACTCTGCTTATTTTTGAACGATATCCCAGACACAATTTTTGGTTACTCTTGCATGATTGGTGTTGGTTGTGGGCGTTCTCTGGTGCTTGTACTCGAAACATAAACTGCCATGCGCTATCTTGCAGGTTCTTTCTTAACACAGAGTGCGTCGAACTGTTCCCTTGTCCTACATTTATAATGTTTATTTTTTTGTGTCCCATCCATCTTATCTATTTTGGACAATTATTACTAAATCAAGCATTGATTTACCAAATCCTTCGCATGCGTCGAGTATTAATTGTACCGTTATTCATTTTCACCATCGTCCGTCGTGGCTTAACTACCACATTTATGGCTGGATTTGACCTTTTTGCGTCGCAAGAACCATCACTGAACCTTGTCGCTTCGCTTGTAGTCTTCGACTGTTTCGTTGATAGATGTTGAACCTTGTAGCGTCTTCTGTATTCTGTGGTAAATTTATTTATTTATTTTTCCCATCGCGCTATCCCAGTGGAGCCATAGCCAATTCTGCATCCTTCGCTCTATGTCATCTTTCTGTCACTTCTTGTATCTAGGATTCAACCGATACGGTCGCTGCTTCACTAGCTTTGCATTGGGCTTTAGTGGGGTCTTCATCTCTCCAAGTTCCCTGGGAATGTCCTTCATTTTCAAAAATTTTGTTGGGAATAGATCTTGAAATTCGTGTAAGATATCTGTAACTTTTGCGATGGTTGCATCATCCCAATAGTATCCTATGCTTGCAAACTTGGGGTTGTCATTAGATCCAATGTTCACTTTCTTGAGGCGAAGTGGCTTCTGAAACTTGTCGAAAGGTATATCCGGTGATTCGACATTTCGACTTCCTTCTAATTCTAGGATATAAGTGGCCCGCGGATCATCCTCATTGTCTGGTCCTCCTGTCACATTGTAGCATTTGAGCAACATTTCCGTCGTCGCGGTCCATTGCAATCCTATTGGCTTCTCCATCGAAATTTCCTCAAGCACCTTTTTCCTTATCACCTGCAGTGTGCTATGGATAAATGGGTTTTAGTCCAAGAAGCTGAATATTTGGCTGAAATTGATGGTGAGTTCCTCCCATGTCATCGTTCTATGTCGCAATTCTGCTGCGACATACCAGTTCTACAGTATCTCATCCAATATATGGATGAACGCATGGACCCATTCGTTCTGCGGTCTCATTCACCATGTACCTTGACATTCCTCCAAGTGTTCTCTTGGATCACTCTTGTCATTGTATTTTCTTCCGCGATATCCTTCAGCTTCGCCAAATATGATTTCCATGAGTTGTCGACATAACGACCAGCTCGTTATTGTCAACTTAGGCGTCTCCCACCATCGCGGTGGCATGGCCTTCAATACCTCCTCTAATGCTAGAAGCCTTTGTGGTTCATCAACTCTTTCTTAAAATTTTGTGAGGAATTCATTCAGGTTGGGTAGTCCTTCATGTGTCTGCAATTCGCAGGCCTCCATCGCCGCCCATCTCAGTGACTGTGTGATGCATGTGCATCTCCGAAATGATACTTCATGCAGTTGATTATACCAGTTCTCCAGTGCTTCATCAGAATCCGACGATGCCGAGCTACCACTCCGCAACCCTAGTTCTCCATCAGCGGTGGGATTAATATAGTCTTTTGATATATTATACAAGTTATCCCATCCTTCCGTGAACTCGTCTTGCATCGGCTCTACATACCTCTGTCGTTCTGCTGGATCCAGAGGTGCGAATACCCTCATGTCGCGATTCTCGAATGAAATTGTTCGTTTGCGGAATTTGATTACGGCCTGGTTCTCCATTGCGCAATATATCCCCAACAATGCTGGATAGGGGCTCGTGTTGTCGACTATTTCTATCACATCAAAGTTGGCATATGTCTTATGTCCTTCTATTTCAACTGGTATGTGGCATAGCCGACCGATAGGCATGACCTTACTCTGGTTTTCCAGTCGAAGCTGTACTAGGGACCATACCAGCTGTGGCTTCCCCATCGTCTCCCACCTTTGTTTTGTCATAATGTTCACATGCGACCCCAAATCCAAAATAATGGAGTCAACGTCGAATGCACCAATCTGTGCATTCAATCTCATCTCCCTTCCTATATTCTTTTTATGTAGTCAATTCATTGTTCGGATTTGTCGACCGTCCTCATGTCGATGTAAGAGGATAGTTATCTCCACTAGTGCATCCTGGTCTTTTGCCAACTCCAAGAAACTTTCTAAGAATGCCTTCAAGGTGTTGATCTTCTTCTAGCAATTCGCCCTGTTGAATGTCGGTGGCATCTCGTAAATATGTTCTCTCTGGCCCAACAATGGCTTCCTAATCTGTATCATCATGTCTTGTGCTTCCAAAAAGATCTCCTTTTCTTTTTCTACATCAAACTGGACCTGCTTTATTACTATCGGTCGCACAATAGACTATGGTCTGTCTTCTCCTGTCGTAGCCCCTCCTTTGGTCACTACCAGAACATTCACTGGTCAACCCCTTACTTCTGTTGAAATATTCTGTACATTTGGAGGGGGATTCTGTCCCTGGTTCGGATTTGGTTGAGGATGAGGTGGATTCTTATTCTACCACTTCGCAATTAGCTGGGGGAAGTCCTCAACGCTATGATTCAATGTGCTACAATATGTACACTGTGGAACTGGGCTCTGACAATATCTTTGATAGTGTCCCACTTGACCACAATTGTAACACACTACTGGCCCTCAACCTCGACCAGTGAACTAGGGACCATACCAGTTGTGGCTTCCCCATTGTCTCCCACCTTTTTTTTGTTAGAATGTTCACATAAGACTGCGAATCCAAAATAATGGAGTCAACATCGAATGCACCAATATGTGCATTCAATCTCATCTCCCTTCCTGTATTCTTTTTATGCAGTCGATTCATTGTTCGGATTTGTCGACCATCCTCCTGTCAATGTAGGAGGATAGCTATCTCCACTAGTGCATCCTGGTATTTCGCCAACTCCAAGAAACTTTCTAAGAATGCCTTCAAGGTGTTGGTATTCTTCTGCGAATTCGCCCTGTCGAATGTCAGTGGCATCTCGTAAATATGTTCTCTCTGGCACACCGATGGCTTCCTCATCTGTCTCATCACGTCTTGTGCTTCCAAAAAGATCTCCTTTTCTTTTTCTACATCAAACTGGACCTGATTTATTACTGTTGGTCGCACACTCGACTATGGTATGTCTTCTCCTATTGCAGCTCCTCGTTTGGTCACTACTGCAACATTCACTAGTTGACCCCTTACTTCTGTTGAAATATTTTGTACATTTGGAGGGGGATTCTATCCCTGGTTCAGATTTGGTTGAGGCTGAGGTGGATTCTTATTCTACCACTTCACAATTAGCTGGGGGAAGTCCTCAACGCTATGATCCGATGTGCTACAATATGTACACTATGGAACTAGGCTCTGACAATATCTTTGATAGTGTCCCACCTGACCACAATTGTAGCACACTAATAGCCCTCGACCTCGACCAACACCTCCACTCCTGCCTCCACAGAATCCTTCTCTAAATCCTCCTCGTAGTTGGCCATAAGGTTTTTGGTTGTACTGCACAGTCTGATACCGCGGTTGGTCGTACTGCGGATGGGGTTGACTGTACATCAGTTGCAGCCGATTATAATTGAGCCGCGGTTGATTATACCACTGATTGTAGGGTGGTTGTTGCTAACCATATTGCGGTTGCTGCTGTGTCGGAGGTTCCTCCTCCCCCTTCATGAAATAGGTATCTGCGGTTCTCTCCTGGAGCAAGTCATATGCCCTACAATCCTTTTCGTCATGTCCAACCGATCGACAGAACTTGCAGAACAAATTGACTGGTTTTGACACCATTTTCTGCAAATACACACACTCTTCTTGTTGATGTCCCCTCGTCTGACAAACCCGGAACCATGGCATTTCTCCCTGGCTAAGTGGATTCGGTGCAGCAGATTGTAAATACTCGCGAAAATCTAGGCACTGGTTCTTATGGTGCCCTTCCGACTTGCAGCAGGTGCACCATATCTCTTCTTGCACCTCTTTTCCCTTATTCATGTCTTGGAGTTGTAGCGTCAAATTTTCCAATTGTGCTTGGATATGATTCATGCCTACCCCTGCTTCGTCAACTGGTGAAGCCTCCAATTTCATTGCAATCTCTAGCACTTCTGATTAGGATGTGATATTTTGTTACATCAGTGGCCCACAAATGTGTGGCACTAGTCCTACGATAAACCATTCTTTGTGTTGCACATCGCTCATCTCGAATCTAACTTTCGCCATCATAGTTTTATATCTCTAATCAAATTCCCACATCGATTCATTCGGGAACTGCTTGATTTTCTTCAGTTCCGTGATGTATTGTGACTCCGACTTTGGTTTTCTGAATTTGTGAATCGGTCCTACCCTTATTTGTGGTAGTGTTTTATCTAGATTTCCTACGAGCACCTATATAAACTTCATAAACTAGTCTAGCGCACGACCCCTAAAGGTCGTCGCTAGCTGTCCTTTCTTAATGTCGTCATCCTAGACCTGTTTCACTGTCCATATCGCTTCATACAAAAACCAATATTGTTCGGTATCCTCAGTTCCGTTACCATGGAAAATTGGCATCTTTACATCGCGTCCTGCCATCCTTGACCTCCTACTATTATTTACTAATCCACTACTTTTACCACTATTCAGACACTTCGTGAAACACTGCGATGAACTTACATTCCTTCCTCCAAATTTTGGTGTGGTGGGAGGGGTTGTGGGTATGTTGTAACTTTGGGTCTGTCTCTTGGATTTGGGGGTAGCCTGGTCGCTTCCTTCATCACAATAGGGTCGCTTCATCCCATGTGGTCCTGTTTCACAGTTCTCCACTCCAATCACCTCAGGAGACTCTCTTTCTCTCTCTCTCTCAGTCCTCCTTTTCTTCTCGGGCTGTCAAAACCTCACCCCACTTCATAGGGTACCACAACCTTCCTCAGTTTCTTTTACTAACTCATCGTCACTCATGCCCATATACTGCACATTATTTTATCAGACCCGCATTCAGGTGGTACTTCCAACCTTCGCACACCGAACTTTTACTCATCAATGCTCATCCTCAATATTCCTTTTTCGAAGATGAGCATCTTAATCCACACTTTTAGTGACGATAGAAATCTTCCGCGGGGTCCCTTGAAATATTTCCTTTCTGCGTCTCTATATGATTTAATCATGTCGATGACAAATTCAGTAATATATCCTTCTAGAATTCTATCCAACCAGATGTTGACAACCCTCGATGCCTTGTTATCCACTCACTTCAGTTTTTGAATTAATTCAGGTGTCTAGCGTTCAAGTTCACCACCTTGGAATTTTTTCTTTTGAAACATCAATTGCGCCAACCACTCATGCAACAATACTGGGAATTCACAAAAAAATATCTCGTGGACATCGGAGTATATGTATTTATGCAACCACTCAGGTTTTGACCATCCGGGTTGGAAAATCTCTTCCTTTGCGAATTCTTGTTCCTTCTTATCAAACCAATCTTGAATCTCCGGTTTCATCGGATGCCACAGCATGTCCTCTCTTTTCTTATTTGCACTATGGTCCTGACAACGGAAGCATTTTTTGACACAGCGACTGTCGACAAGGGTTCACTTCGCACTGCTGTCAATAAACACCAACCAAACTCCCTTGAGCATCGGCCCGGAAAGGTATTACCCCTTCCAGCAACACCCGCGAAGTGAGTGAAGTATCACCCTAGATGATCAAGGGGGATGCAGGAACCAAGTTTCCATAGTATGGAGAGAACATGCATTAACCCTTACTTTGTCGCACTAGAAACCAGAGATCTTATTCTAACATGATACTAACATTTCGCACATTAACTTTACATCCACATGAACATCATATGAGCAACATTCGCATATTACGCATTAATAAACAAAGCAACAGAATATGAAACATATCGCATCATTTAGATAGTATCCACCATTCACAACATAGAAACAAAGATAGAAACATAACTGAACATCTTCATGCATTAACTCATCTCAAAAGGTGTGACTTAACGCGAATTTACATACAGGGCAAAACTGTCGAAAGCGAAAAATACAAAATTGCTTTGTTCTTCTACAATATGAATCGATCTCTGAAAGATAGATAATGCCCTTAGGCTTACAATTGTGACTCTATTTATAGGAAACTATTGTGGTTACAAAATGGTCCACATGACCAAATCTATCTAACTTTGACAAAAACTTGCACTTTTGTCATCTTTTAATCCTTCGCAAATGGTCCTTTCTCCGCTGATGACCCTTCTGTCGCTGTTGGATTCCGCAATTCATGCTCTCTAACCCCGTGCCAACAAGGCCCAAGCAACAAGGCTTATGGTCACCCCAATACAAAAAATTATTAGTCCATGTAAAACGAGGAAACATGGAAAACCTCATGGGAAAAAAACCCTCCCTAAAAAATGGACATATCTGAATGTCTTCATTTGGAGAAGCTGAATGAACTGCTTATGATTAACAGACTTGATGAAGAGGTTGTGGATGCCATGATCATGCATCAATGTGGTATAGGAAAAAACCATGTGTAGAGGCCCCATGAAACTCATCATCTCATGATGGAGGAGCATGATATGTGTAGCTAGGGTTTTACCCCTAGCTTGTGCAAATGAGCACCTACTAAGGAGAATGGACTCCTTAGTAGCAGTTCAGTAAGTGTAAATAATTAAGCTAAAACAACAATTAAATTACTTCTAAAATATTGCATGAAACATAAACAAAAGATATAAAAAAGTGGTTTTGTATTGATATTACCTCCAATGTGGAGGTTGATGAAGCCCTTTGCAGTGTCCAAGAGGATGCTCCAAGCTTCAATATGCTCCTTCTCCTTCTCCAATGGTGGGGATGGGCCAAAAGTGGCTCTCAAGGTGAAAGTAGTTCAATGATGAACTAGGGTTTCGAGAGAGATTTTGGCAGAGTAAGGGTGCTTGTGATTGTGGATATGGAATAAGGGATCTCCATCACCTATTTATAGTTTTTTGGTGGTGGAGTGCTGACCCATGGTTTTGGGAAACACATGGTTTTGTGCAGCTGTATAGGGTTTTTTCCTCCTTTTCCTCATTATTTTATATGTTTTCTTCCTTTTTTAGGGGTTTTTTGCTATTTTTAGAGGAAAAAGGGGGTTTTTTTAGCCTTTTTTAGGCTATTTTGATGGTTTTGTGGCCTTTTGGAGGCATTTTAGGCCTTTTGGAGGCTTTTTAGAGGGATTTTTTGGGATTTTAAGGGAAAAATGGTAGGAAAATGGACAAATGAGCCATATAATGTGGTAGATGAGGTAGTGAACACTTTTTGGGTGTTAACAGATTGCCCCCTGATGTGCGAGGGCAGGAGCTCATCGTATGGCCGATGGACATCATAAGTCATGAATGGTTTTCCTGGGTAGTGGAGAGAAGAGAAGAAACAAACTGGAGCCCGGAACAACGATCCCGAACAACTGCAAGAACTAAAAGTACATAACCTCAATAATGGATGAGGAATCATCTGATCATATGGACGAGGCGGGCATACCCATGCTCGTATCAGGATATAACATAACAATAACAATGGGGTCCAAAAAAGGGGACCTGAAATATACATGACCTCAAATACTGACTGAGGAATAATCTCAATATATGGACGAGGCGGGCATACCCATGCTCGTATCAAGATACATAAAAAACTGTGAGGCCCGAAAAGAGGGACCTGAAAGATACATAGAGAAACACTATGTACATCATAAGGGTCCAGAGGGGACACAAATCTAGGACATACTGCTGAGCGGATCATGTGTGAGCTGCAGGACTGGTGCACTGGAACAATCAATAGTGCTACTGAGTGTGGTACCAAAGGAACTGATGAGCTGCTGGATCATAGTGACTGGGGTCATACTCTCCATGGTACACTGGACTGGAACTGAAATGGGTACTCAAGGAAGCAGAGAACTGGATGGCTTCCGAATACAGTCGCCAACGCAGCCCGGACATCCACGGGAACATATAACTGGTCGTTCCGAAGTGACTCACCAATGTGCTAGAGTCAGGGGAAATCTGGGGTCTTCAACTAAAAACTGATGGGATATAATCCTACGCGATCCTCAACGATGCGATCAAGGTGCTGAAGTCGAGCATGGGAGGAACAACCACTCAGAGAGGCAATGATGATTCCTCTCGGAATGATCCGTAGGCACTTACCACACATGGTGATAAGTCCAAGGCGTAGGGACCTCTGGGCCTATCCTCTGGAATAGAGGAGCTGTCGTCGACAGAGGGAGACCTGCAACTATCAAGGCAATGATGTTTCCTTGACAGGAGCGCGAGGTACAAGACCGAAATGTGATAGTGCTGATGGCAGGACTGATAAACTGTGGGGGGACAACTGGGCAAGTAGAGTGGAGGGACTCAAACTTCCTTTGTTCAGAGTATGATAATGGGAATGATCTGGCAGCATATGAAACTGACTGAGGGGAAAGGGATCATAGCTGTAATGGATCTGGGAGGATAACTGGCTGAGGGAGACTCAAGCTGGTGTAAAATGGCAGAAGACTGCTGAATACTCTGAACAAAGGTGACCTGATTGGGGGTGCTGCCGAGATGATCGATCATAGTGCCAGGAGGCACAGGAGGGTACTTCTTCATGGGTTAGGGAACTAGAAGAAGCGTATGTAAAATGGTACTGTCGTGTGGATTTTACGAGCCCAGGACAGTTCATGCTCGTGGTTGCTTTCAATTTTAAGGAGTCTGAAAGCGATAAGAAGACTCTGAAGTAATGGAATGGTACTGGCGTGTGGATTTTCCGAGCCCGGGACAGTGCATGCTCGTGGTTGCTTTCAATTTTAGAGAGTCTGAAAGCAAGTAAGAAGACTCTAGGGGGTTGCTTTTTCGTAGATTTAGTCTCCAAGGCCCAAAGAAGCATAAAAGGATGCAATGAAGAACTCTTCTAGCCGGTGTGACTAGAGTATTCCTTTTTCGTAATTAGTCTACCAGGTCCGGAAAAGGGTTAAACTTATACCAGATAGACGCCCTTTCAGGTACTTTAACGAGCATGAAAGGAAGCAAGATTGCTCGGCGATCTTTTCATTCTTTTAGGAGTCAGAAAAGAGCTTAACAGAAACTCCCTAAGTGCCTTTTTCGTAAAGGAGTTGTCCGGCCCGAAAAAGGGATAAAATTATACCGAACAAAAGGAATGGCCAGGCAAGGAGGAAGTGTTCAATCAAGGATCAATAATGGTGACCAAGAATGAGGGTGTTGGGGAACACTGATGGGCCTCCTTGCGGGGTAGATGAAATGGTGGCAAAATAATGAAACATTTGCAGTATGACAGGAGTGAATGACTCATGTAAAAAAGTGGAACAATCCGATAGCAGCCAATGTGGCACGCAAACCGAGGCAGCAAGGTGTCGGGACACAATGGTGAAATTTACCAAGTGAGAGCGAGAAATGATCTCAAGCATCATCACGAACTTGGAAAAATGAATCCGGCGATATAAAGGATGTCAAAAACAGGTAACGGCCGATGTGGCACGCACACCGAGGTGACGAGGGCGTTTTGGAAAAAATACCCTAAAAATCTGGGGGTGAGAGCGAGAAATGATCTCAAGCATCATCACCAGCTCGGAAAAATGAATCCGATGATATAAAACATGTGAAAAACGGAGAATGGCCGATGTGGCACGCAAACCGAGGCGACTAGTGGTGTCTAAAAAATGGGCAAAAAATGACGGGGTAAAAATAATGCAACGAGGGGGACCATCATGACGGTCTCGTCGTGCTGATTCCAGTGGTGGAAACGGTTTGTAAAACGGACTAAAACAAAACGAAAGTACTGTACAACGCAGACCAATGAGGCCGCGGGTTTCTTTTATGGGTAAAAACGCTTGAGATACAACCCATTACGAGGGTTGCGCAAAGGACGGCCTTCGGAGTCAGCTAAGATGTATGCCCCCTTGCCGAGGCAGGTCTGCACGACGTAAGGGCCTTGCCACATAGATTCAAACTTCCCTTTACCGGTTTTGTCATGGGCTTGGTCATAGGCGAGGACGAGGTCCCCTTCGTGGAAAGTTCGAGGGTGAACATGTTTATCATAACCGGCTTTGGAGCGGTTTTTGGCAGCTTCGATGTTCTGGAGAGTGGCCCGACGGTCTTCATCGGCTTGTTCGAGTTGTAGCAAACGCTGCTCGATGGGGGAGGTGTCAGGGAGAAGCTCAACGGCGATTTGTAAGGCAGGAATCTGACACTCGATGGGGAGGACAGACTCTACACCATGAACTAGATGAAATGGTGTAAAACCAGTGGCGGTCTTAGTGGAGGTGCGGTAAGCCCACAAGGCAGGGAACAACATGTGGTGCCAATTGGACTTATGCTTGTCAACCGTTCGTTGGAGGATGGTTTTGAGGATTTTATTGATGGCTTCTACTTGGCCGTTCCCTTGGGGGTAGTAAGCAGAGGAAAATTGGTGTTCATACTTAAGGAGGGTGGATAGCTCACGCCAGACGGCATCTTCAAAGTGTGAACCATGGTTAGAGACTAACTGCTTAGGAACCCCAAATCGAGTGATGACATGGTTGAAAAAGAAGCGGGCAGCAGTGTCGGCGGTACAATTGAAGGTAGGCATGGCTTCCGCCCATTTAGTGAAGTAATCAACAGCGACAACAATATATTTGTGGCCGTTGGCAGACTGGGGTCTACATTCCATGAAGTCTATGGCCCACTTACAAAAGGGACCAACGGTGACGACTGGGTGTAACGGAGCGGGAGGTGTCCGGGCCTTGGGGGCAAAAAGTTGGCAGTTATGGCAGTGTTTGACCGCAGTGATGCAATCGGTGAAAAGTGTGGGCCAGAAGTATCCGGCGCGGATGACCTTTTGGGCAGTGGCCATCCCTGAGAAATGGCCTCCGCAGGCACCTCTATGACAGTCATTAAGGACGTGTTCAGCTTCCTCGTGTGTAAGGCAACGACGAAGAATTGCGTCAACTCCGCGCCGGTAAAGGACATCACCTAAGAGGAGATATCGAGAGGCCTGGTGACGGATGCGACGGCGTCCATTACGGGTAACTTTGGGTCTGAACTTCTGCGTGCGTAGGTATAACAAGATATCACCGTACCATGGGTCATCGGACGAGATAGTGAACAGGTGATTGTCGGGTAACTCATCGGAGATTGGTTTGGCCGGGAGAAGGGAAGGGAGATCAGTAATGAGCTGGGAAAGCGCAAGGGATTTAGTGCTCTTAGGTGTTTTGAAAGTAAGGTCATATTCCTGGAGGATAATGACCCATTTAGCAACACGACCTTGCAGTAGCCGCCGGTTTAGAAGATATACCATGGGGTTAGAGTCGGCAACGACGGTGGTATGACTCATTAAGATGTAGTGTCGCAATTTTTGTACGGAAAAGACTACGGCGAGGGCGAGTCTCTCCTCATATGGGTAACGGAGGGGTGGACCAGACAAGGTCTGACTGACGTAGTAAATGACGTGTTCCTGGTGAGAAGCGTCTTCTTGAACCAAGACTCCGGACACGGCATGCTCGGAGGCCGAGACGTATAAGATGAAGTCCTGGGAGAAATCCGGAGGGGAGATTAGAGGGGCTTGTGTGAGAGCCTTCTTGAGGGCTTCGAATGCAGCTTCTGCTTGCTCATCCTAGACGAAGGGTATGTGGGTACGGAGTAGGCGCAAGAAACCGTGAACGGTAGTGGCGTAATCAGGAACGAAGCGTCGAAGGAAGTTGGATCGCCCCTGGAGACTTTGGAGTTGCCGGAGCGTGCGAGGAGAAGGAAGGTCTAAGATGGCTTGGACTTTTAGAGGGTCAACAGTAATTCCTTTCTGGGAAACGATGAAACCTAACAACCGGCCTGCCGGAACGCAAAAGACACACTTGTGTGGGTTCAAGCAGATTTGGTATTTGCGACAACGCAGAAAAACTTGCCGAAGGTCGTTAAGGTGGTCTGATCGTTTTCGGGAACGAGCTGTAAGGTCATCAAGGTAGACTAACAGGATATGGACCAAGTCGTGAAAGCAATAGGTCATGGCCCGCTGGAAAGTGGCACCAGCATTTTTGAGGCCGAACGGCATGACGCGATAGGCAAAGGTGCCCCATGGGGTAGTAAAGGAAGTTTTGTACTGGTCTTCCTTACGGATCTGAATCTGGTTGTAGCTGGAAAAACCATCCATGAAGGAGAGGACTTCATGCCCCGCACACGCATCAATGAGCTGGTCAATAAATGGCGTGGGGAAATTGTCCTTGGGACAAGCGTGGTTTAAATCGCAGAAGTCAGTGCATACTCGAAGGGTGCCTTGTTTTTTGTTAACGGGAACGGGGTTGGAAACCCAAGTGGTATAGGCAATGGGATAAATGAACCCGGCCTTACGCAGCTTCTCAATCTCGGCTTTAACAGCTGGGAGTTTGGAAGGATGAATGGGACGCTGTTTCTGACGAACGGGGGGTACATCAGGCCATGTGTCAATGTGGTGCTCTATAATTGCAGGGTCAAGACCAGGCATTTCAGTATAGGACCAGGCAAAGACATCACGGAATTCTTTGAAAAGGTTTGTGTAGTCCTCAATCTCTTGTTGACTGCAGAATGCTCCTAAAGTGATGAGTTCAGGGGCACGTCCTGGGGCAGCGATATCAACTTGGATGACAGGTGAGATGTTGGCCATGTTACCTTCCTCGAAGGCATCAGGAGCAGGAATAGGGTCCTTGAACCAGTCGACCTTGGTGGGGAGGAAGTCTTTGGATTCAACCGCGTATTGGGTAGCGGAGCTAGAGGAAGACGCTTCTGGGATGAAGTAGGAACGATGATGCATATCATCCCAGGGATAATCCGGGGCAGTAAGGGCCTCAAGAATCTCCTCATCGGTACGGAAAGTTTGCGTCGTCAAATCGGTTGACGAGGGGGTAGTGGTGGAAGAGATCATATAGATGGTATTAACCTCTCCGGAAGGTGAAGAGTCTGGGGGGTAGATCTCCTCAATGGTAGGTGGTGCCGTCTCAAGATCCAGATTGTTCATCTCATAGAGAGCGGCTCTGTAATCCGGGAGATCGGGACAATGATGTGAATAATGCCCGTAAATACCGCATATGGCGCAGGAGTGGTTGGTGCGTAGGGACTTATCCTTAGGCTTGGGAGTGGGGTTTAGTTCGACAGTTGGGATGTTGGGGTCATCGTCGAGCGTCTGCATATGCTTCTGCAATGCTGGTAACTGTGGGCATTGGTGGGTCGCATGGCCCAACTCGTCGCACAGCGAGCATTTGGGAGGAGCACGGAATACTGGAGGGTTTTTTACTGTCTTGGGAGGTGGGACAGCAGTGTAAGGTTGTGGGCCTCTGCCCCAAGTGGGTTTGGGAGGAGGAGGGGGAGTCGTGGAGGACGAAGGGGTAGAGACACCAGGAGGTGGCTGAGAGGTAGTAGCCATGGGTTGCACCGGTTGGAGGACGACATCTGGTGTTGGCGGGCGAACGGGAGGCGAAAGATACCATACAGGTAATCCCAAAGTCAACCCAGGGAGGCTAAGGGTAGCCATGACCGGGGCGCTTACTACTCCTGATGGAGGGACTAGGAAGGGGATCGTATGGATAGGTGTAACACCAATGTGGCTAGGTACCAATGGAGGTTTAGGCAACAAGGGTGGTTGATTGTTAGGTGGTTGGTTGTCGTGGGACAAGGTACATAAGTCAGACACGTCCGTGGGAGCCGAGGGAGGCGGAATAGATTGGAAGGTGGAAGTCATCGGCACGTCTGAGTAGACTCCAGGCCCCGTAGAGGAAACAAACGAGGTGGTGGCAGGAGAAACGGGTTGTTCAACCATGGGGAGAACATTTTCAGGTGCCGCGGGAGCACTGGGATCATAGTAGGTGAGCTGGTCAACCTTAACCACGCGTCCCTCATGGGGGAACATCATGGTGCGAAAGACAGAAGAGGCAACCGCCCGCATGGCATACATGTAGCTGCGGCCAAGTAAAAGGTTATAATCCAATTGGGCATTGATTACCTCAATGTCAATGAGTACAGTTTTACCACCTAACTGGACGGGGACATTGGCTAGGAGGCCTTGGGGCTGAGCCGAACGATCGTCGTAGGCGCGTAATGCAGTGGTGGACTGCTGGAGAGGGGGGGATCCTAGCTTCTGCCATACAAATGTAGACATGACGCATGTGGAGGCACCCTCATCGATGATGCACCGATGGATGACAAGATTCCTAACGGAGACAGTAACTTGGAATGCTAAGCTGGAAGGTAGGCGTGGTTCAGACTGGTCTAAATCAAATGCCATCAAATGCGAATCAGTTGGGTCAATCCCCCCAATGGCGGAAAGTAAAGTCTTGCATTGGGAAGCGCAGTTCTTCAAGACTTCTAACGCAGACATGGCTGCGGGAGATTGGGCTAGGTCGTCTACAATGTTGTAGTTTGACGCAGCGGCGCGCAGTAGGGTTATTGTTGATTCGGCGAAGTGGGAAACGAGGTGCTTTCGCAGCGCCGTCTATGGGAGGCGGAGGTATACGTAACGCCTGATCAGTGGGATGGGCGTTAGTAGTTTTATCCATGGGAGTGGCTTCAGAGGTGGAGCCATATTGGTTTCGACGGGTCTGGAGGTTGACATCAGCAGATGACATCATCAGTAAGTGGTGGGTACCTGAGTCAAACATGGGTTGATGAGGAGCAGCGTAAGTGATCTGTTGTTGTTGGGGCGCATTGGCTTGATGGGGAGCCAACGGCTGAGTGTTCACTACGCCTTGGGTCGGTAATGGGTTTTGCAGCACCAAAGGGGGTTGCTGAGGTTGGGGGGGGTTGGGCGGTGCTTGGGGAGCCGCATGCCCTTGGCGATGGGCCTCGTCAACCCAGAGCTGCCGAGCTCGCTCCAAGTGTGGGCAAGCATGTGTGTAATGTCCATAGACCCCGCAAATAGAACAAGGGTGGTTTGTTCGTAGATTGGGGTTTTTGGCCTGCTTGGGAGGGCGATCAGGGTTTTGATTAGCGGGGGCTGCATTGTTGTTGTTTGGAGGATTAGCTGGTTGACCAGCTTGGTCTGCAGGTTGGTTGTTCCCCCGATTACGGCCCTTGCCGCGGTTTTGTTGGCCCTGGTTACGTTGGTTGTTCTGGTTTTGCTGCGGATTTTGTTGGGCATAGACTTGCCCTTGGGCAGCAGGTGGATTTTGAGGTTGCGCAGGTGCGGGAGCAGGCTGCGGAGGATGATATGTAGGTTGAGGCTGAGCAGGTGCAGCAACTTGAGGAGGTTGCTGATATAGCTGCGGAGCAGGTTGTGGGTGTGCCGCAGGGGCTGCCTGGGGCGGATAATAAGCGGGTTGGGCTTGTGAAGGCGCAGGGGCTGGGGAAGCCTGCGGATGGTAGTAAGACTGAGGTGTGACTGAGGGAGCATAAGCAGGAGTCGCATAACCGAAGCATTGAGGTGGACATGAGGGTCCATGGGAATGGTGGTGTGTCATGGGAGCATATGAGTTGGTTGCTCCAGACTGTGAGGTAGCCCGCGACAGGTCGGGGCCAGGGGTAGGTCGTGCTATAGAAAATGGTTGAGGATGCGAAGAAACACGACCGATGATGCCGTCTGCAGCGTGGGATGCCCCCGGCGCATCGTGCTGGGAGGACTCACCGCGAGGGGCGTCAGGTATAATGGTATAAAGGTAACCCGACTGGGCGTAAATGAGGTCGAACTGCTGTGCCTTAAGGATGGCCTCTTCTTCAGACTGGGGTCTTTCTGAAGCCACATCCTTAGCAATAACAGGAAGCAGGGACTTGAGGAACCAATCGAGGAAGATACGGTCGTCTAGTTTGATCTTGCATAAGCTACGGCGTCGACGCCACTCATGGATGTGGTCCGTGATATGGTTAGCCGTGTTTTGTCTACAAGATAGAAGGATCTCAACGCCCGCGTCATAGCGAACAGGCAACTGGAAGAACTGCAGGAATGTCGAGGCAAGGGAAGCAAAGGTGGCATGGGTCCCATGAGGTTGTTCGATATACCACTTGGCTGCAGAGCCAGTGAAGGTGCGCTGTAAGAGACGGAGGCGAACAGAGTCGTCCACTATGGAGTTAGAGGAACACCATAGGTGGAAAGACATGATATGGTTTTGTGGATCCTCACCGGCCTTGCCCTCGAACTTAGGGATGTCCGAGGGTAGTTTGGTAGGCATATGAGGCCATGTAGGGTCGTGTCGAATGGGATCGTTGGTCAATCTGGCCAGGTCAGGTAGGTTGAGGCTAGCCATGAATGGCAAACTGGAAGAAGAATGTGACACAGTAGTGCTTTGGACCAAGTTGGGGCCAGTGCCCCCAAGTGGAGGGACAAGATTTAGGGTGGTGCCCCCAAGTGGGGGAACTGAGGTAGTGGAGGATGGTCCAGCACCACCATGGGTAGTGTGAGCCACTGATGTAGTGGGGATAGGTATTCCCGCTGTGGGAATAGGTACTGTGAGGGGAACAGTAGATGAGGGTCCCAAGGAGGGCATACCCAAAACCGGTGTAGTAACTGGTGTAGTGGTGGATGTACCACCAATGGTCCCTATGACAAACGGAGTGGAAGTCGTGCCAGCCATGGGGCTAGTAGGGGCAGTGTAAATAGGGTTCTCAGACTCTTCGTCAGAATCCGAGGTAAAGTAAGGGGCGTCACTATGTGGTGACGGAGTCCTATGTCGCTGACGAGTGGAGTCAAGTGACAAGGCTCTAGATCTGTGATGAGTGGTATCAACGGACAATGATCGGAATCTATGACGGGTGGTGTCGAGAGAACCGTGCTGTGGGGGCTCGCCCCTGAGGCACCGAGAATGTCTCGGGGACTCAATGGTGACAGATGGTGTCTAATCTCTGTGGGTTGAGGTGAGTATAAAAACAGCTCAAAAATCCTAATGCAACCGAGTGTGCAGAAGGAGAGCTAAAAAGCAAGGCACTCAGGCAACAACCAACTCAAAACACCCACTGCAGCAGCTGTGCTACAATAGGTGGAGTAACAACAAAGATGGTCAGAATACCAACAAGCAGCAGGTTTCCTAAAAAAGAAAAATGGTGGACTCACTAGACCAAAGGGAGGTAAAGGAGCATGCAAACACCTAGCTAAAAGTATTCTGACTCAACTAAACATATCCTCTGCAAGGTGATGAAATCCAAGTCAGACAATATGAGTAGGAAAGCCAAGTGGCTATGATATCCCCCTACCGGGAGGGACACCGGGTAGTCAATCCTAGAAGAATGGCAACTAAGATACCCCGTTCATGACACGTCCAGAAAGGTGAATCTGCCGTTTAGTTCGTTGACCGCAATACCCCTATACAGGGATATCCCGCGAACCGCGAAAGGTAGCCCTTCGGTTACTGAATGGAGTGCGGTATTCCACTCAGGCCTCCGGAACCAGTCTCCCGACTTCAACCCTCCTAAGGGAGAGGCCCTCTGATAAACTGGTCGTGACCGTGCCAAAAAGTACTAGGGGATTTTGGTTCCCTATTTGGACAACAACTATGTCTCAAGTGAAATAACCAAGGGGTGTTATTGGAAGCCTATCCCCCTGATCCTACCTAACTACAATGATTCTTTTGTGTTCCCCAAGTGGGGTTAGAATGTTGGTTTAGTTAGGTACTTTTTAAGGCTCACTTGAATTATGTGACAGAGTGTGTGCTCGTGAGGTAATGATCCCAAAAATAGAAGTGCCACAAGGGGGGGCAACTTCCAATCTATCAATAATACTGAAATTGACAGTTTTAACTTGCAAAATTTTCTGAATTAAAAATACTGAAATTTTAAAAGAATTCTGTAAAGGGAACAGAAATTGTGTTGCAGAAAGGCTGTAAGGGAGGGAGGCTGCAGGTAGGACAGAGGGCTGTTCAGATGCAGAAAATATTGCAGCAAAAGGGGCTGGGCTCAAAACAGGAAAAGAGCAGAAATCAGACCGCGGGTTTGTGGCGAAACAGAACAGGCAGACCGCGGGTTTGAGGGAAACAGCGGCGGTCAGGTCGCGGCTTTCAAGCCAACAGACGCAGTCGGGACGCAGTAAATAGGGAAAAAGACGCAGTCGGGTCGCGGCAAAAGAGCTAACAGACGCAGTCGGGACGCCCGAAAGAGGCAGATAGCCGCAGTCGGGACGCGGGAAAATGGCCGACAGGCGCAGTCAGATCGCGGCAAACAGGCTGATTAGCCACGGTCGGATCGCAGGTAACAGACTTGAATCCGCCGGCAGGGCGTCGGAAGCAGTCTGAGAGCCGCGGTCGGATCGCAGGTAAAGGCCTGAAAGGCGCGGTCGGGACGCGACTGCAGAGGGAAAAGACGCGGTATGCGGCGGCCGAAAGGGACAGCCGAAAGTAAAAAATTCAAAACGGAAACCAGAAATTCAAAATCTAGGGGAGTCGCCAAAACTGTAGCTAGGGTTTTACCCCTAGCTTGTGCAAATGAGCACCTATTAAGGAGAATGGACTCCTTAGTAGCATTTCAGTAAGTGTAAATAATTAAGCTAAAACAACAATTAAATTACTTCTAAAATATTGCATGAAACATAAACAAAAGATATAAAAAAGTGGTTTTGTATTGATATTACCTCCAATGTGGAGGTTGATGAAGCCCTTTGCAGTGTCCAAGAGGATGCTCCAAGCTTCAATATGCTCCTTCTCCTTCTCCAATGGTGGGGATGGGCCAAAAGTGGCTCTCAAGGTGAAAGTAGTTCAATGATGAACTAGGGTTTCGAGAGAGATTTTGGCAGAGTAAGGGTGCTTGTGATTGTGGATATGGAATAAGGGATCTCCATCACCTATTTATAGTTTTTTGGTGGTGGAGTGCTGACCCATGGTTTTGGGAAACACATGGTTTTGTGCAGTTGTATAGGGTTTTTTCCTCCTTTTCCTCATTATTTTATATTTTTTCTTCCTTTTTTAGGCGTTTTTGCTATTTTTAGAGGAAAAAGGGGGTTTTTTAGCCTTTTTTAGGCTATTTTGATAGTTTTGTGGCCTTTTGGAGGCTTTTTAGAGGGATTTTTTGGGATTTTAAGGGAAAAATGGTAGGAAAATGGACAAATGAGCCATATAATGTGGTAGATGAGGTAGTGAACACTTTTTGGGTGTTAACAATATGAATGCTTCTTGTTGTTATAAAATACATGATCTGATCTGGATACATAATCAATGATGGAAAATATATCTATGCAAACTCCTTCCCAAAGAGCATCAATGGAATCAGCATGATCAACTTCTTGTGTAGCTGCAATATGGTTAATAAAACCTTGTACCTTCTTCTCAAACTTATGTAGAACCTTTCTGATATTGTAAAGGATATCACGCAGCTCTGAAATTTCAGAATATGAGTAATATGAAGTAGAAAACAACAAAGGTGTAGTGTCTCCATGATCAGATAGAGTTACAGTAGGAAAATAGTGAGAAACTAGATCACCTTGACAGCTGAGCGAGTCTGGAGGATTTGAGGAATTGACATTTGAACCATGAGTGATGGTATCAGGTCTAGACATGTGGAAAAATAGTCCAATTATGGCCAAATACATGGTTGTACAACCAATGAAAGGTATGGGAGACATAAGAACAACAGATACAAGTGACACAATGTAGGAAACCATGGAATTGTGTGTTTTCTTAATTGGAGAACTTGGGGGTTGTAGGGTATTTTGTGCATCCAATGGTTGGGAAAATTGTGTGGAAGGTGTCATGAAATACATATCATACTGTATATCATATTCAAAATCAGAATATGAATATTTTAATGGAGGTGTAAGGACCTTTCAGAAGACAAGTCAGAAACTAGTGAAAAATGAATCGGTTTGGGAGAAGACTTTGGTGAACTGATTGGAGATTGCACCAAGGAAGAGGTGAAGGTTTCTGATTATGATATATTAGAATGTGAATCAAAATCAGAGATATGAGAAATATTTTTGTCTCTAGCACTCAAAGCATAAAGATGATTACCTTTGTGAGTAGCTTGGAGGCAAGGTTCTTGTTCTACATAAAGATTTCCTTGTTCTTTTCTTGCAAAATCAGGAACATTATTGTTACTTTATTCAAGCATCTTGGCCATGATGTCCATTTTATTCCCGAAACAATATTTCTCAAGATGGTCCTTTTCATTAATAAGAACACTTGGATTTATCCTTCTTGTTCTTCATATTCTTGGATTTGGAATCTTCATCAGAGTCCTCTTCATTTGACAACATCTTTTGTTTTCCTTTGGATGTGACATTCTTGGAACTCTTTGCTCCATGACTAACAAGTGAAAGGTCCTTGGAGGGATTTGTAGCCCTCATTTGAACTATATTGTCCTTCTCCTTAGTGAGTGAGTCAATGAATGCATGGCAAGGTTGGAATCTTTTAGTTGGGAACTACAAGTTTTGCAGTATGAAATGTTGACACAAACATTGAGTATTCAGAACTCAGTTTTGACATAATAGTAAGGATTAGCTACTCATCCTTCTTATCTATGCCACACTTCTTGAGTTGAAGCACTAGGTTCTTGAATCTTGAGATGAATTCTTCCATTGAATTGAAATTGCTTGGACTAAGTGAGATCAACTCAATCTCTAATAGATGACCTCTGAGCTCATCTTGCTTTCCAAAGAGAGACTCTAGATTTGTCCATACTTGATTTGGATTAGTTAGAGTATCAATATGGAATAGAATATCTGGAGAGACAGAGAGACAAATTAGACCATAAGATTCATCAATCCTATTGAACCATTTATATTTTAGTGCAACAACTCCTAGCTCAGTTTCAAGCTGGATGATCATATGCGCCTTCCAGTCAAAGTAGTTGAAGGGAGTGAGAATCACAGATTTATCTTGATTTTGATCCATTTTGGTGTGCTCCTATTGATCGAAATATCCTGGAAAAAACACTATGGAAATTGCTATGAATCAGTATAGCTCTGATACCATGCGAGGTTTTAGATTTCCTAGATCTAGATTCAATATGACAACTTCACTCGAAATATTTCTGAGAATGAGATAAGAATAGAGAATATATCTTGAGAAAAAATCATTGTATATTATTCATCAATATGTTTACAATATATAATACATCCTAAAGAGAGAAAATTGAATGCCTTGAAGGTAAGTTGTAAAGCACAAAAAATAAGGCTTACTAAAATCTAGAAAAACACCCTAGGTGTCAAAAGCACTTTCCAAATCAATCTAAGGGATCACAAATTAGATAAATATGGTATGTCAGCTCATGAGTGATGAAAATGGAATGTGATGATGAATTTTGGAGAGAGGAAAGAGGTGGAGATCGAATTGGCCATCTGAAGAGAGTTTCCAAGTCAACTAGCTTTACCTTATCCACTAGAAAGTAGAAAGAACAAGATAAAGCTGTCTAAATCAGGAAAGCACCTTCTAATTCAGGAATGGAAAGAAATCAGACATAATCCAATGAAATCCTATCCAGAATCTCCTCAAGTGCGCCCTAGTGACTCATAATGGAAAGTGGTCCACTAAGAGACAAAACTAGGCCAAGTTACCTAGTCAACACTTAGGAAATTAATAAAAAATGATTAATAAATTATATCCTAAGTCTAAAATGGTATGAATGAGTTTTTAATACTCCAACACATCGCTTGTGGGTCTTGTGCACTAGACTTTTCCAATCACTACTTTCTTCCGGTACTCTTGCATGCTTCAACAACTTGTATACATCTTCTAATTGGTGAGTCTTGCTCACTTTTGGGACTTGCTTACATGTTTAACAGATTCTTGCTTCCAAACCTCTTGCACACTCCCAAAACTTGTCCAACCATCTCTTTGGAATTTACCTTTGAATTAGCATGACTGGGTGGAATTGTGACTTTTGCATGTACCTTATGCGCTTCTTCAAACTAGATGTTCTTCTTATGCGGTTCTTCAAATTGGATGTACATCTTATGTACTTCTACAAACTGGATTTCATATATTTATTCACATTGGTATTCATATATTTATTCAAATTGGTCTTCATATATTTCTTCAAACTAGCACAAGGATATTGAATCCTCTTTGACATCAGTTGACATCAATGACAACCAAATTTCAACAGTACCCCCCTTTGGTATTGATGTCAACACCTCATGAAGTTGTGCATGTCACCACCTCATGAATTGTGTTCTTCCTCTGTTTTGTTCTCAATACCCCCCTGTGTTCTTTCCATTTTGATATTTTTCTCATCTGCACATCCTACTATTGGTTCTTTTCTGCTATCTTTCATTTCTGCACGAATCCTTCCACTGATGCATGCTTTCTAATATTTCTCCTTTGTTCCTTTTCTCTACCACGTATCAATACTTCTCAACTATTCTTCATTGTTGTGAATAATTAATCAATATTATTATTTATAAATTAATAGATTATTAGGTTACTAGTGAAAGGGCGTAACCCTTCACTATGCTTGCTCAAGCCCTATAAAGGCGATCTTATTGTAATTTTACCATCATCATCTAATATATTATTCTCATTTATAATTCAATATGAAAGTTGGATACGACTATTAAAAGTCCAACCGGATACGGTTTCTACATTTCCTATCAGAGCTTTCGCTCCTCCCCTCAGAGCTCGGATTCGACTCCTCTTCCACCACACTTTTCATCTTCCATCTCTTCCTTCAAATCCACGTTTGGCTCCTGGACTCTGCATTCAGCTTCTCCATCCATGCTCACACCCGTTCCCACACCAGTTCTGTGCTCTCACTCTGAGCACCTCCAACATACCACACACTACTCCTCGACACCCTCTCCTACTCCCCTTCTGCATTCTCACCTCACCGCCCTTCTCTGCAACACATTGATGCTGCACCACTCTCCCCGTGTCGATCTTCCACCACGCAGCCTGCTCTCATACCCGTTCCCATCCTTCTATTCCACGCTTCTGCATCCTCTCTTCCTACTCACCATCCCCCGCACCTATGCACACTCCCTCCAATGCCTCCCTCCAACCGTTTCCACCTCCACCCTCTCACTCCCTCCGTCTGCCTACTCCAATAGCCCGGGGCCTCCCTCTACGCCCACAACACATGTTGCATTGTCCCACACCACGCCGCCCACCTCGCACGCTGCCTCCCCCTCCCACCGCAGCTACCATCTCCCTAGCTCTCCACCTCTGCCCCACGCCGCTCCTTGCCACTCCCCTCCACCGTGCCTCCAGTTGCCACCCTCTATCGTCGCATCTTTTCCACTCCATGTGAGCCCTACACATTCACCAAAAAAGAAAATTAATTAATAATATATATATATATATTATATATTTTAATATAGTAACATATTATAATAATAATATTACATATATATTATTATAAATTAATTTTTAATAATAATAATAATAGTATATATTATTATTATTAATAAATATAATAATTATTATTATATTTAGCCCTTCACAACAAGCCAAAATAGCATCGAAGTACACACCTCCGCATACAAGGTCCAAAACCATGGTGGAACTAAAAATCAAATCGAAAAAATGGAGAAGGAAATCAAATCCCTCGTCGCTAACCAAAAAAACTTTAAGGAAGAGATGAAAAATAACAATACAATGCTTAAAAAAGAAATCAAAGACGAAGTTGTTCTGGTACTAGAAAGAAGGCTAGATGAAAAATTTGACATCCTGAACGAAAAACAAAAAGACTTGGATGACAAAATGAGTACTATGACTCAAAACATAAGCACCATAACCTAGAACTTGAGCACCATGACGCAGAACCATAATACATTAATGGAGGTGTTACAAAGGCTAATGCCTAAGACATACCAAGTCGGCAGTCCAGACATGCTAGATGCCTCATTTCATATTTTCACATAGGAAGCACTTACCAAGAATCAAGATTAACAATGCGATGCTTAAGCAAGAGATAGAAACAAAAGTACTGCTAGATATGTAGGCACGATTAAACAACAAAGTATAAGCTATCAATAAGATATTAGAGAATAAAAAGGCTAAAAATCGGCACCAACAACAAAGCAGTTCAAATATGTCACTTACATCATCCAGCAGTTCCGATCCACCATCAAACCATAAAGCAAAAGGAAATCAATATCACCCTTACATAGTGTACCCACCTAAGGCAAAAATAGAGTTGTCAAAATACAATGGAAGTGAAGACCAATGTGTTGCTTGGCTAAACAAAGTGGAAGAATACTTTGACATTTACAATATTCAATCTGGCGAGGAGAAGGTGAAATATGCATCAATGCATATGGAAGGGTACGCCTATAATTGGTAATTATGGTGGAAGAGAGACAATTTTGCCTACACCTGGAACTTGTTCAAAAATGAATTTTTTAATAGGTTTCAAGGAATCAAAGAAGATGAATTTTTCAGTAAACTTACCAGATTACATCAGGTTGGAAGCCACACATCATTGGGAATCCTTATCGACATGAGTATTTGGGTTGTCTAACAAGTAAAGACTCGAAACCTATTTAGGAGGTCTTAAACCATACCTCCAAAAAGAGTTAAAGTTACATGACATACCTAACGTATAAGTAGCAATACATAAATAAAAATCTGTAGAACACAAATTGGAAGGAATAAAAACAAGAGGCGATAACCATTATTGACAAGAAAAAGAGACATAATGGAGGTACTATGCAGATACTTGGTCACCGAGTCATCAATGCCACAAACCTCAATCATATTCCTATGAAATGGAAAATAGATCAAAGTCATCTAACAGTTGCTCTGATAATAGAAAAAAGAAGAAAAACATATGTCGTCGATGCGGTGATGACTTGACCCAAGGCCATAAATGTAGGAACAATCAGATAATACAGTGCAGAATCACCAATGGAGAAGAAGTGCAAGTCTTTGCACAAGAAATCTCATTCGATTCTAATACCGACACTGAATCTGAATGAAGGGTGTCAGTAGAAAAATACTTAAGCTTTGAGGACAAAGCTTTCCTAAGGGGAAGGCAATGTTGTGAATATTTAATTAATATTAATATTTATAAATTAATAGATTATTAGGTTACTAATCAAAGGGCGTAACCCTTCAATATGCTTGCTCAAGCCCGATAAAGAAGATCTTATTGTAATTTTACCATCAACATCTAATATATTATTCTCATTTATAATTCAATATGAAAGTTGGATACGACTATTAAAAGTCCAACGGGATACGGTTGCTACATTCATTTCTGTGCTTATCTTGTGCTTCATGATCTTTCTCCCCATTTGACATCAATGGAAAAGAGGTTCCTTCAATGCGCAATTCCATATTCTTCTTTCTTTGATTTTACGTTGGCCTCCATTCATCTGCTTGATTCGAATACTCCCCCTGTCTTTATGCTTTATTCTCTTCCTTTGCTGGAGTTGTTGTGCAGAGTACAATCATATTGCAATTTGTACATTCAACACTGTTTTTGTAGCTATCTTGAATATGCTCCCCTAGTATAGTTGCTAACTTCCTTCTAACTTGTTCTTCTGTTCCTATCATATCAATCGTTCACGCTTCATCATTTCTTGCGCAATATTCCATTCCATATTCTTATTGCATTCACTACGCACTACAGAGTTTCATCTTCTATAATGTTCTTTTCGAGGCTCTCATCATGTTGTGGACTATGAACCACACCCAGTTTATGTATGAGATATTCAAATGTGCCTCTTGGGAGAAGTTTTGTAAATATGTCCGCAATTTGTTCTTTGGTGTCAACATATTCCAGTTTGACAATATTCTTAGTGACTCGTTCTCCCACGAAATGATATTTGATGGGAATATGTTTAGTTATGTAGTGCATGACAAGATTTTTTGAAATGCTAATAGCACTTGTATTGTTGCATAAAATTTGCATGGGATGATCAAGTTTCACTTGTAGGTCCTTCAGGGTTTGTTTCATCCATAGTACTTGCACACAATAGGAAGCTGCTGCGATATATTCTTCTTTTGTTGTAGATAGTGCGACTAATGGTTGTTTCTTGCTAATCCAAGATACAAGACAATTTCATAGAAATAATGCATCTCTGCTAGTACTTCTTCTGTCATCAGCACTACCTACCCAGTCTGCGTTAGTATATGCTACTTAATTTAGATCATTACTTTTTGGATACCACAAATCAAAGTTCATGGTCCCTTTCAAATATCTGAAACTTCTCTTTAATGCTTGAACATGTGTTTCCTTGGGTGCTGCTGGAAATGTTGCAATGAGTCCTACTGCTTGCATTATGTTTGGTATTGATGCTGTTACATATAATACACTACCAATCATTGATCTATATAGTCTTTTATCTAGTTCCTTTGATTCATATTATTTACTTAACTTGCACCCAGTGACCATGGGTGTACATACTAATTTGCAGTCTTCTATATTGAATTTATTTATCATTTATTTCACATATTTGGTTTGAGAGATGAATATACCACCATCAAGTTGAGATATTTAGAGTTCGAGGAAGAAAGATAGTTCTCCAAGAATAGAAATTTTGAACTCCTTCTGCATGTTCTTAACAAATTGCTGACTCAAATTGTCATCATTACTTCCAAAAATGATATCATATACATATACTTCAACAAAAATCATCTTTTCATTCTCAACTTTTATGTAAAGATTATTGTCTACACCGTCTCTTTTGAAACCCTGCTATTGCAGATATTTGTCTAATCTTGAATACTAGGATCTGGGTGCTTGATTGAGTCCCATATAGAGATTTCTTCAGTTTGTAGACACAGTCTTTGTTATCCGAAAGAGAGAATCCATCTGGTTGTTCTATGTACACTTCTTCTTCTAGATCCCCATTTAGGAATGCTGATTTTACATCCATTTGATGTACTTTGATATTTTTTAGAACACGTATAGGCCAAGATCAACCTAGTTGCCTCCATTCGTGCTATAGGGGAAAAGGTTTATTCGAAATATATTCCTTCAATCTACACATAACCCTTTCACACCAGCATTGCCTAATTTTTTACGACTTGTCCTTCTTCATTAAGTTTGATCCTGAATACCCACTTTGTACCAATAAATTTTTTATTCTTGAGTCTTGGAACAAGTTCCCAGGTCTGATTTTTCTCAATATTATTTAATTCTTCTTCCATGGTATTAACCCAGTGTTCATCAGTTATATTTGGGATAGTATAGAAAAATGAACATCTTCAGTCGTATCCCTTATGTACCTTCTTCTGGTTCTTACATCGATTGTTTTATCTCCAATAATCAAGTCCTCAAAATAGTTCTTTTGAACGTACCTACAGGGGACTTTTGTATCATGTCTCCATTCATTTGTCTCACGTTGATATATCTCTTCCTTTTATTCTCTTGTTTCTTCATTTTTTGGCAGATCCTCAGGAAATTGTTCAAATACTGGTTGATCATCGTTGCCCTCTATTCTATTATGCGTGAATACTTCATCTACCTTCATGTATGGAATTTCTACCATCTTGCTTAGTCATAAATTGTAGCATTTGTATGCTTTTCTTTTGATGGCATATCCAAGAAATATTCCTTCATCAGATTTGGATTCAAACTTTCCCAAGTTTTCATCATTTCTCTTGATATAGCACTTGCTTTCAAACACCCTAAAATGCTTGACAATAGATGGCCTTCCTTTCCAAATTTCATAAGGTGTCGAGTTACTGTTTGTCCTTATTTGACATATGTTAAGGATGTGTATAGATGTATGAATGGATTGAGTCAAAAACATACTTGACAACCTTGAATCATTTAACATTGTTCTGGCCATTTCTTGCACAGTTCTATTCTTCCTTTCTGCTACTCCATTTTGCTGTGGAGTTCTGGCAGCTGAGAATTGTCTCCTGATTCCATGTTTTTCATAGAAATATTCAAATGCATTTGACATGTATTCCCCTCCATTTTCTGATCTTAAATACTTAATCCTCAATTTGTTGATGTATATGTAACTTCAGAATGTATTTCACCTATGTATATTGTACTCCTATAGAGATGGTATTATTCCTCTATACGAAAGTGTCGTCATTTGTATTGACAAGTGTCACAAGTGTCGCAACTTACATGTGATGGGTTATTAGACCACCAAGTGTGGGGTCGGCCTTGATTAGTATTACCATGGGTTATTAGACTAAGTTAGACAAGTCGACCCTGCAAGTTTATTAGGAAAGTCAGGTCATGTATAAATAGAGTGCGGGAGGCACTCTATTTGATCACTTCATTATTCACTTCTACACTCTCCAGAAAGTGGCGCACAAGTTAGGAAGGAGGAGTAGCTTCTAGGAGGACTATCTCTTGTACTTGGGTTGTATCATTGCTCTTTCTATCTCTAAGGAAGTTGTGGGGTTTTTCACCATTATGGTTTTCCCCAGTGAAACTCTGTGTGTCCATTGTCTTATGTGATTGCTTGTTGTGCTTGATATGATTGATATGTTGTACATGTTATTCTCTCAGTAAAGATCCTAGAGTATGTTGAATTAATGCTCAAAATCTAACATGGTATCAAAGCTAACCTGAGAAGAAGACACTGTGCAGTTGCAGAAACTAGGGTTTCTTATTTATTGGGTTTCTCTCCACAGATTTTGGAAAGGCAGTAAGGTAGATTGACTCTACTCAAAAAGGTACATCTTTATGTCCAATCAGATTTCAATTCTGGGCACTTCCATTTTTTGCCCTAAAAATTAGGGTTTCCACAAAAATAGGAATTTCTGAAATATGAGACCATAACTAGACGCTCCTTGGAAAAATCAAAGTTTAGAGATTTGGATCAAAATTTTTGGTTGGGTGAAGCTCCAGGAAACTCAAACCCTAATTCACGGTCCTCCCTAGTGAATCCGGGAAGACTAAAAGGCATTTATGAAGGATGAGATTTTGCATTTTTCAAATTCTGAGTATACCAGGCTGATCAGCTCATCGAGGCGCATCTTTATATCCTTTCAGAAGTTTGAATTTTTACAATTTCTCTAACTAACCCTAATCCGACACCAGATCCAGTTTTCAGCAAATCAAGTGGTAAGACCTAAATATCTTCTATTTCCATTTGAAGTACTATTTAAAATGTCTCACCACACCAAGCTTGAGGATAAGCTTGAAGGGGTTGATAACTTCCAAGCATGGAAGTATAGGATTGGGTTAATCCTGGAAGAGAATGATTTGGACACTTACATAAGTGAAGAGGTCCTTGTCCCAGAGGGAGAAGAGGCTAAGGCCTTACACAAGAAGAACTTGGTCAAGTAAAAGGGGATCATTGCTGATTCTATCAAAGGCCATCTTATACCACATGTGTCATCTCTAAAGACACCTAAGGAGATGTTTGATTCCCTAACCAAGTTATTTGAAAGGAAGAACATAAATCGAAAGATGACCTTGAGGAATCAATTGAAGAATGTCAAGATCCGGAATGCGGAGACTATGCAGTCTTATTTCTCAAGGGTCTCCCAGATAAAAGAACAACTTGAAGCTATGGGAGAAGAGATAGAGAATGGAGAAGTGGTAATGACCACTCTTAATGGCCTTCCTAGGTCATGGGATTCCTTCATCCAAGGAATTTGTGCTAGGAAGAAACTTATCACATTCAGTAGGCTGTGGGAAGAATGCTCACAAGAAGAAGCTTGAATTGTAGCTTGAGAAGAGAAAATGGGGAATGAAGACCAAGCTCTCACAACACACTCCAAAAGGCACGGTGACAAAAAGGCTCACCATCATGGCAATAAAGAAAGGCATCACCATCAAAATAAGAGGGGTAGTCCCAAACCTCGAAGAAACATGTCCTATGTCTATTGCTTAACATGTGATGAGAAGGGACACTATTCTAGGGATTGTCCCAGAAATAAGAAAGATGGCTCTCACAAGAAGAAGAACATCAAAAGAATACATCATGCTCATGCTGCAAAGGATGATGAACCTCCCAGGAAGAGGGCTAGAGAAGAAAGTGAAGATTCTTCAAGTGATGAAGAGTATGTTTTGATTTCTGCTCTCACTGAAACCATTGCTCATGGAAGTAATGATTGGCTTATAGATAGTGGGGCTTCCAAACACATGACCGGATTCAAGGAATCCTTTATGAACCTATCTAAACATGAATCACCCCACAAGGTGAAACTTGGGGATGACTACCAGTATCCAATAAGAGGAAGTGGTGAAGCCTCCTATAAGCTAGACTTTGGAAAGTCTATGAATATGAAAGATGTACTATATGTTCCAGGTCTCAAGAAGAACCTACTCTCCATATCTGCATTAGATGCAAGAGGCATGAGGGTTGCATTTGTAGATGGCCAAGTCCTAATGTGGCCAAAGGGTAAGACTATTGATGATGCAATGGTGATTGGAGAGAAAGAGGGAGGACTATACAAATTGAAGGGCCAACCAAAACAAGCTATGGTCCATGATTCAGTAGAGCCAAGTGAACTTTGGCATAGAAGGCTTGCACACATACACTATAGGGCATTACCAATTGTAAGCAAAGCTGTAGAAGGTCTTCCTAAAATACAGAAAAAGCATGAAGGCATTTGCAAAGGTTGTGCAAAGGGAAAGAACACAATGAAGACATTTCCAAGCAGTGAAAGCAAGGGAAAAAGAATCTTGGAAATCATCCACTCTGATGTATGCGGTCCGATGTCATCCAGTTCTCTGAGTGGGTATGTGTACTATGTTTCCTTCATTGATGATTTATCTAGGAATACTTGGGTATACTTCTTGAAGAACAAAGATCAAGTGTTTGACAAGTTCAAGGAATTAAAAGCCTTGATAGAAAACCAAACTGACATGAAGATCAAGATCTTCATATCCGACAATGGTGGAGAATTCACTTCAGGTGACTTCAAGAAGATATGCAGTGATTCAGGGATTAAGAGGGAGTTGACCAATCCTTACAATCCACAACAGAATGGGGTTTCCGAAAGGAAGAATATTTCAATCATGGAATCAGCTAGGGAAATGCTTCATGACCAAGATCAACCTATGCACTTATGGGATGAAGCAGCAAGGACAGCTGTATATGTGCAGAACATAACACCTCATAAGATACTTGAGAACAAAACACCAGAAGAAGTGTTCACTGGTAAGAAACCAGAAGTTAGCCATCTTAGAATATTTGGTTGTCCAGTATACACTCACATCCCAAAAGAAAAGAGGACAAAGCTAGATCCTTTAGGAAAGAAGGGCATATTCATGGGTTACAGTGAAAGCTTGAAGGCTTACAGAATCTACTTCCCAGGATTCAAGAAGATTGATATCAGTAGGGATGTAACATTTGATGAAAGCTCAGCATACAACAAATCAAGGAAAACACCAGTTGAAGATAATGAAGAACACAAAATATCTAGAACTCAAGACACCACCATGAATGAAGCAGTTCCTGAAGAATATTGTGAAATGGAAGATCCACAACAACCTGTAGATCCACCCCATGAGAAGAACTCTCACAAGAGGAAACCAGCATGGGATAGAGAGCTCATCCAAGATGCAGAAAGGTTTGGCATTCCAGAAGAAGAACACAAAGAAAGGAAAAGGACAAGATCACATACTAGCTATGTTGCTTTAATCTGTGACATAATGAACAAAGAACCTTCCAGTTATGAAGAAGCAGCTAAAAAGAAAGAATGGAAGGATGCCATGATCCAGGAATACCAGTCAATTATGAATAATGATGTTTGGGATGTGGTCCCAAGACCAGATGGGAATTTTGTGGTGACTTCCAAATGGATCTATAAGATCAAGCATGCTACAAATGGCAGCATAGAGAAATATAAAGCAAGGTTTGTAGCTCGTGGCTTCTCCTAGAAAGAAGGGATTGATTATGAAGAGACTTTTGCTCCTGTGGCCATATACACTTCCATTAGATCAATACTTGCTCTGGCTGCAGTGATGAAATGGAATGTACACCAGATGGATGTCAAGACAGCTTGCTTGAATAGTGTAGTTGAAGAGGAAGTGTATGTGGAGCATCCACTCGGGTTTGAGACACATGATCGAGGGTCACATGTGTGCAAGCTGAAGAAATCCATGTATGGTTTGAAACAGACACCCAGGACCTAGTATGGCAGGATAGATGGATTCCTATCCAGTTTGGGATTTACCAAGAGTAAAGCAGATTCCAACCTTTACTACAAGGTTGAGGAGGGCAATACAGTAATACTACTATTGTATGTGGATGACCTGTTTGTAACAGGTGAGGATGGATTGATTGATGACACGAAGAGGAAGCTTGCTACCGAGTTTGAGATGAAGGACTTGGGTATGATGCACTACTTTCTTGGTATGGAGGCGTGGAATAGTATAAATGGAATCTTCCTTGGACAAGGGAAGTATGTAGTAGAGATCCTGAAGAGGTTCGGGATGATGGACTGCAAGGCCATGGCCACACCTATGGCATTGAACCTGAAGCTTCTGTGTGATGCTTCATCTGAGCCGGTTGATGCTACGATGTATCATCAGATGATTGGGTCCTTGATGTACCTGATGAATACGAGACCAGGCATATGCTTTGCGGTGAACACCTTGAGCTCGTACTTAACAGATCCAAGACATGTTCACCTGATAGCTGCAAAGCATATTCTGAGGTACCTGAAGGGTACAGTTGACTATGGGATCAAGTATGAGGCAAATCAAAAGTTTAACCTGGAGGGTTATGTTGATTCGGATTGGGAAGGTAGTTCCATTGATTGGAAGAGTACTTCGGGGTGCTGCTTCAGTATGGGATCTGGTATGATCTCTTGGTTTAGCAAGAAGCAGTCATGTGTGGCACTGAGTACAGCTGAAGCAGAGCATGTTGCATCTTGTTCGGCTAGTTGTGAGGTAGTATGGATTAGGAAGCTACTGTCTAATTTGTTTGATCTCCAGCTGAGTGCTACTTGTATATATTGCAACAACCAGAGTTATGTGAAGTTGTCGAAGAACCCAGTGTTCCATGACAAGTCGAAGCACATTGAGATCAAGTTCCACTATATCAGGGATATGGTGTAGAGAGGAGCAGTGAAGCTCCTATATGTTTCGACGGACGAGTAGATAGCTGATGTGTTTACCAAGCTGTTGGCCAGAGTGAAGTTTGAATACTTCTGAGGGAGACTTGGTGTACTTCAGATCGAGATACCTTCCAAGGGGAAGTGATGAGTCCGGATACATAGATGCACACAGGGCCATTGTCACATGGTTAAAGGAAAGTCCTTCCATGGTGAGATGTAAGGGCTGGGCCATTTTCACATGGTTAGAGGAAAGTCCTTCCATGGTGAAATGTAAGGGCCGTGTGAGGCCATTCTCACATAGTTAGAGGAAAGTCCTTCTATGGTGAGATGTAAGGGCTGGGCCATTCTTGCATGGTTAGAGGAAAGTCCTTCCATGATGAGATGTAAGTGTTGGGCATGGATTTTCTAACATGGTCAGAGGAAAGTACTTCCATGGTCGTGATGTAATTGCCGATCTTTTCCAACATGGTCAGAGGAAAGTCCTTCCATGGTCATGATGTAATTATTGTAGCCATTTTGACATGGTCAGAGGAAAGTACTTCCATGGTCGTCGATGTAAGTGATGTGAGCCTTTCCCGGATGGTCATAGGAAAGTCCTTCCATGTCGGTGAGTGTAAGTGTTGAGCCTTTCCAGGATGGTTAGAGGAAATTCCTTCCATGCCGATGAGTGTAAGTGATGTGTGTGTGCATCTGGGTTGTGCTCCATGGACAATGATGGTGATCTGAAGACGATGATGTGACAGTATGGTACACAGGTTTTGCAGAGGCATATGATCGGTCCTGAGATGCTCTTGTAGGTTTTGCAGAGGCAGTGTAATCAGTCCTGGGAGATCTTGCAGGTTTTGCAAAGGCAGTATAATCAGTCCTGTGGTGTACCTACTTGATGGCTTGCTCACAGAGATGATGAAGACCTACATGGAGGCTAGGCCTACATCCAACATGAAAAAGGGCTGGCTCTGTAGATGATGAAGACCTGCAGGTGGTGGGCCTACATCCAGTATGAAAAAGGACTAGCTCTATAGAAATTCCTATGATGAGTAGATTGGATATTGATTGAGATAGCAGCAACGATGACAATGATGATGATTCAATGACGATGATCCAGTGACGATGATCCAGAGAAGAAGACTTGTGCTAGAAGATCTGTGTCATGAAATACCTTCCTAGTTAAGAGGGAGTGTTGATGTATATGTAACTTCGGAATGTATTTCACCTATGCATATTGTACTCCTATAGATATGGTATTATTCCTCTATACAGAAGTGTCGTCATTTGTATTGACAAGTGTCACAACTTGCATGTGATGGGTTATTAGACCACCAAGTGTGGGGTCGGCCCTGATAAGTATTACCATGGGTTATTAGACTGAGTTAGACAAGTTGGCCCTGCTATTTTATTAGTAAATTCAGGTCATGTATAAATAGAGTGAGGGAGGCAATCTATTTGATCACTTCATTATTCACTTCTACACTCTCCAGAAAGTGGCGCACAAGTGAGGAAGGAGGAGTAGATGCTAGGAGGACTATCTCTTGTACTTGGGTTGTATCATTGCTCTTTCTATCTCTGAGGAATTTGTGGGGTTTTTCACCTTTATGGTTTTCCCCAGTGAAACTCTGTGTGTCCATTGTCTTATGTGACTACTTTTTGTGCTTGATATGATTGATATGCTGTACATGTTATTCTCTCAGTAAAGATCCTAGAGTATGTTGAATTAATGCTCAAAATCTAACACAATTCAATTTCATTCTCAACTACTTCTTTAAATACCTTGAAGCATTCAGATGTCTTTGATTTTTATTTAAGGAAGAACCCACATGTCATCCTAGTATAATAATCAATGAAAAGAAGAAAGTAGGTCTCACCATGTTATCTCCTCAAATAAACATAGACTAGTTGTGGTTTCTAGGTGATAGGAGGTCTTTCATTTTTTCATTTTTAGATGCATTTGAGGTTCTTTTTCAAGAGTTTGAAGTATGTAATGAAGTTTGAAATAACATTTGATGTTACTTTGTCTCCAAGAAAGAATTTTTCAGTTTCGGTAGCTTAGGCAGACAAGGCAATTGTTCATTAGCTACCGAAAACCCAGCTTTCGGCAGCTCACAGCATAAATGTAAATTTACTCAAAGCTACCGAAAGGGAAGACACGTATCATGTATCGTGGAGCCATTTTCAGTGGCTTAGGAGGATACGATAGTTTTTCATTAGCCACCGAAAAGGGAAGGTTTCTGGCAGCTTACAGTTCAAAGGAAAGATTGTCCACAACCACCGAAAGCAGGGGCATTTGTAAACACTTTTTTGGCAGCTTACGGGGTCAAAGGCGAAATCATCGGCTACCGAAATTAAGTTGGTGTCGAATGGTGGAGACGTCTAATCAAGGGTTTAGTCATGAATTAAAGGGGATCCATCATTTCTTAACCGTCGAAAGGGTCACTTCCAGCAAATATACGATCTTCCCCAAGGTAAATCCCGCTGCCATCATAATCTCACCCTGGCCGATTGAACCTTATACCTCTCCGTCTACCGATTTTCTAAAGACTGTACCTCTAGTGTAATCATGCGACAGTAAAACGTCATTAAACCATCATGATTAACCCTCCAGTTCACATCCCTCGAAGTTAGGTTCTATAAACTGCGCCACCCCTCCTCCTTCACTCTTACCACGTCATCGAGCTCACCTTTTCCTTGATTTCGCATCATTCCCTCAAGCTCGATTTTTTTAATAGCAGGTGTCAGGAATTAGCTTACAGAATGAAGAAAAGTGGAGGAGTGGTCCTCAGGAAAGAATTAAATGACATCTGTTACCTAAAAGCACACCCCGAGGTATGTCAACTCTTCAAATATGCTGGTTGTTACAATTTTTGTAAAAAAATGCAAGGATCTCACTAGCAAATAGTCGAAACGTTTTCTCTCACATTTGACGGCAGAAGGGCGATAATTGGCAAGGAGGAATTCCAGGTAGACGAATCCCTCATAGCCGAGGTGACAGAGCTTCCAGCGACTGGAGAAAAATTGGTTCAAGACCACTGTTACAAAAGATTTCCAATTCCGATCCTATCTGGAACCTGAGCATAGAAATATGGTATGGAAGAAGGATATCCCTATGTCCTATCTTGAGGATAAATGGAAGCATCTGTTGAAGTTGATTCTGGTTTACATAACTTGTGAAGGTAGATATAATAGGGTGTTGATTTACCATTTTAAATTGATGAATCATTTCACTAGAAGGAGCACCTTGAATCTATTAAGATTCAATATGCTAAGACAGAAAATAGCAGCATTACATTCCATTTCACAATAATAGCATATACAGGATCACTGAAGAAACAACAAGCACAACATAAACACAAGAGACATAGATTTATCCTGGGAAACCCTCATGGGGTAGAAAACCCAGCAAATCTTCCTCAATATAGATGCCCAACAATATACAAAGATGCAAACCAAAGACATGATCTCCTCCTCCACCATAGTAAACCTCTCCTCCACAAGTGCGCTACATTTTGAGGGAGGCAAGTGTGTGTATAATGAGGAACACACCTCTATTTATACACATCTCCGACTTGTACTTTATATTAACTAGGTCAGCCCCAACTTTACCACTGGGTTAAACACCCCACTACAACTAACTGGGCCGACCCCACTAGGGTGGTCTAATAACCCTTTGACCCACATAACACATACAGGGCCGACCCCCACTAGGGAAGTCTAATAACCCAAGTTACCACATTCTGATGGAGGAATAAACATCTCCGGATATACAATAAGGTCTTCACGGAGGAATGAAACATCTCCGAAATAATAAAGTACAAATATAATATTCTTAGAAGTTACAATATTTCAACACTCCCCCTTAATGGGAAGGATATTATAACATCTGCACGAGTAAGGAGTCATTAACTACATCATACATGATCATCACGATCAGCAGCATCGTCATCTAGATCATCACGATCAGCAGCATCATCATCTAGATCATCACAATCAGTAGCATCGTCATCTAGATCATCACGATCAACATCATCGTCATCTAGACCATCACGATCGACAGCATCGTCATCTAGATCATCACGATCAACATCATCGTCATCTAGATCATCACGATCAACAACATCGTCAATACAAGTATCCACACTAATACAAGTATACACATCATCAATACAAGTATCCTCATCAATACAAGTATACATATCATCAATACAAGTATCCTCATCAATACAAGTATACATATCATACATACAAGTATCCTCATCAATACAAGTATACATATCATCAATACAAGTATCCTCATCAATACAAGTATACACATCATCAATACAAGTATCCACACCAATACAAGTATACACATCATCAATACAAGTATCCACACAAATACAAGTATACACAAGATCAATTTAAGACACCATAACATGTCTAGGGACGATACAGTCCACTCGTCAACTTAGACAAAGTCTAAGGACCACTTTCTCGGAGACATATGTCTACGGATCAATTCAGGGACTGAAGTCCAGGGATGATGCAATCCCCATCACGTACATTTTGAACTAGTGGTTCCGGGATGATGCAATCCCCATCACGTACATTTTGAACTAGTGGTTCTGGGATGATGCAATCCCCATCACGTACATTTTGAACTAGTGGTTTCGGGATGATGCAATCCCCATCACGTACATTTTGAACCAAGCATTCAGGGACGATGCAATACCGACCACAGTGCCAGTCCTTTTTCATACTGGATGTGACCTATATTAAATCTAGGATTTTATCACCTATGAATGATCACCTGCTATAGTCCAGGAGCGAACATTACATCATTACAGGACTTGCAAATGATCACCTGCTGCTACACTGAGTAGTCAAGGAGCGAACATTACATCATTGCAGGTTTCGTGAATGATCACCCACTGCTAAGCAGTCCAGTAGTGCACATTACATCAGTCACAAACATATTTCTTGAATACAAGAGTCTATGGATCAATTGAGGGACCGAAGTACGGGGATGATACAATCCCTCTCGTCCACTAAGGACCACTTCTCGGAGACATCTGTCTTCGGATCACTTTAGGAATGAAGTCCATGGATGATACAATCCTCTTATAATCCATTTAGACAAAGTCTAAGGACCATTTCTGTAATGTGCCTTGTTAGGAATTTTATTAAAATGGCAATTTTTCACCTTTTTCCCTAGTTTGACCTTTGACTAGTTTTGACCTCTAGGTCCCCAAATTGCTCCAATTGCTCCCAAATATTCTGAGAAGGTATATGGATGATGTTATAACATAAATATGTATTTCAGGAATGCTTTTGGACCTCTAAAATACTTCTTCAAATCCTCTTTCAATTCTGGCCAATGTAGGGAACTTTACTAGTAATTTCCCTTTGACTAGTATAGGTCTCTAAGTCTCGAATTGACTCCAAATTCCTTCAAATATTCAAGGAAGGTGTATGAATGATATTAGGACTTGAATATGATATTCAGGGATGATATATTGCCACCAAAATACCTCTGCAAACTCTCTTAAGATTCTGGACCAATTATTTAATTTTACTAGTAATTTGGGGTTCAAATCCCCTTGGGGTAAGTACTGAAAATGGCTTCCCAAATGCCTCCGAACCCACTCAAATTTATGAACAGAGGTATGTAATGTGTTAATTATTTTATTAAAGTCTCATATGCACCATTAATGGATTATTACAACTGTTCTCACCCTCTCCCATTCAACTGCAAAAATCCCCAATTCGACGCTTGGGGAAATGGCACTATTTCACCTCCCAATACAACTAAACTGAGTAAAAATGCTTTAAATGCTCAAGTACAGTACATGAAACTTGTAGAAGACATCCATGGCAGTATATTGATAACAAATATATCAGATAATCATCCATTCATTCGAAATCATCATCAATACATTGGCTCACAACAAGGTAGTGGGGAAATGGCATTGTTCTTCCATTAAAAATGAGATTTATACATTTCTACTTGGAATTTAGACCTTAAATTTTTTGGAGATGAAGAAAAGAGTATTTATTTCATATTAAAAAATAAATGGGGCATTAAAATATTCCCCAAAGAGTACAATAGCTCACCAAAAATGCCCTCCCTCAAGGATCAAGAATATGCCATCAAAACTGGAAATGGTTGAAGGAGTGAGCTGCAATAGAAGAAACCATGAGCTGCCCTGTAGCTTACACCTGAAAATAAAGACTCCATTAAAGATATAAATGAAAGGTCTGAATGGCCTTTCCAATTACCAACTTGGATGGAAATCTTTCACCCTCGAAATTGGCTAAGGCAAGAAACTAGTCATCCACTAGCTCTCCCTCTTCACAAATGCAATTGCAAATTCTACAAATGATCAAAATCTGGTTTCATTATTTGTTATTGAAATTTATAAAGTTCTAATATCCTCCATGGGTCTAATTCATTCCAAGAGACTCATGCCAACTCAATTTGGGAAGAGATTCCAAAGAACGCCACTTGTACAACAATTCCTAGTTTCCCACTTCCACCAAATCACATGTGGAAGCATCTTAGCTTCCCTAACACCCTTGAGCGCCCTCTTGGAGTCTATTTTTAGCCCTTACATGTCATATATGTCATTTTTCAGCCTTCAGGTCTGATTTGTGTCATAGGTGTCATAGCATCTTCATCATTGTTGTCATAGAGCTAGGGAATCTAGCCCAAGTGTCTCACTAACTCCAAATTGCCTCTTCCTCTTCCATGGGAGTTAATCTTCCTCTATATTTCGACCTTTGATGAGTCATTCCATGAATAATAACTTTTTTACTCCCCCAAGTATGTTACCATTCACCTTGAATTCGAATTGGTGAGAGAATGATGCCAAGTGTAGTGGGGAAATCTAGCCATATGTGGGTCCCACTTCCTCCATGTGTCTTCATGATCAAATGCCACTTTGATTTTAACTTGTATATATTTATTTAGATCCTTTATTAAATATTTATGCCACTCTAATGTTCAAACATCATTTATTATCCCCATTATTCCAAATCCCAAAGCTTCCAACCCAAACCTAGGAAACTAGTAATTTTCCTCCTTGGCAATTATTGGACCTTTAACATCAATTTTACAAACTCTAATGAATATGGCCAATGTGATTAGGCCATTGTGACCCAATTCCAATTTTGGGACATGAAAATTTCATTGACCTCATCGTCGGAATAGGCAACCTCATCATCAACCTCATCATTGGAACATGTAGCCTCATCATCAACCATATCACTCCCCCTTTCGAGGAGGGTCCTTCTGAACTATATCAAGCTTGTCTCGGAAATACTCAAACTCTTCTCGAGACAGAGGTTTGGTCAATGCATCAACAACTTGTTCATCAGTGCTCACATACTCGAGCTTTATAGGTCCTTTCTGCACCATATCCCGTATATAGAAATATTCGATCTCTATGCACTTTGACTTATCATGGAACACTGGATTCTCCGTCATCTTGATACAACTCTGGTTGTCACATAGGATCACAGTGGAGTCCATCTCTAAGTCAAAAAATCTTGATAGCAACTTCCGAAGCCATACCGCTTCACAACTAGCAGAGAAAGCAACTATATATATATTCCGCCTCAACTATGTTGAGAGCCACACTAGACTGCTTCTTGCTAGACCACGAGTTCATGGCAGATCCTAGACAATAACATCCACCCGATGTGCTCTTCCTGTCTGATACACTTCCTGACCAATCAACATCTTGTGTAGCCATACAATCTGAAGTCATGATCTCCAAGACAACATAGAACAAAGTCTATCGTACCCTTTAGGTACCTCATCACATGATTTGCAACTATCAGGTGAACACATCTAGTTTCCACTAGATACTGCCTAACGGTGTTCACATCAAAGCATATATCTGACCTAGTATTCATCAGATACATCAATGACCCAATAATTTGTCTGTACAGAGTTACATCCACTAACTCTGATGAGTCATCCGCTAACAGCTTCAAGTTGGAATCCATGAGAGTGGCCATCAAGTCTTTTTAATATTTCTTGGCATACTTTCCCTGGTTGAGAAAGATTCCTTTTGAGCCTTGCCATACTTCCAGTCCTAGGAAGTAATGTATCAATCCGAGATCATTCATCTCGAACTCTGTATTTAGCTTCTTCTTGCTTTCCATGATCTATTTCTCATTCCCTATCAGAAAGAGATCATCTACATACAATAATAGTATGATCCATAACCCCAAGCTTGTCAATAAACTGTCAATTCTCACTCTGTGACTGAACATCATTAACACTCTGCATTGAGTGATTTTCTGCATATCTATCTATTCCATATCCCGTCATATGGGTCTATTGATATGAGCCTCAAGATTATTCGAACTCCATGGTGAGTTCCTTCTTGCATCCATGCCATTTGTATAAAGAAACCATCTTCAACCTTGTAGCAAGGGTTGAAATCCGCATCACCCATGGTGATCATTAAGCTCATCAAATGATTATCGATCCTAGGTACCCGTACAGAGATTTCTTCAATTAAATCCTAGGAGTTTTCTCGATTTGCACTTCTTCTTCAATCACACCATTGATAGAACAATATTTATCTAGCTACTTGGAGCAAACATCTTGTCATGATCCTCTTCCTCTTTCTAAGAGAATCTTCTAGCCACGAGCCTTCTATAGTATGTTTGATTTGTAAATCTTCTTGTTGAACATCCATCACTTGTTCAAT
Organism: Larix kaempferi; assembly: GCA_027924585.1. NCBI lineage: Eukaryota > Viridiplantae > Streptophyta > Pinopsida > Pinales > Pinaceae > Larix > Larix kaempferi. The sequence goes on from BSBM01001035.1 coordinate 2,834,368, forward strand.
GTTCATCATTCTTCATGATCTTTCCTACAAATCAAAATTAAGTACATGATTAGTAATACTTCATAATCATGAAATCATGTTGACATGATGACCTATTATGCATACAGATATCATTTACATAGTTATGCAACTATCTTGACCAATACTTTGGCACAAGACTTTTCCATATCCTGTATGCATACAGTGGCTATCTAGATGCCTTCCATCTCTACCAAAACATACTATCGAGAGTGTGCACAGCTCTCAGCATGTCAGCAAAGAGGTTTCATTCTAGACAAGCAACAATGGAATGTTTGTCCAGCTTACCGATCATATGCATATTAGTAGTATATTGTTCAATGCTCTATGAATGTTTACACTCAGCATGATATATTCTAGGAATACAAATATGCATACAACCTATTATAAGCAATATCATTTAATATTTCAAATAACAACTCAAATACTTATCTTTTATAAGTTTGTGTGGTTGCCTCTTGCTTGATCTTCTATATGTATTTTGAACTTCTATTCATTCTGTACCACTGTGCATGCTCAAGTGTGCACTAGTGTCATCCTCATGATCTCATACACAAACATACATTCATTAGTATATTATAATCTTGAATATGTATAGCCATGATCATAGATAATAAACATTAGTATTCAAGGTTTTAGGGAAGTCTTCTTTTACTCATGCATATTCTTGTTTGATTTGGTTAGTTAAATCATCAATCAGGATAAGAGACATAATATTCATAAACCCTTTATTACTAACTTTATGAATAAGCATAACCAATCATACCAAGTATACTTATATAAGGGATCCTAACACAAGGTAAGATTCTAACTTGATATAGGAAAACATACCTGGATTAGTTATGTCTAACATACCTAATCAATATCTTCTTTGTTCTCTTCAATGATTTAGAGATCCTGTGCTGGAACCTGCATATCTCATGGGTTAAACATAATAGAACAAAGTCATACATACCTCGTAAGTAGAACTTCTATGTGATCAAATATTATGTTGTCATGGTCATGGAACTTGATTTGTCTTTTGTGATGTACCTGTATCTTGTTAGCAGACAACATCAACCTCATACAACACTACAGTGCATTAGTACAATCATATAGCCCTAATCAATGATTATCTTCTATCATTCACATGCATTCACACTATTACTAGGGTGATAAGACAATTCTAACATTAATCAATATTGTACTAATAAATAATATGAAGACAAATATATTATGAACTTAATCAAGAATCAGATTTCAAGACATACCTGTATCTCCTTAAGTCACACCTGTCAAGATTTCTTGCAGTCTTCTTATGTAAGGCCTTAGCCTCAACTCCCCCTGAAAATTGATCTAGAGCTTGATTAGGGTTTGTTAGAGAAACCCTAAAAATTCAATCTTTGACTTTCACACTTCTGAATGGATGGAAGGATGTGTCTTGTTGAGCTGATCAACCTTGCATATTTCAATTTTGAAATCTCCAAAATTTGACCCCTCAAAAATTGCCTTCGAAACTTCTGGATTTTCTGGACAGGATCCCGAACTAGGGTTTGATGAATCCCACCCTTCTTCCCAATCAAAATTTTCAATCCAAGGCTCTAAAATCTTATTTTTATGAGGAGCTTCCAGCCATGGTCACAGACTTCAAAAATTCCAACTTTTGTTGAAGCCCTAATTTTCCATCTTTCTGATCAAAATCCCGAACTGGGGTTTGATCAAGCCCGGTCTTCTACCCAACCAAAAAATTCAATCTTGGTCTCTAAATTTTGATTTTCTTGAGTAGCATTCAGCCATGGACTCCGATTCCAAAAATTCTAACTTTCTCCGAAACCCTAAATTCTGGAAGCCATGAATGGAGGTGCTCCAAAAATAATTTTGTTTTGACGGAAATATGTACCTGATTGTTTCTATTGTAACTCCTATTTTTTCGATCCACAGGATCTGAAAACTTTTTCTATGGTATCCTGACCTGTCTTCTTTCCATCCCAATAGGTCTGACCTCAATTGGATTTTCTGAGAGAGAGTTATGCCAAGTGTCACAATATGACCTGTTTATGGGATAAAACAGGAGAGCGAACTTGTACGGTGTGCCACGTGTCACTAGTTCAACTTCATGCTCTAAACAAGTTTCCTAAGATAGTACAGTCTGTGTAATACCTGTCAAATGTTATGAAATTTCATTTGGAGCTTCCTAGCCCAAGTTATGACCCTTTTTCTAAGGTCACCTGATTATGATTGAGATCTAGAAGAGGCCGAAACCCTAACTTGTACTGATCATAACTCACAAAGTACAATGAATCGGAGGGTGCCCTTTGGAAAAAAGGTACATGGGGATGTTATCTACGACCTGTAAATGTTTCAGATCTTGAACCTTTTTCAAAATGGATTTATAGTGAAAGTTCCACGATGACTATTTTTTGCTATATAAAACCCTAACCTTCAAATTGTCGTAAGTGCCATAGATTGCCTTCCTTCAAGTTAGCTCTGATACCATGTTAAGATTTAATATGCTAAGACATAAAACTGAAGCATTACATTCCTTTTCACAATAATATCATATACAGGATCACTGAAGAAACAACAAGCACAACATAAACATAAGAGACATAGATTTATCCTGGGAAACCCTCATGGGGTAGAAAACCCGACAAAGCTTCCTCAATATAGATGACCAACAATATACACAGATGCAAAACAAAGACATGATCTCCTCCTCCACCATAGCAGACCTCTCCTCCACAAGTGCGCTACATTCTGAGGGAGGGAAGTGTGTGTATAATGAGGAACACACCTCCTCTATTTATGCACATCTCCGACGTGTACTTTATATTAACTAGGTCGGCCCCAGCTTTACCACTGGGTTAAACACCCCACTACAACTGACTGGGCCGACCCCACTAGGATGGTCTAATAACCCTTTGACCCACATAACAAATACAGGGCTGACCCCCACTAGGGAAGTCTAATAACCCAAGTTACCACATTCTCATGGAGGAATAAACATCTCTGGATATACAATAAGGTCTTCACTGAGGAATGAAACATCTCCGGAATAATAAAGTACAAATATAATATTCTTAGAAGTTACAATATTTCAACAAATTCTCCCTTTTTATCTCTACAAAAGCCTGACTAAAATGGCTCATCAAGTCAGAGCCCAGCCAACCAAAATCGCAGGTAGGTTATACCACCATGGTTTGATCAAGCTCATAGTTTCTGAGTTGCTGCAAAGGAGAAACATGAACTGGGCGTTCTTCCTTTTCGGGAATGAGTTCAAAACAAAGTTACAACCAGAAGGTGAAAAGAAGTCTTCCACTCCTAGAAGTGGAAAAAGGAAGAGGAGATCTATTTCCCCAATTGTAGTCAACCCCCTTTCCTCAGCTCCCAAAGGGCATAAGGCTAAAAAGAAATTAGAGTTCAGTAGTAAGATAGAAAAAGAGGGAGCTGGTTCAGAAGGAAAGAACATACTCAACCTGCCATACACAGGTTCCGAAGAGGATGAACAGCTAAAAGCTGAGGTAGGATGTGAAAATTTGTTTTCACCTACACCTGAGGAAGAGACAAATCAACAGATTGTTGAAGCATCAACCAGCCAATCAAAGAAGTCCTCATCTCAAAAGATTAATCAACTGTTAAGACAGGTGTATGAGCTCGAACTACTTCAGAGGGTGATCAAGGAGAAGAATGAAAGGTTGACTGAAAGAAATAATGAGTTGTATACCTCCTTTCAAGGGTTAACCAAAAAGCATAGCAAGTTGAAAGGGAGGAATATAAGAATGATAAGAGACAATATCAGATTGAGCAGGAAGGTTGAGCTTCTGGGAAATAAGGAAATGACTCTGAAACCCCAGCCTAAGGTACACTCAAACCTTGACACCTTAGCAGCAGCAGCAATCAGTTTTGTTGACACTTCGGTTTTGGCCCAGGATGAAGAGAAATCCAAGCAGCAAGAAGATGAGTAGCAGAATTCAGAAAACACAGTTTTGTCAAAACGTTTGCAGGCTAGATCAAGCACAGTTTCCGGTGTCTTAGGCGAACATGGAAATTGTTTATTAGCTACCAAAAAATCCAATTTTCGGTGGCTTAGGATATAAAGGTGGGACTCTCCTAGTTACCAAAAAGAGAGGTCAACTCCAAACATCTAAAGGTGCCTTGGTGGCTTAGGTAAACACGCTAATTGTTCATTAGCCACTGAAAGCAGGGCTTTCAGTAGCTAATAAAATTTAAACCCAACCTTTCCAGCTACCAAAAGTACAGAATAACACAGAAGGATTTTTTTTGCACCAAACCTGACTCTTGCTGATCCGAACACCTCGAGGGTGTTTTCTAATGATGGTTAAACGTTTAAAAGAATCATGATCAATTTTCTGTTCCAGACTGAAGGGCGCCAGCAAGGTGAGAAGAGGAATTTTCTTATCTGTTTTGGGAAAAATGGCCTGCAGATTCTCCAGGCAGCAGTTTCGACCTCACTCACCAGCCTCCGAAATCCCATTACAAATATCAATTATAGGAGGACTGGAAAGATGGAAATTAATTTTTGAATGTGGGACTCTTTCATACTTTTCAGAAAACTATTTTTAGATAGCTATTTTTAGCAGATTCGATCCAGTTTTTCAGGATCTTGAACGTTTTTGTAAAGGCTATGAAGCCTGTGACTTATGTAGAACAAGGGTTCGATTTTGGAAACTTTTTCACATGTTGTAAGCTCAGACTTCTTATGTTATATCAAAAAACAAGCTTCTTTCGTCATTAGTTGTTTAGATTTTCATCTTCTATCTATTATGTACTTGCATTTGAATATTATGTTCATGCTGTTATGTTTATTTACGCCTGATAACTGTCATCTTATCATTGTATTCATAAGCTAAACTCTGCAAGTATTCTGTAATTATTGTAAGATGCCATTCATATATATCTTTATGTATGATTATGCTGGTGTGATAGTTAATTCTCCACACATTCATTTATTTACAAACCCTATGAGCATTAGTGGTTGAAAGCCTTGTCCATCTGAGCGCATTTAGATATGTTTTGAGTGAATGAGGATTGATTGAGTAATCCAACTTGATTCACCTTTTTATATTATTGAGATATTGGTTAAGTTACCAGGATCTTTCGATTGCAACCTAGAAAGACTCCTGGAGTGATAACATTTTGGCACCGCTGCCGGGGAGAGGAAGTTGAAACTAGTTTCGCTGGCAGAATGACATAAGATCCAACTTTGATGATAGACAAAGTGTGTACGATATTCTGGTTGTAATCATCTATCTAGCGACTCTATTGGAATGAAGTGGATTCGAGAAGACCAAGTACCAGAGCAAATCCTCAAAGGCCACCAGTGACACCTGTTTCAGATCCTGAATAGATTATAAGGAGAGGAAGAGCTTCACAAAGACAGATTTCCAGATCTACAAGGGGAACCACATCAGGTACTTCTAGAGTTACTGCTTCTATTTTATCAAATGAAACTCCCTTTAAATTTTCACCTACTGAAGCAGCTAGTTCACAAAAAATTATAAGTAAATCAGAAGATTTGGAAGTTGAAGAATTCTCGACTAGTTCTAATGTTGAATATCCTATTTCTGAATTTGCTACCCAAGCTGACTTAGGAAAAGAAACCCTAGAATCCATCAAAGAAGAGGGCTCTTCCTACCTGAATCCATTATCAACTGAGCTTGAAGAGAGCTATCCTTTTGTTCATACCAAGTACTTTCCATTGAAAACATCTTGCAGAATCTTTTATATCAGTGCAAAGAAAGATTGGCCCTGTTACTTGCACAATCCTATAAGGATTCCTCTTTTCCCAATTAGCCCACAAATATTTTCACCTCAATTCTTAGCGACTCCAATGGGTCAAACCCACCACTTCCATCACCACCTATACCTCCTTAGCTATCCCACACACCAACGATATCTTCTGCTACCCCTTCCATACCCACATCCACTATGGTCGTCCCTTTGACTAAGATGTAAAAGATCCTCGTTGCCGGATATGCCCCTCTAAATTTGCCTAACCCCCTTTTTGCTATGCCTACTAGAGATTACCAAAAATACATGCCTAATTTTACTGGAGAGGGGGACTTTACAGCTGAAGAGCATTTAGAGGCATTCTATAGTTATGCTGAGAACATAAATATTGAGCGTGAAGATGTATGGACTAGACTTTTTGTGCAAAGTTTAGATGGTCAGGCTAGGAAATGGTTCAAAGAGTTACATGCTGGATCAAAAGCTGACATCGAGGCCCTAGATGACTTGTTTTTGAAGCATTGGGGAGAAAGAAGAGACCATCTCTATTACCTCACAGAATTTGGCAATTTGAAGAGAGAAAATGGCGAGTCTGTGTCAACTTTCACAAAGAGATTTAATAAAATGTTTGGCAAGATCCCTGCTGAGATCAAACCTACAGACACTTCAACCAGAATCACTTATGCAAATGCTTTTGATCCCGATTTTTGTATTCACCTTAGAGAAAGAAGATTTGCTTCTTTATCACTCATGCAAGATGCTACTCTTGAAGTTGATTCTAATATTGTTGCATCTGAGATTCTTAAGGGAAAAACGGACAGAAAGAGGCAAACTCCAGACTCTTCTCCTTCATCAGAAACAAAAATGGAAAAATTGGCTAAGATGTTGGATAGCTTAACCTCTGAAATGTCTAAATTGAAGGTTCAAGGTCAACAACCTGCAAGAGGTAAAGGGACAAATGAGTTTGTTCCTAGAAACCCTAACACTCTCCCTTATAGAAGAAACAACCCACAGACTCAGATCCTACAAAGAGATAGGAATCCTGCTAATGAACAAAGGATCAGAGTTCCTTTCCAACACGCTATATTAGAAGAAGAACAAGAGCCTACTCCGGGAGAAGAAGAAGAAGAAGAAGACAATATCAACTGTACGGAAGATAAAATTGACTCCTCTTTCCTGACACAATTTGATTATGAGGAATCCCTCATGAACGAACAGATCACTGAAGAATCATTGTATCAGGCCGATGATCAAGGAGGTTATAATTTGAGGTCTAGGATTGCTACTAAAAAACCTGTGACCATTGCTCTTGGAAAGAAGAATCCTGTCCTTACAAAGCAGCCCGCTTCTCCTGCAAAAGAGATTGTTGCTCCTGCAGAACAGACTGTTGCCCCTTCAAAACAACAACAAAGGCCATTACCACTTTATGTCCCTAATCAAATTCAGCTTAAAGCCCCAGCACAAGAGGTCAGGACTTCTGAAAAATTGTCTTACTCTTTTGATCTTGAATCATAAATTCAAAAGCTGAAAATCTCTTTCCCACTAATTGAGCTTATGAAAAATGATTCCTTCAAGTCATCTATACTACAATCCCTTCAACCAAAAACACCCATAGATGCTGATTTTGTGAATTTGCAAGATGATAGGCCCTCAGTAACCCTAGGCCCTATGGTTGAAGAACTGGATGGGTCTTGTCCACCTTTCTACATATCCCTAAACATCCATGACAAAATTCTTCACAATTGTCTGCTAGACTCAGGAGCATCCCACAATCTTATGCCAAAAGCAGTAATGGATGAGCTGGGACTTAGCATCACAAAATCCTACCATGATCTCTTCTCTTTTGACTCTAGGAAAGTCAAATGCCCGGGCTTCATAAAAGATCTTGTCATAAACCTGTCTCAACTGCCTTCAAAAATCATGGTAATGGATGTAGTAGTTTATGATATCCCACCCAAGTTTGGAATTCTCTTATCCCGTTCATGGAGTAAACGAATAGGGGGCACCTTACAGTTGGATCTGACTTATGCTACAATCTCGATGTTTGGGGGTGAAACTAAAAGACTCTATAGAGAAAACCAGCTTACCTACATCATCAGTAATGAAAAGAATTCTATAAATCATCCCATTTACGCATTGGATACAGACTTTTGAGCATGTATCCTACAAATAGATGATGATCATCCAACGCCTTTGCAGCTCACAAAGCCTACTTGTCAGCAATTTGAAGAAGTAACCACTTCTGTTTGGAGCATGTTTTTTGATGGTGCCAGTACCCAAGCTTCAGCAGGTGCAGGTGTAGTTTTAATCTCTCCTTCGAAGGATGTTATGCATTTGTCTTATAAACTGGATTTCAAAACTACTAACAATATAGCAAAGTATGAGGCTTTGTTGTTGGGAGTCAAGGATTCCAAAGAAATGGGAATCATGTGCCTGAAGATATTTGGAGATGCAGAGCTCATCATACAATAGGTGAACATAAATTTTCAAGCAAAAAATGTCAGGTTGAAGGCATACAGAGACGAGGTATGGAAACTTAGAGATTCTTTTATGATTTTCGACATCTCTTATATACATAGAGCTATGAACCACCTAGTTGATTCCCTGGCTGTCTCTGCCAATATGTTCATTCCTCCTATGCCTCCTAAATTGAACTATGAAATCCAAGTCAGGTATAGGCCATCCTTACATAATAATGTCAAATTTTGGAATTTTTTTGAGGATGATGATGAACTTGGTAGATTTCTCCAGGTTGTTGATGAATTTTCTGATATGCATATTGACCAAGAAAACCTAAATGTAGAGGAATCCCAGAAGTCTAAGTTGAAAGGGAAAATGGGTCAACATGATATTGTTCAGTTGCCAAGCAATCATATACCTCGAGGTTTAGTACCTCTTGAAAGGATTTTTTACCATAATGATGTCCCCTTCAAACCTGTGGAAAAGGAGAATGACCCTGTTGTCCATGAGCATAACATAGGCAGCCAAAGTCATCCTAAATTCGTAAATTTGTCTACTGAATTGATAGCTAATCAGAGGTCAGAATATTGCAGCCTTATAAAAGAGTTTGCTGATGTTTTTGCTTGGGAATACAGTGATCTGAAAACCTATGACGAAGATACCATTCAACATAGAATTCCTCCTGAAAAGGACACCATCCCTTTCAAGCAGAAGTTAATGCCCATCAACCCCCTCCTGTTACCTGTGATTGAGAAAGAAATCAAGAATCTCCTTGATGCTAAAATCATAATCCCACTGAGATATTCTAAATGGATCTCAAATTTAGTAGTAGTGAGGAAGAAAAGTTGTGAGGTTAGGTTATGTGTTGATTTTAGAAACCTAAACAAGTGCTCCAAAAAAGACAACTATCCCCTGCCCAAGATGGAGCATTTACTACAAAGAGTTTCAGGAGCTAGTGTCATGTCATTCCTAGATGGCTTCTCGGGCTACAATCAAATTTCTGTACACCCTGATGATCAGGAGAAGAAAACCTTTACCACTCCTTGGGGTACCTTCATGTACGCTAAGATGCCGTTTGGGCTGATGAATGCCGACGCCACCTTTCAGAGGGCCATGGACATAGCTTTTGTGGGATTAAAAGACAAGTTTGCCCTCATATACCTTGATGATATCACTGTATATTCAAACAGTCACGAAGAACATTTACAACATCTAAAAGGGGTTTTTCTGAAATGTAGACAATTTGGAATTTCTCTTAATCCTAAGAAGTCTCGGTTTTCTCTCTGGGAGGGAAAGCTCTTGGGCCACATATTTTCAGCACAGGGTGTAAAAATTGATCCAGTTCGGGTTGAAGCAATTCAGAAGGTGTCTATACCAAGGTCAAAAAAAGATATTCAATCCTTCCTCGGTAAGATAAATTTTGTCAAGAGGTTTATTCCAAATTTTTCTGAGTTAGTGAAACATATAACTTCCATGCTGAAAAAGGGAACTGAAATTAAATGGACAGAAAACGCAAGGAACTCTTTCGAAGCCACCAAGCGGGCTATCATGGAAGCTCCTACTCTGATTAGTCCAGATTACACCCAGGTTTTCTATATTTTCTCTTTTGCTTCCCATGACACAGTGGCAACAGTCTTGTTGCAGAAAGATGATGAAGGTCTTGATCACCCAATTTCCTTCTTCAGCAAAACATTGAGGGATGCTGAACTAAAATACAATCCCATAGAAAAACAGGCCTATGCTCTGTTCAAGTCATTGAAGGCATTCAGAACTTATATCCTACATACAAAGGTCATAGCATATGTCCCTTCAGCTTCTGTGAAAGATGTTTTAACTCAACCTAACATTGATGGAAAGAGAGACAAGTGGATCGCTAAGCTGATTGAATTTGATATAGAGGTGAATCCACCTGGTTAGTAAAAGGTCAAGGCTTAGCTAAGCTTATGGCTGAAGAAAATTGCAAACTATTAGACATGAATTTCATTGGAATAAGTTCAGCAAGTTTGCAGATAGAAGTAGCAGCAGTAGAGCAACATAATAGTCAGCAGGTGGCTGAGAATTTGTTTTCATGCGAGTGGTATTCAGGTATTATTCATTTTCTGCAAAATTTAGAAGTTCCTCCTGGACTCAGCACAACCCAAGCACCGGCTCTTAAATTTAAATCTGTTAAATTTTGCATAAGTAACAATCTACTGAATTGGAAAGATCCTGCTGGTGTTCTTCTAAGGTGTCTAGATAAAGAAGAGTCATGTCAAGTGATGCATCAGTTCCATTCAAGCATAGGTGGAGGCCATCATTACTGGAAAACCACAGCTCACGAGATTCTAAGGGATGGATACTATTGGCCTGTTCTTTTCTCTGATGTATACACCTTTGTGAAATCTTGTGACAAATGCCAAAGATTAGCAGGAAAACATTAGCTAAAATCCTTGCCACTGAAACCTGTTATGGTTAATGGTCCCTTCCAGCAATGGGGCCTTGATTTTATAGGTGAGATTAATCCTTCATCTAGTGGTCAACACAGATGGATCCTAGTAGGCACTGATTATTTTACCAAGTGGATAGATGAAATTCCCACAAGGAAAGCTAATCATCAAGTTATCATGAACTTTCTCTATGAAAACATCCTTATCAGGTTTGGTTGCCCAAAAAGGCTGGTAACTGATAATGCACCAGCGTTTAAAGATAAAGCATTAGTTCACATGTGTGATTCAATGGGAATTCAATTGGTACACTCTACTCCCTACTACCCTCAAGGTAATGGCCTTGCCGAGTCATCAAATAAAAGTCTGGTCAGAATCATCAGAAAGCTATTGGAAGAAAATCAAAAGAGTTGGGATTCCAAACTAAAGTTTGCTCTTTGGGCTGACAGAGTGACAGATAAAAAATCCATAGGGACATCCCCCTTTAGATTGGTTTATGGTACTGATGCCATTTTCCCAATTCAGTTAATCCTTCCAGTAACTAAGTTTTTTCAGGAGGAACGGGATGAACCAAATGACATGGTGAGAAGAATAATCAAATTAGTTGAATTCCAGCAGACTAGAGAATAGTTGGTGGAAAAGTCAGAATCCCATCAGAAGAGGATAAAAGATACTTTTGACAAGAAGGCAAAGGTGGAAAGTTTTCAAGTTGCGGACTGGGTTCTAAAATGGGATGTCCCCAGGCAGGACAAGGGCAAGCATGGAAAATTTGATTCTCTATGGATAGGTCCTTTCGTGATAACTCAAGTATAGCGGAACAACACTTTCAAACTGCAAAGGCTGGAAGGTGAAGAGATGTCTGGTGTCCGATTCAATGGGAAATTTCTGAAACTCTATTTCATCTGAGGCTTCACAGCCTGGTCATTGTAAATATCATTTTTGTTTTCGATTTTTGCAAATAACTCCATGCCCAATGGAACACTAGAAGATAGGGTTAGATTTTTGCTTTACAGGAAAGGCATTTGATGTGTGGTTCTTGGAACCTCACCGGGAGGTTTCCATCCCCGAGTAGGAGCCAGATGTTATCTCCTCAAATAAACATAGACTAGTTGTGGTTTCTAGTTGATAGGAGGTCTTTAATTTTTTCATTTTTAGATGCATTTGAGGTTCTTTTTCAAGAGTTTGAAGTATGTAATGAAGTTTAAAATAACATTTGATGTTACTTTGTCTCCAAGAAAGAATTTTTCGGTTTTGGTATCTTAGGCAGACAGGGCAATTGTTCATTAGCTACCAAAAACCCAGCTTTCGGCAGCTCACATCGTAAAGGTAAATTTACTCAAAGATACCCGAAAGGGAAGACACGTATCATGTATCGAGGAGCAGTTTTTGGTGGCTTAGGCAGATACGACAGTTGTTCATTAGCCACCGAAAAGGGCAGGTTTATGTCATCTTACAGTTCAAAGGCAAGATTGTCCATAGCCACTGAAAAGGGTAGGTTTTTGGCAGCTTATAGTTCAAAGGCAAGATTGTCCACAGCCATCAAAAGCAGGGGCATTTGTAAACACTTTTTTGGCAGCTGTTGGCTGCTTTTTGGACAGACCTGGGTTTTAATGAGGCGCAACAACAAAACCCCTTGGCGCACTGGCCCTCTCGGCAACGAGCTGCGTAGCAACTCGAGGTCTCACCTGAAGTGGCTTTGGGGGGGTTAAGGAATTAGGCTTCCTTAACCTGGGCGACACAAAGACTGCGATCTTCTCCCTTTCTTTCCCCTTGAGAGGATTCCTCAAAGCAGAACGTCTTACTCTTCCGCCGACTTCTCAGTGCAACAGCGCTGAAGTTCGCACTTACCAGCCTAGCTGCGCGGTATCTCTGCTTCTGCACACGAGGTAAGTACCCTCTGCACCAGTATTCTATGTATTGTTTCTACTTGCGCGCCCAGCGTAGCAACACTCTCCTTAGTCGCCGCAGTGACAGCGTTCTACAGATTCCTTCGTCACTTAACGATTATAACTACCAAGGAAGCTTTGAGAGCTTACTTAACATAATCATAAAGATAACGCAATGTTCAGGTATACACAGATAGTGAACTAAAACATGCAATCACACAACATAGTATCATAACATGAGAATTAGGTAGTTCACCTCCACGGGGAAACCACGTCCACGGGAAGTGTATCTTATATTAATCAGAAATGGAATTACACAATATGCTGCACACACAGCTGCAGCCTTAGATCTTTCCTGGAAACTCCATGCACATAGCTAGGAGCCCTTTTCTAGATCTAGTCTCTTCCTCTACAGAGATTACAATAGTTCAGACGTCGACTCAAACTGTCTGCAACTCAGTGACTGCCTAACCTATCTCAAACATCTAGCTTACGTCTAACTCTTGTCTTCTAACACACAATAGAAAACAATCAACAACCCACCTTTATCCCTTACAATTACACATATATATAGGTGGCCATGACGGTCGCACCTTTACAAAACTGTGGGCCTTTCCCAGCAGTATTCCCCAAAAACCCTAACCACGGACATGGCTAGGTGTACTATAGGCGCCGCTTGCAGTCACGTCGCCATTTCCTGTAGGTTCCGTGACTTTCGGCGCAGATTGCGGGTATGGGCGCCGCTTCTTCATTCACTGCTCTTTGTCCTTCACCTTCAATACTTTGGTCCGTTGCTCTTCCTTGATCAGAGCAACCATAACTTCTGTACTTAGCCTTAATGAGGGTAGCTGAGCCCTCTCTTTCGTCGCTTCATTTATTATGGTAGCTGAGCTCTCTACTCGGCCACATTCATTCTCCTTTGACATGTGTGTGCGAGCTCCGCGAATTCCGGTCCATAATCTGTGCTGAGCTCATCCATCTGGCACCGTACTGCACACCATTTACTTCTGCCCAAAAATTGGTGTTTATTCAAAATTAGCACTTTCCCTTTAACACTTGTGCTTTTTCCTCAAAATTCGCAGCTTTACCATAGCTGCGGCCTAGGCTCCAACAGGCCCCTAACACTTACTTGTGGCTCGCCCTCGAGCCACTCACACTAGTGTGTGATCGCTTTACTTGCGCATCTGCTTTTGCTTGGGTCTCAGTAAATGTTTTCTTCCACTGCACAATAGCGGAGTCCATTTCATCGACGCACTCCACAGCTGTCTGCACCATTTCTGCAGTGGATTCTTCTTCAGTTATGCCATCAACCACTTGTTGAGATTCTGCAATTTCTTTGATCTTTGCCTCGACTTGGCTAGCGAGGTCAGCATACTCATCCATAAATGGCTGAATGTTGTTGGTGAGTTTAGCATCTTCATTTCTGAGCTTGTGCACTTGCTGTTGTATTCTGCGCACTTCGCTCATTTTCCTCATTTTTGCTAAGCCTTCTAATGCCTTAGCTTCTTCAGTCAGAAAAGTTAGGGACTGTTCTGCGGCTTGTACCTGTTCAAAAAGACCGACTTTGAAAGGGAGCTTCTCAAGCTCAGTCCAAGCCTCCATAGCTTGGGTCATCAGGTTCTCGGCTTCATCTGCTCTGCTCTTCATTTATGTGGAATTTCTGCGCAGCGCTTCAAATTGTTCCTGCCTATCATCTGTAGAATGCGCGGCAACACGAGCTTCCAACTCAGCGATCTGCGTTCTATGGTCTTCTTCCATAGAAACTATTTCCTGCTCCAGGGTTTTCACCCTTCCACCAATAATTTGAACTTTCTCAACCAGAGGAAGGTCTGGTTGAATCTCGCAGGCCGGCAGCTCCTGGGCAATTTCATCAACTACGTTTCTTATCCCAGTGTCTTGTGCCTCATAAAGGGAAAGCTTCTCGGAGATGTTCTTGTAGCCTGCCTTCAGCTCTATCTCCTGCGATTGGAGTCTTTGGTTTGCATGGAATGTGGAGAGCTCTCTAGCTCTCAACTCAACAGAAACTTTCTCTTGCACTAGTTGCAAGGTTTCTATCGGAATCAAAGACAAATTTACTTCAATGGGGCCAACTGCGCTTACCTGCAGTGTAGCCAAAGGATCGGGAAGTGTCATGCTTGTAGTCGGGATGTGCACGACAGTATGCCTTTCCGCAAGTACTTCAACTCGCTCAGTACTTGTGGTTGCTTGTGGCGCCTGCGAAGTAGATGCTGGCGCATGGGTCTACGCAACTCTTCCTGCGAGACCTTTTAGTTCCACGAACTACAGATCCAGAGCACTTCTGATGTGAGCGTGTGCGGTCCGCAGCTTGCGAAATTGCTCTTTCAAGTACTGGTCGATCCCCGAGGGAATGGCCTCAGAGGGATGCGACACCTTTTGCTTCTTGGTCGCTGGTTCTGTTGAACCTTCATCACTTCTTTGCTCAGGGGCTTCCTTGCCCTTATCCTTCTCTTACGCACCAGGAGGTGGCATCGTGGATGCGATTTCAGCGTCCTCCCTCCATTCATCCGAACAAGACTTGATAGTTTCTTCAACATCTTCAGTAGTCATCCTGTAAAGGCCTACATCCCATTCTTCTTGAATGTCGCAAGGGCGAAGGTAAATTTCATGCAAGTTGACGGAAAAGACCAACATCCCTTCATATATTTTTGTTGTCTCCTCACTCAGCCTCGGCATTTCCTGAATGGTATTTTTGAGGAGGTGGTAGTATTCACAAAATACAGTGCAGTTCATCTTGCGCTTCGCGGGATTATTAGAATCCCAGAGGTTGACATAGCGCATGCCTGCAACCTCTCCTGTGCGGCGCAGAAGGAACTGAGTGTTGGGGGGCTCCTTCCACCCAATCAATGCGCATAAAATTAAAAGCCAAGAAAAATGGAACAACTAACCGGGGGTGTCTTGGACGTTCCGGCAGTCTTCCAAGAAAGAATTGAGGAGGAAGAGAGACCAATTGTACTATTCTCCCTCTGCGGCTGCGATAGTGAGCTCCACGACAGCTCCAGTGACTTCTTTAGGTCTACACTTTGTGAGAAGTTTGCCTGCAAGCAGACTGTCGGTGAATCTAAGTGCTTCATCCTCAACGATAGTGAGGTCATAAGCCCGACCTCCTCTTGTCAATTTGTATTTCTGCACCAACTGTGCAGCCAATTTTCTGTCTTTGTCCTTTCCAACAAAATGAATATTGGGGTCCTTACCAACCTTAGACAGGCCGGTAATGCGATGAATCAAGTCGACGTTCAAATCGATTGGCCTCCCCAGCCAAAGGTAACCACCATGAACACAGGATAGCAGTTCCTTAACAACTGCATTGACTTCATTGCTACGCCCGAAGTGCGGTAGCTTCAACAAGTTCAACAGTCTAGACTTCTCTAAATTTGCTGCGAATTCCTTCGGGACGAATTCATCAACCTTTCTGGTGGGATTGTGGACTACCGTCAGATAGCGATCTAGCGCAAACTGAGGATATGTTCTGTAGTCGCCCAAGTTCAAATTGGAAAACTTAACCAGTGGAAGGTGTCCAACCAGGGACCCTTCTTGTCGCACGCCTTCCAGCAGTGGTGGCAGCAGAATCGGATACTTTGCATTCTTTGGAATATGCACCTCTGGTGCATCATCTGGACGTGGCGGAATGTAATTGACCATAGTGGCCAACGGCTCTGGAATGGGCTCGTCCGGCTGCTGCGGCTGAGACGCCCTCGTTCCTGGAGATTGTCTGGGATCAGTCCAACCAGGGTGCGTGTAAGCCGAGGTCGTCACCGGGGTAGTCATGTCGAAATCTAAGCCTCTGCGCTTAAATTGACGAATAATTTCTTCAGTGGACAGGTTCTTCGTCGTGAACCGGTATAGACAACAAGGACTTGAATAGACAAATGGCGGAACAGCGTAGGATACGAACGCTGAAAACAAAGGAAGCACTCTGCACAACTCGGCTCTGAAAACAATAACTTAGATTCTCAAACAAGACTATGCAACTCGAGAAAAGTAACCCGAAAATATACAAGTGTAGGGTATTTATAGCTAAAGGCAGTAGTAAATGCGGGCAAGTGGGGTTACTAGCCGTAGATGCCTATGCATGAGTTGACAAGCCCCCTATCCACGCGCTTCTGCGGTGCATTAATTGTGATGGACGGGTTCTGACAACCTTCCGGGAGAAGCTAAAGCTTTCGGCGCATGACATAAATGCGAATCTTCAGGAGATCAAGCCGACTCTGTCAAAGCGGATACAATTAAATGGCGAACTTATCCTTCATTAATATTCAAGCGGCTATAGGACTACTATAATTCAAATTTTTTGGTGGGTCATTTCAGCATAGGTAATTGTGCATATAGAGGGGTCCACAACGACAACTCCTCAAGCGGCAACTTGACATAGAGAACTCCGCAAGAGCGACGGTTTGACGAGCCGGAAGAACACTTCGCAAGAGTGCAAAAATAGGGTTGCTCAAAACAAACTTTATTGACATGCGCGGATGTTTCAAGGAACTGCGCGGGAAGCCAGAGACTGAAAGTGTCTCGCGACTTCTGTGTAGACTCTGATAATGCGATGCCTCTTTCAACTACACTGGACATCTGCACTACTTTAGCAATGTATTAAGTCGACAGGGCGGAGTGGCCATCGCGATAAAGCTTGAGCCAACTCCCATTGATCATTGTAGGTAGCAATTCTCCATTAAGCTTTGCAAGCTGAACTGCTCCTCCTTCTATTATCTTTATCACCCGAAAAGGGCCTAACCAATGTACACAAAACTTGCCTGGAAACTTGATGAATTTACTGTCATAGAGGAGTACCAAGTCTCCTTTTTCAAAGTGTTTATTCTTAATATGCCTGTCATGCCAAGCTTTCTGTCTTGCCTTCTGTACTTGTTGATGGAATCCAGCTAAAAGTCTATCTTCTTCTAAGGCAAGCAATTGTGAGAGTCTTTCACTCATAGTATCAGTATCTGCCATTTCTGTAATTTGAGCAATTCTGAGACTGGGAACAATGTATTCCATGGGCATAACTGCTTCTTGTCCATACACCAAACTGAAAGGTGTGTGACCTGTTAGTTTCTTGCATGTGATTCTGTAATCCCATAATACAGCTGTGACTCTAAGGTCCCAATCATCTCTTTGTTAATTACAGATCTTCGTCAGGGCATTCTCGAGAATCTTATTGAATGCCTTCACCGCACCATTAGCTTGAGGGTGGTAGAGTGTACTCGTATGGTGACTAATGTGGAATTCTTCAGTAAGGGCCTCTATAGTCTCATTCAGGAAATGTGTACCCTGATCACTCATTCGAATTAGTGGGCATCCAAACCTAGTGATAATGTTCTAAAAAATGAACTACGCGGCAGTGACAGCGTCGCAGTTCTTAACTGGATTAGCCTCAGCCCATCTGGTGAGGTATTCAGTAGCTGTAATGATGTATCTTGCGCTGGTTCTTTTTCCTGGTAGGTTGATAGGTCCCACAAAATCAATGGCCCATTTATCAAAAGCACGCAGTGTTATCTGGGGTCTTAGCAGCATTTCATCTCTCCTTGAGGGTTTTCCTGTTCGCTGGCACACATCGCAACATTTGCAGAATTCCTTAGTATCCTTGTGCAATGTTGTCCACCAAAGACCTGCAGCTAAGATCTTCTGCGCAGCCGTCTTTCCTGCGAAATGTCCTCCTGTGATTCCTGAGTGCGCTTCTGCGATGATGGAGTTCTTCTCATGCGGTAGGATACATCTGCGCAAGACTTCGTCGGGGCCCAGCTTATAAAGCTGGCCTGCTATCAAAGTGAAGTTTGCGGCTTTGACAACAAGTTGCTTCTTCTGCTAGATTGTAAACTCAACTGGCGCTTTCCTGGTAGTGAGAAACTCAAGAATGTCAGAATAATACTCATCGACTGCTTGAATAGAGAACAACTGCGCATCAGGCAGATTATCCTCCAGATTTGTAGGTTCCTCCCCTGACTCTATCCTAGATAAGTGGTCAGGTCCTGCATTCAATCTACCTGGATTTACAATAACCTCAAAATCATACTCTTGGAAGAGCAGTAGCCATCTGCAAATTCTTCCCCCTAACACTGGCTTATTGACCAAGTATTTCAAAGCAGAATGGTCAGTATACATTTTAAAATGTGCGCCCAATAGGTAGTGTCTGAACTTCTGTAGGGCATACACCATAGCTAGTTCTTCTCTTTCTGTAGTGGTGTAATTCTTCTCGGCTGTGGACAGCTTTCTGCTGGAGTAAGCAATTTGGTGATCAATACCTCCTTCTCCCGGTTGTGTAAGCACAACCCCCAATGCTATGGAAGAAGCATCTACATGAACATGAAAGGGCTTTCTCCAGTCTGGGAAAACTAGAATAGGCGCAGTGATCATCTTTTCTTTAAGTGTATCCAAGCTCTGTTGGCATTCTTCTGTCCATTGGAACTTCGAATCCTTTTTCAGCAATCTTTCCATAGGTGCAGTGATCTTTGCATAACCTTTGATAAATTTCCTGTAATACCCTGTATGTCCCAATGTAGTGCGCAATTGTTTGACTGAGTTGGGTGCAGGTAAATTAGCAATGATGGAAACCTTCGCAGGATCCATCAGGAGTCCTTGTCTGCATACAATATGACCCAACAAAATACCAAAAGGAGCATAGAAGATACATTTTTTCAAGTTAAGGGAAATCTGATACTGTCTACATTTTTCTAACATCATGCGCAGATTCCCTATATGGTTCTTTAGTAAACCAAACACAGTCCAGTCATCAAAATAGACTTCTAGAAACTTATGAATGAATTCTTTAAATACAGCAACAACGACTCGAGAGAAGATAGCAGGAGCATTTTTAAGACCAAAGGGCATTACCGTATACTAGAATGAGCCCCATTCAGTCGCAAAAGTGGTCTTATGGCGGTCGTCTGGATGGATTCTGATTTGATGGTATCCCGAAAAGGCATCAGTGAAGGAGTAAGGCTCTTGTCCTCCAACATTATCAAGCACTTCATCTATACAGGGGGTAGGAAATGGATCATGCGCTGATGCGTCATTCATCTGGCACCGTACTGCGCACCATTTACTTCTGCCCAAAAATTGGTGTTTATTCAAAATTAGCACTTTCCCTTCAACACTTGTGCTTTTTCCTCAAAATTCGCAGCTTTACCATAGCTGCGGCCTAGGCTCGAACAGCAGCTTACGGGGTCAAAGGTGAAATCATCGGCTACCGAAATTAAGTCAGTGTCGAATGGTGGAGACGTCTAATCAAGGTTTTAGTCATGAATTAAATGGGATCCATCATTACTTAACTTCCGAAAGGGTCACTTCCAGCAAATACACGATCTTCTCCAAGGTAAATCCTGTTGCCATCATAATCTCACCCTGGCCGATTGAACCTTATAGATCTCCGTCTACCGATTTTCTAAAGATTGTACCTCTAGTGTAATCATGCGACAGTAACATGTCATTAAACCATCACGATTAACCCTCCAGTTCACATCCCTCGAAGTTAGGTTCTATAAACCGTGCCACCCCTCCTCCTTCACTCTTACCACGTCGTCGAGCTCACTGTTTCCCTGATTTCGCATTGTTCCCTCAAGCCCGATTTTTTTAACAGCAGGTGTCAGGAAGCAGCTTACAGAATGAAGAAAAGTGGAGGAGTGGTCCTCAGGAAAGAATTAAATGACATATGTTACCTGGAAGTGCACCCCGAGGTATGTCGACTCTTCAAAGATGTTGGCTGTTATAATTTTTGCAAAAAACTACAGGGATCTCACCAGTAAATAGCCGAAATGTTTGCTCTCACATTTGACGGCAGAAAGGCGATAATTGGCAAGGAGGAATTCCAGGTAGATGAAGCCCTCATAGCCGAGGTGACAGAGCTTTCAGCGACTAGAGAAAAATTGGTTCAAGACCACTGTTACGAAAGATTTCCAATTCCGATCCTATCTGAAACCCGAGCATAGAAATCTGGTATGGAAGAAAGATATCCCTATGTCCTATATTGAGGATAAATGGCAGCATCTGTAGAAGTCGATTTTGGTTTACATAACCTGTGAAGGTAGATATAATAGGGTGTTGATTTACCATTTTAAATTGATGAATCATTTCACTGGCAGGAGCCCCATGAATCTCCCTTTTTATCTCTACAAAAGACTGACTAAAATGGCTCATCAAGTCAGAGCCCAACCAACCAAAATCGCAGGTAGGCTATACCACCATGGTTTGATCAAGCTCATAGTTTTTGAGTTGCTGCAAAGGAGAAACATGAACTAGGTGTTCTTCCTTTTCTGGAATGAGTTCGAAACAGAGTTACAACCAGAAGGTGAAAAGAAGTCTTCCACTCCTAGAAGTGGAAAAAGGAAGAGGAGAGTTATTTCCCCAATTACAGTCAAACCCCTTTCCTCAGCTCCCAAAGTGCATAAGGCTAAAAATAAATTAGGGTTCAGTAGTAAGATAGAGGAGGAGGGAGCTGGTTCAGAAGGCAAGAACATCCTCAACCTACCATACAAAGATTCCGAAGAGGATGAACAACCAAAAGTAGAGGTAGGATGTGAAAATTTGTTTTCACCTACACCTGAGGAAGAGCCAAATCAACAGATTGTTGAAGCATCAACCAACCAATCAAAGAAGTCCTCATCTCAAAAGATTAATCAACTGTTAAGATAGGTTTATGAGCTCGAACTACTTCAGAGGGTGATCAAGGAGAAGAATGAAAGGTTGACTGAAAGAAATAATGAGTTGTATACCTCCTTTCAAGGGTTAACAAAAAAGCATAGCAAGTTGAAAGGGAGGAATATAAGACTGATAAGAGACAATATCAAATTGGGCAGTAAGGTTGAGCTTCTGGGAAATAAGGAAATGACTCCGAAACCCGAGCCTAAGGTACAGTCAGACCTTGACACCTTAGTAGCAGCGGCAATCAGTTTTGCTGACACTCCGATTTTGGCCCAGGATGAAGAGAAATCCAAGTAGCAGGAAGATGAGTAGCAGAAGTTAGAAAACATAGTTTTGTCAAAAATTTTGTAGGCTAGATCAAGCACAGTTTTTTGTGGCTTAGGCGAACATGGAAATTGTTCATTAGCTACCAAAAACTCCAATTTTCAGCAGCTTAGGATATAAAGGTGGGACTCTCCTAGTTACCGAAAAGAGAGGTCAACTCCAAACATCTAAAGGTGCCTCGGTGGCTTAGGAGAACACACTAATTTTTCATTAGCCACTGAAAGCAGGGCTTTCAGTAGCTAATAAAATTTAAACCCAGCCTTTCCAGCTACTGAAAATACAGAATAACACAGAAGGCTATTTTTTGCAGCAAACCTGAGTCTTGCTGATCCGAACACCTCGAGGGCGTTTTCTAATGATGGTTAAACGTTTAAAAGAATCATGATCAATTTTTTGTTCCAGACTGAAGGGCACCAGCAAGGTCAGAAGAGGAATCTTCTTGTCTATTTTGGGAAAAATGACCTATAGATTCTCCAGGTAGCAGTTTCGACCTCACTCACCAGCCTCCGAAGGCCCATTACAACTATCGAAGATAGGAGGACTGGCAAGATGGCGGTTACTTTTTGAATGTGGGACTCTTTCATACTTTTCAGAAAGTTGTTTTTAGATAGCTATTTTTAGCAAATTCGATCCAGTTTTTTAGGATCTTGAACATTTTTGTAAAGGATATAAAGCCTGTGACTTATGTAGAACAAGGGTTCCATTTTGGAGACTTTTTCACATGTTGTAAGCTCAGACTTCTTATGTTATATCAATAAAACAAGCTTCTTTCGCCATTAGTTGTTCATATTTCCATCTTCTATATATTCTATACTTGCATTTGAATATTATATTCATGTTGTTATGTTTATTTATGCCTGATGACTGTCATCTTATCATTGTATTCATAAGCTAAACTCTGCAAGTATTCTGTAATTATTGTAATCTGCCATTCATATATACCTTTATGTATGATTCTGCTAGTATGATAGTTACTTCTCCACACATTCATTTATTTACAAACCCTCTGAGCATTAGTGGTTGAAAGCCTTGTCCATCTAAGCGCATTTAGATATGTTTTGAGTGAATGAGGATTGATTGAGTCATCCAACTTGATCCACCTTTTTGTATTATTGAGATATTGGTTAAGTTACCAGGCTCTTTCAATTGCAACCTAGAAAGACTCCTGGAGTGATAACACACCATTTATCCCTTTGGTTCTCATTGGGCCGCAAAGATCAGTGTGCACAAGTTCCAAAGGTTTTGTTGTAGATTACTCTTTTTTCTTAAAACTAACTCTTGTTTTCTTTCCATGCAGGCAATGCTTGCAGATAGAATTAAGTGGTTTCAAGATTTTTGGAATGTCTCTTACAACTTGTTTCTTACTGATTCCGACCAAATTGTCAAAATTGATATGTCCCAATATTCTGTTCCAGAGCCAACTTTCATCTATTTGTCCCATGCAACATTGTTCTTTCTTTCCTTCATCCAGAATATATACATTATTAGGGGTTCTAGTGGCGGTAGCTACTAGTCTGCCTGTATTCCTGTCTTTTATTTTGCATTTTTCTGAGTCAAAGGTAATCCATTTGATTAGCTTGGTGTCCATAATTGACCACATGCAAGACCAAAAAGTAACACTTAACCTATTACAACTATTTGAAATAATGTTTACCCAAACATGATCGAAGAAGAGATTAGCAATGGCTTCCTCCATGATACTCTTCTTATGAGGTGCCAAAAAGGCCATATTAGACAAATGATCAACAAACACAAACACATAATTGTCTCCATGCTTGGTTGATGATAGGCATGGCATATAAGCCATGTATATTGGCTCCCAATGCTTATATAGAGTAGGTAGAGGGGTTTACAACCCCTAATTCTTGATGGTAGGATTATCGATGGCACATGAAGTGCACAATTTGGTAATATATTGATGTCTTGTTGGAGCTTTGGCTAGTAGAATTACTTATGCATTACTAGAAAAAATTTCTCCATGTTGAAGTACCTTGCCTAAGGAATACAAAGATAAACTAGATGTCATATAAGTCCATCTTTAAAGTGAAAGTATGAAACCTATTTACTTGAGCTCAATGTATAATATATAGTAGTGAATTCAATATCATTATCATACAATTGGGCTACTTGGAAGACTTATGCACATAATTAGAATTAAGCACCATGGTAAGTTCTACAACTGGAGGTTAGTTAAGGCAATCTAGAACTTGGTTTGTGCTTCCATTCTTGTAGTTGATGTTCAAGTGGAAAATTTAAAGGTATTTGGATCACTTAAAATGGTGGTTGTTTTGCAAATTTTCTTACATTTTTATGAATCACATGGGTTGGTGGTTGGTATGGATGATGATTTTTTTTATCATAATATAGTGCTTCCACTATCGACACGCTTGCATAATGAATTACATCTCCTTATCAAATATGGTGTAGCTATAAACTATGCTAGAGAGTGTTTCATTATGATAGGCCATCCAATGTTCATGTTGAGTGATGACTGCACCGATATCGCACTAGTACAATTTGGCAAATTTATGATGACATGACCAAAAAAGTTAGTCACGACAATTTTTTAAGCTAAATACTACCAAAATTGAGCAATTTTAAGTGACACAACTAAAATTGACTAACTTAAATGGATAATTTAGTAAGGTATAAACATCTATGAATATATAATGATTATGTAAATATAAATTAGTAGTACTCCTTTCTTCTAAATCATTTTACATTAATTCGCAACAATGTAATATTGAAAATGAATATATGTTAGAAAAAGTATCACCAAAATGACATGATAAAGTTTCTAGTTATTAGGATTGGTTGGTGATAGCAATCCAAAGGGATGAAAGTACTCATACGGATATCATAGAGATATATATGAGGGTTGCACCTAAAGAGGAATGTGCAAGCTTATGGGGGCGGTCCATTAGTCTATTTGTCGTGTCTATTTATAGGATCTATGAATGGACATTATGTGAACGATGAGGTAATTTTACATGATTATGATGATTAGACATACCTCCCACAACCCACTATGCATATTCATATATCTACTAGTACATTAATATTGCCAACTATACTAACAATTCATCTGGTACTTTAGTTCTATGTTCCCTTGGCTCACCTAGTCTTTTACCACCATTTTGATTTCTTATGCATTATATGTCCCTATTGTAATTACAATAAATATAAATAAGTAAATATATTATATATACATATAACTATAACATATAATATATATAAATTTAATTACACACATATATTATATTTATAATTATGTATAATATAGTGTTTTTATATTAATAAATAAGTAAATAAACATATAAGAACAAAAAATAAATTACATATAATAATAAAACAACAAAAAACAAACAAAGATCATTTTTGTCATCATTCGCTCGCTCATGAAGTGGGCAAGGCCAAGGCCATGAAACCATAAACTAACAATGACAGTTGGTGTGAAACAATGGTGGTTCGATCTTTGGACGAAATTGAGAGGTTTTTTAATAGAAGAGGTTGTCCTGATAGGTAATTGTTCACTCATGAAGTGGAATGGACATGGCCATGAAACCCTAAATTGGCGATGGGTCTGAAACAATGGTGGTTCAATTTGTGTTCTCAGAGCCTGTGCTATCCTAGGGGACTTGAAATAGGGAAGTGACGTCCATTATTATATTATTAGAGGTATATTTGAGTTGGATGAATATGTGGGCATGATAGGAAATTGGTCACTTGTGAAGTGGGCATGGCCATGGCCATGAAACCCTGAACCGACAGTGGGTGTGAAAAAGTGGTGGTTCTATCTCTGAGGTCGGAGATTTGTTTTTGTGATTGAAGTCGCAATTCACTCTCCTAACACCCATATTATATTTAGTCGCTTAAAGGGATCCCTTTGAGATCGTGACCTGAAGTTGGGGTGAGTTATGTATTGTTTCCAGTAAATATTATTGTTTCTTTCTTTCTCTATTTGTTTTTGTTTCAGTAAATGGCCCCGTCTCTCTTAAGGAAATCGGTTACTTACAATTTTTATTCATGGCACCATTCAACCATCTAGGCTCAAATAACTTTCATATATCACAAGTTCATAACAATTGGTTGCATTCAACACTACAACATATTTTTCATGGGGATTGAACCTGGGTCTCTTTCAGGAAATTTTACTTGATTTACTACTTGAATGTAACCTATGTTGACAACATGATATATCGGTTTTGTATTGTTTGTTTGTATTGTTTTTTGGTAAATGTTGTTGCAGCCTTTGATTTTTTTAATTGATGATTCAATGGATTATGAAAACCAATTATTTGTTGGTTTTAATTTTTTTTATGGAAACCACTATTTGCATTAGGTGCGATGAGATAAGGTAGGTGCATTCAAGAGCCTAGGCAGGGTTATTTTTTGGCCGTGTAACAATGTAATCACACCTTCCAACTTGAATTTGCAAATTTTAAAGCTTTAGGATGCACATTGTGAGTTGACACAAATGGTTGATTTATTGAATATTCAAACTTGATATGAACGCTTATGTTTGTTTACTAATGAAAATTGGATGTTGTTACATCCCAATTGCCAGGTGTTAAAAAATATTAGAAATGATTAGATTTTAAAATTCTTGGCCAATTGTTGGTTTGTTGCACATGATAATGACAAATAAAGCTTGCATTGATTTTCTATCCTTTTGTACTTGTTGGGCCTAGCTTCTTGGAGGTACCATTTTTTCAGAAATATTTTTGGTGTAGACAAAGGTAAAGCGAAATTGGTTTGACAAAGCGTTCAACTCTGATGAAGCGGCCAAGGAATCAGGAAAAATGATTATTTTGATCAAGTCAAATGGGCGGAGTTGAGTCGGTTAGTTAAAATTGGTCCTCATTGTATTAATGAGTCGGTTAGTGAGTTAGTGGGCTAGTGGGAGAGGGGCAAGCTAAGTGCACCCTATAAATATGTAATAAGGGAGAAGTTTTGGGGGGCTTACTATTATTGATATTGTCGATCGAAGTTGTAAGAGAATGTTTTGGGTCTGTAATGAAGCATTATGTTATGTATTTCGAAGTTATTTTGAAGAAGCCGAGTCACTGATCTGCAGGATGTGTGCGCATATCCTTTGTAATTCATGGAGAATTCTGTAAGTTATAACTGAAGTGCTTATTTGTCTACGACTCATAATAAAAGAAAAGCGCTTCCGTGGTTTTTCCCAGGATGGGTTTCCATTTTAAAACATGGTGTTCTTGTGTGATATGATATGTGTTTCTTTCCTCTGTTGATTATTAAGATGAATGCATGTTATGATAAGTGTGAATGATATGAATATGAAATACAATATAAACTATATGAATCTAGTGATGTCTTGGGTTCTATTGAAGTGAATGATGTGTCAAAGCTCTGAGTTTGTTGATGTCATAGAATAATTCATGTAGTTGGTTGTTTAATGAATGGGTGATCTGTCGAACTATTCCCCTTCTGCGTTGCAGAAATATGGTTCTTGCAGTTTCCATAGGTACTTAGGGTGAGACCTCATCTACTTTTCAGGTGTTGCCAAAAGGGGTTAAATCCCTTCCGAGTCGGGATCTGTGGTAGTGTTTGTTGGTGATATGTGGAATGTTTGAACACTAGTAGAAGTAAAAGTGCACCAACAGTACTCATGACTACTAGTTGGTGAATAATTCTCTATAGTAATATGTATAATCTGTATTTACTATTTAGGGAGCAATTACATTGTTTTTGTATGTGATCATTTATTGTGGCTATTAGTATTACAGATAGACTGGGTGATCAATATCAATTAATTGACAGTTAGATCAAGCCTATGAATGCTCATTGGATTGGGGTCTTGAGTTTAAAATTGGTTGACTCAGACTCAAACTTGGATGAGTTGATTGAGTCAACCTAAAATACTTCTACTAGTACTACTACTATAGTTGTGATATGTCTGATGAGTCCTAGTTGGTTTTTGAGCATGAGGATGGTCGTATAGCTCATGCTAAGGATCCCATTTCCAAAAGTGGTGATGAGTTTAAGGATTCATCATGTTGATTTGGTGACATGTATTAGGTCAATAGTTTGTATCATGTTGTTTTTTGGATTCTAGAGGCCATTTAGAGCCTTGTTGATTATGTATTTTGTTTCATAGATGTATTGCACTTATTTCCATTTTGATATATTCCCCCTTACATGGTAATTACATCAGAAAAATTTGGGTGTTTTATCTATTTATAGTGGTATGGAATATTTAAAATGTATATTTTTCATTAAAATTAATTTAATATTTTATGTATTTTGTAGTAAATCAAGTCATAAACTCAAATTGATCTGATTCTAAGACGAGGCTATGTCCAAGGTTTAAAATTTTGTATTGTACTACCCACTCTACCTACTAGAAATTGCTACCTATGTTTAGACATTGAGACCAATATTGCCAACTTGAGCAATCTTGATACACATGGTTAAAAATTTATGTTGCTTGTATTTTCTATGCATTTTTTTTCCTATTGTCTTATCAGGAAGAGTGTAGGTTTGGGAATGTAGTTTAGTTTATTATTTGATATCTATGTTGATTTTTGTAGAATATAATTGGTTTAGAAGTTGATTTGATGGGATACCAAGAGTCTGCAGTAGCTCAAGTTCCAGTAGTCATGGAATATGCAGTAGCAGAAGATACTTCCATGTCAGATGCAAAAAAATATGTGAAAGAACATGTATCTACATTAGGTCAACATCCACCAGTTGTAGATTATGAAGCTATATATGCTACTCATTTTCCTGATGGAATCAACTTTACCCAGCATCAAGAGCCTATGATGGAACAAGTTCCTTACCCCAATACTTATATTATTGATGTAGTTGTCCCCGGTTTGTCCAATGGAGATAATTATAGTAGACATCAAGATTCTACAATGGACCCAACTGCAACAACTCATGTATATGACATTGTAAATAATTATGGTTTGACTAATGGAAGTAAATATGGTCTAATTGAACAAGCACCTGTAGCAGACCAAGCTCCTCCATCAACTCTTTGCCAAGCTGCAAGTGCTAGTGGAAATTATGATGTAACTAAATACATGAGAGATTCAGATTATGTGATGGATCAAGCCCCTCTAGCTACATATTATGGAACTATGACAACTATTGGTATGCCAAATGGAAACCATTTTTCTTCTGCTGAACATCATGTTGATGAGAATGTTAATATTGTGTCTATAGAGAACAAGGAACACGTACAACCATAGTACGAGGAGACTCCTGGTATTATTTGTTTCTTTGTCACCTTTTGAGATGGATTTTGTACTTCTGATTTGTATATGTTACAAATGCTAATTTTAAAGTATTAAGCTAGATTAATTTTAGTAAATTAATGTAATTAAACTAAGAGGTGACTTGAAAAGTCACCTCTCTTCCCCATTTAGGGTATAAATTACCTAGGGCACGATCATTGTAATCATCTTCTACATTTTATCAAATATATTTTTTTACATTACGTTTTGCTTCCACCTACTTTTCGCTCTCCATTGGTATCGCTCTCGGCTCTGGGCACCAGCCCACCACCTTACATCCTCCACCACTCCCACCTCCGTTGCACCCACCTCCTCCTTACCTTCCCCGTGCTCACGCTGCCGTCCACCACCAGCTTCCACCTCCCTCTGCGACTTCCCCACTTCGCTACTCCTCTTCCCATCACTCCACACCACACCGCCTCCATCGCCTCACTGCTCCATCCTCTCCAAACGCCGCTCTCCATCCGCCTGCTCCATCCTCCATCCTCCCCTTCCCCGTCATCTCCACTATTTCCCGCCATCCATCCATCACTCCCCACGCACCCACGCCACACCTTCGCAACCCTCACACCCCCGCCACCCCCCTGCGCAGCTCCACGCCCTCATGCTCCTTGGCTGCTCGCACCCCCACTTCCCTCTCTCTGCCTGCAACTACAACTCTTCCCACATCCCTCCCTTCTACTCCAACACCCATGTCACTCATCCTCTTGCTCCCGCCCTTCTTTTGGCCGCCCACCATTCCCCCACCTTCCTCCCTTCCGCCCCGTTCCACCTCCCTAACGCTGCCTCCATAATCCACGATCGGCTATTTAATTTTTTTAATTCTTTAATATTAATAATGTTTATTAATATTATTGTTTATTAATATTATTATTAATTTAAAAAAAAAACATATTATAATAATAATAATAATAATTATAATTAGTTAAAAAAAAAAAATCGTGGCGAGCTGGCTTCATACAACAAATAAAAATAAATCTACGTTTAGCACCGAGAAGATTCCACCAATCACCAGATCAATGAGTGAATTAAACGCTCGATTCGATTCAATCAATGAGAAGATTAAGAAGAACTATGAGGAACTCTAGGAAAAGATCGATCAAACCAGTGACAATTTGGCAGCGACTTGGACACAAATCACGTCATGAATAAAGAATTCCGTTCTCACTCTACAAGACAACCAAAAGAAAAATGAGGCAGTTTTAAAAGCCATCCTGGAAAGATTACCAGTACCAAAAGATCCCAACTCTCCCAAAACACCAAAGTAGCCAGATCCTTTCAACATGTCGTCATCATTCTCATATACACAAGGACGCCAAATACGGGTGAAAGTCGAGCTACCCAAATACGACAGGGACGAACGATAGTGCATAGCGTGGATTAACAAAGCTGAGGAATAGTTAGACATCCACAATATCCATTACAAAGAGGAGAAAGTTAAATATGCCTCCATGCATATAGAAGGAAACGCTTACAACTGGTACTTATGGTGGAATAAAATTGCAAGAATTTGTTCTCACAACTGGGTTAGTTTCAAGAACGACCTCATTAAAAGATTCCAAGGCGTTGAAGAAAAAGACTTATTTGCCAAAATCATAAGGTTACAACAGAAAAGCAGTGTCGATGAGTACACATGTGAGTGGGAAGCATTGTCGACTCGAGTTCTAGAGTTAACCGATGACCAACGCTTACAAACCTACATACACGGTCTTAAACAGCACATCCGTGATGAACTAGAGTTACATAACATCTCAACCATGGAGGAAGTCCGACGTCCAGGATCATTGAAAGAAAATTCAAGAAACCTGTTCATACAAAATTTGATAAGGACGACTACAAAAGGAAGCCCTTCCAAACAACATACACCGCCACAACTCAGGGAAGGAATGAAGCCCAGTTTATAGGCCCAAAGAATAAGGGAAGGGAAATGCAAGTTCTGTGGAGACAAATGGGATCCTAAGCACAGATGCTTACAAAAGAATTGTATGCCTATGAAGCAGAAGAAGCAGAGTTGGAAGTCAAGGAACCAATTGAGAATGATACGAATATTCAACCAGATTACCAAACAAAAATCGAGGACGACACCCCAAAAATATCATTAGCCGCTATTACCGAAATCTCCCAACAACAAACATTGAAGATTAAATGACATATCAAAAAGAATAACGTCACAGTTCTCATCGACAGTGGCAACACCCATAACTTCGTTAATGTCAACCTAGCTAAAGCATTTAACCTATTTATCTTTCCAATACCTAACATGAAGGTTATGGGAGAAGATGGCAAGAAGATTGACAACATGGGAAAATGTCACAAGGTCAAGTTACAATTGCAAGAGTACAACTTAGAATCAGATTTCTTTGCAGTATTGCTGGGAGGAGTTGATGTAGTATTAGGAATACAATGGTTACAAACCTTGGGTACATACTCCGCAAATCACCAAGATCATTTTATTGAATTCCAGTCACTCGAGAAGACATACAAGTTATATGGGTTCCAACCACCTCCAACACAGTTAGTTACGTCACATCAGATGGAAAAGCTACTTCGGAAAGGTGCACCAGTGTACATACTTCAATGTCAGGAAATGGAGCTTCTAACATATGAAGGAGATATGGACAAACAACCAGAGATACAAGATCTAATTCAAAGACATCACAAAGTGTTCCAAGAGCTTCCGATGGAGCTCCCACCAAACAGGAAGATTGAACACATAATTGAGATTGAACCAGGGTCAAAACCTGTCAATAGCAAACCATACAGATATCCACATCACCATAAAATAGAGATTGAAAGGCTAACTCAAGATCTTCTAAAATGTGGTGTCATTTTAAAAAGTAGAAGCCTGTATGCAGCCCCAGTAGTGTTAGTACGAAAGAAGGATGGTTCATTCAGATTATGCATAGATTATAGAGGACTAAACAAAATAACTATCAAAAATAAATTTCCGATTCCGTTCATTGATGAGATGTTGGATGAACTTCATGGGGCCAAGTATTTCTCAAAATTGGATCTCCGATCTGGCTATTATTAAATCAAAGTTAGAGTGGAAGACATAGCAAAAACTGCTTTTTGCACTCATGAAGGCCATTATGAGTTCAAAGTAATGCCCTTTGGTTTGACTAATGCTCCAGCTACGTTTCAAGCCGCAATGAACGAATTGTTCCAGCCATTTTTAAGAAAATTTGTACTAGTATTTTTTTATGACATCCTCATATATAGCAGAACATGGACGGAGCATCTGGAACACTTAAGTCAAGTACTTACCATTTTGGAAGAAAACCAATTCTATGCAAAAAGGTCTAAGTGCACCTTTGGAAAAGAGAAAGTGGACTACATGGGCCATAAGATATTGAAGGAAGGAGTTAAAGTCTATCCAAGTAAAATCAAGGCAATCGTGGAATGGCCCAAACCCAATAACATATCAAAACTAAGGGGATTCCTAGGCCTAACAGGATATTATCGAATATTTGTAAAAAATTACGCCCATAAAACTACCCCTCTCACAAATTTATTGAAGAAGAATTCCTTCCAATGGAATAGTGAAGCAGAAAAATGTTTTGAAACATTAAAATGCATGATGTCTTCAACACCTGTATTATCCATGCCTGACTTCACAAAACCTTTTGTAGTCGAATGCGACGCCTCAGGTTTCGGACTAGGAGCAATTTTGATGCAAGAAGGTCACCCAATAGCATTTGAAAGTAGAAAGCTCAATAAGAGAGAAAGTTTGAGGTCCACTTACGATAAAGAGATGCTGGACATTATACATGCCTTAACAAAATGGAAACAGTACCTTCTAGGGAGCAAAATATTGATAAGAATAGACCATAACCGTCTTCAATATCTCCTTCAACAAAAGACATTGTCAATAGAACAACAAAAGTGGATAGAAAAAATTGCTACTTTTGATTTGGAGATATTACATAAAAAAGGGAAAGACAATATAGTCGCTGATGCTCTATCTAGGAAGGATGAAGCCCATACATATGCAATTTCAATCGTTATTCCAGAGTGGTTGGACGAAATACGAAAAGAATATGCTAAAGACCCAAACACTTGTGCCTTAATCAAAGATCCGAATAGAGGTCCAAAATTCGAGTGGCGAAACGACATCTTGTGGTACAAAGGAAGGATCTATTTAAACCCAACATCAAGGTTTAAAACTAAGGTGATGATAGAAGCTCACGATTCACCCGCCGCAGGACATGTAGAATTTTTCAAGACATATTACAATGCCATACAATCGTTCTATTGGAAAGGAATGCATACAGACATTCAAAAATATGTAGCCGAATGTGACACATGTCAAAGGAATAAAAGCGAAAACGTCATGACTCTAGGGCTACTCCATCACTAAAAATTCCGAAGCAAAAGTGGGAGGAAATCTCTATGGATTTTATTGATGGGTTACCCTTATCTGATAGTAAGGACAAAATATTCGTGGTAGTGGACCGATTAACGAAATATGCACATTTTATGGGTATTAAGAAAACTGACTCCACTAAACAGATCGCTGAAGTATTTTGTAAAAATATTTACAAATTACATGGATTCCCAAGAATTATCGTTAGTGACAGAGATGCCAAATTCACAAGCAATTTTTGGAAGGAATTCTGCAAACAAATTGGGATCACTCTTAACATGAGTTCATCTTATCATCCACATATAGATGGGCAAACATAAGTTGTCAACAAATGTCTAGAAGCATATCTTCGTAGTTTCGTCACTGACAAACATAACAAATGGTTACAATGGTTACACCTTGCCGAATGGTGGTATAACACTACCTATCACATGTCAGTTAAGATGACACCCTTTCAAGCATTGTATAGATGGAAGGAATTCGTTCAAGGTAATGCAAAAGTACTCGCATTAAAAAGTCAACTTGAAGAAAATTAGCGAGTAATACAGGTACTGAAGGATAATTTATATATGGCACAAAATCGTATGAAGCAGCAAGCAGATCAACATAGAACAGAAAGAGAGTTTGAATTACCAAATTGGGTATTTGTAAGGCTTCAACCATACAAACAATTGTCACTAAAGCAACAAGGAAAAAACAAATTGGCACCCAAGTTCTATGGACCCTATCAAATTGTCAGAAAGATTAGCTCGGTAGCATATGAATTGAAGTTACCCGATTCGAGTCGAATTCACAACGTCTTCCATGTCTCAAATTTAAAAAAATTGTTGGGTCAACATCAATCTGTTTAAACAACACTTCCCTCTCTGGACGAAGAAGGGAAACTTATCTTAGAACCATAAGCTATCGTCAACATCAGAGAAAGGAAATTACGCACTAGAATGATCAAGGAGTACCTCATTAAATGGAAGAATTGGCCAGAATAAGACGCATCATGGGAAACTGAGAAATTCATTCAGCAATATTCGTCATTACCCTGCTTTGAGGACAAAGCATTTTAAAAAGAAGAAGGCAATGTTACAAATGCTAATTTTAAAGTATTAAGCTAGGTTAATTTTAGTAAATTAATGTAATTAAACTAAGAGGTGACTTGAAAAGTCACCTCTCTTCCACATTTAGGGTATAAATTACCCGGGGCACGATCATTGTAATCATCTTCTACATTTTATCAAATATATATTTTTTACATTACGTTCTGCTTCCACCTACTTTTTGCTCTCCATATTAAATACATGAGAGATTCGGATTCTGTGATGGATCAAGCCCCTCTAGCTACATATTATGGAATTATGACAACTATTGGTATGCCAAATGCAAACCATTTTTCTTCTGTTGAACATCATGTTGATGAGAATGTTAATATTGTGTCTATAGAGAACAAGGAACACGAACAACCATAGTACGAGGAGACTCCTGGTATTATTTGTTTCTTTGTAACCTTTTGATATGGATTTTGTTTTATTCTATGATGTACTTCTGATTTGTATATTTTTAATTGACAAGTTCTTTTGGTCAAACACAAGCAAGTGGCGCCATCGCATATGAGTTATTACCATGAAGCAAAAACATATAAAACTCTACATCAACTAATCTTTGTCTATTCAACAGTGACTTGGGGGCAGTTGAGGAGTTCCATTTGGCCCCAACCACAATAAATCATTTGTTTATGTGGCTGTTATGGCCAACAAGGGGAAGAACATGTCTAGTGGATTTGAACCTTGGTTTGGGGATTATTAAAACCCCTACTTTATCAATTAACAAACCAATCAAACCCTTAAGCTTAATTTATTCATGATGTGAAAATTCTTTGCATTTTTTCTATTTTGGTTTGTATTTATTCCTACTTAGTTTTATCTCGGCATTCTTTTTGAGACATGTGGCCAATCATTTCTTTTTATTACTTAGAAATTAAAACATGTTTTGTGCAAGTAATTTTCCCTTACTACATTATATCTCGATTCCAATGGAAATTATGGCTTTTCTCACCTTGTATGTTATCATTTTGAAAGAAGTGTCGGCTTTTAATGTTGTTACAACAAGCCATGACATTGAACTGCATTTGTCTAGTTTGCAATTGAATTGGTTTGGTGAAGGTTTCTACTTTGTAGGTTGACAGTATGTTGGATCGAAGGGAGAGTCCTAGAGAACATGAGGGAATGTGTAAGATGAAAAATGAGTTTATGGTAAACCAAGATGGATTGTTCACTAAGTATAAGGAACAATTTCTGGTTCTTGCTGCAACTAGTGAACCTTTTGATCTTCACGAAGCTATCATCCAAAGAATTCTTTGGAGGTGTGATTGACCACTTTTAGTTCAATGTATTTTTGTTGTTTCATTCTAGGTTCCTTTATGAAATGGAACACTAATGTATGTTTTAGTTTTTCATCATTTAATTCAATAGATATAGGATCTTGACTGAAAGAACAACATGTACAACATATCAAGCATAAGAGACAAGAGACAAGAGACACAAAACATTTCACCGGGGAAAACCAAGAAGGTGAAAAACCCCGCAACTTCCTCAGAGATAGAATAAGCATCAATATAAGGATCACCATGATCAAACCCAAGAGATAGATATCTTCAACAACATGCTCCTCCTCTACTTGTGCACACCCTCCTCTTCTCTCACTAATGCGAAGTGAGTGAATAATAGAATGTGTAAAATGAGAGAGACACACTCTCTATTTATACACTAACTTGACTTGACCTTTACTCAACTAGGTCGGCCCTAAATTAACTACTTTACATAATGCAGAATGGGCCAACCCCTCTAGGGTGGTATAATAACCCTTTGACCCACATGACTCATACAGGGGCGACCCCATCAAGGTGGTCTAATAACCCATCAAGTATAAGTTACGACACTTACAATATAACTTGCGACACTTGCAAGTACACATGACCACACTTCCAATTGGACGAATAATACATCTGCGTTGGGGATACAATAAGGTACAAATGTAATACATACAATAGACAAGTGAATATCTTCCAAAGTTACAAATACATCAACACTCCCTCTTAACTAGGAAAGTATTCTCTTGACATAAGTCATCAATACATATAGGCACAAGTCTTCAATTCTAGAGCTGGATCATCATCACTGGATCACGAAGCATCATCGTCACTGCTGCTGTACTCGTCATCTCGATCACTGGTGCTATCTCTCAATTCTTCTCGTCATAGGAATTTCTTTAGAGCCAACCCTTTTTCATGCTGGTTGTAGGCCTAGCCTCCTGTAGGTATTCATCATCTCTATGAGCAAGCCATCAAGTAGGTACACCTCAGGAATGATTACACTGCCTCTGCAAAACCTGCAAGATCTCCCAAGATTAATTATATGCCACTGCAAAACCTGCAAGAGCATCTCAGGACTGATTATATGCCTCTGCAAAACCTGTGTACCCTACTGTCATCTCATCGTCTTCAGATCACCTCATAGTCCACGGAGCACAACCCAGATGCACACAACACAACACTTACAATCATCGGCATGGAAGGAATTTCCTCTGACCATCCAGGAATGGCTCGACACTTACATCAACGACCATGGAAGGACGTTCCTCTGACCATGTCGGAAAGGCTACAAAATTACATCAACGACCATGGAAGGACTTTCCTCTGACCATGTCAGAAAAGATCGGCAATTACATCAATGACCATGGAAGGCCTTTCCTCTGACCATGTCGGAAAAGCCTCAGCAATTACATCAACAACCATGGAAGGACTTTCCTCTAACCATGTCTGAAAAGCCACGCTCAGACCTTACATCTCACCATGGAAGGACTTTCCTCTAACCATGTGAGAATGACCCAGCCCTTACATCTTACCATGGGAGGAATTTCCAACCACCATGTAAGAATGGCCCCAGCCTTTACATCTACACCATAGGATGACTTTCCTACCACTATGTAAGAATGGCTCGTGTGCATCTGTGTCTTCGGACTCATCACTTCCCCTTGGAAGGAATATCGATTTGAAGTACACCCAAGTCTCTCTTTGAAGTACTCAAACTTCACTCTGGCCAACGGCTTAGTCAACACATCGACTATCTGCTCGTCTGTTGCGACATACAAGATATTCACTACTCCTCTCTACACCATATCCCTGATATAGTGATATTTGATCTCAATGTGCTTCAACCTGTCATGGAACACTGGGTTCTCAGACAACTTCACACAACTCTGGTTGTCATAGAAGATACAGGTAGCATCCAACGGGAGATCAAATAACTCAGATAGTAGCTTCCTAAGCCATACTGTCCCACAACTAGCCAAACAAGCTGCAACATACTCTGTTTCGGATGTACTCGGTACCACACAGGACTACTTCCTGCTAAACCAAGAGATCATACAGGATCCCATACTGAAGCAGCACCCCGAAGTGCTCTTCCAATCAATGGCACTGCCTGCCCAATCTGAATCAACATAACCCTCTAGGTTAACTTTTGATTCACATCATACTTGATCCCATAGTCAACAGTACCCTTCAGGTACCTCAGAATATGATTTACAGCAACCAAGTGAACACTTCTCGGATCCATCAGGAACTGGCTCAATGTGTTCACAAAAAAGCAAATATCGGGTCTTGTGTTCGTCAGGTACATCAAGGACCCAGTCATCTGACGATACACCGTGACATCAACCAGCTCATATGAAGCATCACACAGAAGCGTCAGGTTCGATGCCATAGGTGTGGCCATGGCCTTGCAGTCCATCATTCCGAACCTCTTCAGGATCTCTACTGCATACTTCCCTTGTCCAAGGAGGATTCCATCTGTACTTTGCCACACGATCTTTCCTACAATTCAAATTCAATTGCATGATTAGAAACTTCTCATAGTTTTTTCAAAAACAAATTCTTATGCATAAGTACATATGTCATATAGTCATGCAATTATCTTAGCCAATGCTTCAATACAACATTTATCCATATCTCGTATTCACACAGTAAATTTCTAGATGCCTTCCATCTCTACCAGAACATTTGTTAAGAGTGTGCACAACTCCCAACATGTTAGCAAAGAGGTTTCATTCTAGATAAGTAGCAATGGAATGTTGTACATTACCATAGGCCACTTACCCATTACTATATTAGTAGTATCTTGTTCATTAATGCAACTTTTCTAAAATGCATAATACATATCCTAAATCTAGAAACATAAGTATGTACATGACTGGACGACATCATTTAAGTAATCATATATACAAGAAATGACAATTCAAATACTTATCTTTGTTTAGTTGTTGGGTGGACTCCCTCTTGATCTTTTGCTTCCTAGAGTGCTCCCTCTTGATCTTTGCTTCCTTGCAGGAACTTTTGGAGTGTGCTCCCTCTTGATCTTTGCTTCCTGGATTACCTTTCCTTGAACATATATCCATCCTGGACCACTATGCATGCTTAAGTGTGTACTAGTGTCATCATTATGTTATCCTCAATATCTCATACATAACCATACATATATTAGTATAATCTCAATACTATCAAAACATTATGATCCTAAATACTCTTAACATCTATGGTCATGATCATTTCACACATAGGTAATTTATCACAAGCAATTAGTATTCAAGGTTTCAAGGAGGACTTCTATTACTCATGCATATTCTTATTGACCATAGGACTCTTCTGGTTAGTCATATCATCAATCAAAGTAAGAAACATAATATGCATAAACTGTTGATTACTTAAACTTCTAACTTCAAGAATAATCATTGATACAAAAGTATAAGATCCCAACATAAGGATTCTAACTTGATATAGAAAAAAAAACATACCTAGATTATCATGCTTGCTTGTTATTTCTAACATACCCATATAATGTCTTTTTGTTCTTCTTCAAAGACTTGTGCTAGTAACCTGCATAATTCATAAGCTAACCATTGTAGAACCAAAATTATACATACATAGTAAGTAGAGCTTCTATGTGATCCATGACTATGGATGACTCTTTGTCTTCATATCATCATGGTCATATATTCTTGATCTAGAACTTGATCTGTCTTTCTTGATGTACCTTTCATGTTAGCGGACAACATCAACCTCATACAACATCATGGTGCATTAGTACAATCACAAGTGTCATAACCCTAATCAATGAATGTCTACAAGCATTCATACTTTTACTAAGGTTATAAGACAAGTCTAAGATTAATAAATATTTTACTAATAATATGAAGACAAACATATCATAAACTTAATTATGAGCAGATTTCACAAACATACCTGTATCTCTTCAAGTCATACCTTTCAGGACTGCTTGTAGCCTTCTTATGTAAGGCCTTAGCCTTATCTCCCTCTGGAACTGGAACTTCTTCACTTATGTAGGTGTCCAATTCATTATCTTCTAGGATCAACCCAATCCACTTTGATTTGTTGAGACTAGATCTGGAGTTGGACTAGGGTTTGTCAGAGAAACCCTAAAAATTCAAATTTTGAATTTCAAACTTCTGAATGGATGGAAAGATGTGTCTTGTTGAGCTGATCAAGCTGGTATACTTCAATTTTTAAAACTGCAAAATTTAACCCCTCAAAATTGCCTTTGAAACTTCTGGATCTTCTGGATAGGATCCCGAACTAGGGTTTGATCAAGCCCAGCCTTTTTCCCAACCAAAATTTTTTTTCTTGGTCTCTAAATTTCGATTTTGATGAGGAGCATTCATCTATGGACTCCGATTCCAAAAATTCCAACTTTCTCCAAAGCCCTAAATTCCCGCAATAGTGACAAGCCAAGAATGAAGGTGCTCAGAATCCAATTTTGTTTTGGCAGAAATATGCACCTGGTTATTTCTGGTGCATATATGAAATTACGAATCTACATGATCTAAAAATTATTCCTATGGTATCTTGACCTGTCATCTTTCCAACCCCATAGGGCTGACCTCAGTTGGATTCTCTGAGAGATATTTATGCCAAGTGTCGCAACGTGGCCTGTTTATGGGATAAAACAGGAGAGCGAACTTGTACGGCGTGCCATGTGTCACTAGTTCAACTCAGGCCTCTGAAAAACATACTTGAGAAACTACATTCCGTGCCCCACCTTTCATGTTTTACAAAATTTCATTTGGAGATTCCTAGCCCAAGTTGTGACCTTTTTTCCTAGGTCACCTATTTATGACTGAGATCTGGAAGAGACAGAAACCCTAGATTGTATGGATGATATCTCACAAAGTACAACGAATCCGATTCTGTGCTTTGGACACAAGGTACATAGGGATGTTACCTTCGACCTTTAGATGTTTTAGAACTTGAAACTTTGCCAAAATGGATTTATAGCGAAAGTGCCACGATGACTAGTTTTTTCTATATCAAGCCCTAGCTTCCAATTTGTCGCAAGTGCAACAAGTCTCATAAATGCCATACTATGCCTTCCTTCAGGCTAGCTCTGATACCATGTTATTTTTTCATCATTTAATTCAATAGATCTAGGATCTTAACTGAAATAACAACATGTACAGCATATCAAGCATAAGAGACAAGAGACACAAAACATTTCACCGGGGAAAACCATGAAGGTGAAAAACCCCGCAACTTCCTCAGAGATAGAATAAGCATCAATACAAGGATCACCATGATCAAACCCAAGAGATAGATATCTTCAGCAGCATGCTCCTCCTCCACTTGTGCACACCCTCCTCTTCTCTCACTAATGCGAAGTGAGTGAATAATAGAATGTGTAAAATGAGAGAGACACACTCTCTATTTATACACTAACTTGACTTGACCTTTACTCAACTAGGTAGGCCCCAGCTTAACCACTTAACATAATGCTGACTGGGATGACCCCTCTAGGGTGGTCTAATAACCCTTTGACCCACATGACTCATACAGGGCCGACCTCATCAAGGTGGTCTAATTACCCATCAAGTATAAGTTACGACACCTACAATATAACTTGTGACACTTGCAAGTACACATGACGACACTTCCAATCGGAGGAATAATACATCTCTGTTGGGGATACAATAAGGTACAAATGTAATGCATACAATATACAAGTGAATATCTTCCAAAGTTACAAATACATCAACAGTATGTGATGTGGTTGATTTTGTTATTGATGTTTTCATTGTAATGGATTTGTAGGGTAATGGTGAATTTTTTAGATACAACAAATATGGAAAAAATCTTGAAGGTGATACTCGCAAAAGAGGAATTGGAACCATATGTGCATTTTGATGCAATTGCAAATATGACAGAGGGATATTTAAGAGTGACCTCAAGGTAGTTCCATTTTGAGTTAATTTTTTCTTTCTTGAATTTTAGAATATGTTATGTTGCAGGGTTGGTTGACCTAATATTTAATGCTTCTTCTATTGTAGAACTTGAGTGTTATAGGTTCATATTTCCTTAGGGGATAAATTCTAGAAAAAAGAAATAAAGGGTATTCCTTTTTAGAGCATTGGCCAGTTTAGTATTTCAGTAGTTTCAGATGGAAATTTGGAGTTTATTTTCTTCATTTATTAATAAATAACTTTGCTCGTCCGAATTTTTAATCCTTTTATCAACATTTTAAAGGGTAATCATACGAAAATATGCTTTCAAGATGTATAGATCTCAATGAACCATAACAACCATTTTGTAAATATTGAACTTTTGTTGTGTGTGTGATTCAAATATCTGCATCAAGTTTAAATTTTGCATATCCTGGTTTTTTTATCTCATCACAAATTTTTCCAATCTTGTTATAATGATTCCCAAGTTGCTTGTTTTCCTGTGGTAATGTTGGCAGTTCGATGATTTTGGTATTGAGGATTTCAAATCAGATGTCTCCCAAAATAGAAAAGCTTGGTGATAATTGTTGATAATTATACTT
The DNA here is from genome assembly GCA_027924585.1 of Larix kaempferi. NCBI lineage: Eukaryota > Viridiplantae > Streptophyta > Pinopsida > Pinales > Pinaceae > Larix > Larix kaempferi. The sequence goes on from BSBM01001035.1 coordinate 2,876,365, forward strand.
GTCAGTTCCCTTTACAATATAGTTCAAAAATATATTCCCTTCAAAAGAGAATGAGCAAGGACATGCCACCATGTGGCTCTTGTTTTAAAAATTAATAATTAGCTATAAAATTGATGTATATATCTCATAATTATTGATCTCTCAAGGTATTCAACTAGGTAATAATTTAACAGTCTTTCTACTTGGGTATCACCTCATATTTAAGTTTTTCCTTTCAATCATTTTTCTAAAAAATGTGAATGCAATGCAATGTAAAGTTCCATCTCGACAGTATATAATTCCATTGTAGATAAACACCATGTAAGTAACTCACAACGTTGGAGATTCATCCAATCTTCTTATTGAATCCAAGAATGTCCAAAACTGGTTTTCCATATGCAATCCACAATATAAAAAAAACATATCATTAGAAAGAGAATTTAGTGGGTGTAAGCAGAGACAAAATCTAGTGCATATGGAGTCCACAAACGAACAAAAGAACACAAGCAGGCTCAAATTGGTGGCTATAGATGATATCAAGAAGAGCAATAATGATCTCCAATGGGATATTAACAAACTATTTGCATCATAGGATAGACTTGTCCTCATTCATGCTCAACGTGATCCAATTTATCCTTAGATAGTCGGAAGCCCAGGGAGATGTCTAGTCAATTGGAAATCAATGTTTTGTTGGGAATGATTGCATACCGCTAGAAGAAGAAAACAATTTTGTTGAGAAAAATTTATGAGGATTTCTTAATATATTGTAGTTAAAATTTCCATATTAATAGGAGATAGAATTGACGTTAAGTGATGGAAGTAAACACATATTACATGTAGTGGAGTGGAAGAAGCAAAGTAATTTGACTCAAAGGGTGGAGATTAGTCAAAGCTGAAGAAGACATTATTCATTAATGAGTTTGGATTTAGAAAAACATTTAGAGTAGTGGGTGTTGGAATATTTAAACCCATCCATGTCATTTAATACCGTAGGATAGCATTATTGATTATTTTTTATTAATTCCTAGGTGTTAGACTAGGTAGTTGGCTAAAATATACATTGTGTGGACCACAAGTCATCATTGTGTGGACCACAAGAATCCTAGAATCACCTGGGTGCATTTATGAGGATTCTGGATAAGATTTTCTTTTATTCTGGATGATCTTATCCATTCCTGGAATAGAAAGGTGCCTTACTGCTTTTTACTGATTTTTACCACTTTTTGGTGAAAGGTGAAATCTAGTTGACTAGTCTTAACTGTTTTTTGGCCAAATCATCCTCCATGATGTTTATTCCTTCCAAATTATGGATTTAGAATGATTTTCCATCATACATCACCATCTGATCACTAATTCATAAATTCGTGGTCCTTAGAGGTGACTTGGAAAGCACACTTTCCACCTGGGGGGTTTTGCATATTTTTAATAATCCTACTTTTGTGAGGATTCGAATGGCAACCTTTTTCTTTCGAATCTCTGATGTAATGTTATATATTTGCAGCCTATTATTTTCCCAAGGTTGGCTGATGTATTATTATTCAATAGAGTAATTTTGTTTGCATCATACTTGATTGTTTTTCAATGTTCTTGACTAGTTGTGTGAGATAACTTGTGAGAGGATGAAATTTCTTGATCAGATATTGGTGTGAAATAAATTTCACATGGTATCAGAGATATCAAGATATTATTTTCTCCTTCTATTGTCTTGCAGGATCCAACCAGTATCAAGAAGGGCGCTTTCAATCATCTACAGGGCACATTCATTCACCTAGAGGGTGCAACTGAGCATCTAGAGGCACACCCAAACCACTCCAAAAGATATTTCAGATCTTCCATGGATCAGTTAAATCATATCATCCTCACTCCATTCAATTATTTTGACAATAAATCACATATGGAGATCATGTTGAGGAGCAAAGGCCTCTATAGGGTGACTATGGCTACTGAAACTAAGCCTACCTCAGCAATTGAGAAGGAAAAGTAGCACAACAGAAGAGATGAATCCTATGGTCTCTTGTGTCTTAGCACATCCAAGGATATTTTATTCCATCTAGATGGTCTTACCACTCCAAATGAAGTCTGGGAGAAGCTCTGTTATACCTCAATATTACACATTATGTATTAGTGTCGCATCCTTGCACTAGCGACCTAAACGACAATTTCCCTTAAAGATCATCTGAACAGCCAAAATGAAAACCATTGACTGAACACTGAAAGCAAACACTTTTTCTGCCATCTGCCAACCCAACTTAGCCCTATTTGTGAGCACTACCACTCCCTGCACATATACAGGGGGCGCGGTAGTCAGCACTACCACACTTTGCTCCTTCTCTGGGGCACGGTACTACCACGTTATGCTCAGTTATAGGGGCGCGGTAGTCTGAAATTAGCCTTTTTGCCTTGGATTTTGGGATTCGACCTTCGAGGAGATTTTTGGGATTACCACCTTTGGTTCGATCCTAACTCCTTCTTTGTTTAGCTGGCTTGATCCACTAAACCCTCCATAGATCCACACTTCTCTCTTATTGGTTAACATTCCCATGTGCTATAAGAGAGAGGCCTTCCATGAGCCAAAGGGAGGACTTTTGGGGCATCAAACCTATGATATTCATACTTCTGCAGAGATATCTAGAGGAAGCACTTGGAGCTGGAGGATTGGCTTGGATATCAAGCAACCTTTGTGAGCACTCTTCAAGTTTGTAATAAAAGATAACTTGTCTTGTTTTTCCCATTTCATGTGTATTGTATGAATCTTTGACATGAAATGTATCTAGTTTAGATTTGAACTTAATCTTTGCTTCAAGGTATTTGGAAGCTTGCATGTTGGTTCTTTGTTTGATTTCAACAAGTTCTACATTGGAGCTTTGGGATCAAGAGCTAGAAGCGGGACAAACGTCGAATTGGAAGGTGAGTTACGTCTTTCATCTCTTCTGAATGCATTTAATCTTGTTGTGAAGATTAGTTCAGGAACTCAAGGTAGCATTTGTTTCCTTTATGTCTTAACATAAAGTCAGTGCATCCTGCTTTATCCTAAGAGAGTTTCTACCTATCCGTAGGGAGAAATATCTACAACAAGCTCCAAGATTTGTTTGGCAAGACAGATGAATTGAGAGGCCACCAAATGGATAATGAACTTGTTTCACTGAGTCCAAATAATTTTGAGAACCTTCAAGACTTATTCTCAAATTTCAAGTCACTTTTTCTTCAATTGAGTCAATGTGGAATTGATAAAAAGGACGAGCAATTGGTCTTGGCCATTCTCTCCAAGATTCTCCCAGATTATTCAGTCTTTGTTTCAACCTTCCATGACACAAGGAAGGTAGTTCGAAACTGGAAGAGTCCTACTGTGTCAGAATTCATGGAATCTCTTACACAAGAACAAGACAAGTTGGTCTTGATGGGAGAAATAAAAAATCCATCAAAAGATCATTGTTTGACTGCTGGAGATTCAAAAAGTACGAAAGGAAAGAAGAAGGGCAATTTCAAGAAACCCACTGATCAGAAGAAAGACAAACAGAAAGTTCATGAAGACTCCTCCAACTTCAATAGGAATCCAAATAAGAAGAAAGAGAAGGAAAAATGCACCTATTGCAATAAGGGTTTTCATCCTGAGAGCTCCTGCATGAAGAAGACCATTGATCAAATGGATCAACTCCCGGAGAAAGCAAATGTTCCTCTTCTTGAGAGCGCAAGAAGTAAGGATGGAGGAAAAAAATTTGAATACAAGGAGCAAGTACATGCTTTGATGGAAAGCACATCCAAGCCTACCTCTTTCATCATAGATTCTGGAGCTTCAAGGCACATGGTGTCTACAAGAGAGATATTTTACTCTCTTGATTCTTCTAGTGGTCCAACCATTATGTTGGGTGATGATTCTGAAACTTCAAGCAAAGGTAAAGGCAGTATTGATCTAGATTTTGGTTCATTCACTAATGTGTTTTATGTTCCAGGACTTGCTGCAAACCTTTTGTCAGTATACCATATGACTTACATAAGGTCTCCCAAAAGGGTGATCTTCACACCTAATGATGTTGAAATCTGTGAAATGTCAACAGGCTGAATTGTTTCCTTAGGTTCTGCTAACCATAGCTCAAAAATCTATAGATTCTCTCATTTTGTGCCTTTGCCATCGCATTCTTCTATACTTACCCATGCCAATGAGTCAAGTAAATTATGGCATGAAAGTTTTGGTCACCTAAACTACAAATATCTTTCCCAACTCCATGGGAAATACATGGTCATAGGGCTTCCCAATATCAAGTTTTCTAAAGTTGTTTGTCAAAGCTGCATCCTAGGAAAGCACCTTGAGCATAAGTTTGAAAGAGCCAAAACTGAGCTAACCTCAGCACCCATGGAGCTTATTCACAGTGACATATCAAGTGCATTCCCCAATGATTCTTTGAACCATTTCAAGTACATCCTAACATTCATAGATGACTTTACCAGGTATTGTTGGACTTATTTCCTCAAGCTAAAGTCAGAAGTGTTCAATTTGTTGAAGCTTTTCAAAGCCTCAATTGAGAACCAGTCTGCTACACATATCAATATCCTTAGATCTGATAATGGTGGGGAATATATTAAATCTGAGTTTAAGCAATTTTGTGCCTCCTCTAGAATATAGATGCAACACACTGTTCCCTACACACCTTAGCAGAATGGTGTTGCTGAGAGGAAGAACAGATCTCTTAAGGAGATGGCCACATGCATGCTTGAGGCCAAGTATTTGTCTCCAAGAATTTGGGATGAGGTAATAAATTGTGCAACATACATATAGAATAGAGTGCCTCACAAATCATTAAAAGGAAACACTCCTTTTGAGGCTTGGACTGGGCACAAACCTGATGTTTCTCATTTCAATATTTTTGGCTCCAAGGCTTGGGCTAGAATACCACTCGAGAAGAGGAGGGCCATGCATCCCCAAATCCAACCATGTATTTTTCTTGGCTATTCAGAATATTCCAAGGGCTAAAAATTTTTGAGCATTCCCTCTCAAAAATCCTTCATTGAGAGGAGTGTTCAATTTGAAGAAGAGCCCTCGCAAAGTGTTGAAATTGGAGAACCCTCCACACCACCACATTAGAATGTAAGTGATGCTCCTATTGAATTTTATGATTATGATATTTATGATGATGAAGAACATTTTATTACAGATCCTAATTCATCAACAAGGCCTAAGTGGGATGATAAGAGTCTTCAAGCAGCTGGTGAATTAGTGGGAAATACTCAGGATACTGGGAGGACTAGATCACAATTTGAGAATGCTCTCAATGTGAATGATCCTTATCTATCTGAGAGATGTTATTTGATGGAGGATTATGATCCTAAGCCATATGAGGAAGCCTCACATGACCCAATATTACAAGTTTCCATGGATGAGGAGTTTCATTCACTGCAAAAGAATGAGACATGGGGGCTAGTCAAGCTCCCCCCAGGCAGACAATTGGTACGATGTAAGTGGATCTTCAAGACTAAATTTGCAGCTGATGGCGCAGCCGTGAAATATAAGGATAGTATGGTGTCAAATGGATTCTCCCAATTCCATGGCCTTGATTACAATGAGACTTTTGCACTAGTTTCACAGAAGGATTCGATAAGACTAGTTTTGGCAATTTTTGCATCCAAGCGCTCGGAAGTGCATCACATGGATGTCAAAAGTGCCTTCCTCCATGGAGCTATTGAGGAATATATATATATGCAGTAGATAGAAGGATATACATATGATCCTAACTATGTGTGTAGGTTGAAGAAGTCCTTATATGGGCTTAAGCAAGCCCCTAGGGCTCGGTATGCCAAAATGGACAACTTTCTCTTGTCACAATCTTTTGCTAGATGCAAATCTGATCCAAATGTTACATGAAGATGATTGATGGCTCAATATTGATTATTGTGTAATATGTTTATGATATACTAATCATATCTAGCTCTACTGATCAAATAGCTTCATTAAAAACTGCTTTGCATCAAGCTTTTTCCATGACTGACTTGGAAATTCTTAAGCAATTTTTGGGGCTTGAGATTTCTCAAACTGAGAATGGAACTAAGTTATCTTAGTCCAAATATGAATCTAGCCTTCTAAATAATTTCAATATGGCTGATTGAAAGCCTTCAAATACTCCCTTCTTTTCAGGAGTCAAAATTGAAGAAGCAGATTCTACACCATTGGTGGACATCACCTTGTATAAGAAGCTAGTTGGCAGCTTGTTGTTCTTGAATCATACTTGACCTGATCTTGCATATGCAATGAGTGTGGCCTCAAGATACATGGAGAAGCCACATGAGCTTCATTGGAGGGCTGCAAAAAGAATCTTTCATTATGTGCAAGGCACCAAGTCTGATGGGATTCACTCTGTTGCAGATTCTAGCCTAGATCTTCTTGGCTTCACTGACTCAGATTGGGCTAGTGATATCCTTGATCTGAAGTCCAATTCCAGATTTGTTTTCATGCTTGGAGGAGGTCTTGTTTTCTATTCCAGTAAGAAACAGAGTGCCATTGCACTATATTTAGTAGAGGCCGAGTACAGAGGAGCAATGAATGCTGCTACTCAATGTGTGTGGTTGCAAAGTATTCTTTCAGAGTTTGAGATTTCCTTTAGCACTCCCACAATCATCTTTTGTGACAATCAGAGTGCTATAAGGGTCTCAAGTGATCCAGTACTAAGGCAGAGGATCAATCATATAGAGATCCATATGCACTACATTAGGATCTTAGTGCATGATCACATCATTGATCTTCAGTATTGTCCAACAACTGAGCAAACTGCAGACATCTTCACCAAAGCTTTTACCAAGAAGACTTTCAGCTATCTGAGATCACCATTTTGGATGGTTGAACATGTGGTGGAGTGAAGGATTGATCAACAATCTTTCAATTTTGATTATGTCCATTTTTTAGGGGAGGTTTTTCCCATGCGGTTTTCTTTCTTTCCTTGTTTTGTGGACAAGGCAATATGTTAATGGGTGACCATGCCTTGTTGTTGGGCCCTATTTTATTTCTGATTTTTAGCACATAAAATCAGGATTAAGGGGGGGGTGTTGGAATATTTAAACCCATCCATGTCATTTAATACCTTATGATAGCATTATTAATCATTTTTTATTAATTCCTAGGTGTTAGACTAGGTAGTTTGCTAAAATATACATTATGTGGACCACAAGTCATCATTGTGTGGACCACAAGCATCCTAGAATCACCTGGGTGCATTTCTGAAAATTCTGGATAAGATTTGCTTTGATTCTGGCTGATCTTATCCAATCCTGGAATAGAAAGGCGCTTTACTGCTTTTACTGATTTTTACCACTTTTTGGTGAAAGCTGAAAGCTAGTTGACTAGTCTTAACTGTTTTTTGGCCAACTCATCCTCCATGATGTTTCTTCATTCCAAATTATGGATTTGGCATGATGTTACATCATAAATCACCATTGGATCACTAATTCATAAATTCATAAGCCTTAGAGGTGCCTTGGAAAGCACACTTTCCACCTAGGGGGGTTTTGCATATTTTTAGTAAGCCTGCTTTTGTGAGGATTCGAATGGAAACCTTTTGCTTTCGAATCTATGATTTAAAGTTATATATTTTCAGCCTATTATTTTCCCAAGGTTGGTTGATGTATTATTATTCAATAGACTAATTCTATTTGCATCATACTTGATTGTTTTTCAGTGTTCTTGACTAGTTGTGTAAGATAACTTGTGAGAGGATGAAATTTCTTGATCAGATCTTGGTGTGAACTAAATTTCATAGTGGGTAATTAAAATTCTCTCGTTTATGATTTTTTCATATTTTTGAAGTTGATACTTCACTTTTGTCTTATATCTATGGGCATTGGTTTTTATATTGCAAAGTTGAACACCAGAAGCAAAAGCTCTAACAACATGGAATGCAGTTTTTTTCTTCTTTTAAATTAGGCCTTTTAGAGTATGAAATTATGGTTGAGATATGTGTTTGTATTTAATCACACTACCAGCTCATTTTGATTTCCTATGGAGTCACATACACCTAGTTTACTGGATTACCTAATAAATGATGAATCATTATAAGCTAGAATTACAAATGATGAAATTTGGGTGTTAATATTGCTCCTCTCCTCAATTTGTAAAGGGTTCTAGATCAATGGAAGAGAACATGTATTTCATATAGGAGTTTGGTGGTTAGATTCCTCTGTGCCCCGCCATAAATTAATAAATGATATTTCAATGTATTTTCTAAATATACTACCAATTGACGAAAATTAGTGAACATAAATGATTAAATTGTTCGGATATCCACATCATTATTGTTAGGGTTTTTGCATGCAATTAGGGTTTGCATGCATCCTAGTCACCAGGTTGATGCCTCCAACACCTTATCCACTTCTTTCTAGCACCCGGGAGCTTCCATCCTCAGAGTTTTAGCTCTCCTAGTCATGAAGGACCCCACATCTCACCTACTGCCAGAGAAGGGCGTACTTCCTCACCTACCCACTCAGTTAGCTCCGATTCTCCTTGATTTGAGGCTAGTTTCACTCCTGACTGACTATTTCATTTCGTTGGACCTCGCGATTGACTAGATGACTTGTTCTGACTTCATTTAAGCCTCCCATGCACCCTCCACTGAGCCTCCTTCCCTATATCAGTGCTACACACTTTAGTTACACTCAGCTAGACTCAGATTGACACCTGGATGACTGGTTTTTATGCATTGATGACCACCACTGATTGATGATGAGGAATCCTAGTTGGAGTCAAGCTATGCCATTCAGTTAATTCGAATGACCTCCTTAGGAAATTCGAATTGCTCACTCATTGTGACATTATTGTATTGTATTTTCACCCTTTCTGGGATATTAAGCACTAATGCATGTTCTTGCACACTTTACACCATATTTTCTGAGTTTCATCTATTGTGATTGATTTACTTGTTCATTAGATCTATTGTGACTAATTTTACATGGTATCAGAGCCATTGCAGGTACAAGATCTATTTTCTATAGGTGTTCTACAAGAAGATTTGAGTGAATTTGCTCAAAATTACAGAAGTTTTGGCATGAAAGATCTCATGTGCATTCGCTCATGTGCATGTAAAGCAGAAAAATACACTTCCAATCCACTCCAAAAGCTTGAGTTTTCCACATAATTCCTGGATTTGATACATTGGACCCATTCAACTTGTTTTATCTCCAATCCTAGGTGTGATGCAACTCTAAAAAGGTGGATTGTTCGACCTTACTGTTCTTGTCTTCATTGTGATTTGCAGGTTATTGTCTCCATCAATTGCATTCGCTACCTTGCTTTTGCAAGCCTTTCTACATCAAAGTGCACTCGCTCCTAGCAATGGAATACTCTTCTTCAAAGACTATCCTCACTCCCTTCAACTATTTTGATTGGAAATATGATATGGAGATCATATTACATTCAAAAGGATTCTATAGAGTCACAGTTGGCCTCGAATTGGAGCCAAGCACATTGTCGGAAAAAACCAAACACTACAATAAGCTTGATGAAGCTTATGGTCTCCTTTGCCTCTATATTTCCAAAGATCTTCACTTCCATCTCAGCGTATTGAAGACTTCAAAAGCAATATGGGAGAAACTTGACACACTTTTTGGCAAGCAGGGCAAGCTTAGGGCTTTTCAATTAGAGAATGAATTGATTGGTCTTAGTCCTGAGAATTTCGAGACCATCAATGAGTTTTTCACAAGATTCAAGCACTTGTCCATGCAGTTGAAGAATAGTGGAGTTATCAAAGAGGATAAGCAATTGATCCTCTCCATTCTCACCAAGCTTGGTAAAGATTATTCGTTATTTGTCTCTACTTTCAATTCCGGTCGGCTAACTACCCCGAATTGGAAGATGCCTACCTTAAATGCCTTCATTGAGTCTGTCACCAAAGAGCATGATAAGATTATTCAGATGGGGTCCATAAACTCCAAATATTCATCTCTCTTTGTTGGAGACCCTAAAAATTCGAATGGCAAAGGCAAGCAAAAGAAAGAGAAGCCCAAATTCGAACCTCACAAGCAAAGAGACAAAGGCAAGCAGACGGATGCACCATCCAGTTCAAGAAACAAGCAAAAGGGTAAAGAGAACAAAGAAAAATCTAAGTGTTCTTATTGCAACCATGTCTTTCATCTTGAAAGTTCATGCATGAAGAAACCAATAGATCAAATGGCTCTCCTTTTGGAAAAGAACAACATATGTCTTTCCGACGGTGCAAGGAAGAAGGATAGGAATCATGATCATGAAAGAGGTCAAGCACTCATGGCAACTGTTTCGAAGCCCACTACTCTTTTGATAGATTCCGGTGCCTCAAATCATATGGCTACAAATATTGATTTTTTTTCTTCATTCGATCCAAACAGCTCCATCCCCATCCATTTGGGAGATGACTCAAAAATTTCTTCAAAGGGAAAAGGTACCATCCATGTAGAACATGGAAGCTTCCAAAATGTTCTCTATGTGTCTTCCTTGGCTTCAAACCTACTTTTTTTGTATCAAATGACACACACTGGTGAACCAAAGCAAGTTACATTCAGCCCTAATACAGTTTAAAGTCCTGATATCAAAAGTGGAAGACTTATTGTAATCGGAAAGGCAAACCACACTGCAAAATACTATGAGTTTTCTCACTTTGTGCCACTTGAAAATCCCACCGCTCTCCTCACTCATGGCAACGAGGTTAGTAGGATTTGGAATTAAAGGTTTGGACACCTTAATTACAAGTATTTGCTGCTGCTACAACAAAAATCCATGGTAGATGGTATTTCACAACTTCATTCCTCAAAGGGAATTTGCACCAGTTGCATTATTGGGAAGCACCCCGAGCACAGGTTCGACCGCGGCAAAGCTAGCAGAGATTCCACCATTTTGGGCCTCATACATTCTAATATCAGTGGTCCACTTCCAAATATGTCATTAAATGGTTCAAGGTATGTTTTGACATTTATTGATGATCTTTCCCGCTTTACTTGGGTATTTTTTCTCAAAAACAAGTCAGAAGTGCTTGGAAAATTCAAGGATTTTAAGGCTTCTGTTGAGACCGCCACTGAGAGAAAGATCAAAGCTCTTAGATCTGATAATGGTGGAGAATATATCAAGGCTGAGTTGCTTCAAATTTGTGCTGAAAGCGGAATTCAGATCCAACATATAGTTCCATACACACCCCAGCAGAACGGTGTAGCGGAAAGGAAAAATCAGTCACTGAAAGAGATGGCTACTTGCATGATTGAGTCAAAAGGTTTGGCTGCAAATATTTGGGCTGAAGCAATTAATGTTTCTGCATATATTCAGAACTGAGTTCCACATTCCTCCATGAAAGGTATGACTCCTTTTGAAGCATTGTTTTGTCACAAACCGGATGTGTCAAATTTGAGGGTTTTTGGCTTCACTGCATGGGCTAGAATTCCTTCCAAGAAGAGACGAGCTTTGGATCCACAAAGTATTGAGTGCATACTGATAGGATATGGAGAAGAATCAAAGGCATATAAACTCATGGATATCAGATCCAAAAATATATTCATAGAGCGCAGTGTGCAATTTGAAGAACCGCTTCAAGAATTGCAACTAGTCGAGGAATAAACTGTCGTTTCACCACCTCTACTAGAAGAAGATTTGAGCAGCGATAATGAAAGTATTGGTTCTGATATTTTTGATATTTTACAGCACATGATGGTCATGACATATCAGGTTTGGAATCCGACCGTTATGATCCTCCTCAGTTACCGAAGTGGGCCCAAAACACTCTTCAATCTGCTGGTTCGAACATTGGAAATCCTGTTGATCAAAGACGAACAAGAGCGGACTTTCAAAGAGAAGGTATGGCTCTTTCTATTTCTGATCCATTATTATCTGAGATATGTTATTTGATGATTGGTTCAGATCCCAAAACATATTACCATGCCCACCGATATCCGAGATGGCAAAGTGCCATGGTTGAAGAGTACAGTTCTCTTCAAAAGAACAAAACATGGGAGCTAGTTTCGCTTCCACCTAGAAGAAAATTAGTCCAATGTAAATGGGTCTACCGCATCAAAGTTGCTGCTGATGGCTCTATCATCAAATAAAAATCTAGGTTGGTGGCAAAATTTTTCTCCCAAGTCCAAGGAGTGGACTACAATGAGACTTTTGCACCGGTTGCAAAGATGGATTCCATCCGCCTAGTTTTGGCTAATTCCGCATCCAAGCACTGGGAAGTGCACCATATGGATGTGAAGAGTTATTTTCTACATGGAGATCTTGTTGAAGAGGTATATATGAAGCAACTAGAAGGTTACACATCAGATCCATCATTAGTTTGCAGATTGAAGAAATTTTTGTATGGTTTAAAACAGGCCCCAAGAGCTTGGTATGCAAAGATGGACTCCTTCCTTCTTTCTCAGAATTTCAAAAGATGAAAATCTGATCTGAATGTGTACCTACAACAAGTTAAAGGTAATTTGTTGATTATTTTTCTTTATGTTGATGATCTTCTCATTATTGGTAGCACTTTTACTTCAATAAACAAGCTAAAAACTGCCTTAAATCTAGCTTTTGACATGAGCGATTTGGGCTTGTTGAGTCACTTTTTGGGCTTGGAGATAGCTAAAAAATTTTATGGGATCACTATATCTCAGCAAAAGTATGCTTCTGACTTGTTATTGAATTTTAATGTGGCTGAATGTAAGGCATCCCCGTTCCCATTCCTCTCAGGAATAAGTCTTGAGGAGGGAAATTCTACACCGCTTGCAGATTGCACTATGTATCGACAGTTGATTGGTTCACTACTATACTTGACACACTCTAGGCCTGATATATCTTATGCCATGAGTGCTGTATCAAGGTATATGCAGCAGCCCCATGAGCTTCATTGGCGGGAAACCAAGCGGATCTTGCGGTATGTGCAAGGTACGAAACATTTTGGCATACATTATCCTGTAGATTTTGAGCTAGATTTCATTGGTTTTACTGATTCAGATTAGGCAGGTGATAGCATAGATCGGAAGTCCACTTCCGGATATGTTTTCATGATTGGACATGGGCCTATTTGCTAGTCAAGCAAAAAGCAGGAAACCATTGCACTTTCTTCAGCAGAGGCAGTGTATCGATGGGCAGTTAATGCCTGCATTCAGGCAGTTTGGTTGCAAGGTATTCTTTCAGAGTTTGGTTTTGGTGGAACTACTTCGACTATCCTCTTTTGTGAAAATCAAAGTGTTATTAAGATCTCCACAGATCCAGTTCAGCAGTAGAGGACCAAACAAATTGAGAATCACATGCACTACATCTGAGAGCTTGTGCATGATCGCACTATCATTCTGCAATATTGCCCTACCGACAAGCAAATTGCAGACATCTTCACCAAGAGATTCACTGAGAAGAAGTTCTCTTACCTCCGTTCGCTGTTGGGGGTGAGTTCCATCATGGTGGAGACAAATTGATCCATTATTATGTTTTATCTTGAGGGGGGGCTTTCTTCCCACTGGGTTTTCCCTCTTTCCTCACTTAGCTTATTTTCAACATTTTTTGGATTATTGTATTGGGGTGACCTTTGGTCTTAGTAACCAGGGCCCTACATTATTATTTTTTACATCATATTCTAGCTTGAGGGCGGGTGTTCGGATATCCACATCATCATTGTTAGGGTTTTTGCATGCAACCTCTAGGGTTTGCATGCATCCCAGTCACCATGCTGATGCCTCCAGCACCTTATCCACTTCTTTCTAACACTTGAGAGCTTCCATCCTCATATTTTTATCCCTCCTAGTCATGAAGGCACCCACATATCACCTACTTCCAGAGAAGGGTGCACTTCCTCACCTACCCACTCAGTTAGCTCCGAGTCTCCTTGATTTTAGTCTAGTTTCACTCCTGACTGACTGTTTCACTTTGTTGGACCTCCAAGTTGACTATATGACTTGTTCTGACTTCATTTAAGCCTCCCATGCTCCCTCCATTGAGCCTACTTCCCTATATCAGTGCTACACACTTCAGTTACACTCAGTTAGACTCAGATTGACACCTGGATGACTGGTTCTTGTGCATTGATGACCACCACTGATTGATTATGAGGACTCCTAGTTGGAGTCAAGCTATGCCATTCATTTAATTCGAATGACCTCCTTAGGAAATTTGAATTGCTCACTCATTGTGACATTATTGTATTGTATTTTCACCCTTACTGGGATATTGAGCACTGATGCATGTTCTTGCATAGTTTACACCATATTTTCTGAGTTTCATCTATTGTGATTGATTTACTTGTTCATTAGATCTGCTGTGACTAATTTTACATAAATATACTACTAGTTGATGACAATTAATGATTAAAATGACAAAGTATACTACCAATTGATGGAAATTAGTGAATAAAAATGATTAAATATATTACAAGTTGATGGCCATTAATGATTAAAATGACTAAATATATTACTAGTTGCTTGAAAACAATGACTATAATGACTAAATAAACTACTATTAAACTATTAAATATACTACATGTTGACGAATTAGAACAACCAATAAATGAATACATTTTTTTAGACATAAATGTAGTCACGTTATAAGTGGTTGGGAATATAACACTATTAGCCTCATGACAAAAAATAGTCATTTATATGCAAATTTTAGATTTTTTTAGTCATAAATTTGTCTTTTTGTACTAGTGAATCTTTATTTGAGGCACCTATCTTAATATTGAATGATTGTTACAAGTTTGATCAAATGAGGATTGGTACTAAGAAAAAACTTCATTTCAGATCCTCAAATGCTTTATTTAATGCCTTAACCCAACACACTTGGTTTTGGATCCACCTTTGTTCACATGGATTAAGAGCTAAGTAATATGAGATAACACCAACACATATATTGTTGGTATATTTAGACACTTAGAATTTATTTAAGGTCAACTTGGTATAATATGTCTTAAGGTAAAGTGTGTTTCTTTAGTATGCATTTGTACTTATGTAATCCGACGGTCAGGATATGTTCTAGACATAGAGTGATTTGATGATTCATTATCACCTCGGTCTTAACAACCATTGATATGTGGCTTAACGCTTGAGTGGTCCATGAACTCTGATCTAGGTGGATATCGGTGGCGACCCACCTTCTCCAACTGGCTCAAAACAGTTTTCTGACAACTTTGGTAATTTACTATTTTTAGCAGTCTTTCAGGTCCTAAACTTCGGGAGCCGCTTTGAGGTCCTAAACGACATTTTTAGGGTATCATTTACTAGCAAATTTCATAATGAAATTTGCCCCAACAGTTGTAAATATCGGATAGACCTTTCCAACGGGCTACCGAGCGCCCCAAACGGAGATCGTATGCAAAAGTTATGACCCGGGAAGTTGACTATTCAACTAACCACCTTGGGGCCGCAAACTTTATGATAGTTCATCTTCTAGGGTCAGGTTTTTGTATGTTTGGGATTCTTTCCCTCATGCTTATGATAAATAGGCCCTTCTGGCCTCCTTTTTTATTCATCTTGGCATGAATGAGCACAACGGCCACATCTCTTCTCAGAGATAGCTACTACCATTCTAGCTGTTGTATTTTACAGTCTATTCTATTTCTGCTATTTAATAGAATATGTGTTTATTGTATCATTGTGTTCTTTGCAATATATCTCTATATTTGATTTTGTATATGCTCTTTTATTTCATTCCCACATAAATCTGGATCAGTGGTATCAGAGTGGTTTGCTCTTTGATTGTTTCTCGGTGCATGTCCCCGACGAGGTCAAGATATAGAGAGTTGGGTCTCGAACTAGTTTCACTTGGGGAAGACCACTCTCGCCGCCCCAAACAGCCTCCCATGGCGGAAGAAAAGAGAGACGGCAGAGCAGTCGATACTATAAAGTTGTTGCTCGAGGAAGCCCTCACGTGAAAGAGGAACGAGATGATGGATAATTTCGCCCAGATCCTTCAACGCATGCCGACGACGATAGAGACACCTTCAACAAGCATCTGTTTCGGAGATGCAACTCCCTTCAAGGTACAAGTTAACTTTGATATCCCTTTATTTGAAGGCCAGATCGATGCTGATGCCATAGATAAATGGTTGAATCTACTGAGAGGGTATTTCTTTATCCACAATTTTTTCGACAGGGAAAAGATCTTCTTTATGCTCCTCAAGGCTATCCCCCATGTCATAAATTGGTGGGAAACTTATTGTGAGCAAAACTCATCAGATGAGTCTGGATTGTTTCATGCCAATCCCACTTGGGCCTCTTTTATAGATGTTTTTAAGGAAAAATATTACCCTATGGGAAACTATGATGACCCGTACACAAAATGGACCATTCTACATCAAGAGAGGGACCAAACGGTGTCGGTGTACACCAACAAATTTCATACCTTGCGCACAAATCTAGGTATCAAGGACTCCGAGCGGCACCTAGTACTGAAATATTGTAGTGGCCTACACCGGTACATTTGAACAGGGATGGATTTACTGGAAATCTCTTCACTCAGATCCTCCTATCGATATGCCGTCAAAATTGAGTAGAAATTTCAGCAAAAGAACAAGCGTGACTTCGGACCTACGCAGAAGCAAGGCAAGGGAAACTCTGGCTCGCAGAACAAGGGGTAGGGAAAGGACAACCAGTCTCAACCATAAGCGAAGAAGGGTAACAAAAAGACAAAGGACACTGGGAAGTGGTGCAAGTTCCACGAAAGCCCTTGGCACAACACTGATAAACGTTGCTCAAAACAGTCATTGGTGGGTGAGATCAAAGCTTCAGAATCATATCCTAGTTCTGATTCTAACTCATAACCTAATTTCACAGCCGTGGAAAAAGGGAAGCAGATCATTGATGCAGAACCCAATGTCGTTGTTTCAACCATGCAGATTCAACCAAAGGAACCTGAAGAGTCGGAGGTAGAAGAATCTCCACTCATAGATGTGGGTGAAGGGAATTCACCTACACTTTGTTGTGGACAACAACAACCAGAAGAACTTGATCTCAGCAGAAGTCATCAAGATATTGGAGCTACCAATAACACCACACCCACAACCATACACCATTGGATGACTAAGCCAAGGACGAGGGGTCCGCGTCAGTCACCAATGTCGCCTACCATATGGCATCAAGGCCTTCAAAGATGAGGTATTGTCACGAACCCACCCAAAATTTGTAAGAATTTAAAAAATTTCTAAGTGGTCTATTCACCATTAAAATGCTTTGCGGAAATATAAAATGTATAATCAATATCTCAATAAATGTGACATTTAACACTTCGTCATTGAATATTTATACAAGGGTGTTAGTACATTACCTTCACAAAAAGATGATGATTCTGTAAGTTGAAAAAACATCTAGTAACCACATTTAATATTTGACCTTACCTTGTACATCTCCATACATTTATTACTCAATAATATTAGACACTTAATCATGCATAAATGTATCATACTTTAATTACTCGATGCAGGTTTATAACTCTCCTTTTTGAACTTTAGTGAATTACTCTCATATCTTTAGAGACATTTATATAAAAAGGAATCGGTATATTTTTTCATCCAATCTAAACTTTGTAACTTCTTTGAGAAACATAACACCCAAATTAATTTACTTTTCATAATAACTAAATTCTCACATAAAAGATTTATTCAATGGTAATTAACTTCAATAAGCGTCGATTATAATTCCGTCCATTAGATTCTTTACATGAGTATCAAGAATAATGATGGATTATCTATTACTAAATCTTATACTTAGATATTTACGTAATCAACAAGCATCAAAACCTGGAAACCTTTGTTGTGGTCATCAAATGAAAATACATAAATTATAACTTTTACAAAAACGCATTCAACACAAGTATACAAAGGAAAAAGACTATTTTCATGTGGTTCACCCAATCCTTGGGCTACGTCCACAAAAGGTTTTTGTATTTCATTATTCATCCGAATCAAGGAATACATCTTGCAACATGATTGTTACCATCGTTCTATAAGATGATAAGAGTTCATTTCTGGTCACAATCATACATCAAGAAGACTTAGCCAAGGGCTATGCTTTTTAGTGAAAGCATTCATAGAAGGGCTAAAAGAATACAAGGTTTGATTTATATTCTAAGGTTACATCATAAGCTATTCTCTTTTATAAACTCCCTCATCCTTATCAGAATCTACACCAAGGTTATATATATGAACCAAAGGTAAACAATCCATGTTTTTATTCAATATCATATATATATATATATATATAGATTTATCGTGAATAAGTAAAACCTCCCATATATATATTTGTTTCCCTATTTTTAGCCAAAGGGAATCATCCCATCGGTCTTTAAAATCATTCGACATACATCTTATAAGATATAAAATACAGGCAGCGATTAGTATTTGTAACTTTTACTCCGAAAAGTCAAACGTTTTGCTTAAAAATAATAAGGAATATATAATAACAACAAACCAACATTCAACCAAAAAGGTTACAAAGTAAAAGAAAACTCTTCTTGAGCTATCTGCCAAATCAACTAGGTAGAGCATACCTTTAAATGTAAGTTCTAAAACTTGCTCCACTTTTGAAATGAATGAATACGAAGAGTTGCCATACCTCTTAACCTACATCTATATAGAGAGAGAGAGAGTAATAAGCATTGTGTCGTTGTGCAAAGAGGACCTAAGCTGACTAAGTAGTTAAGAATCTTAATGTAAACAACAGGATCTCGAAGAACGGAGATCCATCATAAATTTGGGGCTCTAACACTTGCTGTCGGGATTTACATTAAACAAAGTGAAAACCTAAGATCAAAACCAACTCTATTCTACGAAGATCCTTCGATTTTTTGGCGCTAAACCCTTCTGGCAGGATCTACATGATCACTAATCATAACCGTCCCTTTAACTGGGATTGTTGTACGTAATCTTGCCTTAAAAAAATCTTATAAAAACTCAGTACATAGTTCGCCACGATTTGCCAACAGAGCGTGGAGTAAAAGAGAAAAACACAAATTAAAGTATAAAACGTTCATTTCGCATATGCAGGGTCTTTATTAATCTCTGTTAAAAAAAAAGAAAAGGAAGATCACACTTCATATCTAAAATGTATTCACAGAGAATATACGCACTGCGTCCTTGGCAGAGGTTAACTTAGATATGGTTTTATATCTCACGGATCCATTCTAAATCAAAACAATCACATCTCAACCAAAACTTTGTTCCCTACAGCAAAAAATAAAATGCATCATTTCGGGCACAGCGTAAAACTTACCTTCTACAGTAATGTGGTAAAGTTTAGGGAAACATTGCTTGTATTGAGCATACCGAGGTCACCGCATCACATAGAGATTCATGAGCATCTTCCCCCCGAGTCTCCATGTGCTTCTCCCTTCTCATGCGACCTCTTAAGAAAAGAATACCATTCCTCCCCTTAAAACCACGAGATGACAAATGGAATTCTAAATAACTGCACATGGCAGCTAGTCTTTAAACAAGTGGTGACATTAAAAAAAAATCCTCCCCACTCCGGAGACAATCTTGCAGGAGACTCTCCTAAAAATCCTCCATGCCATTTATCTAACATGTTTTCTTAGTAATAGGAATTTTTTTAATAGAAAATGGTTGCCCCCCCTTTTCTCATAAATTCGATGCCCATGATGGAGGGAGTTTAACTGGGCTCGAAAATTTCCCACGAAGTCACCCATTCGTTATGACAGGTGGGGTTTGAATTCTTTCAAGAAATTACTTCCCCACTATCTTGTGGTAGCAAAAATCCTTCTATTAGGGATTGTGGTGCAAAGGATTCCATTTTAAATACTAGTTTCCCCCCACTTTTAAAAGTATACATAGGAGTGTGTATAATTATTACTTCATTTATTCATAAGCATTCCTTATATAATAGCCTCGTATTTATTTCAAGAAGTAATTCATTTCTTCTTTAATAGTCCTAAAAACTTTAGGGAAGGTTTTAGCCTCTTTAAATTCTTAGTGTTTAAAACAATGTATCGTAATACATCATACAAACCTATCCTTCTTATTATGTCATATTATACTCCCCGTAATATACATATAAAAATATGTATATATTAAATTTTCCTTTTAATCACCTTTAATAAGAGTTTCCCATATAATTGGGTTCTAGTACAACACTAAGTGTTTCCTTAAAAGCTCATATCCATTTATTTTGTCACATTTATTTATTAACTTTTAAATATATATTTAATATTTATCTAATAATTTATCGCAACTATTAGTTTAATTTATATAAATGTACATAACATCTTTTTAATAGTATTCTCAACTATTATTTAATCATATATATATATATGATACTTACAAATAAATGTATATAGTATCCACAACTATATTTTTTTTTCTAAAGAAAAAAATCTTTTTATTCAATCGAATAAAACATCGTACTGTTTTTACGAGCTTACATCAAAAGAGGCTAATAGCTTGAGCTTACATCAAAAAAGGCTATCGGCCTGGATTCATAATTATGCTCAAAGGAGCTTACAAAAAAATTCATTACTGCTCAAAAGTATCATTAGTCCTGAGCATCATATATCAACTGACCTATTTAGTACAACTTAACAAAAGACCTAGATATTTGGATGTCTCCATGGCATTCAAATTCCATGAAACCAGGTTGAATAGCAAGAGCAAGTTTGGATAAGGAGTCTGCTTCAGTGTTTAATTCTCTGTATATG
Source organism: Larix kaempferi (assembly GCA_027924585.1). NCBI lineage: Eukaryota > Viridiplantae > Streptophyta > Pinopsida > Pinales > Pinaceae > Larix > Larix kaempferi. The sequence goes on from BSBM01001035.1 coordinate 2,896,952, forward strand.
TGTCTGAAAGTGACTGCTTCAAAGCTAGCTTTCAACTCCTTGATTTTGCTCAGCAAATGTTGTAAATTTGGAACTTTGATTTCAATTAAGTCATTTACACAATCTATTACTATCTTGGAGTCACCAAAGATTTGAATTTTCCTTATCTGTGCATTTTTTGCAATTTTTAGGGCTACCCAAAGTGCAGCTAACTCTGCTTTGCTGTTAGTTGCACCTCCTGTGGCGTATTTGAAACAAATATTTTTGGTATCATTTTGGAAGATAAGACCACCTGCTCCTCCTAATGGAGGGTTTCCCTGACTTGCCCCATCAAAGAATGCCCAAGGTATGCTTTTGTCTATTTCTAGGGCAGTGAGTTCTCTAGCTTTCCTCTCCTTGGGTACAAAACTCTATTCCTGTAAGTGTTTTAGAAGAAGTGCACTAGTAAGAGCTAGAGATATGAATTTATTTTGGAAAATTGCTTTATTCCGGGCAGTCCAAATACTAAAGACAAACAGAGCTGGCAGAGCATCATAGTTACGAACCCTGGTATTGTTCCACCATTGTTTGGCTCACTGTTCCAATGTAAGTGAATCTGGGAGTGGAGGAGAGTTAACAACTTTGGTTACTGAGTTCCACACTGTACCTGCATAAGAGAAAGTGTTGAAGAGATGAGAAGTGGTTTCACCATAGGTTTTGCAAAGGATACAGAAGCTAGGGCATTCAAAACCTCTTTTTTGTAGCACCTCCTAGGTAAGGAGTTTATTCAAAAGTGCCAGCCATAGGGTGATTTTGGATTTGAGTGGGCTGTGAATTTTCCAGAATCCACAACTATATATATATATATATATCCAATAGATAGTTTAACATAACTATTGACTGTATAATATCCACCTAGTTCCTTAGTTTATGTTCGTTTTTACTTAGGTGACATTCTTAGTATTTTTAACAAAAAATCGTCACTAGTTCATTTTATCCCGAGTACCTTTGGGTACCAAGGTGGCATAGGTCATCATTGATATCCCTCTCCTAGTGAAATTTAATTTCCCAACGTGTAGTTGCATTCGCAACTTTCAGTGACTTAGGTCTAAAACCTTAAGAAATAATATCATTACATCCAACATTTACTGGTGGGGCCTTGCCCTTGAGCTCCTCACCAGAAACGATTGCAATAGTTTATTCACATTATACAAATCATTAGGTAAAAAATGAGGGGTGTTATAGGTATTTTGTGATGTGGCCCCACTTGAAGTATGTGATGTTCTTTTAGGACAACGAGATATGTGGAAGCGTCATGCTGTATATGAATCACGACCTTGCAGTGTCATTGTCACTTTGGGAGGACAACTCTATCGGATACCAGAGACAGTTTCACCTACCCCAACCAAGCAGGGCAGGAAGATAATCTCCCATACTGGTAAATTTTCCCTATTCGTAATTTCCACTAAAGGAGAACACCAGATCGCAGAGACATCCACAACCTATGCACATTATCCCTCTACTAAGCAGAAACAAGAAAAACACAAACTCAATGCATCATCACCTATTCGAGTACCTATGCAGTGCAAGGACACGCATTCAAGGTTCTCCTCCAAAAAGAAACCATCCACATCGGCGCAGAACAAGGATACCACAACAACCAAAACTGTTGAACAGCTCCAGCGCATCCAACAACAACAATTACAACCCTCTGAAGATTTCAAAGAAAGACAACCTTTTCGCTTCATCAAACGTCGTACCAGGAGCTCAATTCAACACACAGTTCGACATATGATAAGGGATTTGACGCAATAGAGAAAATTGCTTCCTAAGGAGGGAGGATTGATCTAGGTGGATATCGGTGGCGACCCACCTTCTCCAACTGGATCAAAACAGTTTTCTGACAATTTTGGTAATTTACTATTTTTAGCATTTTTTCGGGTCTTGAACTTCAGGATCCGTTTTGAGGCCCTAAACGATTTTTTTTGGAATATCATTTACTAACAAATTTTTCCCAACAGTTGTAAATCTCGGGTAGACCTTTCCAACGGGCTACAGAGCGCCCCAAACGGAGATCATATGCAAAAGTTATGACCCTGGGAAGTTGATTGTTCAACTAACCACCTTGGGGCTGCAAACTTTATGACAGTTCATCTTCTAGGGTTATGTTTTTGGATGTTTGGGATTATTTCCCTCATGCTTATGATAAATAGGCCCTTCTGTCCTCCTTTTGTATTCATCTTGGCACGAATGAGCACATCATCCACATCTCTTCTCATAGATAGCTACTACCATTCTAGATGTTGTATTTTAGAGTCTATTCTATTTCTGTTATTTAATAGAAAATGTGTTTACTGTATCGTTGTGTTCTTTGCAATATATATATGTATTTGATTCTGTATATGCTCTTTTATTTTGTTCCCACATAAATATGGATCAGTGGCATCAGAGCGGTCTGCTATTTGATTTTTTCTCGGTGCATGTCCCCGACGAGGTCAGGATACAGAGAGTTGGGCCTCTAACTAGTTTCACTTGGGGAAGACCACTCTTGCCGCCCCGAACGGCCTCCCATGGTGGAATAAAAGAGAGACGACAGATCAGGAGATCCTATCAAGTTGTTGCTCAAGGAATCCTTCGCGCGACAGAGGAACGAGACGATGGATAATTTCGCCCAGATCCTTCGACACATGCCGACGGCGACAGAGACACCTTTAACAAGTAGTCGTTTCGGAGATGCGACTCCCTTCAAGGTACAAGTTAACTTTGATATCCATTTATTTTAAGGCCATATTGATGTCAATGCCATAAATAAATGGTTGAATCTACTTGAAGGGTATTTCTCTGTCCATAATTTTTTCGACAGGGGAAAGATCGTCTTTGTGCTCCTCAAGGCTGTCCCCCATGTCAAAAATTGTTGGGAAACTTATTATGAGCAAAACTCATCAGACGAGTCTGGATTGGTTGATGCTAATCCCACTTGGGCCTCTTTTATAGATGTTGTTAAGGAATAATATTAACCTATGGGAAACTATGACTACCAGTACACAAAATAGACCATTCTGCATCAAGAGAGGGACCAAACGGTGTCGGAGTGCACCAACAAATTTCATATCTTGCGCACAAAGCTAGGTATTAAGAACTCCGAGTGACACCTAGTACTGAAATATCACAGTGGCCTACACCGATACATATGAACAGAGATGGATTTCGTGGAAATCTCTTCACTTGGATCCGCCTGTCGATATGCTATCAGAATTGAGCAGAAATTTCAGCAAAAGAACAAGAGTGACTTCGGACCTGCGCAAAAGCAGGGCAAGGGAAACTATGGCTTGCAGAAAACGGGGTAGGGAAAGGAAAACCAGTCCCAACCACAAGCGAAGAAGGGTAACGAAAAGACAAAGGACTCCGGGAAGTGGTGCGAGTTCCACAAAAGCCCCTGGCACAACACTGATCAATGTCGATCAAAACAGTCATTGGTGGATGAGATCAAAGCTTTAGAATCAGATCCCAGTTCCGATTCTGACTTAGAACCTAATTTCAGAGCCGCTGAAAAAGGGAAGCAGATCATTGATGAAGAACCTAGTGCTGTTGTTTCCACCACGCACATTCAACCAGAGGAACGTGAAGAGTCGGAGGCAGGGGAGCACCTTTTCCACCCACATATGTGGGTGAAGGGAATTCCCCTACACTTTGTTGTGGACAACGGCAGCAAGAAGAACCATATCTCAGCAGAATTCATCAAGAGATTGGAGCTACCAATAACACCACACCCACAACCATACACCATTGGATGGCTAAGCCAAGGACAAGGGATCCGCGTCAGTCACCAATTCCACCTACCATATGGCATCAAGCCCTTCAAAGATGAGGTATTGTGTGATGTGGCCCCACTTGAAGTATGTGATTGAAGCGAATATTTATTCGTTCACACAATGAATATTACCAGAACACCTGGAATATTAAATAAGCCATTAATAGGGAAAATATATATTGATAATAGAATAGATAAGAAGATGATAGGATATTACAACATAGCTCGCCTTTAATATGGCTTGAGCATTCGTAATGAAGGGTTATGTCCCTTCACATTAATAGATAACTACTATAATGATTAACAATTATTATTTATTTAATATGCCATTTATATTTATAGCATTGCCACTCTCTTAGAAAGGCTTTGTCCTCAAAGCCTTATAATTTTGTCGTATTGTTCTTTGTGATGTCGTTGCTGACGAAACATGTCGATACGAACTGCTAAGTGTAGAGCATAACTTCCAATATGTGGATGGGTCAATCCATCCCAAAATGATTTGTTGTCGATTGCTAGGATTCCCTACTGATCTATCGTTGGGAACTTTGATCACATTAGTACCATTATCTTTCGACATTTCCCACTTTTTAGACTATCGATTTTTATGGTTGGGGTGTCGATAGGGAATTTTCACAATGTCATTTTATTTTACGAATGTCATATTTTGAGCATTGATTTGAGTTGGAAGTTGTATTTTCGTCCCTTGAGGTTTTAAGGTTTCGTTCTGTATCTTTTCCAACTTGTTTTCTAACTGCATGTTATCATTTTGAAACTTCTTAATCACGTCTACTTGCGATTTTCTGTCATTTTCAGACTTCTTAAGTTGTTCCTTAAGATCTTCGCTATGACTTTTGATGCAGCTATTTTCTTTATGCTTGTTTAGAAATTTTCCTTCAATGTCTTCCATAGATTGTTTTGTTTTTTTGACTATTTTTCAACTTCTTAATTTTTGTGACTAATGTCTTGTTATGATTTTTTAATCTGAAAATTTCTTCGGAATTGTTGGATAGTGCTTTATTACTCTTTGCAATCACTGAATTATGTGTCCTTTTAGAGTCGTCATTTTGTTGTTGAAGAAATTTTATCTGTTGTCGATACTGGTCGACCACTGATTCTTGATCCTCTAATTTCTTTCGTATCTGCGACAATTCTTCATCCTTGTTGCTAACGATTTTGTTCAAGCGTATTATTTCCGCTTCGTAATCGTTTATTTATTTCTTTATATCTTGATTTTTTAGTCTCTGATTGAAATCACTTTTGTCTTTTAATTCCTTAATTTGCGCAGAAAATTTTTCTATATGATTTTTTTGGTCAGAAATTTTTTGTTCCTTGAGCACTTTTTGCATCTCATGTATTTTAATCATTACTTTCGATTTTGTATTTTGATCGCGTAAATATTCATTGTCTCTTCCATAGCGCTTTAACTTGGCTTCTAATTTCTCTATTTGTAGTCGCAAACCAGCTTCCATGGTCTTGACTTCTTCGGTGATAGATGATCTTTCTTTGATTTCTTCAGTGATAGATAGTCTTCTACTTTTTCGATGATAGAGGGTATTTGACTTCTCGATGAATCTCCCTTTGAATTTGACTTTTATGATGATAGATAGCCTTGAATTCTTTTGACGGTGTCTTCCCTTGTCTTTGACTTCGACGATAGATGATCTTCTTTTTTTTCGATGATAACTGGTCTTCTTTGATGATAACTGGTCTCGACTTTGATGATAATTAGTCTTAGTTGATTTGACTTCTTTGACGATAACACGTTTGGACTTCTTGATAAGCACTTTTTTGTCGTTTGATTTTTGTTTTGTTCTCCAAATAATTCTTATTTAAAAGGATTTTTATTTTTTTCTGTGATAATAATAATTATTATTAAAATTTAATAATAATAATATTATTAATATTTTTTATAATAATAATTATTAATTGATTTTTCCCTTCTTCTGTTTAAATAACTTTTTTTGTTTTTTGTTTTTGGAAAACAAATCTCCTTTGACCTTTTTATTTTCCAAATTTTTATTATTTCAAAATATTAACTATAATAATAATTACTATTATAAAATAATAAATTCTCATATAGTTTCAATAGTATTTTTTTTTTAATTTTTAATAATAATATTATTATAATATATATTTTTTTTGTGTGAATGAATGGAATTAGGGTTTTGAAGTGGTGTGAAGGAGGGAATGGACGTACTGACTGGTGTGGGCGAACTGTTGGTCTACATGTGGAGGTTGGGATGGTGATGACAATTGGGTGATAGTTGCAGCAGAGGGAGAGGAGCGTGGGTGGGAGGAGAAGGGACACAACATTAGAGAAATGAGGTGTGGCATGGGCGCGTGGGAGTGACAGCCAGATGGAGGGTGATAGTTGAGATGATGGCGTGTGGGAGGTAGGCGGTAAGGCAATGGGAGGGAGGAGTGAGAGCAGCGTGGAGGGGGTGGGGAGGAGAGGGAGCAGGGAGGGTCAGCTGGTAGGAGTGTCGTCAGAAGAGGGGGAGCATAGGAGGATTTGGATCGAGGACGTGGAAGGTGTGAGAAGGAGGAAGGAGGGAAGGTGCAGGTGGAGGGGAGGCGCAGGTGGAGGGTGGAGTGTGTGAGGATATGGGGCTGTGGCAATGGCAGGAGGAAGGTGGGTGGAAGTGGAGGGATGGTGGAGGGATGGCATAGGATATTGGGTATGGATAGATGAGAATGGAGATGGCAGAGGTGTGGATGATAGAGGTACGCAACAATAGAGTTGGAGCTAAGGGGTAGGGGCGTGCAGCTGGATGGAGGTCGAGGGAGGTGGCACAGGGATGGAGCGCTTTAGGTTTTGTTGTGGTTACGAGGACTGGATGGAGGGGTGGGGGGAACGTGTAGTATTTGGCAGTCCGGAGGAGAGGGAAACAGCGGATGGCTAGAGTGGCAAGAATTATGTGGGGGAGCAATGAGTAGGTATGGGAATGGCGCAACAAGAATATGGACAGCATGTATTGGCGGATGGAGAGACAAGTGCATGCAGAGGGAATGAAGGCGTAGTATAGTGTGGAGCGATATGCAATGGCCGCAACTGTAGTGTGGGAAATGATGGAAAACGTGGGTGTAGGTGTTGGATGCACAGGTGAGGGGGAAAGGGTTGTAGTAGATGTGCAACATGGAGAGGAGTAGAAGGGGGATGCGGTGAAGACTAATGAGATAATTTGGATCAACGAGAGGGATGAGGAGAAGGCGTGAGGGAAGATAAGGAAGCAGGGAAAGGAATGTGCATGCAGAGGAGTTGGAGCAAGTGAGAGCGGAAGTGGAGAGAGAAACTGAATGAGATGAATGAGGAGTGAATTGATCTGCGAGGGAGTGTAGCGATATTATTTTTGGAGGGGAAATTCTAGAGACCTAAGTAGCTCAAGGAAACTTTAAATTGATCAGACAAGGTCTGAATTTTTTACCAAAGGCTAGATCAACAACGAGCACTCTGATACCAAATGAAATGAATATTTATTCGTTCACACAATGAATATTACCAGAACACCTTGAATATTAAATACACCATTAATAGGGAAAATATATATTGATAATAGAATAGATAAGAAGATGATAGGATATTACAACATAGCTCGCCTTTAATATGGCTTGAGCGTTCATAATGAAGAGTTATGTCCCTTCACATTAATAGCTAACTACTATAATGATTAACAATTATTATTTATTTAATATGCCATTTATATTCATAGCAATGATGTTCTTTTAGGACAGCCATATATGTGGAAGTGTCATGTTGTATATGAATCATGACCTCGCAATGTCATTGTCACTTTGGGAGGACAACTCTATCGGATACCAGAGACAGTTTCACCTAACCGAACCAAGCAGGGCAGGAGGATAATCTCCCACACTGGGAAATTTTCCCTATTCACAATTTCCACTAAAGGAGAACACCAGATTGCAGAGACATCCACAACCTCTGCACATTATCCCTCTACTCAGCAGAAACAAGAAAAACACAAACTTAGTGCAACATCGCCTATTCGAGTACCTCTGCAGTGCAAGGCCATGCATTCAAGGTGCTCCTCCAAAAAGAAACCATCCACACCGGTTCATACCAAGGATACCACAACAACCAAAACTGTTGAACTGCTCCAGCGCATCCAATAACAACAATTACAACCCTCTGAAGATTTCAAAGAAAGACAACCTTTTCGCTTCAGCAAACGCCGCACCACGAGCTCAACTCAACACACAGTTCGACATATGATAAGGGATTTGACACAATGGAGACCATTGCTTTCTAATGAGGGAGGATTGATCCATGTGGATATCGGTGGTGACCCACCTTCTCCAACTGGCTCAAAACAGTTTTCTGGCAATTTTGGTAATTTACTATTTTTAGCAGTCTTTCGGGTTTTGAACTTCGAGAGCCGTTTTAAGGCCCTAAACGACGTTTTTTGGGGTATCATTTACCAACAAACAAATTTCAACCATGAAATTTATTCCATTATTTGTAAATATCGGATAGAGCTTTCCAACGGGATACCGAGCGCCCCAAATAGAGATCGTATGCAAAAGTTATGACCTCAGGAAGTTGACTGTTCAACTAACCACCTTGGGGCCACAAACTTTATGACGGTTCATCTTCTAGGGTTATGTTTTTGGATGTTTGGGATTCTTTCCCTCATGCTTATGATAAATAGGCCCTTTCGGGCTCCTTTTGTATTCATCTTGGCACGAATGAGCACAACGGCCACATCTCTTCTTAGAGATAGTACTACCATTCTAGCTGTTGTATTTTACAGTCTGTTCTATTTTCTCTATTTAATAGAATATATGTTTACTGTATCGTTGTGTTCTTCGCAATATATCTATGTATTTGATTCTGTATATGCTCTTTTATTTCATTCCCACATAAATCCGGATCAACCTCTATTTAAATATCATGGAGGGTTTTTTATCAATGATCAATTGTGTGAAGCTCATTGTAACATTATTTTTCCTTTGCATAATAATATTCCTCAAGTAGTTATTTGGTTAGCGCTATGGACTATTTACCTCTTTGAGAATTTTTACCACATAAAAACATAGTGTATTAATCTATGATCTATTTGTATGATCGAATTCTCAATATTTTCTATCTTTTGTAAACATCCCATGTTATTCAAACATCGTATCAAATCTATTATGAATTTCCACTTATGTTGGTGATCAAGATCTTGAACTGGTGTTTATGTATGTATCAAATAATTTCCTGTTTCTAATATTTCTATGCATTTATGGGTTGAGATAGGTGTTCCATTATATTTGGAGCATTGTTTTTAGTTGGAAAAAATTTTCATTTCAATGAAAAAGGTTTTTCGTTTTCCCAAGATATAGCCATTTTACTATATCTAGAGGCATTTTCCAAGAAAGCTAACCAAGGGGCTAATCCCAAGTATGAGACATTTCAGTTTTGTAATTTTGTTTCTTGTTTTTGTGTAGTTGTGTAAAGTCTCTTGTTGGCCAAAAAGAAAGGTTTTTGGGGCGCTCTTCCAACAACAACAACAACAACAACAACAACCCCATTCTTCTACATAATATTACTAAGTATTTTGCGTAGCTCACTTGGTTGAAAATTAATTTTAAAATTAAGAGGCATTGGGTTCAAAGACTTTTTTTTGTTACTTTTTGTAAAAGTTCATGTAACTTTAAATCATAAACTACATTGTAAAAGTGCTTCCTACTTTTTATAAAATTGGGTTACTAATTTTAAAGCAACTTATTTGTAAAAGTGAGTTTATAGGAAAAATTAGTAGGGGGTTGTGGGAGGAAGGGGGGAGCTTTCTTTACTTCATTTTTTGCTCCCAATACAACATGGATCAACCTTTTCCTACCATGTGGATTCTTGGCTCCTTTTTAATGCCTTTCTTCAAAAGGGAAAAACTTTGACATCCAGATTCTATTTTCAATGCCATTTTTTGAGATCTTTGCATCTAGACCATTAGTTTTCCTTTTGAATCCATATTGATGAAGAACTGTCATTCGACACACAATTTTATTAATTAGGGAAAAACACATAGAGAAGTGAGGTATCACATCACACACTTAACCTCACTTTGAGAAGATAGATTGTTTATATAGCTCATTCCTAAACTAAAAGCTAGGAGGACAACCAATCTTATAATCACATGAGTATGATAAGTTTCCTTTACAAAAAAAATGCTATCCTCATCCAAAAAATCTAAATAAACTAATTTATTCTCAAATATAATCCTAGAAAATATTTATACTTTAGAATGCAGGATTAAGAGATCTAACATTCCCCCCTTTAATCTGAAAGTGTTGAGTATGATTGTCATTGATATCAAAGAAGTTCATTAATGAAAAAGGAAAAGTATATTTAGTCGATGCTTAAAACTGATCGAATGGTCGACGCCATATTTAGTCGATACATAAACAGGTCGACACCATATTTAGTCGATGCTTAAACTAGTCGACGCCATATTTAGTCGATGTGTAAAACTCGTCAAATGGTCGATACCATGTTTAGTCAATGCTTAAACTGGTCGACGCCATACCTAGTCGATGCATAAAACAGGTCGAATATGTCGAAGCTAAAAAGTGGTCGATAGTCATATGAAGTCGATCGGTGTCAACCGCTTTTATTATGGTCGATTCATTGTAAATAAAGTCAATAGTCGACCTCTTGTCAACTTATTATTGGCCATTGTTAGTCAATTTGAAGTTAGATAGTCCGCTAGTCAGAGTTGCAGTCGACAAGTTGGAATCATGAAGTCGAATTCGCGATCGGATAGTTGAATTCACGAAGTTGACATTGGAATCAGCGAGTCGGATTCAGAACGAAGGAGTTGAAGACGCTGAATTAAGAATATATATTTAATGTTTCGACACCTGACATGTTGGAATGGGGCTAAGTCATAGAATTTTTGGTACAACCAATGCCAAAGTGGTCAGCGACAAGGGTAAAGGACCAATCACAGAGCGTAACAAGGCGGATAAAGCGGACAAAGCGAAGTCATTAGTTAAATAGTTAGTTAGTCAATGGGTCACTTTGTGAAGTGGACCAAGTTTGTAACAGCTAGTGAGCCTATAAATAGGAGTATCATTGTAATCCTTCGGGAATCTTATCTTATCAGATCTTTATCTATGATCTAATCTGTTGGTCAATGAAAGTATCTTCGCATCTGTGGAATTTTGATCTATCTTTTGCACTAGATAACATTTTGTATTTAACTTGAGCTGTTGAGATGGGTTTTTTGAGGATTTGTATTCCTGATTTGTAAGACAGATTGATGTATAATGAAAAGGAATTCTTGTGTATGATTGTGTCACTTATGTGTTGTACCACAGTATGATGTATTTTATGCAATAGGTTGGAAGAGACCTATTTAGATTTTATTAAACCCTAAACAAGTCTCTTCCAACCTATTGCATAACTGATCAACCTATAAAATGAATTCTCTTTTCCACATGATGTATTTTGTTGTAGTATGGATATATTTGATATGTGTTGATGATCTATGTTTCTATGATGTGTTAATGAGTATATATGATTAATATGTATTGGTATGCAATGATGGTGTTATGATGCAAATGATAATTATGTCGATACTAATATCCACGAGGTATTTTTCTGTGACTTTCCTATACTGTTGTATGAATGGTTGGATAACCTAAATTTTCAGAATAAAATTTTCAAGGAGGCGAGGTAGAGCATTGGACACTGGAACTAATCCAACAATTGAGTCATGTTAACAATAAAGCTTCAAGGGCTGTCGATGTTTGGGTAGATATCAATTTGAAAGGGTACATACCGAGTTTGTTGTCGACACAGTTAGGTCATACATCGACGGAAAGGGAAATATTCAAAGGACCCAAAAGAAGGTACCTATTAACGTTACCATTGTGGATTAAAATGCTCATCTGCAAAAAGGGAATATTGAAGATGAAATTCGGCGAGTAAACTCTGGTGTGCAGAGGCTGTGGGTACCGTGCAAATGTGGGTCTGATAGAATGATGTGGGGTAGAAGGAAATGAACTACGATGAAATTGTGAGGGAAGCTGTGGAATATTGTGGCCTCTTGAGAAGTGGGGCGAGGTTCCAGCCGGAGAAGAAAAGCAGGACTGAGATAAAGAGAGAGTCCTAGTGCGACTAGATCTGAGGACTGCGAAATGGGGCCACAAGGGACTAAGCGACCTTACATCTACGAGGAGGACGACCAGGCTACCCCTAAACCTGAGGAATGACAAACCCAAAACTACAATGTACCCACAACCCCGTGCACTGTACCAAACTTTGGAGGAATAAAAACAAGCTCTTTATAGGGTTGTCCTGTGTGTCACAATAGAAGTAATGGTAGAGGATCTACAAACACCGGTAGAAAACCAAGGATGGAGGGAGACGATGTGAAGTTGCCTCTCTTTCAGGGAAATGAGACAGAGGATCTTGAGTAGTATTGGTTCTTGTGCGAAGCAGTGTGGATAGTAAAATAAGTACAATATGAATTCTCAAGAAGGGACAACTAGAGATGACCTTCAGAGGTCGTGCGCTGGATTGGTACATGAATTTTATACAAGTAACTACAGGGATTCAACAGAAGACTCTAGCAGAAATCAAAGTTGGGTTGATCAAAGATTTTAAGAATCCTAAATCAAAATCGCAGTACATCACAAAATTGGAGATAAAGCAATTCCCTAATGAGTCAATGTGGGAGTTTGATCAGAGGTTCAAAAATCTGATGGATAAAGTTAGTTTTGGGATGAGCGACGTACAACATAAGGAATGGTTTATTGCAGGGTTTATACCACACATCTGGATGCCGTTGATGTAGCAAAAGATCCTATCTCAAGCAAAGGCATTGGAAATTGCGATGAAGCTTGAAGCTTCGTCGATCAATGAAACAGGGATCGACTTGAGCCAGATCCAGTCGCAGATAGAAAAATTGACTATTGAACTGCAAGAGATTAAAAAAGGCAAGGAAGTTTGAGAGGATGTATGGTGTATTCAATGCAAGTTTGAAGGGCATCATAAATATCAGTGTCCTAAATTTCACAAATATCTACAGTCTGGTGCACCCAATCTACTTAGTCAAGGAGGAATTCCCTGGTGCGGAGTTTGCGAGAAAAAAGGACATCGCTTAGAGGAATGCATGTATTTGCAGAAGGTTGTGTCAAATCTAGCTAATATATATTGTAACTTCTGTAGATCTGTTGGCCATGATGAGAAATATTGTCGAGCATATGACTTGCTTCAAGAAAGAACTGTTGATACTTACTTCATGAAGGGAGACGAGCAACATCCAACACAACTGCAGTATAATCAACCACAGTATATTCAGTGATAGTATAATCAATCGCAGTATAATTAGTCACAGTACAATCCACCGTAGTACAATCAGTCACAGTTCAACCCACAATGAGGAGGAATGAGAGGAGGATATCATAGTGGTCGTGGCGGAGGTGTTGGCCACGGAGGAACCTTTGGTTGAGGTCGAGGACCAATCACATGCTATAATTGTGGGAAGATCGGACATTATCAAAGGGATTTCCCAAATTCAATCCTGTAGTGTACCTATTGCAGCGCAACTGATCACACTGTCGAAGATTGTCCTCGTTTAATCGCAAAGTGGCGGACTAAGAATGCACCACAATCGCAATCGAACCTGAACCTGAATCTGTTATCTCTCCAAGAAACTCTTTGGGGTTGTAGGCCAAATATGCTTGGTAACTCAAGGTCTAATAATTTAGGTATGTGCTTGGATCAATGGGATAACTCGATAACTAATGAAATGGACAAATCATCATGCATTTGAATAAGACAGTGCTTTCAATAATCAATAATCAGACAAACTAGTTTAAAAATGGGACAAAGAATAATAATCTTTGATAACCAAATGCAATAAGATGCAGGGTTATAAACGATAGCAAGGATGTTTTTTAATTCAATTTTATGAGCTTACTAGAGAGATGACAGTATTTAGAAGCTAAGACAAACTGAAATAAAGTGCAAAAAGATGAAGTGCATGACCAATCTGATATTGAAAACCTAAAAGAAGACCATCTTTCTATTAGCAAATAAGAGTCAATTATAATAGCATCGTGTCTCCAAAGTCCAAACTTTCTCTTCTATAAGTTCAGGGCTTTATATCCATTACAAATCTCTCCCCCCCAGATCCCTAGAAGCTGGGTCGAAATCCTCAGATAGAAGATCCAACCGTTTTTTTTTTTAAACCAGGAAAATCATTTTTTTAACTAGCGAAACTGCTGAAAAATGGGGCTCAGAGATGGGTTTGATTCTCCCAACTGTGACACCTGTAGGAAAACTAAGAGATTTTTTTGTTCTCTGACGTGTTAGGAAGAAAAAACTCCAATCGTTTTTCAGAATGACTCTCGAGTCGCTCAGAATCATCATTTGAAAATGATGACTTTGCACAGTAAAAACGTCATTTCTGCTGAAACTGTTGAAAAAGAGGCTCAGAGATGGGTTCATTTCTCCCGCTATGTGACACTTGTGTATAAACGGAAAGAGGTTATTGTGTATTGACCTTTTTTGAGCAAAAAAATCTCTCAGATCTTCGAATATTTCTTTGGTTTGCCCGAGCTCTGCATTTCAAAAATGTGTTTCAAACAGGCAGATTCTGGAATCCAAAAATTTGTGCTCAGTGACAGATTTGATTCTCTCAACCTGCAACACCTGTAGGAAACCAGGGAGAGGTTATTGTTTTATGACATGTTAGGAACAAAAACCCCTGAGCATTTTGCAAAAATATTCTCCATACGCTCAGAATCGTCAGTTGAAAATGATGACTCGGGACAGTAAAAAAATGCCACATTTCTTCGTTATTTCCATCTTGTTGGCACCTCCAAAACTGGAACAACCATTGAAACAACTCCTATTAATTAAAACCTTCACTTAAAAACCATCCTCTTTCCATTTGGAAACAAAAACCGTGATCTGGGCAAAAATAATGCCTCTCTGCCCTGTTTTGCACTTTCGGTGGCTAAAGAGCCAAAATTCGAACCTGTAAACCACCGAAAGCTCTGCTTTTGGTGGCTAATGAACACCATCGTGTTCGCCCAAACCATCGAAAAATGCCCCACAACTCACACTGTAATTTTTCCCTTTCGGTAGCTGGAGCGTATTTTCTTTCACACAATAAACCACTGAAAACAGGGTTTTCAGTAGCTAATGAACCATTGCCAGGCCCGCCTAAGCTACCGAAACCTGAAATTTGCCTGTTGAAGGAGAGCTAGCTTTGAATAGTTATTTCATACTTTGTTACCTTCTTCAACCTATCAGATCGGAACTTAAACACACGCAAAAAACAAAAATTACAGACTTCCTATCACCTAGACACCATGACTAGTCTATGCTTATTGAGGAGATAACAAAATCCAACTCAAAATGTGCATAAGATCTCAACTGAGATAAGAATTCAACTAGTAAATGTCGCAGTTGTTAGCACTTTGAATTTATGCCTTGGTTGTGGAAGGATAGTTCTAAGGTAACTATTTCAAAGCAATCTTTAGGAGGAAACCTAGATTATTTCCTACCAGAGAGGGCTCTGAACAAATAAATACAATGGCTAGATATATTTCGAAATGATTGTACTTTAAATTTGAAAAGGGCTGAAACACATAGATACCATTGGGCATAGAGTCAAAATCAAAATGTCTAAGAATCAACATAATTTTAACAATGAAGATTTTTGCAAAGGCAAGGTAGTTATCTTTTCACAGTCATGTTCTTGTTTGCAAGTGATAAAGGAAGAAAAAGAGAAAATCTATCAACATTGGGCACTGATTGTAGATGAACCCAATATTAAATTTGGAGGAAAAATTGTGAATACTTAGATCCAATAAATCAGAGCATAGTTACATGAATTATGATTTAATCAAACACTCATCTAAGCATGAAAGAAAACATAATGGAAAGAAATTTACTGGAGTAACAAATCACATAAAGGGAAGGAAATTACAGACTGTAAATAAACAACACGAGAATATTTTCTCTTGAAAATGTGTTCAACTCTGCTTGATCATATTTATTAAAACTGGAAAAGCTCAATACAAAATGTGTACTCCTTTCATGGGCTCCAAACTTGATTACATTTCCAAAATATGTTTTTATATATAGAGAGTCGTTTTGAGGCAAAACCTAATTGTTTTAATTCTAAAAATAGTAAACTTTAAACAACTTATTACATTCCATTTCTGTCAAAATTTGCATAATTTAAAATTTCCCAAAATAACATTTGGTATCTTCTATTGGTTGTATCTACTGACGAAACTTTCTTTCTCGAACATGGATTTTCACGTGTGCAAATTGTATTTCATTTTGCCATACTTCTCCATCGTTTTCCACTGTTCTGTAGATGGAATCTCATAACTAGTCATTTCTTTAACTAGAACTTTCATTTCCACATGATCTGCAATAGAGATTGGAGGTATTTTTGCACCTATAATCACCAACTGGTTTAGAATTTCGAAATCATTTGAGAGTTTTTCCAGCACAATTTTTCCTATTAGGACATGAGTCATGTCTTCAAACTTTTCATGGTTCATCCTGATTTCAAATAACAAATTATTATAATCAGTATGGGATATTAACTTATTATCTACATCCCAGAAATAAGGAAAACCTTTCTGAATCAATTTTTTAAATGCTTTTTTGAAGGATTCCACCTGTTTCTTCATATGCTCCGCCTTAGTCTAGACATTCTCAACAAGAGAATGTTTTCCAAATATTCTCTTGGCCCAAGTGCTAACTCCTATTCTGTTCTTAATGGCCATCGCCATCAAATCATCTTCTTTCAAAGTACTTAAAAAGTTAATGGTATTTTGGGATGTGTCCTTCGATTTTCTATCCAAAACCTCTCTCATTATTGTACAACTTTGTATACTGTCATTGGCTATTGTTTCCTTTGTCTTCATAAAATTTAAGTAAGGCTTGAATTTTGCAGCCTCGTTTATTATCAAGTCCCAAATTAAATGTTTTTCTCCTTACATGGGAAGTTGCCCTCTAATTTGGGACACTAATTTCTGATTTTTATCCATCAACTCCTTATTCTTATTTTCCAATTCTTTTCTTTCCTCTTTTTTTTCTTCTTCTTTTCCTCCTCTAACTTCTGCATTTCTTCTTCCAATTCTTTAGTCTGCACTTCTTTCAGACTTACTTGAGACATGGATTGAATTAAATCCTCTATACTTGCTTCTTTGCTGCTTTGACCTGTTTCTTACCTTTCTTGTACCACACTTGCTAATTTTATCTTCAAATCTTCAATTTGAGTCTTGAGACTCAACCTGTCCTTCTCTCAACTCACTTCTTTTTATTCAATTTTAAGAAATTTCTCTTTATAATCATCTAACTCTTGAGATAGGGATACATTTTCTTGTTCTCAAACAATCAAGTCAGATGCTTGAATCAGTTGAGTGGCTGGAATTTTGAGCTTTTTATTAAGCAACTGAATGGTAATTTCCTTCTCAAATAAGAGTTTCTTGTTTTCTTCCCCTTTATTTGGCTCATTGTTAGTTTCCACTAAATCAATTTGGAATTTCTTATCTGCTGCTGATGAGATTTATTCTCTATCTTCTCCTGTTTCAATTGGATTTCTAATTTGTTCATTGTATTTTGTAGCTTTGTAATTTTCAAAGTGGCTTTCATCAAGTATGTGTAAATTATCTCTCCATTTTTCCTATGCAAATGGATCTTATCTGGATCTAGCATCTTGTGCAAATTTATCTTCATCTTTGAAACTCTGTCATCAGTAGATATGGCCAAATTCAAAGTGTTTTTTTCATGATCTCTAGCAGTCATCAAAGTCACTTACGAATCCACTACATTTCTGATTTTAGGAAACAATTTATTGCTTTTCTCTGATGTAGCATGTTTGTCTTGACCATATTTAACGTACAATTCAGCTCTATATTGAAACTTGTCACTATCACCTATAGCTTTCGCTTCCTCAAATTTATAATCAAACATCTGAACCTTTGGGCCTTGGTATTTTTATTTCTCTTTCCCTTTTTCACTGCCAAGCATATTCAACTCATTTTGTGGATCTAATTTGAATTTCTTACTTCCTTCATGTTCTTCCATCTCCATATTAGTAGTTTCATGGAAACTTTGCTTGCTGGAAATCTCAATTTTTCCTGGGGTAGGTATCAATTCAGTTGAAAATTTGCTGGAGAAGAAGGATTGGATTGGGAACATTCTGAGACTTCTACATCAGATTCATACTGCAACAGATTAGCCCTCCCAGCTGACCCTTCAAATTTTTCATGATCAAATGCCATGCTTTTGTTTTGCTGCCTCCTCTGGGAAATGATATGATGTGGGTCATAATTGATAGCAATGATCTCCTTAAAATTCATTATCTCCAATTTTTTTTTCTATAAATGGAAGGGAATTTATGTTCTTGACGATGAAATGGCCTATTTTTAGAGGAAATTTCATGTCTGGATCCTTCTTGAAAGTTAAAACTTGGTCATTTTCAACCATCAACTTTTGTCTAATGAATTCTAAGGAAGAAACTCTCAATGTCAAGAAAGATGGTAAAACCCATGCCTCCTTCACAAAAACATAAAGCCTAATCATTGTATGTTGTTTCAACAAAAACCAACCACCAACTGCTTTATCTAGACTCATCTGCATTAGGATTTTCATCTCTGGTATTACACTTGGTAATTTTTCTTCAAAAATCACCCTATACACTTCTGATAATATGAGATTCATGAAGTTAAACATATTATTCTCTATTGTATATGAAAAAACTACTTGTGAGAAATGTAAGTTCTCTTCACTAGAAAATAAAAACATTTTCATCAGGTATGTCTGAAATCTGAAATGTTTGGTACTGTGGAAATTCACTAACTGAGAGTGAATACTCTCAGTCAAGAACTCATCAAATTTAAGGCAAGGAATCTGATTGTACTATGTCTCTGTTATACTGGAACTCAACCTAAAAACTAAACTTAATTGAACCTTAGTGACCATTGAATCACTATCAAGCCCTAAAAAATGAGAAATTAAAGATAAGACTAGCTGAGAATTTTCATCGAAAAATTTAATGTCTAGTGGGTAAGGGGTATTATCAATTGTAATGTATGGTCTTAGACAATTTGATAGGAAGGATTACTTGGATTTGGGAGATGATTGTCTGTACTAGTTGATTAGGGTTTCTTCGACAAAATATTCTTGGTCACGAGAGAAATACAAAGGTATTTTTAAAGATTTCCTAATAGTCGATGAACTAACAGGGGAAAGGATTTTTGTTCTGGACGAATTCCTGACCACTTTTCGGTTTGAGAATAGTTTGTCGCACACCAGGAAACAAAATCTGGAAACCCTAGGGTTTTTTCAGGGAATAAATATATTAAATTGGATTTATAAACATTGTGTATGTCTAAACCTTGTTTCTGCAAACCGTCTAACTTGCTTTTAATCTCTGAAACTTGAATTTTAGTCATGATAGAGTTGTAAATATCACCATCCCTATCTTCCAAGACTTCTTATATTCTTACAAATTCAACATTATGATCTACTATTTCATTGAAGCCTTCCATCATATAGAACCTTCTAAACTGCTTGCACGGGATTTGAAAGACCTACCTGACAACTGTCAAGGCCTAAAAGGTATCTTCTGTCGTCTTCTCACTGCACACACACGTCCCAATCACCCGATGCTCAAATGAAAAATGTCAACCCTTCCATGTGCTTTTGGATTTTTATACCCCCAAAGGTGGTTTTGCAACGTCGAGAAGTGGTTTTACTTACCACCCTCCCGGATTGCGAAATGATATAGTATTGACACATGGAGGGCGGTATGGTATTTCACAACCGCCAAGGATCTCATTCCGACACGCATGTTGGCAGCGCAGAATGGATGTGAACTGTTGATCTACCCACCCCTCGATCAAGTGGTCATTGATATCGACTTCTTTTAACGTCACTTCAATAGTCATTTCAACGGCCTTTAATTGTGTTATACACCTCGCTTCTCTTTCCAACGAAACTCTGTCTTCGCTGTTGATATTTTCTCATGCAATCTGTTTGGGTACACAGGGTACTACCAAAGGACTGAACACTAAGAGCAATTACTTCACACAAATAGATCACAGATCAACACACCGATTTTTTGGCGTGGTTTAAACCCTCTTGAGGGAAACACTCCACGGCCTCGGCCAAATAGATTCTACGGGACAATTTATTATGCAAAGAGAGAAAGTTACAAATGAGCTTCTCATAATCGATCAACTAAACAATGACCCTCCATGCTCTTTAAATAGAGATCATGGACCAATCGGGTGTTAAGCCACGGATCAAGGTTAGATATGATCTAAGAGAAGTTGAGCCGTCAGATCACTCTATGTCGGGAACATATAGTGACTGTTGGATTAAGTATTTACAAATGCATACTAATGCATACTAAAGAAACACACTATCCCTAACGGATATATTACACAAGTTGATCTTAACTAACTCCTAAGTGTCTAAATATCTTAACATCCCCCCTTAAGAAAAACTTGGGATAGGATTGAAGGATTTACAAAAGTGACATTATTAGGAGAAGGAAGGAGGCATTAGAGCCTATCCCCCCTTAATGACAAGTTCCTGAACTCCTAACATAGATCGAAGTTTAGAAAACTTCGCTTTTGTAAGAGACTTAGTGAAGATGTCTGCAACTTGATCATCTGTAGGGAAAAAGAGCACCTCAAGAACACGATCATGAACAAGATTTCTGATGAAGTGCATATGTAGCTCAATGTGTTTGCTGCGTTGATGTAGAACTGGATCTTTGGAAAGCTTGATGGCACTTTGATTGTCACACCAAGGTGGAGTAGGCTGCTGCTGCTCGAATCCAAACTTTGAAAGGATCTGTCGAAGCCATAAAGCTTCCTGAGTGGCATTAACTACGGCTCGATATTTTGCTTCTTCTGAAGAAAGAGAAAAAGCTTGTTGTTTCTTACAAGCCCAAGTGATAGGTCCAGATCCCAGACTGAAAACATAACCTGCAGTAGACTTTTGATCATCAGGATCGCCGACCCAATCTGAATCAGTGGAACCAACCAACAAAGGCTTCCCCCCTATACTGTAATGAATCCCAAACTGAAATATACCTCAAATATATCAAAGTACTCTTTTAGCTGCTTTCCAGTGACTTTCATGAGGTGTTTGCATATAACGGGCAACACGACCAACGGAAAAGGAAAGGTCAAGACGGGAATGAGTCAAGTATAAGAGACTACCAACAAGCTGACGATACAAGGTGGCATCGACTTTAGGTGAAGTACAAGTGGCAGAAAGTTTGATTCTAGACTGGAAGGGAGAAGAGGCTGGTGTACAATCTTCCATGTGAAAGCGACGAAGAAGGTCACAAGCATACTTAGACTGAGAAAGAAAGATTCCTTCTTTGGTTTGCAGGACTTGGAGACCAAGAAAATAATGCAAATGTCCTAAGTCTGACATTTCAAAAAAAAAATTAAGACTGAATTTCACATGGGTTATAAGATTAGGGTCACTACCAGTAAGAATAAGGTCATCAACATATAGAACAAGTATGATAAAACGGTTTTCTACTTTCTTGGTATAGACATTGGGGTCAGAATGGCATCTAGAAAAACCGGTGTCAAGGAGAAAGTTATCCATTTTGGCATACCAAGCTCTAGGAGCTTGCTTAAGGCCATATAAGGATTTCTTAAGGTAGTAGACAAAGCTAGAGTTATTCTAAACATATCCAGGAGGTTGTTCCATGTAAATTTACTCCTGTAAATCACCATGTAAGAAGGCAGACTTGACATCTATTTGATGGACTTCCTAGTTATGTAAGGCTGCAAGGAAAAGAACAAGGCGGATGGAGTTCATTTTTGCGACGGGAGCAAAGGTTTCATTGTAGTCAATCCCTTCAACTTGGGAAAAACCTTTGGCAACTAACATTTCCTTAAGTCTTTCAACACTTCCATCTGATGCATACTTAGTTATGTAGACCCATTTACATCTGACAAGTTTTCTTCCTTTTGGAAGAGGTACAATATCCCAAGTATCATTCGCCATTAAGGAACGATATTCTTCATCCACGGCTGCATCCCAATCTGGATTCCCTAAAGCTTCTGCAAAAGTTTCTGGATCATGATTTTCGGAAACTTGAGCCAAAAGAGAAGAGGCTCGCTGAAACTGAGAACGTGTTCGATGTTGATCTCTAGGATCACCGGCAAGATCATCAACTGCTTCACATGTTGAACAGACCCATCGAGGAAGCACTTGTGCTGGTGCAACTGGAGGAACATGAGCAGGAGGAGGTGGATTTTCATCCTCACTATCATCATCAGAAATTGGAGTTGGAAACCTGTCAAGGAAGTTGGAAGAAGAAGAAGAAGGCACAAACGCCGAATCAGGCTCGTAGGCCAAAGATGGCACAATCGCCGAGTTAGGCTCGCAGGCCAAGAGATTTTCATCAAATTTAACATCTCTTCTAATGATTTTATCATGAGAATGTGGTTGAAGAAATCTATAACCTTTTACATCTTCAGAATATCCAACAAATATGCACTTTTCACTTTTAGGCTGCAATGCTTTTCGTTTTTCATCCGGAATGTGAGCCCATGCTTCACTACCAAACACACGGAAGTGACTTACATCAGGTTTAGTTTTACTCCATGCTTCTTCCGGTGTTATACCTTGTAATGCTTTAGTGGGGGTGCGATTAACTATGTAATTTGCACAATTAATGGCTTCAACCCAAAATTGAAGACTTAGTCCCTTGGATTGGATCATACAATTAGCCATTTCTTTTAAAGTGTGGTTCTTCCGCTCAGCCACACCATTTTGTTGTGGTGTATATGGAACAGTGTGCTGTTGTTAGATGCCTTATTCAGTGTAGAAAGTAGTGAACTTTTTGTTAACATATTCTCCTCCATTGTCAGATCTTAACTTAATAATTTGATGACCAGATTGTTTTTCAACAAGGGCCTTGTAGGCCAAGAACATGTTAAATACTTCGCTCTTAAGTTTTAGGAAATAAACCCAAGTGCGTCTGGTGTAATCATCAATGAAAGTTAAGAAATATTTGAAACCATAAAAGGAAGCAGATGGAAGAGGACCACACAAGTCACTATGCACAAGCTCCAAGGGAACCGAGGCGTGCCAAGAGGCACGTTTGTCAAAATTGTCCCGATGATGTTTTTCGAGTACACAACCGGAACAAACACCATCCCTGCAAGATACCATTGGAAGACCTGTCACCATATTGTCTTTACGTAGTTGTTGCAATGAGCAATAATTTAAGTGACCAAATCGCTCATGCCAAATTTTGCTCAAGTTATCACTATGAGCAACAAAAACTGAAGGGAAAGGTGATGACCCAAAGTTGTTAAACTTGTACAACCTGATAATATCATCAACAATTCTGGTAGCTAGGACCTGTTGAGGATCTTTAAAATCCTTGATTACAACTTGGTGAGGTGTAAAGGTCACAGTTTTACCTTCACCAGAATGACTGATCTGATAGACTGATAACAAATTGCAGGAAATTCTTGGAACACATAGTACATCACTAAAATGACCATTATCTACTGGAACTGTTCCAACTCCTACAACACTTAGAGATCTATCATCACCAACAAATATTTGTTTGATGTTACATTCATGCATAGTAGAAAAGATGGCTTGATCCTTAGCCATATGATAAGATGCTCCAGAATCAATGAGCCATTCATTTGAAGTAGAAGAAGAAGATGCATTATAAGAATAACCAGAAGCACAAAGTGCATGTCCATGAGAGGCAGATTCTGAAGGCGAATCTAGGCTGATGTGGTGCTTCTTCATTGTTGCTTCCAAGGATGACATCTTCTTGAAACACTTAGATTCATTATGATTATCTTTCCCACAATAGTTGCAATGACGCTTAGTCTTCTTGCCTTTTGGCTTGGATCCTTTGTCATTTTTTAAAGAAGGAGCTGACTGAGAGGGTTTTGGACCCTTGTTTGACTTATTATTGCAAAAATTTTGTTTCTTGGGAGGCTTGGACTTTTCTTTCTGTTGGGACAATAAGGATTTCCCAGATGTATCTGCATTGTTGATTATTCCAAGATGAATGAGTTTATCTTGCTTTCTAATCAAGGAATCACAAAAGGATTCAAGACTAGGATTTTGATATCTAGCTGCATTCAAGGATTCATTTATGGAGTAAAAAGTAGATACAAAAATAGAATATGCAGGTCCAAATTTGGAAAGAATATGATAAATGCATTGTTTGTCTTCCCTCTTAATCTTATATTCTGCACATAAGAGTTTAAGAGTTTTGTACTTAGATAAATAATCTTGAATGCATGAAAAGTCACTTGGATTTAAAGAAATCAACTCATATTCGAGTTGGTGACCTTGAATTTCATTGTGTTTACCAAACATAGATTCCAACTTGTCCCAAGCAGCATCAGGTTCATCAATTCCAGATATGTGGAATCGCAAATCAGTAGAGATTGACATCCCAATCAATCCACGAGCTTCATCACATCTATTTTATTTTCTTATCATCATCAGTGGGCTCTGTTTCTTTCCCTGGGGTAATTCTGAAAAGTCCCCTACTTCGTAAAACATCCTCCATACAAGATTTTCATGAGAAATAGTTGGAACTGTTAAGTAGAATATCACAAGGGGCAGACATATTTGTAAATTAATGGCTCTAAAAGCAGAAACCAATAGTCTGGATGTAAAGAGATAAAAAAAAATAGGTGGTTTAGAAAAAAAAACACTGAAAACTGACTTTGTATGATGAAGTTATGCTTGAACAAAGAAACGGTTGAAGATGTCCCCAATAGTGACGCAGCAACTAGAGAATGGCCAGCAAAAAAAAAAACCCCCCCTCTTCCCAATATGAACCTTTTGACAATCACTTTACAAGAAAGTTGCTTTAAGTGAACCACTTTTGTAAAATAAGTGATTTCACTTTTACAATGATATTACTTTTAAATAGTGCAACAATAAAAAAGAACTTAAGTGCCTCACTTGTATTTTTATTTTTTATTATTTAAGTGAGATGCACTTTTACAATAAAGTAACTTGAAAATAAAAATTGCATGCACTTTTTCTTTTAAAAGTAACTTCCTAAGACTTGAACTCAAGACCTAATAAGGAATAAAGCAACTTTGAACCAAGTAAGCTAGATTAAAAGGTATGTAAAATATGGGAATGAGGAAGTGTTTTTTTTTCTTTTACTCTTCTTGCTCGGTTTGCGTGCTTGCCCTTTTTCCTACAAAACACACCACAAATCGAAACAAAAAAACTTTTACACACTTCTGGAGTTAGATCTCGTTAGCTTTCCTGGAAAGTCTATGTTTTCTCTCTGTTTCTGATTTGTCGAGATCGCATAAGGTGCACGGCAAAGAGCATACGCAGCCGAGAAAAACTCTTTCTCTTTCTGTTTCTGATTTCCCGAGATCGCTCAAGGTGCACGGTAAAGAGCATACGTAGATGGAAAAGCAACAATCCAAACCCAAAAAAATCTAACAGTAAAAAATGATAAAATATGAGATTTTTTTCTTTTAAAAACAAAAAATAAAAAAATGCGTCACTATAACATTATACCTTCATATCTTATGAAATACGTGTTTCTGGAGCAACCGGGAACCGTTTTAGATCAAACGAAAACTATTTCCCAATGAAAACGATGCTCCAGACGCAATGGAACACCTCCCATAGCCCAAAAATGCACAAAAATACCATAACCAGAAACCCTTTCGAGTTTCGACAACAATAGTTCCAGATCTAGATCATAACCGGAAGCGGCTCTTCATAAAAGCTCTGATACCATGTTCGGGTACACAGGGTACTACCAAAGGACCGAACACCAAGAGAAACCACTTCACACAAACAAATCACAGATCAACACACCGATGTTTTGACGTGGTTTAAACCCTCTTGAGTGAAACACTCCACGGCCTCGACCAAATAGCTTCTACGAGACACTTTATTATGAAAAGAAAGAAAGTTACAAATGAGTTTCTCATAATCGATCAACTAAATAATGACCCTCCATGCTATTTAAATAGAGATCATGGACCAATCGGGTGTTAAGCCACGGATCAAGGTTAGGTATGATCTAAGAGAAGTTGAGTTGTCGGATCACTCTATGTCGGGAACATATCGTGACCGTCGGATTAAGTATTTACAAATGCATACTAAAGAAACACACTATCCCTAACGGATATATTACACAAGTTGATCTTAACTAACTCCTAAGTGTCTAAATATCCTAACACAGTCTAGATCGCCATTTCTCTTACACAATTTCCAAGCCGCTTCATCAACCCTTTTAGCTCCTTTTTAACTTTATCCAACGGTTATGTGGCACATTTTCTTTAGGATTGGGCGCTTTCCTCACAAAGTTTGGGTTATACCAAACAAAATTTTTATTAACCATCTCTCCATCAACTTTAAAAATACTATTCCAACAAAAGTAGTGACTAGATGAGGAGCTGCAATAGGAGAAGATAGGCTACTGCCAAATGTACGACCCACAATATAGAAACAAGTACGATTTGATGTCGAAGCATATAAGGAAACTTTTTGGGAAGAATGAGATGCATTGATAAAGAATCATGTTCAATCGACACATGTATCCCACAAAGAACCTGTCTATGGGATGCCGTAGATTTTTGACCTGACAATGTCGCATAAGTCACTAGGAAAGATCAATACTTTGAAATTTTTTTCTAGAAAGTTGTCTAACATTAGCAAAGGATCAAGAAGCATTAGTAGAGATAGCTCACTTCTTGCATCGAATGGAAGAGGGGTGACATGATCGTGCAGTCAACCACCATTATAGGAAGAAAACAAGAACGGAGATGAGGATGAACGCCCAAATCGGTGCATATGATATGGATTCCATCATTCTAGATCTAGGATCCGATGTGAATATCCTAACCACGCAAACATGGGAAGCGATGGGGAAACCACAGCTGGTATGGTCCCTTGTGCAGATTCGTTTAGAAAATCAGATCAAGGTTACATCAGTTGGTTGGTTGCCTCATCTACCAGTCGAGGTAGAAGGATTGAAAACATATGCATATTTTTATGTCATAGAGATAATTGATAACACCAGTCCATATTCTGCATTGTTAGGGATAGATTAGGCGATGGAAAATCAGGCAGTTATTAATTTCAAGAAAAGAACGATGTCTTTTTAGAACCCCGACATGAGGGTCATCACTCCACTTGATCCACTTGAAGGACATAGATATGTAGAACCAATGCGATACAATCTCACTGGAGGATGGGACAACATCTATAATATCTCAGAAGATTACGTCAATCCCACTGCCGAGGGAGAATTGGGGTGGTGAAGTATCAATTCGGCGTCATCAGACTTTGACGAGGCTCTAGAGAATTGGAAAAAACGGTTGCATGATGTATCATTCAGGAAGTGCGCACGGATCACTCAATCACTAAGATGGGTTGCGATGAAAGTATGTGACCTAATGGCATACGAAGGACTGCCTAACCTGGTAAGCTTCATCAATGAGTTTGAAGACAAGTACCAGAACCACAACACCTGCTAGCATTAGATGAAGCATTAAAGGCCACTCTAGGGAGGTGGTGGGGCGCACACAAGTAGACAATGAAAAATTGGAAACAATTTCGATGACTAATGGAAGTAATTTTTGGGTAAAATGACTGCTACCAAGGAAAGAAGTACGATGGAAGGATGGATACAAGGGATCATCTGGAAAAATTTCAGGCTACATGGGGAGCGAGGCCAAAGAAAGAATGGGTCCATGCTTTCATCCACATGTTAGACGAAGTACCGCGAAGCTGGTACGTATCAATAGAGATGTGACGAGGAACAACCATGTGGGAGGATTTAACCATTAGCTTCAGTCCAACATTCAGTTTCGTCGATGAAAAATCCTCTAATTGATGGCGTGTTGTAGGTAATTCGCGAAAAGATATTTGAGACAGTTCCAACTGAGAAACCAATGGGACCACAATGGACCGCAACACCAAAGATGATAATGGAGTGTTATAATGTTTCGGGAAGACCTGATGATGACGAAGATCTTAGAGCTGTCTATGTCCCAGAATCAGAAGGAAGCCGTGATGTTGAAGCACTAGATATGCCATTCGGCAGATTCAAGCAACCATTCAAAATTAAGAAAGTAAATATTGGGTCATCGGAGAATCCAAAGTTCGCCACTATTGGATACTATTGGGATGACACAACAATCGGAAAGGTCACCAACTTGTTGCATGAATTTCAAGATTTGTTCCCGACGAAGTTTTCTGAGATGAAGGGCATTTCCAGGGACTTGGGAGAGATGAATATCCCTCTTAAACCCGATGCTAAGCCAGTGAAGCAACGACCGTATAGATTGAATCCCATATACAAAGAACGAGTGAAGGCTGAGCTAGAGCAGATGGTGGACTCAGGGCTCATTGAAATTGTCGAAAAGTCATAATGGATCATCCCAATGGTCGTCCAGGACAAGAAGACTAGCGAAATCCAGATCTACATCGACTTAAGGAAGTGTTGCCCTCGACAACTTCCCCTTGATTTTTCTAAATAAAAGGGGGCCCCATGTAAATTTTTGTAAATATTTAGCTTTCAGTTTTCTTTCATTTTACTTTTCTTGATTTGACATGTGATGTTATGGCTTGGTTTCCTTTTTTGATCTCCTCCTTATTTAATTCTTTTACTTATCTTTTGGAGATTTGGTTATCTCTAACATTTGAACGTTTTGTCCTCATAATTGTTTATCACATGCTTGCATGTTCTTATTTAAGCTTATTCAAGTCACTCGCATGTTTCAGTTTTCCTTACTTGAATCGGTGTCATCTTTCGACGGTCTCATGAATCTGCAGTTTTCAAGTCTCTATTTTAAAGGGGTATTTGCAAATATTATTAAATTGACATGATTAAAATGATTAGTTTGCATGATTAAATTAATTTTCTCTATATTATTTTAGTATTTTGCAAATTTACCAAATCATAATATAATTATATTATGGATTACATTATTGATACGAAAATGGATTTTAGTTTTTACCTATTTTCTTAAAATAAAAATAAAAAGAATTCTAACACTGGGAGGAATTAAATAATACTTTATGAATGCCCCTAATTCATAGTTATAAAGTCTTTCAAAACCATAAATTAGAAATTGAATAATTCTTATGAATGAAGCCACTTTTTGACAAGCCTTTAAGTATTCCACAATTTTTTTGCTTTTAACATTTTTGGCAAAATATTATAATTAAATTTGAGGCTAGTTTATTTGAAATGATATATGAATATTTAAAAAAAAAAATTAAGAAACCATGACATGTTCATATTGTTAATCCTCTTAACTTTCCTTATTGTTTTCATATAAAAAAGGCAAAAGTCATTTGG
This sequence comes from Larix kaempferi, assembly GCA_027924585.1. Lineage (NCBI taxonomy): Eukaryota > Viridiplantae > Streptophyta > Pinopsida > Pinales > Pinaceae > Larix > Larix kaempferi. The sequence goes on from BSBM01001035.1 coordinate 2,926,070, forward strand.
TTTTAAAGCTCATGCTTTAATTTTTATCCTTTACAAGCATAACCTTCGGTAATATTTATAGAGCATTTCATAACTTCGATTTGATTTTTTCCCAATGCAAGTTTCACTTCTAGCTTTTATTTTTTATTATTGTTTATTGATTTCAATCTTTGGTTATTTCTGTCATATGAGTTGAAACGTGTTTTCATCTATTTTATTTTCTCTCCAAACAGTTGTAGCTTATAACTTAACCATATCTTAAATGGAACGTGTGATGCACATATATTTTGCTATATATTACAGTGTAATGATTGGTTTTGTGCAGGTTTATGACTGCAAAATCCTTGCTTTTTTAGAAAATGATTACGCCAATCATATAAACCTTTTCTTGATTAAGCAAAACTGAAGAGATTGACTCCATCGAAAAGGTCATTCCAAATATAATGGTTTGCCTCAAAGGAGGATCAAGACGATTCCGAAGGAGATTATGTGGCAGAATTTCTGGAAATATTCAAAGTTTTAAGTGACACTGTTATTGATCCTCAATGCCTAGAAAAGACTCAGAGGTTGATTGTCCAAAGGAGGGGGTGCTCTGTACAATTGACAGGAAATTATTTTCCCAAGCTCCTGTATCATTGCTCTTGTAATTGCCAATTGGTGCAGAATGTTGGATGGACATGGGGGATTGGAGACAGTGGTTGTATTGCACTTGTAATTCTTGTTAAGGACTGGATGTACAGATTACAGTTATTGTGGTAATATAGATACATTTTTTTGTATTTCATTTCATAAATCTCTCCTTGCCTATGTAATATTCATGATTTCTCTGTGTTTTCAATCCTTTGTGATTGATTGCTTACATATATTTATCCTTACTGTCAATTGCCAATTATTTAGTTTTGAAATTAATCATTTGATCTCTGAATATAATAAGATTGCTCTGATTTTATTCAGAAATCTTATTGAGAATCATAACATGTTTAATTAAGGCTTGATTTTATTATTAAACTTAATTGTAACATGGTTAATCATTAATTCAAATCTTTTTAACTATTTAGTTAAATGAACTTTGCTCCTGTGCAAGATAGGGTAGATATGATAGGACATATATATTGGATAGAATTTAGTTTTAAACTTAGATTTACAATTTTATTTCGTAGCAAGAAACCTACAGATTTTTAGCAGTTGTTAAATCTGTTTTCAGTGTAGCAACTACTAAATTGTTTGTTTCAGCTATTGGAATTTATTATAGATTAGTTTTACATCTTAGTGTAGTTTTAGTTTCAGCAAGTTAGCCAATTCAAATATTAGACTCTCTTGTTGAGGGAAAATCATAAGGTAGAAGGACTCAAACCTACGAGGGATAGCTATTTCAAACATTCAAGGAGTTGCTTTAAGCAATCTGAGTGGGCTATTTCTCCTTGTTGGCCTCAGGACAAAAAATCCGGCCAACAAGAAGTTGAATGATGCATGCCTTCATGATCCATTCCCAACGCCCTTTACCGACGAAGTACTTGAAGGTGTCCGAGGACAGGAAGTATATTCATTCACAGATGGGTTTTCAGGATATCACCAGATCAAGATTGTGAAAGAAGATCGACACAAAACCACCTTTGTAATAGAGTGGGGCTGCTTTCAGTTTACAGTAATACCATTCAGTCTCAAGAATTCCCCTGCAATTTTCTCAAGATTACTTGTCGCTACTTTCAAATATTTTATTCACAAGCTCTTGGCGGTGTATATGGATGACTGGACTGTGTATGGATTGGTTAAAGACCACGTTGAGAGCCTGAGGATGATGCTGAAAAGATGTCGACAGCATCAGATCTCTTTGAATTTGAAGAAATGTATCTTTTGCATGCCATTTGGTATCTTGTTGGGACATATTGTCTGCAAGGAAGGTATGTTGGTCGACCCAACCAAAATTACGATCATTGTCGACTTACCAGCGCCTACGACAGTAAATCAGCCGAGGGCCACATTGGGCCATACAGGATATTATAGAAAGTTCATAAAGGGGTATGCAACGATTATTGCACCCATGGAGAAGCTATTGAATAAATATGTGAAGTTTGAATGGAACGGTGAATGTCAGAAGAGCCTCGACATATTGAAGGAAATATGGTTGCAACACCAATTTTAGCCTTCCCCGATTGGAAGAAATAATTCCATGTCCACGTATATTCTTCGTCAGTCGCGTTGGGGGTGATATTGGCCCAGCCTGAAGAAGTGTCAATCAAGATTCCTATCGCGTTTGCTATCCGTAAGTTGTCGACCGCGGAGAAAAATTATACAACGATAGAAAGAGAAGGCCTGGTGATGGTATATGCATTACAAAAATTTCAACATTATCTATTGGGAGGACACTTCAATATGTTTACTGACCACTCAGCACTGAAGTACCTCGTCAACAAGCATGTGTTGGGTGGAAAGATCTGTCAGTGGTTACTGCTGTTTCAGGAAATTTTACTTTGAAATAATCGTGAAGATTAGACGATTGAATGTAGGACCTGACCATCTATTGAGGATTGAATCGGACGAGGAACCAAGTAGCATTGATGACGGTCTACCCGACGCGCAGTTATTCTGCATTGAAATGGTCGATGACCATTATGAACAAATTGTTCAGTTTTTTACCGCGGGAAGAGCACATGAAAAGTTCACGACTAATCAGAAGAAGCAATTAGTCATCAGAGCTGCAGAATTCCAATTGATCATGGGATAGTTATACAAGATGGGACCAGATGAAATTTTGCGTCGATATGTCCTTCCGCAGTCAGAAATTCGAAGTCACGAAGGATACATTGGAATCAGCGAGTCGTATTCGGAACGAAGGATTCGAAGACACTGAATTAAGATTATATCTTTAATGTTTCAACACCTGACATCGAAATCGACAAGTCGGAATCGAAGTCGGCATGTTGAAGTCGAGGTTGCGAAGTCAAAGTGTTTCATAATCGCACTGTTAATTTCATAGGTTAAATCAGAGAGGTAATTGCGAATTAGTTTAAGTGAGGTAATTGCAAGTTGAAGGGTCACAATGAAGATTTGTGACTCTTAGGTGAAGATGTACGATTGAGGGTATATAAACAAGGTTTTATTTCTTCAAATGAAGTGTCTCTGTACATTCAAATAGTAGATCAAAAGGTGTACAAAAAACATAAAACATAAAACATAAAACAAATAATAATTTAAGGGTGGTTGGGAGGCACAAGGATAGGATACAACAACCTGTAGGAAGTCGTAGCTTCCTTCCAATTGTTGTTGGTAAACATGGTGTTGTTGCATCCTTCAGTTGTAGCTACAAAAATTGGACGTCGTTGCATCCTTCAGTTGTAGCTGAAAATTTTGGGTGTTGTAGCATCCATCAAGTTGGTGCTTGCAAATACTTGTAAATATAATTTTGCAGTAATTGAAAGTGTTTGTGGTTTTTCCAATTGGGTTTCCATGATAAAATTCTATGTTCTGTTTCTATTGTTGATTTTGTCTTAAAAGTGATAAAAATTGAAGAAATATCTAAATACCGATTCACCCTCTCTTCTCAGTATTACTTGATTTTCCAACAATTGGAATCAGAGAAGGTCTCTTAACTAAAGTCTAACCGCTTAAAGAGAGATATTTTATCACTATGGATCAACAAGGAAAAATGTCCTCCAAGGTTCCACTATTCAATGGTGAGGATTATGCGTTTTGGAGTGTTAGGATGAGAAGTCATATAATGTATATTGGACTAGAAGTTTGGTTATCTATAGAATCAGGGTATATATATCCAAAGTCTCCCCCTACAGATATTGAGGGAATAAAACAATTTGGATACAATGCAAAAGTTTTTAATGCAATTCTGGATGGATTAAATAGAACAATCTTTGCCAAGGTGATGCATTGCAAAACAACGAAGGGGATATGGGACAAATTGCAGACCATCTATGAAGGAGACACCAAGGTAAAAAGGGACAAACTACAGACTTTTAAATCTCAATTTGGAAGTCTAAACATGAAGGAAGAAGAGAACATTTCAGAATATTTTGAGAGAATTGATGAAATTGTTAATGCAATTCAAGGGCTAGGAGGAGAATTGGAAGAAATGGAAATAGTTGAAAAATTACTAAGATCACTTCCAATGATTTACAATCCTAAGATTTCCACCCTAGAAGATAGAGAAAATCTTGGAAAGCTCACCATGAATGAGCTATATGGGATCCTCATAGCTTATGAGATGAGGATTGGACAAGATAATTCTCAAAATAAGGAAGCAGTTTTTAAAGCATCAAAAGTAGCTAAGAAATCTAAAACGAAGATTCAATCAGAAGAATTTGATGATGAAGAAGCACTTCTTGTTAAAAATAGTAAGAAAGGTACTGGTAAGCACAAAGGGAAATTTCCCTTAAAATGCTTCAACTGCGGGGGAATTGGTGTCATGTCCCAAAATTTTGCATTGGGTCACAATGGCCAAAGCCCCTTGGCCATACTCATGATAGTTTGTCAAATGGATGCTAAGGATCAAATAAATGCCAAGAATGAAGTCCAAGTTAGTAATAATGTGAAATTAGATCCAAATGGACAAGGTGGGTCAGATTATGAGAAATTCCCAATTCAAAGTTGTAATATACCCATCCAAATGAACTGCCATGGAGGAAAATTACTAGTTCCCTAAGTTGGGGGGTGGAAGCTTTGGGATTTGAAATAAGGGGGATAATAAATGATGTTTGAACATTAGAATGGCATAAATATTTAATAAGGGAGATAAATAAATAAATACAAGGGAAAATCAAAGTGGCAATTGATCATGAAGACACATGGAGGATGTGGGACCCACACAAGCTAGATTTTCTATGCCACATGGCATCCTCCTCTTGTCATTTCGAATCCATAAGAATCCCAAGGTTCTTGAAGGGATGAGTTGGAAGGTCAATATACTTGGCATGAATCAATTAAAGTCGAATTGGAGTGGAAGAGTAACTCCCATGGAAGAGAAAGAGGCATTTTGTAGCTAGTGAGACACTTGGACTAGATTCCCTATCTCTATGAAAACGATGATGAAGATGCTATGACACCTATGACACAAATCAGACCTGAAGGCTGACATTTGACATATATGACATGTAAGGGCTAAAAATATCCTCCAAGAGGGCGCTCAAGTGAGTTAGGGCAGGCAAACAGACACCAATTCGAATTTGGAGAAGGAGAGCGCTAGAATTGGAAGAACAAGTGGCATACTTGGGAATTTCTTCCCAACTTGAGTTGGCATGAAACTCTTGGGAGGAATTAGACCCATGGAGTACCTTATAAGTTTATAAAAAACAATAAAAAAGAAGGATGGTAGCTTTTGATCATTTTATAATTTGCATTGTGCATTTGGAGAGGAGAGCTACTAGAGTGTTACTCTACTTGCCTTAGCACCAATTTCGAGGGTGAAAGATGTTAGAAAAACAGGATCACAGAGCAATAACAATAAACAGAAATGCAAATATAATCACACATACACATTACAAGAAAGACACATATATATCGTGGTTCACCCAACTTGGGCTACGTCCACACTGAATTTGCCAGTCCTTATTATTATTACCGTCCAGCAAGGTGAAGGGATACAACCTGCAGCACAACTGCTGCACTTCCTCTTCTCTGTTTCACAGTTTCTCTCTTGATCTCAGAGATCATTACAATGCATAAAACCTAATACATCATCATCCCTAGCCGTATTACAATGTCTTTATTTTATAAGGGAAATACAATGAAAAAATACCACGGGATACCCAAAACCATGGGATACCCCGTGGGGGGGCGATGCCCCCCCACACCCCCCTGCTGGGGTGACTATACAATCCACCTACATATCATATAAAACTGGGGTAGAAACACGGTTGATACAATATCATCTATGAGACTAGAAGATCTGGCTCCACAACCAACAATCTCCCACTTGGAGACTGATCACAACAACTCCACCGCTGCTGCACTTGCTGGACTTGGACTTGGAAAATTTCTCCTCTTCACCTTCATGCTAGAAGGCCAACTGAAACCGAGCACGAACTCAGTTTATCTCTGGTCACTACCTTTGTGAACATGTCTGCAGGATTCTGGGTAGTATGTATCTTTTCCAGCTTATTCTGGCTAGTATGTATCTTTTCCAGCTTTTACAGTTCATCTTCCAGAACAGAGCATATGAAATGGTACTTGAGTTGTATATGTTTAGTCCTGGAATGGAATGCTGAGTTATTTGCAAGGTGAATGGCACTCTGGCTGTCACTATACAATCTGCTATCCCTCTGCTTCTTACCCACTTCCTCCATAAACCTTTGCAACCAAATCATCTCTTTACTAGCCTCTGTAATGGCAACATACTCTGCTTCTGTTGTTGAAAGTGCAACAACCTTCTGTAGTTTCGAAATCCAGCTTACTACTGTTCCACCTACAGTAAACACATACCCTGTGGTGCTCCTCCTGTTATCCTTGTCACCTGCCATATTTGCATCAACATATCCCTGTAGAACAGTGTCTGAACCTCCAAAACATAATGCCTCAGTGGTAGTACCTCTCAAATAATTGAGAATCCACTGTACTGCCTTCCAATGTTCTTTACCTAGATTGTTCATATATCTACTCACAACTCCCACTGCATGTGCAATATCTGGTCTTGTGCACACCATGGCATACATCAAGCTGCCAACTGCTGATTGATAGGGAATCTTGGACATGTAATCTGTCTCTTCTTGTGTCTTGGGACACATTTCCTTACTTAGACTGAAATGGCTAGCCAAAGGTGTACTTACAGGTTTTGCATTCTGCATTCTGAACCTCTCCAACACCTTTTGTATGTACTCACTTTGAGACAATGTCAATTTGCGATTTTTCCTGTCTCTCGTTATTCTCATACCAAGGATTTGCTTTGTAGCACCCAAATCCTTCATCACAAATGAATTATCTAGCTTCCTTTTGAGTACATTTATATCCTGCATGTCAGACCCTACAACAACCATGTCATCCACATACAATAACAAGATAATATATCTTCCATTGTCTAGCTTCTTGAAATAAACACAGTGGTCAAAATGACATCTATTATAACCTTGTTCTGTCATAAACCTGTCAAACTTTAGATACCACTACCTTGGAGCTTGCTTCAAGCCATACAAGCTCTTTTTCAACCTGCATACCAGATCCTCCTTACCTTTGACCTCATACCCTTGTGGCTGCTGCATATATATTTCTTCCTCCAAATCCACATGGAGGAAGGCTGTTTTTACATCTAACTGTTCAAGATGCAAATCTTCTACCGCCACTAGACTTAAGATAGTCCTAATTGAAGTCATCTTAACAACAGGAGAAAATATTTCATCAAAATCTATACCTTTCTTCTGTGCAAACCCCTTTACAACAAGTCTGGCCTTGTATCACTTCTTACCTCCTTCTTCTTCCTTCTTCATTCAACCTGTAAATCCATTTGTTTTGCAATGCTCTTTTACCAGCAGGCAACTGAACCAAATCCCAAGTCTAGTTTCCTACCAATGAGTCCATCTCCTCATTCATGCCTTGGTCCCACTTCTTTCTAGTTTCCACCTGTATTGCTTCTTCATAACATTCTAGTTCACCAGAATCAGTTATCAATAAATAATACATTGAAGGAGAGTATCGTTCAGGGAGTCTACTTAACCTGGTAGATCTTCTTACAGTTGCAGGAGTTTCAGGTACTTGTTGCTGCTCTTGATTTTCTGGCACCTTCGAAACTTCATTTTTTTTAATTTCATCAAGCACTATGTACTCTGTGTTTTCCTTTTCTTGTTTCTTTCCCTGCAACTGATCTTTATACATGACCTTTTCATTGAATATCACATCTCTACTCCTGATGATTTTGTTATTTTCATAATCCCATAAACGATAACCAAATTCATCTCATATCCAATAAAAGGTACATTTCTTGGATTTAGCTTCAAGCTTTGTTCTATTTTCTTTATCAATATGGACAAATGCTTCACAACCAAACGTTCTCAGAAATGAGTAGTTTACCTTTTTATCTGTCCATGCTTCCTCAGGAATACCACCATCCAAAGCACTTGAAGGTCCTCTGTTTATTAAATAAACAACAGTATTTACAGCATCCGCCCAAAACTGTAAGGGCAACCCTGCATGCAGTTTCATACACCTTGCACGCTCCATGATCGACACACCATTTTCCTATGGTGTTCCTGGGACTGTCTTCTCTCTACGAATCCCATGGTATGAACAGTAACTATCAAGCTCCTTGCCACAGTACTCACCTCCATTATCAGATCTGAGACACTTTAATCTTTTTCCTGTCTCATTCTCAACCAAAGCTTTCCACTTCTTAAAAGTAGCAAACACATCAGATTTATGTCTAATGCAATAAACCCAAGTTTTTCTAGTTGCATCATCAATAAATGTAACATAATAATGAGAGCCACCAAGAGATTGTACCTGAGCCAGTCCCCATACATCTGTATGCACATACTCTAATTTTTCATTCTTCTTCTGTTTCCCAACCCTAAGAAATATGACTCTCTTCTGTTTTCCATAAACAAAGTTTTCACATAATTCCAAACTTACCTGCTTCAAATCCGGCAACAACTTCCTTGAGTGGAGAATCTGCATCCCCTTCTCACTCATGTGGCCAAGCCTATGATGCCACAATGCTGTATATGTTCCTGTGGAAGCTAAAGAGATAGAATGGTCAGTATTATGAGGACATAAATACAACATACCTACTCTGTCTCCTTTTTCTATCACCATTGATCCTTTAGTGATCTTCCACCACTTTTCTCCGAACGTAGATAGACAGCCGCCATCTCCCAACTGCCATGTTGAGATCAGATTTCTTTTCATAGCAGGAATATGCCTAACTTCTTTCAACAACCAATCAGTTCCATTCTTAAATTTTATCCATACCTTACCCATTCCAACAATTTTACATGGCTCATCATCACCCAATAAAACATGTCCAAAGTCGCCAGGAACATACTCATGAAATTATTTCCTATGGGGTGTAGCATGACATGAAGCTCCTGAATCTACTACCCAATAATCACTAGTATTATCTAATGCAAGAATCAAAGTATCTTGTAACACATCACCTGCTACATTTGCTTCCTTGGTAGTTTCCTTTTGTGCATCTCCTTTCTTCTTTAGAGATTTGCAGTCTTTTTTCAGATGTCCTTTCTTTCCACAGTTCCAGCACTCTATCTTTCCCATTCTGGACTTGGATCTGCCCGTTTTAGACTTTCCATGATTACCTTGGTTCTTTCCTGTCTCCTTTTGTCTTCCCCTGCTCTCCATGGTCAACGCATTACCTGATGTCTCACCTGTGCTTTTTCTTCGCATTTCCTCGCTAAGAATAACACCAATAACATCATCAAATTTCAAGGTGTTTGAACCAGATACAAAGTTACTTACAGCCATGACCAAGCTATTCCAGCTTTTTGGCAATGAACACAAGATTAGAAGATCCCTAACCTCATCATCAAAGTGCACACTTATAGAACTTAGCTGATTTGTAACCGTATTAAACTCATTTAAATGATCAGTAACAGATCCACCTTCAGACATCTTCATATTAAATAAACGCTTCATTAGAAATACCTTGTTGGAGGCCGAGGGTTTTTCATATAGTTTACCCAATGCGCTCATCAAACCCTCTGTTCTCGTTTCTTTTGAGATATTCAAAGCCACCGACAAAGCCAAGCTCAACCGTATTGTTCCCAGAGCCTTTCTGTCAAGAACCTCCCATTCTTCGTCCTTCATAGCCGTCGGCTGCTTTGCTTTTCCTCCCAACGGTAGGAATAGATCCTTCTGGTACAGATAGTCCTCCATTTGCATCTTCCATAACCCGAAGTTTTGGCCGTTAAACTTCTCGACCTTAAACTTTCCTTCTTCTGCCATTGCTCCAAATCGAATCAGAAACCCTAGCTTCCTGCGGGTTTAACTTCCAAATAGACCTTTGGCTCTGATACCAATTGTTAGAAAAACAGGATCACAGAGCAATAACAATAAACAAAAATGCAAATATAATAACGCATACACATTACAAGAGAGACACAGATATATCGTGGTTCACCCAACTTGGGCTACGTCCACACTGAATTTGCCAGTCCTTATTATTATTACTGTCCAGCAAGGTGAAGGGATACAACCTGCAGCACAACCGTTGCACTTCCTCTTCTCTGTTTCACAGTCTCTCTCCTGATCTCAGAGATCTTTACAATGCATAAAACCTAATACATCATCATCCATAACCGTATTACAATGTCTTTATTTTATAAGGGAAATACAATGGGAAAATACCATGGGATACCCAAAACCATGGGATACCCCGTGGGAGGGAGATGCCCCCCCACACCCCCCCGCTGGGGTGACTGTACAGTCCACCTACATATCATATAAAACTGGGGTACAAACACGGTTGATACAATATCATCTATGAGACTAGAAGATCTGGCTCCACAACCAACAAACGATTCCCATCCTAGTTGGTAATTGGAAAGTACATTCAGAAATTTCATTTGGATATTTAATGGATTCTTTTGTTACAGGTTGAAGATACGTGGAATCTCATGGTCACATCTCTTCCAGCTTGCTTTTACAATCATTCTTCTATTGCTTGGTATATTCATGATTCTTGAGGGAAGGCGCACTTGGTGAGATATTGTACTCTTTGGGGGAGCTTCTAATGCCCGATTTATTTTGTACTATGATTTAAATTCTTTTTTATTCATCCTTAGAAAGTTTCAGGTTGATATTCCAAGTGGAAATGTATACATCTGATCATTAATGAGAAAATGGTGCCTTTTCCCCACTATGTTGATGTTTTCCAATGTTGTGATGATAATTTCGAATGAATAAGTGAACCATTGATGGAATAATGATATATGGACTATTAATAATGTGTATTACAAGTTTCATTTTCAGTTCCTAATCTTTTGTAGTCATTTGGTTCAGTTTCATAGCATTTGAAGAAGTTTCCCTATCATTTCCCCCAAGGTCGAAACTAGGATTTATACCTGATTTGAAGAGAGTTGTAACAGACTTAATAACCTGAATAGTGATTCATATGAGACCTTAATAATTTACCTAAACATCCCCTGCTCCTTTCTTGAAATTCTAAAGGATCCAACATCACTTGGAGAGCCATTTTCAACATCTACCCAGGGGGGATTTGAACCCCAATTTGCTAGTCAGGTTCCCTACATTGGCCATAATTAAAAGAGGACTTGCAGAATTATTTTAAAGGTCCAAAAGAATCCCTGAACCTCATATTTATGTTCTAAAATCATCCATACACTTTCTCAAACTATTTGGGAGCATTTGGAACAATTTGGAGACCAAGGCATCATAACTAGTCAAAGGTCGAACTAGGGAAAAAAGTTGAAAATTTCACCATTTTAATAAATTTCAATAAAAGGGACATTACAATGGTATCAGAGCATGGTCCTTGCACCTGATATGGATGACCATGCATGAGTACAATAAGTCAAATAAATCATCCCCCGCCCTTAGAAATTGAAACTGAAAGTACTTTGGTGAAAGGGAAGAAGTAGGAGAAGAAGTGCATTCTTTGGTAACCATGAGTAAGGATGAGAAGGGAACCTTAGTGTATAATGAGGAGTTTAGAAAATTCCTAAAACCATTCTTTGAATACATGACAAGACAATTAATGCAAGGGTTCGAATTGTTTTCTAGTCAATTTGGAAGAAAATTGGCAATAGGAGGGAGCAGTGGTTCTCCTTTCGAGGAAAAGAAGGAAATGGATGAAAGAATTTATGTCACAAAGGAGGAACCTCATGTAATGATGGAACATGTTGATATGTAGGTGCTTGAAGATGCTACACTCAAACAAGAAGAAGGACAAGCACTTGTCTTTATTCAAAGGGATTATGAGTTGCCTCATAGAGAGAGTTGCAAAGCCTTGGAGGAGGAACATGATCTCACAATAGTTGGACCAGCCAATTATGGAGAAGATGAATTAAAGATTTCGATGGGTAAGAGTTGTAAATATTTAAGGTTGGTTCATAATTCCTCACCCCCTACTTCTTTTTCAACCACGTCAATTGGGAATGAAAATTAGGTGAAATTTTTTTCTAATGGTGCCACATGAGGGGTATGAAACTCCTACCTCTCCTTTTGATGATGACATGAATAGAGAACCTCATGATTTACATTTGCAGAAACATCCTTGTTTACATTATGATGATACACATTTTCATGGATGCACAAATGGTACTTCTGTGAGCCCCTTGAAGGCTCATTGTTTTCTTTGTTCCCTACTTGGTTCAGATTTTAGTGGAGGTTCTTCATTCACTTCTTGGATGAAAGAACACATGGATGATTATTTTGATGCATCTTACATCCCTTTGGAGCAACATTATAGGACATGGGATCCTCACCTATTTCATTGGATCATATTTGATTAGTCACTTGAAGCTTGTATGCACTTGGCAAATGGTGGTCTACTTACTTGGAGGTATAAGCACTTTCATGGTTCTTTGATGAGGCACCTCCTTGATGTACATTTTTCTTATGTTGTTATGTAATTTGATGATATATATTTTGTATTCATTATTTTTGGAAGAATTCATACAAGAAAATGGGATCCATGAATTCTCTTTCCTGATGGTATGGGTTGGAGAACACTTTTAATTGTTGGAGTGCAATACAAGCAATGGGACCCTGGCATAATTTTTAGTCCCATTAATTTCAATTTTGGGGGGGAAAAAGTATGGGAGATGGGTTCCACATTTAATAAAGTGATTTTTATCAGAGTAGTGCAGCAGCAAGCATAGTGGTTTCTCTCTAAAATATTCATGGGATCTCAGAGACTGAAAGTTGGGAAACTCAGTGGAAACTTCAAGAATTACAATGGTATCATAAGGGGTTTCCAAAATATGAAAGAGGTAAAGAGTAATTGTGCAAACATGGTTTTGATGGATTTAATTAACATTTTTGTGTTTAGTGGTGATGTTACTGGGGATATCAAAATGAAAAACAAAATCCACATCTCCTTGCTTTTGGAAACACATAATTGTAGTGCATGGGTGGCTCTACTCAAGGTTCCAAAAGATAAGTTTTGGGAAGCAAAATTTTGGAAAGAAAGTAGATTCTTCCACATACATGTGTTGAAATTGCTTGAGGAAAAGCAATATTGGGAAGGGAGGATTTGTCATGTCCCAAAATTTTGCATTGGGTCACAATGGCCTAAGCCCCTTGGCCATACTCATGATAGTTTTTCAAATGGATGATAAGGGTCAAATAAATGCCAAGAATTAAGTCCAAGTTAGTAATAATGTGAAATTAGATCCAAATGGACAAGGTGGGTCACATTAAGAGAAATTCTCAATTCAAAGTTGTAATATACCCATCCAAATGAACTGCCATGGAGGAAAATTACTAGTTCCCTAGGTTGGGGGGTGGAAGCTTTGGGATTTGAAATAAGAGGGATAATAAATGATGTTTGAACATTATAATTGCATAAATATTTAATAAAGGATCTAAATAAATAAATACAAGGGAAAATCAAAGTGGCAATTAATCATGAAGACACATGGAGGATGTGGGACCCACACAAGCTATATTTTCTATGCCTCATGGCATCCTCCTCTTGTCATTTCGAATCCATAAGAAGCCCAAGGTTCTTGGGATGAGTTAGAAGGTCAATATACTTGGCATGAATCAATTAAAGTCGAATTGGAGTGGAAGAGTAATTCCCATGGAAGAGGAAGAGGCATTTTGGAGCTAGTGAGACACTTGGACTAGATTCCCTAGCTCTATGACAACAATGATGAAGATGCTATGACACCTATGACACAAATCAGACCTGAATGCTGACATCTGACATATATGACATCTCAGGGATAAAAATATCCTCCAAGAGGGCGCTCAAGTGAGTTAGGGAATCCAAAGAGACACCAATTCGAATTTGGAGAAGGAGAGGGATAGAATTGGAAGGACAAGTGGCATACTTGGGAATCTCTTCCCAACTTCAGTTGGCATGAATCTCTTAGGAGTAATTCGACCCATGGAGGACCTTAGAATTTTGTAAAAGACAATAACAAAGAAGTATGGTAGATTTTGATCATTTTAGAATTTTCATTGTGCATTTGGAGAGGAGAGCTAGTGGAGTGCTACTCTACTTTCCTTAGCACCAATTACGAGGGTGAAAGATTCCCATCTTAGTTAGTAATTGGAAAGGCCATTCAGACCTTTCATTTAGATATTTAATGGAATATTTCGTTACAGGTTGAAGCTACAGGGAAGCTCATGGTCACATCTCTTTCAACTTGCTTCTACAACCATTCTTTTATTGCTTAGCATATTCATGATCCTTGAGGGAAGGCGCACTTGGTGAGCTATTGTAATATTTGGGGGAGATTCTAATGCCCCATTTATTTTGTAATATGATTTAAATTCTCTTTTTGTCACCTTCATAAATTTTCAGGTCTATATTCCAAGTGGAAATGTATAAATTTGATCATTAATGAGAAAATGGTGCCTTTTCCCCACTATGTTGATGTTTGCCAATGTTGTGATGATAATTTTGAATAAATAAGTGAAGTGGTGATGTAATAATGATATGTGGACTTTTAATAATGTGTATTACATGTTTCATGTTCAGTGCCTAAGCTTTTGGAGTCATTTGGTTCAGTTTCATAGCATTTGAAGAAGTTTTCCTATCATTTCCCCCAAGGTCAAAACTAGGATTTTATACCTGATTTGAAGAGAGTTGTAACAGACTTAATAACCTGAATAGTGATTCATATGAGACCTTAATAATTTCCCATAAGCATTCCATTTTCCTTTCCTGAAATTCGAAAAGATCCAACAATACTTGGAGAGCCATTTTCAGTACTAACCCCAGGGGGGATTTGAACCCCAATTTGCTAGTCAGGTTCCCTACATTGGCCATAATTAAAAGAGGATTTGAAGAAGTATTTTAAAGGTCCAAAAGCATCCCTAAACCTCATATTTATTTTCTAACATCATCCATACACTTTCTCAGAATATTTGGGAGCAATTGTAGCAATTTGGAGACCAAGACATCATAACTAGTCAAAGGTGGAACTAGGGAAAAAAGTTGAAAATTTCACCATTTTAATAAATTTCAATAAAATGGACATTACAATTGGTCACTTTGCTTCCAAATTCCCTTATCCCAAACAAGAAGACAATGATGAGTACACTGAAGATTTCAAGAAGAACAAAAGGATTTTTAGGAAGAAAAACAAAAAGAAGACCTTTTACTCCATGGATGATAGCTGCTCATATGAGTCTAGTGAAGATGAAGAAGAAGAAGTTCTATTCATGGGAATAGAGACAGAAAGCACTAAAGAAGAATTGGAAGGAGTGGTAGATCTTGAAGCAGAACTCGTAAGTGCTCTTGAAGATTTAAGGAAGTATAAAAGGATGTACAAACAATTAAAAACCAAAGTGGCAGAGTTTGAAGAGAAAAACAATGACACTAAAAGACTTATTGCTGACTTAAAAAATCAGCTTCAAGAAGCTAAAAAGTTTGAGAACAGTCTAGAACAATAGATCAAGAAAAGCGAGAAAGAATTAGAGAAGTTTGAAGCTGAAATGGTCTCGCTTAAAAAAAGGATTGATGTAGAATCCTTTCAATCAAAATTTAAGAGCAGCTCAAAAACTCTAGATGACATACTAATTTGCCAAAGATCATCCTCTAATAAAACCGGATTAGGTTATGAAAAAGGAATGAATACAGAACAATCCTCTTCCACAATACAAGATGGAAATAAAAGGATTTATGTTGTTGTACTTAAAAAGTGTAATGTCCATTTTTAGGAATTTTATTAAAATGGCAATTTTTCACTTTTTTCCCTAGTTTGACCTTTGACTAGTTTTGAGCTCTAGGTCCCCAAATTGCTCCAATTGCTCCCAAATATTCTGAGAAGGTATATGTATGATGTTAGAACATAAATATGTATTTCAAGTATGCTTTTGGACCTTTAAAATACTTCTGAAAATCCTCTTTCAATTCTGGCCAATGTAGGGAACTTTACTAGTAATTTCCCTTTGACTAGTATTGGTCTCTAGGTCTCGAATTGACTCCAAATGCCTTCAAATATTCAAGGAAGGTGTATGATAGATATTAAGACTTGAATATGATTTTATGGGATTATATATGGCCACCAAAATAACTCTTCAAACTCTCTTAATATTCTGGACCAAGTATGCAATTTTACTAGTAATTTGGGGTTCAAACCCCCCTAGGGTTAGTACTGGAAATGGCTTCCCAAATGCCTCCAAACCCACTCAAATTTATAAAAATAGGTAGGGAATGTATTAAGTATGTTATTAAGGTCTCATGTGCACCATTAATTGATTATTATATCTGTTCCAACCCTCTCCCATTCAATTGCAAAAATCACCAATTCGACCCTTGGGGAAATGGCACTATTTCTTCTACCAATGCAATTAAACTGAGTAAAAATACTTCAAATGCTCAAGTATAGTACATGAAAATTGTAAAATACATCCATGGAGGTCCATTAATCACAAATTCATTAGATAATCATCCATTCATTCGAAATAATCATCAATACATTGGCTCACAACAAGGTAGTGGGGAAATGGCATTGTTCTTCCATTAAAAATGAGATTTATACATTTCTACTTGGAATTTCGAACTGAAAATTTTTGGAGATGAATAAAAGAGTATTTAATTCATATTAAAAAAGAAATTTGGCATGAGAATCTCCCCCAAAGAGTACAATAGCTCACCAAAAATGCCCTCCCTCAAGGATCAAGAATATGCCATCAAAACTGGAAATGGTTGAGAGAATGTGCTGCAATAGAGGAAACCATGAGCTGCCCTGTAGCTTAAAACTGAAAATAAATACTCCATTAAAGCTCCAAATGAAAGGTCTGAATGTACTTTCCAATTACCAACTTGGATGGGAATCTTTCACCCTCGAAATTGGCTAAGGCAAGAAACTAGTCATCCACTAGCTCTCCCTCTACACAAATGCAATTGCAAATTCTAAAAATGATCAAAAGCTGG
Source organism: Larix kaempferi (assembly GCA_027924585.1). Taxonomy (NCBI): domain Eukaryota; kingdom Viridiplantae; phylum Streptophyta; class Pinopsida; order Pinales; family Pinaceae; genus Larix; species Larix kaempferi. Next base: position 2,943,072 of record BSBM01001035.1, read on the forward strand.
TTTCATTCTTTGTTATTGACATTTATAAAGTTCTAATGTACTCCATGGGTCGAATTCCTTCCAAGAGAGTCATGCCAACTCAAGTTGGGAAGAGATTCCAAAGAATGCCACTTGTACAACAATTCCTAGTCTCCCACTTCCACCAAATCACATGTGGAAGCATCTTAGCTGCCCTAACACCCTTGAGCGCCCTCTTAGAGTCTATTTTTAGCCCTGACATGTCATATATGTCATATGTCAACCTTAAGGTCTGATTTGTGTCATAGGTGTCATAGCATCTTCATCATTGTTGTCATAGAGCTAGGGAATCTAGCCCAAGTGTCTCACTAGCTCCAAATTGCCTCTTCCTCTTCCATGGGAGTGACTCTTCCTCTATATTTCGACCTTGGATGAGTCATGCCATGAATAATACCTTTTTTAATCCCCCAAGTATGTTACCATTCACCTTGAATTCGAATTGGTGAGATAATGATGCCAAGTGTAGTGGGGAAATCTAGCCATATGTGGGTCCCACTTCCTCCATGTCTCTTCATGATCAAATGCCACTTTGATTTTCACTTGCATATATTTATTTATCTCATTTATTAAATATTTATGCCATTCTAATATTCAAACATCATTGATTATCCCCCTTATTCCAAATCCCAAAGATTCCACCCCAAACCTAGGAAACTAGTAATTTTGCTCCTTGGCAATTATTTGACCTTTAGCATCAATTTGAAAAATACTAATGAATATGGCCATTGTGATTAGGCCATTGTGACCCAATGCCAATTTTGGGACATGACATAAAGACCCAGTTGAAAAGGAAGATAGTAAAAAATTTGCTTCTTTTCAAAATGAAAGTAAGACAGGAAAAATACCAAGAAGATCAATGACAAGCAGAAATATGCAACTCTTTTTCCATAATTGCTATGTTTGTAACAATTTTGGGCATAAAGCATTTGATTGCAAGATGTACCAAAAACGTAATCAGAAATCTCCCTACAAAGAAAATTCTAGTGATCTTCCAAAAGGCAGAAGTCATAATTCTTTTGCACCCTTACAGAGGTATGACATAGAATGTTACAAATGTGGTAACTATGGGCATATAGCTAGAAAATGTAAATCAATGATTCCTATCGAAAAAGGAGCCACAACCAAAGACAAGGATCAAAGAAAGGCTTGGAAAAAGATAGAAGATGTGAAAGAAAAATGTTTGATAGCTCTATGTGCCACAGAAAAGCAAAACCTATGGCATGTGGACAACAGATGTTCAAAGCACATGATAGAAGACCCAAACAAGTTCATAAGCCTGAAACGAGATCAAAAAGGAAAAGTCACTTTTGGAGATAATTTATCTTCTAAAATAATTGGGAAGGGTACAGTGGATCTTAGAAACAAGGTTAAAGAAAAAAATGTTTTTCTAGTAGAAAACTTAAAACCTAATCTCCTAAGTGTGATTCAAACTTGTGATCAAGGGCACATTTGCATATTTGACTCCAAGAAATGTGAAATCAGAAGGTAAAAGTTAGGAAAACTTATTGGGACTGCTGTGAGAACTCCAAGCAATGTATACATCCTAGAAAATGAAGAACAATGTTACATGAGTCAGACTGGTGAAATTATGCTGTGGCATAGAAGGATGGGGTACTTGTGTAATGTCCCTTTTTTAAAATTTTATTAAAATGCCCAATTTTTCACTTTTCCCCAATTTCGACCCTTGACTAGTTTTGATGCCTAGGTCTCCAATTTGCCCCAAATGCTCCCAAATATTCTGAGAAGGTATATGAATGATAATAGGACTTTTTTATAATGTTCAAGGATGATATATGGCCACCAAAATAAATCTGCAAGCTCCCTTAAAATTCTTTACAAAGCATGTAATTTTACTAGCAATTTGAGGTTCAAATCCCCCCAGGGTAATGACTCAAATTGGCTTTCCAAATGCCTCCAAACCCACTCAAATTTATGAAAATAGGTAGGGTATGTCTCAGGGATGTTATTAAGGTCTCATATGTACCATTAATAAGTTATTAAGTCTGTTCTAACCTCCCCACAAATAGCTGCAAAAACCACTAATTCGACCCTTGGGGAAATGGCACCAAATCTTCTTCAAATGTAAATAAACTGAGTAAAATGACTTCAAATGATTAAGTGATGAACATGAAACTTGTAACACTCATCCATGGAATTCCATTCATCATAAATGTATCAGATAAATAATATTTTATTCTAAATATTTAGCATTACAAAGGCATACATCAATAGAGTGGGGAAATAGTCATTATTTGCTCATTAATAATCATTTTTACATACAACCACTTGGTATTTCAACCTGAATTTTTTTTAATATGAATAATAGAGTATATTAATCTTATTACAATCAGAAATACATCATGATAATCTCTCCCAAGGAGTACAATAGCTCACCAAAAACGCCCTCCCTCAAGGAGCAAGAATATGCCTTCAAAACTGGAAATGGTTGAGAGAAAGTGCTGCACTAAAAAAAACCACGAGCTTCCCTGCAGCTGATACTTGCAAATATAAACTCCATTAAATCTCCATGAAAGACCTGAGTGGCCTCTCCAAACACCAACTTGGATGGGAATCTTTCACCCTCGAAATTGGTTAAGGAAAGAAACTAGTCATCCACTAGCTCTCTCTTCACAAATGCAATTTTTCTCAAATGATCCAAAGCTCTTCTATTGGTTTATACCTATATTTTATAAAAATCCTTAACCTTCTACGGTTCCCAATCCATCCATAGAATCACTCCAATTCGAATTAGGGCAAGGGCTCAAGATTTGCCATGTGTCCTACCTTTCCTAGCCTTCCACCTTCCACCAATTCGAGTGGGAGTCTCTTTGGCTTCTCCAACTCCGATGAGCTCCCTCTTGGAGCCTATTTTTGGGGCTGACATGTCATAATGGTCAGATTTCAGAGGTCAGATCTGCAATTTGTCATAGATGTCATAGATTCTCCATCATTGTTGTCATAGGGGTTAGGGAATCTAGCCCAAGTGTCCACAAGCTTCCAATTTGACTGTTCCTCTTCCATAGAGGTTACCAATCCATCCTAATTCGACCTAATATGCTCAATTTCATGTGTATGACTTACCAACTCACCCAAGAGTGTTCACCTTCTCATAAATTCGAATTGGCAAGAGAGAGATGCCATGTGTCCTTGAAAAATCAAGCTAGTGTGGGTCCCACATCCTCCATATGTCTTCAAAACCATTTGCCACCTAGAATTTCTCTTGAATTTCTTTATTAAACCTATTTATTAAATACTTGAACCCTTCTAATTTCTAAACATCATTTATTATCTTCCTTATTACATTTCTCCATGTGCCCATCCAACCTAGGAAACTAGTAGGATTGATGGGATTGTCTTACTATGCAATTATTTGAATGGGGACATTACAGTCCTCCCCACCCAAGATTGCTTGTCCTCAAGCAATTTCAGATTTGGATGCTGCAAAATCTTATCCTCTTCCCATGTGTCATCTTCATTTGGTAAATCCTTCCATTGTACTAAATATTCTTTGATAATTCTACTCCTCAGCCTCCTTTCCCGTGTCTTCAAATATTTTTCGGAACAAGTGTGAGCTTCCCTTCATCATCCAAAGGAGGAAGTATTTCTGAAGTGATAATTTGAGACCAAGAGCTTTCTCGAGACAAGAAAAATGAAATACATTATGGATTTTACTCCCTTCTGGAAGTTCTAATTCATACGCTACTTCTCCAACCTTCCGCACTACCTTGTATGGCCCATAGTACCTTGGTTTTAGATTTTCTACTCCATTCATTTTTAGAGATGTTTGTTTATATGGATGCAACCTCAAATATACTAAATCATTAACCTGAAAATTCATTTCTTTTCTATGTCTATCATCATATTGTTTTTGTTGATTTTGAGTAACTTGCAAATTGTCTTTCAAAAGATTTAAAATTTCTTGTCTCTCTTCCACCCAATCTTTAGCCTTTGGGGCTCTACTATCACCAAAGATAATTTCAGAAAATGTAATTGCATCATAACCATATAATGCTTTGAAATGAGACATCCCTATTGGCATATGATAAGTGGTGTTGTAGCAAACCTCACCCAAGTGTAGCCATTTTGCCCATGCTTTTTGCTGTTCTCCCACATAGTTTCTTAGGTATCCTTCCAACCATTGATTCACCCTTTCTGCTTGTCCATCAGTTTGTGGATTATAGCTGGTACTTTGGGTCAATTGAGTGCCCACTAATCTAAAAATTTCTTTCCAAAAATCACCCATGAATCTACTATCTCTATCACTAACAGAGCTCTTGGGGAGCCCATGCAATCTGAAGATTTCTTTGAAAAAAATATTAGCCACTTGTGCAGCACTAAAAGATGATGTAATAACAAAAAAATGAAAAAAAATTTCAACCTATCCACTACCACATATATGCAATCCTTACCCAAAGATTTGGGCAAATCGGTAATGAAGTCCATTGACATATTGTCCCATTTTTGCTCCGAAATAGGCAATGGTTGCAATAGGCCAGCTGGGCATGTAAGTTCTAATTTTTTTTTGCTGACATGCTTTACATTCATTCAAATATTTCTGAACATATTCCTTCATCCCCTTCCAAAAAAATATTTGCCTCAATTGCCTATAAGTTTTGAAGATCCCCGGATGGCCAGCTAGTGGGGAATCATGTGCTTCTTGCAAAATTTTGTACTTGAGTTTTGAATCTTGAACCAAATAAATTCTGCCCTTATAATATATCATCCCATTAAAAATCCTATAGTTATCATCCCCTTTGATTCCATCCAACACATCACAAGCAAATTTGTCTTTGGCATATTCAACTAGTAGCATGTTTTTCCAATCCTTGGCAATGTCCATGAGAGAAAAAGAAGGTCTTCTAGATAAAGCATCTGCTACTATATTATTCTTTCCTTTGACATATTCAATATCAAAATCATAAGCTTGAATCTTTATTACCCACTTTTGTTTCCTTTCATTTAGATCTTTTTGGGTGAGAAAGTGTCTTAGACTATTGTGGTCAGTTTTCACCACAAACTTGCTGCCCACCAAGTATTACTGAATTTGGCCAATGCGTGCATAGTGGACAACATTTCTTTGTCATAGATGGAGTAAAGTTTTTCATGAGGCTGCAACTTTCTACTCTCAAAGGCTATGTGGTGTTGGCCTTGCTTTAAGACAGTCCCGATCCTCCACCTGAAGCATCACTTTCCACAACAAAAGGTTTAGTAAAATCAGGAAGTGCAAGTTGTTGATGTATATGTAACTTCGGAATGTATTTCAACTATATATTTATTGTACCCTTATAGAGATGTGTTAGAATATTGTGAATTAATGCTCAAAATTTAACATGGAATCAGAGCTAACCTGAGAAGAAGACATTGTGCAGTGACGAAAACTAGGGTTTCTTGTTTATTGGGTTTCTCTCCATAGATTTTGGAAAAGAATTATAGTAGATTGACTCTACTCATAAAGGAGAATCTATCTGTCCAATAAGAATTCAATTCTAAGTATTTTTAGATTTGGCCCTAAAATTTAGGGTTTCCACAAAAATAAGAATTTCTGAAATTTGAAGACATAGCTAGAAGCTCCTTGGAAAAATCAAAGTTTAGAGCTTTGGATAAAGATTTTTGGCTGAGTAAATCTTCGAGAAACTCAAACCCTAATTCAGGGTCCTCCCTAGTGAACTCAGGAAGACTAAAAGACATTTCTGAAGGGTGAAGCTTTGTAGATCTCAAATTATGAATACACCAGGTTGATCAGATCATCAAGGCGCATCTTTCTATCCTTTCAGAAAGTTGAAATTCACATTTTGAATTTTTAGGGTTTTTCCGACAAACCCTAATCTGGGACCAGATCCAGTTTTCAGCAAAGCAAGTGGTAAGACCTAAATATTTTCTATTTCCATTTGAAGTACTCTTTAAGATGTCTCACCACAACAAGCTTGAGGATATGCTTTAAGGGGCTAATAACTTCCGAGCCTGGAAGTATAGGATTGGGTTAATCTTGGAAGAAAATGAATTGGACTCCTACATCAGCTCTGATATCTCTATCCCAGAGGATGAAGAGGCTAACGCTTTGCATAAGAAGAACTTGGTCAAGGCAAAGAGAATCATTGCTGATTCTGTCAAATACTATCTCATCTAAAGACACCCAAGGAGATGTTTGACTCCCTGACCAAGTTATTTGAAGGGAAGAACATAAATCGGAAGATGACTCTATGGAATCAATTGAAAGGGGTCAATATTTTGAATAGAGAGACCATTCAATCTTACTTCTCCAAGGTCTCTCAGATCAAGGAACAACTTGAAGCTATGGATGAAGTAGTGGAGAATGGAGAAATTGTGATGACCACTCTAAATGGCCTACCTAGGTCGTGGGACTCCTTTATTCAAGGAATCTGTGCAACAAAGAAATTGATCTCCTTCAATAGACTCTGGGAGGAATGCTCACAAGAAGAGGCTAGGCTTGTAGCCCAAGAAGAAAAGATGGGAAGTGAAGATCAAGCTCTCGCAGCTCACATCAAAAGAAGCAAGCCCAAGAAGGAGCACTCTCATTACAAGAGATCCTCTCACAACCATCAAAAGAATAAGAATGATCTAAGATGCTTTACATGTAATGAGTGTTCGGATATCCAAATCATCTTTTTCAGGACCTTGCATGCAATTAGGGTTTGCATGCATTTTGCATGCAGCCCAGTCACCATGTGATGCCTCCAGCACCTTACCCACCTTATTCTAGTACCCGGGAGCCACTTACTTCAGAGTTTTAGCCCTCCTAGTCTGGAAGGAGCCCACTTCTCACCTACTGCCAGAGAAGGGCGCACTTGTTCACCTACCACTGCAGTTCCACTTTAGTTACATTCAGTTAGCTCCGATTCTCCCTGATTTAAGGCTAGTTTCACTCCTGACTGACTGTTTCACTTCCGTTGGACCTCCAGTTTGACTAGATGACTTGTTCTGACTTCAGTTAGTCTCCCATGCGCCCCCCACTGAGCCTCCTTCACTTAATCAGTGCTACACACTTCAGTTACACATGACACACTCAGTTAGACTCAGATTGACACCTGGATGACTGGTTCTTGTGCATTGATGACCACCACCGATTGATGATGAGGACTCCTAGTTGGAGTCAAGCTACTCCATTCAGTGATTCGAATGGCCTACTTAGTCAATTCGAATTGCTCATTGACAGATATTGTATTCTATTGTAATTCATTCACCCTTTCTGGGATATTGAGCACTGTTGCATGTTTTGCACAGTTTTACACCATATTTTCTATGTTCATCTGTTGTGATTGATTTACTTGTTCATTAGATCTATTGTGACTAATTTTACATGGTATCAGAGCCATGGCAGGGACACGATTTCTTTTCTACAGGTGTTCTACATGAAGAGAGAGCAATCTTTGCTCACCAATATATTTCAGCAGCGACATGCAAAATCTCATGTGCATTCGCTCATGTGCATGCAAGGCTGAAAACATAGTGTTTGTTTGTGTGTAATTTGCAGGTTTCTTACTTCTCCATGTGCATTCGCTAATGCAAAGATGGAGACTTCTTCTTCCAAAATATTCTTACTCCATTCAATTATGATGAATGGAAACCAAAGATGATTGCATTCTTGAAGAGACAATGTCTTTTTGATATGTGCATTGGTAATACAAGAGATTTTGATTCCGATGAAGAGGAGAATGATTGGCTCAATGATTGTGACAGAGATTTTGGAGCAATATGTCTTGCTATGTCTCCTTGTATGCGCTACCTCAGTAAGACTGCTGAAAATCCAAGTGATTTATGGGTCCAACTTGACAGAGAATTTGGAAAGCAGGAAGAAGAGGATCATGCTAGCCTTTTGGAGAACAAGCCCAGTGAGATATGCTTATGTGTTATTTTCGATCATTTGTTGGCCTCAACAATTGTTCAAGATGAAGAAGAAACTGTAGATTCAACACTCATTCTCTCAAAGTCTTCTATTTCGAATTATGAGCAAGATAAACAAGCTCATACTCTAGATTCCGAAGAGGTTCTTGGATCCTCTCTTTCACATGAGTTTGCCAGCATGCAGAATAATGATCTACTCGATGTTTTGGAGGTAAAATCTGATTTTGGAGGTGAAGCATTCGTCCTCCTTGATTGCATGCCTCCTATAAACTTTTGTTCTATCATTTGCACAATTTATCAAAGTTTTAATGAAGATGAAGAGCACTACCATTCGCTTGAGTTTAATTCTCATGCAATTTTTGTTGATTTTGGTTTTGATCTCACCATTGTTGGTTCAAAGGAGATCTCAATAAACCATTTGTCAAATATTGGAGTAGATTTAACTTCTACTAATAAGAAGTTTAAGTTTCAAGATCTATTTGATCCGATTGGAGCTATTCCTACCTCACTTGGTTCAAATCACAGGTTCCAGGATCATCCTCATATTTTTAGATTTGTTCTCACCATTTTCGGTATGAAGAGCAAGTTCATAAAGTCTCCACATTCGCTTGCATCCACTGATGGAGAATTCAAGCACATGTTTTTGGAGCATAATCCATTTACTCCCAAGAGTAAGATACCTCCAGACATATCTATTTGAGTTTGGAGCAGTTAAATCTTTTGGTGTGTTACAGTTCATTTTGAGGGGGGGTATTTTTCCCATGAGGTTTTCCCCATTTCCTCGGTTTATTTACTGTTATTAGTTTGGATTATTATTGTATTGGGGTGACCTTTGGTCTTAGTTACCAGGGCCCCACATTGTTTTTTGCACATCATAGTCTAGCTTGAGGGGGGCTGTTCGGATATCCACATCATCTTTTTCAGTACCTTGCATGCAATTAGGGTTTGCATGCATTTTGCATGCAGCCCAGTCACCATGTGATGCCTCCAGCACCTTACCCACCTTATTCTAGCACCCGAGAGCCACTTACTTCAGAGTTTTAGCCCTCCTAGTCTGGAAGGCACCCACTTCTCACCTACTGCCAGAGAAGGGCGCACTTGTTCACCTACCACTGCAGTTCCACTTCAGTTACATTCAGTTAGCTCCGATTCTCCCTGATTTAAGGCTAGTTTCACTCCCGACTGACTGTTTCACTTCCGTTGAACCTCCAGTTTGACTAGATGACTTGTTCTGACTTCAGTTAGTCTCCCATGCGCCCCCCACTAAGCCTCCTTCCCTTAATCAGTGCTACACACTTCAGTTACACATGACACACTCAGTTAGACTCAGATTGACACCTGGATGACTGGTTCTTGTGCATTGATGACCACCACCGATTGATGATGAGGACTCCTAGTTGGAGTCAAGCTACTCCATTCAGTGATTCGAATGGCCTACTTAGTCAATTCAAATTGCTCATTGACAGATATTGTATTCTATTGTAATTCATTCACCCTTTCTGGGATATTGAGCACTGCTACATGTTTTGCACAGTTTTACACCATATTTTCTATGTTCATCTGTTGTGATTGATTTACTTGTTCATTAGATCTGCTGTGACTAATTTTACAATGAGAAGGGAAACTTTGCTGCAGATTATCCCAAGAACAAAAGGGACAACAACAACAACAACTTCAACAAGAAGAAGAAGAATAACAAAAGGAGATATCGTGCTCATGCTGCTGAGGATGATGAACCTCCCAAGAAGAAGGCTATATCAGAAAGTGATGACTCATCAAGCGAAGATGAATATGTTCTAATCTCTGCTCTCACGGGTACTATCTCTCATGGTTGTAATGATTGGCTTATTGACAGTGGGGCTTCCAAACACATGACTGGGTTTAAAGAATCATTTGTAAACCTATCTGAACATGAGTCACCCCATAAGGTGAAACTTGGGGATGACTACCAATATCCTATCAAAGGAAGTGGTGAAGCTTCTTACAACCTAGACTCTGGAAAGTCTTTGAAGATGAAAGAGGTTCTATATGTACCTGGGCTCATGAAGAATCTACTCTCCATATCTGCATTGGATGCAAAAGGCATGAGGGTTGCATTTGTAGATGGCCAAGTACTCATGTGGCCAAAGGGTAAGACCATAGATGATGTAGTAGTGATTGGAGAGAAAGAAGGAGGATTGTACAAATTGAAGATGCCATGGTACATGAATCCATGGAGCCAAGTGAACTTTGGCATAGAAGGCTTGCACATGTGCACTATAGAGCACTACCAATTGCAAGTAAAGTTGTAGAGGGTCTTCCTGAAATCAAGAAAAAGCATGAAGGTGTTTGCAAATGATGTGCAAAAGGAAAGAACATAAAGAAGGCATTTGCAAGCAGTGAAAGCAAGGAAAAAGGTATCTTGGAAATTATCCACTCCGATGTATGCGGTCCGATGTCATCCAGTTCTCTGAGTGGGTATGTTTACTATGTCTATTTCATTGATCACTTCTCCAGGAAGACTTGGGTTTACTTCTTGAAGAAAAAAGATGAAGTGTTTGATAAGTTCAAGGAATTCAAAACCTTGATGGAGAACCAAACTGATAAGAAGATCAAAACATTGAGATCCGACAATGGTGGAGAATTCACTTCAAGTGACTTCAAGAAGTTATGCAGTGATTCAGGAATTAAGAGGGAGTTCACCACTCCTTACAATTCACAACATAAAGGTGTAGAAGAAGTTACTTCAGAATAGCACTCCAACAGCTCCTGCAAGGAAGCAAAGACTCAGAGGGAGTCCACCCAACAAACAAACAAAGATAAGTATCTGAATTGTCATTTCTTGTATATTCTGTTTGTTTAAAATAATGTTATTTAGTGATGTATATGCTTATGTTCATAGACTTAGGTTGTGTATTATGCATATTAGAATAATTGCATTGATGAACAAGATATTACTAATATGCAAGTAATGGGTAAGTGGCCTATGGTACTATACAACATTCCATTGCTACTTATCTAGAATGAAACCTCTTTGCTGACATGTTGGGAGTTGTGCACACTCTTAACAATGTTCTGGTAGAGATTGGAAGGCATCTAGGAAGTTACGGGATATGGATAAATGTTGTATTGAAGCATTGGCTAAAATAATTGCATGACTGTATGACATATATTCTTATGTGTAAGAATTTGTTCTGAAAACTATGAGATGTTTCTAATAATGCAATTTAACTTGCTTTGTAGGAAAGATCTTATACCATCACCTACAAAACAAGGACTACAACATTTGTTCCAGCAACAAAGCTATCTATTGAAGATATTGAAGTTCCTAGGATCTGGGATGAAGGAATGGAAGAATACCATGATCTGTCGATCATGAAGAAAGACTTTTGGGATGTGGTCCCAAGACCTGAAGGGAAGTCTGTTGTGACTTCCAAGTGGATCTACAAGATCAAGCATGCTGCAGATGGCAGCATAGAGAAATACAAAGCGAGATTTGTAGCTCGTGGCTTCTCCTAGAAAAAGGGAATAGACTATGAAGAGACTTTTGCTCTTGTAGCCAGATATACTTCCATCAGATCAGTACTTGCTCTGGCTATAGTGATGAGATGGAAGATACACCAGATAGATGTCAAGACAACTTTCTTGAATGGTGTAGTCGAGGAGGAAGTGTATGTGGAGCAGCCACTTGGTTTTGAGACACATGACAGAGAATCATATGTGTGCAGGCTTAAAGCAAGCTCCCAGAACTTGGTATGGTAGGATAGACAGATTTCTATCTAGTTTGGGCTTTACCAAGAGTAAAGTGGATTCCAACCTTTAATACAAGGTTGAGGAAGGAAATCCTGTGATTCTACTCCTGTATGTAGATGACCTATTTGTAACAGGAGATGACAGATTGATTTCCAATATAAAGAGGAAGCTTGCTTCCGAGTTTGATATGAAGGACTTGGGGATGATGCACTATTTTCTAGGTATGGAGGTGTGGCAAAGTGCAGATGAGATCTTCCTTGGACAAGGGAAGTATACAGTAGATATCCTGAAGAGGTTCAGGATGATGGATTGCAAGGCCATGGCCACACCTATGGCATCGAATCTAAAGCTTCTATGTGATGCTTCATCTGAGCCGATTGATGTCTCTATGTATCATCAGATTATTGGGTCCTTGATGTATCTGACAAAAATGAGACCAAATATTTGCTTTGCGGCGAACACATTGAGCCAGTTCCTGATGGATCCGAGGAGTGTTCACCTGGTTGTTGTAAAGCATATTCTGAGGTACCTGAAAGGTACAACTGATTATGGGCTCAAGTATGATGCGAATCAAAAGTTTAACCTGCAAGGTTATGTTGATTCAGACTAGGCAGGCAGTGTTACAGATAGGAAGAGCACTTCAGGGTGCTGCTTCAGTATGGGATCAGGTGTGATCTCTTGGTTTAGCGGGAAGCAGTATTGCGTAGCACTGAGTATAGCCGAAGCAGAATATGTTGCAGCTTGTTCGACTAGTTGTGAGGCAATATGGCTGAGGAAGCTACTGTCTGAGTTATTTGATCGCCCGTTGGATGCTACTGGTATCTTTTGTGACAACCAGAGTTGTGTGAAGCTGTCTGAGAACCCGGTGTTCCACGACAGGTCGAAGCACATAGAGATCAAATACCACTATATCAAGGATATTGTGTAGAGAGGAGCAGTGAAGCTCCTGTATGCTGCAACAAATGAGCAGGTTGCAAATGTGCTGACGAAGCCACTAGCCAGAGTGAAGTTCGAGTACTTCAAAGATAGGCTTGGTGTTCTTCATATTGATGACAATTAGAGGAAGAAGTGATGGACACATTTACAGGAGCCATTCCGACCATGGTGAGAGGAGGATCCTTCCATGGATGTGGATGTAAGTGCTGGATGATGAGCATCAGGACGATGCTCCAGTTACTGCTCTGTATATGTATGTACGCATCATGTTGGATGTTGGATATGATCAGTTGGATCATTTATATGTATTTGTATATGCATCATGTTGGATGCTTGGACCATGTATCTGTATATGTATCAGGTGGATACTGTGCATGATCAGGTAGATCATGTATGTTGATATATATCAGGTGGATACATTGTGTGGATCATGTATCTATGTATGTATCAGGTGGATACACTGTATGATCAGGTGGATCATGTATGATGATATGTATCAGGTAGATACTTGGTATGCATCAGGTAGATGCATTGTATGATCAGGGTGATCATGGATGACGAGCTTCAAGATGTTGCTCCAGATGACATGCATTAGGACGATGTATTGATGATGATTAGGATGATCATGTGTACATCAGGATGATGTATGGTGAGTATCAGGTTGATACTCTATGGCCATGGAACATGTTGTGTAGATAAGCATATAATTTGGCCCTGGGATATTTGCAGATAGTCTTTCGAGGTTTTTCCTATGGCATGTAATCTGGCCCTGGGATATCTGGAAAATGTTCTTTCGAGGTTTTTATTTGGGAGGAAATATAATTTGGACCTGGGAGATCTGCAGATAGTCTTTCGAGGTTTTTCCTATGGCATATAATTTGGCCCTGGGATATCTGGCAGATGCTCTTTTGAGGTTTTGTCCTATGGCATATAATATGTCCCTGGGAGATCCGATAGGTTGGGCTGTGTGCCCGTAATAAGTCCTGGGATTCTCTTGTGAGGTTTTGCCATGACCACATATAATTTGGCCCTGGGAGATCCTATAGGTAGAGCGGTGTGCTTGTAATAGCCTGGGATTCTCTTGCGAGGTTTTGTGGTGAGGTCACATATAATATGGCCCTGAGAGATCCTACAGGTAGAATTGTGTGCTCGTAACAGCCTGAGATGCTCTTGCGAGGTTTTGTGACACACGTAATAAGTCCTGAGGATTCCACAGTATGGCCAGTGATGAAAACTTGCAGGTGGTGGGCCTACATCCAGTATGAAAAAGCACTGGCTCTGTAGAACTTCCTATGACGAGTAGATTCAGATATTGGTTGGGATAGCAGCAGCAGTGACGATGATGATGATTCGAGGTTGATGCATTGATGACGATGATCCAGAGAAGAAGACTTGTGCTAGTAGATCTGTGTCGAGAAATACCTTCCTAGTTAAGAGGGAGTGTTGATGTATATGTAACTTCGGAATGTATTTTAGTTATATATTTATTGTACCCTTATAGAGATGTGTTATTCCTCTATAAGGAAGTGTCATCATTTGTATTGACAAGTGTCGCAACTATGTTAACTTGTCGATGGGTTATTAGACCACCTTGTAAGGGGTCGGCCCGAATTTATGTAATATGTGGTTATTGTACCTAGCTAGACAAGTCGGCCCCATAAGGTTATTGGGCAAACAAAACAAGTATAAATATAGATTGGGAGATCTCTATTTGGATCACTCATAAACTCATTCTTCCTTCACTCGGAAAGTGGTGCACTTGTGAGGAGGAGGATCAGCTGCTAAGAGGAGTCTATCTCTTGTACTTTGGTTGTACTTTGGTTGTGCTATTTCTCTATCTATCTCTGAGGAAGTTGTGGGGTTTTTCACCTTAGGGTTTTCCCCACGGAAACTCTATGTGTCTATTGTCTCTCATGCTTTTGATTCTTGTGATGATTGACATGCTTGTTATGATTGATATGCATTGATATACTATAAATGTTATTCTCTCAGTAAAGATCCTAGAGTATTGTGAATTAATGCTCAAAATTTAACACAAGTATGGGACAACTACTCATTACCTCTTTCATTTTTTGGAATGTCTTTTCAGCCTCTTCATCCCACATGAAAGCATCCTTCTTAGTCAAATCAGTGAGTGGAGAATTCAACTTGGAGAATCCTTTCACAAATTTTCTGTAATAGGTGCATATGCCAATGAAGCCTCTCAATTCGGTAATATTTTTTGGTGATGGCCATTCTAAGATAGCCCTGATTTTTTCCATGTGTACCTTCACTCCTTCTTTCCTAATAATGTTCCCAAGCTACAGTAGTTCTTTCATCCCAAATTCACATTTTGATAACTTAGCAAATAAGGACTCTTCTTGCAAAATTGTTAACACAATCTCTTATTGCTGCAAATGCTCTTCCCATGTTTTACTGTAAATGAGAATGTCATCAAAGAAAACCATAACAAGCCTTCTTAGTTGCTTGCAAAAGATCCTATTCATGCATTCTTTAAATGTGGCTGGAGCATTACTTAACCCAAAAGGAATGACAATAAATTCAAAGTGGCCATAATGACATTGAAAAGTAGTCTTTTGCACATCTTCATCTTTCATTCAAATTTGATGATATCCTGATCTAAGGTCAATTTTGGAGAATTATTTGGCCCCATGTATCTCATCCATGAGCTCATCAATCCTAGGAATAGGGTACCTATTCTTGATATTCTTTTTGTTCAAGGCTCTAAAATCTATGCACATTCTCAATGTTCCATCTTTTTTCTTCACTAGCACTATTGAAGAAGCATAAGGGCTAGAGCTTGGTCTAATGAGTCCCAAGTCTAGGATTTCTTGGATGGCTTTTTCAATCTCATCTCTGAACTTTTTAGGATTTCTATAAGGTGGTATTTGAATGGGTGAAGTACCCTCCTCCAAAACAATGTTTTGCTCAACCCCCCTATCTGGTGGTCTACCATGTGGAAGATCTCTAAAGAAAATTTCATATTTTTGCAAGAGTCTCTCTATCTCCTTTGGGTGTTCAAAAACCTTTATATTTGGATTGGGGGATGTAATATGACATTTATCATCCCATTCTATATCCCCATGCCTCAATATAGATCTCATACTATTGCAAGTCACTACTTGATTTGGATAAGTGTGCTTCCCTCTGACAACTCTTAGTACTCCTTTTGAATCTTGGAATTTCATTTCAGGAATTTGATCATTTACTGTATGCTCTCCTATTGAATACAACCATTGAAATCCCAAAAGCACATTATTATCAGCAACATCAACCACATAAAAACTATCAACAAAAGTATAGTTACCTACAGTGACTTGCAGCTTTGGAACCCATGTTTTGCATTGCAATGTGTTGTGACTGGGAATGACAACTGTGAAGCCATCAAATGGTTCAATAGGTATCTTTATTTTCTCCACCATCTATGCATCAATGAAGTTATGGGTGGCTCCTACATATACCAAAACTGAATTTCTTTGTCCTAGTACCACACCCTTGCATCAGATAGTATGATAGCAAGGTACTGCTGAAAGTACTTCCATTCTTGCTTTGTCCGGTGAAGGCTGATTTTATTCTTGTCTTTCCTCTTATACCGTTGTCTCATATGCCTCCTGTTGATCTGAAATATGTCCATATTCATCCATGCCCCCATCATATCCCTCATTATCAGAAAATACTTCTACGTATTGAGCCTTTCCTTTAGTACATTTGTGCCCCGGTGTCCATGGTTGAAAGCATGTGAAGCACAATTTCTTTTTTCGAAGTTCATCCCTATTTAGTCCTTCTTTTTTATACTTTTCAAATGAATATTTTTTCCAAGGTTTCTTATCATATGCATCCCTTTGCCAAGGTTTCTTTTCAACTTTGAAGTTAGGCTTAGGAGGAAATCTCGTTCTAGGAAGCACATTTTGGAGATCCCTAGTCAAGCTCATTGCATCTTTTAATGTAGTTGGCTTGTGGGATTTGACCAAACCTTTTAAGGGTTAAACCAAACCTTTAGTGAACAGAAATACCTACCTTCCCATAGATACATCAGCCACCTTGACTTATAATTTTTGAAATTCCAACATATATTCAGTAGGGGTCCCAGTTTGCTTTAATTGAGCTAGTTCCTTGAAAGACAATTTTGGATCTTTGTGTTCAAATCTCTCAAGTATCCTGTAAACAAATTATTCATATGTTTTAACCTGAACATGACCCAAAGTTTTCATGCCATTAAACCACCATTCATTAGCATCTCCTTCCAAGTGAAAAATGGCCATTTTTAGTGCATCCACTTCTACCATAGGATTCAACTGAAAATACATATCTAATCTTTGCACCCAAGTGTTAGCAGAATTTTGAGAGGAACCATCAAAAGTAGGAAATGACATTTTACCAATAGCACAATTTAATTCTTTGGTTTGGAATAGAGCCCTATTTTCATCCTTCTTTTTTAGTTTCTGTGCAGCATCAAGGTATGTACTAAATGGTAGACTTATCTTACAATCTTCACTCAAATCATTCCATTCTTTTGCTACTGTAGTAAGATCCACTTAAAAGCCAGGCTCTTCTTTGGGGATAAGAAATTTAGGTGCAGTAGACCTTGTTGTGCTATGAAATTCATTTTCTCTATTATGGGGTCCGATGCTTGAGAAAATATGCTCTCCCATAGGCTTCTTTTCCTCACCATGAAAACTGTTGCTGCCTCCTACTATTATCCCTTTGCCTCCAAGTTGGCTAACCATCAACTCGAATCCTTTTGTCATTGATTTAATTATGTCTTTCATACCCATGGAAATTTATTCAAAGTATGGTTTTAAGGCTGCAACAAATTCCTCCTTATGTCTTAAGTTTTCATCCTCCTCTCTACCCATGGTTTTAACAAAGAACTCTTCTTCTCCTACTATTTCTTCCTCAACAACAACACCTTCAACTTCTGGTTCTAAGAGTGGTGGTATATTTTTTTTACTTATTGTTAAGACCATCAGGTTCCAATAACATGCTATTATACCACTTTTAATGTCCCCTTTTTTCAATTTTATTAAAATGCCCAATTTTTCACTTTTTCCCCAATTTCGACCCTTTACTAGTTTTGATGCCTAGGTCTCCAATTTGCCCCAAATGCTCCAAAATATTCTAAGAAGGTATATGAATGATAATATGAATTGGTTATTATGTTCATGGATGATATATGGCCACCAAAAGATATCTGCAAACTCCTTTAAAATTCTGGACAGAGTATGTAATTTTACTAGCAATTTGAGGTTCAAATCCCCCCAGGGTAATGACTGAAATTGGATTTCCAAATGCCTCCAATCCCACTCAAATTTCTGAACAGAGGTAGGGGATGTCTCAGGTATGTTATTAAGGTCTCATATGCACCATTAATCAGTTATTAAGTCTGTTCTAACCTCCCCACAAACAGCTGCAAAAACCACTAATTCGACCCTTCGGGAAATGGCACCAAATCTTCTCCAAATGTAAATAAACTGAGTAAAATGACTTCAAATGCTTAAGTGTTGAACATGAAACTTGTAAAAATAATCCATGGAAGTCCATTCATCATAAATTTATCAGATAAATAATATTTTATTCGAAATATTCAGTATTACAAAGGCATACATCAATAGAGTGGGGAAATGGTCATTGTTTGCTCATTAATAATCATTTTTACATACAACCACTTGGTATTTAGACCTGAAAATTTCTGAAGATGAAGAATAGAGTATATTAAGCTTATTACAATCATAAATACATCATGATAATCTCTCCCAAGGAGTACAATATCTCACCAAAAATGCGCTCCCTCAAGGAGCAAGAATATGCCTTCAAAATTGGAAATGGTTGAGAGAAAGTGATGCACTAAACAAAACCAAAAGCTTCCCTGTAGATGATACCTGCAAATAAAAAATCCATTAAAGCTCCATGAAAGACCTGAGTGGCCTCTCCAAACACCAACTTGTATGGGAATCTTTCACCCTCGAAATTGGCTAAGGCAAGAAACTAGTCATCCACTAGCTCTCTCTTCACAAATGCAATTTTTCTCAAATGATCAAAAGATCTTCTATTGGTTTATACCTGTATTTTATAAACATCCTTAGACTTCTAAGGTTCCCAATCCATCCATAGACTCACTCCAATTCGAATTAGGGAAAGAGATCAAGATTTTCCATGTGTCTTACCTTTCCTAGCCTTCCACCTTCCACCAATTCGAGTGGGGGTCTCTTTGGCTTCTCCAACTCCCATGAGCGCCCTCCTGGAGCCTATTTTTGGGGATAACATATCATAATGGTCAGATGTCAGAGGTCATATCTGCAATTTGTCATAGATTTCATAGATGCTCCATCCTTGTTGTCATAGGGGCTAGAGAATCTAGCTCAAGTGTCCACAAGCTTCCAATTTGACTCTTCCTCTTCCATGGAGGTTACCAATCCATCCCAATTCGACCTAAGATGCTCAATTCCATGTGTATGACTTACCAACTCACCCAAGAGTGTTCACCTTCTCATAAATTTCAATTGGCAAGAGAGAGATGCCATGTGTCCTTGAAAAACCAAGCTAGTGTGGGTCCCACATCCTCCATATGTCTTCAAAACCACTTGACACCTAGAATTTCTCTTGAATTTCTTTATTCAACCTATTTATTAAATACTTGAACCCTTCTAATTTCTAAACATCATTTATTATCTTCCTTATTACACGTCCACATGTTCCCATCCAACCTAGGAAACTAGTAGGCTTGATGGGATTGTCTTACTATGCAATTATTTGAATGGGGACATTACAACTTGAAATTTGACAATCTTATAAAAGTAAGTGAGAAAGGAGCCGTAATAAACTCGCCAAAGATCATAAAACCTCCAAAGTATGTTTTTAGAGATTATCTTCATGGGAAACAAACAAAATCAAGCTTCAAGATCAAAGAGCATACAACATCACAACCATTGGAAATAATTCACACTGATCTCTATGGACCTACAAGGACCAAAATCATGCAAGGTGAGCGTTACTTCATGTTATTAATTGATGATCATACAAGGATGACTTGGGTGACATTCCTCAAGGAAAAATTAGAAGCCTTTGTGAAGTTTAAAGCTTTTAAAGCACTAGTTGAGAATGAAACAAATATCAAAATTAAATGTCTAAGGTCAGATAATGGTGGTGAATTTACTGCAAATGAATTCAATGGGTTTTGCGAAACTTATGGAATCAAAAGGAAGTTTCCAGCCCCAAAAACTCCTCAGCAAAATGGTTTTGTTGAGAGAAAGAACAGGACAGTTCAAGAAGCAGCCATAACCATGCTTAATGAAGCTGAACTTCTAGATAACAATTGGAGAGAAGCAATATATACAGTTGTTTATATACAAAACAGAGGTCAGCTCAGAGTAAATAATGATAAAACTCCTTGCGAGATATGGTTTTGTAGGCCAGCATTATTCAAGTACTTTAGAGTCTTTGGAAGTAAGTGCTACATAAAGAGAGATGATAATGATCTTGGAAAATTTGACTCCAGGATAGATGAGGGCATATTTCTTGGATACTCATTCACCAAAAAGGCATATAGATGTTACAATCTAAAGTCACACAATATCATAGAAAGTGCAAGTGTAATCGTTGATGACACTAAACCAAGAAAAATTAAAATTCAAGAAAATGAGGATGATGAAGAAACTGATGGTAAAGAGAAAGACGAAGATTCTCAAAAGGAGGCGTTTTTAAAAGAAGAAGAGAAAGATGAATATTCTCAAAAGCATGAGGCTTTAGAACAAGAAAAGGAAGAAAAATAAGATGAAGAATCACATGAAAGTGAAGACAAAGACTCTCCTAGATTTGATACAAAAACACCATCTAGAAGAATTCAAAAGAATCATCCTAAAACTCTAATCATAGGTGACAAGGATGCATGAGTCAGCACAAGAAGGAGACTGATGTTTCAAGAACAAGCATTAATCTCGTTATTTGAGCAAAAAGAATTTGCAGAAGCTATCGAAAATAATGATTGGATAAACACCATGAATGATGAGTACCAAATAGAGAAAAACCAAACTTGGGAACTTGTCCTAAGACCAAAAGGGGTGAATGTTATTAGGACCAAATGGGTTTTCAAGAACAAGTTTAATGAGGATGGTCAAGTCATAAGAAACAAATCTAGAATAGTATGCAAGGGATATTTTCAAATAGAAGGTATTGACTTTGAAGAAACTTTTGCACCTGTGGCGAGACTTGAAGCCATTATAATTTTTTCAGCATTTGCATGCTACAAAAACTTGAAGGTATACCAAATGGATGCAAAATATGCATTCCTTAACGGAGAACTTGAAGAGGAAGTCTATGTTGAACAACATGAAGGTTTTATATTATGAGAAAATAGATATTCTATTTGCAAGCTAAAAAGGGAACTCTATGGTCTCAAACAAGCTCCAAGAGCATGGTTCTCAAGACTGGACAAGTACTTGAAGCAGCAATGATATAGAAGAGGGGCCACTGAAAGTAATCTCTACATAAAGTTTGAAAACAAAAACATGATCATTGTTGTTGTCTATGCATATGATATCATATTTGGAAGTGATCTATAGATTATGAGTGTAAAGTTTGCTTCAGAAATGAAGAAGGAGTTTGAAATGTCAATGTTAGGTGAACTAACATTATTCCTTAGTTTAAAAGTCTCACAATCAGAAAAAGGGAAATTTTTTTAAATGGAAGACTCGAAACCTGTCAGTGCTCCTATGGTCACTGGTTGTAAATTAAGCAAGGATGATGAGTCTTTGGAAGTAGATCATTCCATGTATAGGTCAATGATTGGTAGCTTTCTATATGTGACAACTAAAAGACCAGATGTGATGCAGTCTGTAGGCTTGGTTTCCAAATTCCAATCCGCCCCCAGATAAACACATGTGGAAGCAGTAAAAATAATCCTTAGATATCTAAAAGGAACTATGGAGTATGGTTTATTGTATCCAAAAGGAAATGACTTCACTCTAAAGGCATTTACTGATGTAGGTTGGGAAGGAAGTATTGATGATATAAAGAGCACCAGTGGAGCAACATTTTACTTGGGAGATTGCTTGGTATCATGGTTAAGAAAAAATAGTCCTCCATTTCACTTTCTACAATGGAAGTTGAGTATATTGTTGCCACATCATGTTATACTCAAGTCATCTGGATGAAACAAACATTAGAAGATTTACTTGTGAAATATGAGGATCCAATTGTGATACACTGTGAAAATATGAGTGCTATAAACATATCCAAGAATCCAGTTATGCACTCCAAGACCAATCACATTCCAAAAAAATATCACTTTCTAAGAGAACAAGTGTCACAAAATGTTGTCAAATTGGAGTATATTGATACAAAGGAACAAATTGCAGACATCTTTACTAAGCCACTAACTGGAGGGTATTTTTCCTATCTCAGGAAGAAGCTGGGGGTTATCCCTCTTCCTTAGTATAAAGAAAAGATTATACCCTGCCACAAAAAGATGGATATAGTTGACAGGGGGAGTTTTGAGATCCTTTGTCATTAATGCCAAAGGGGGAGAACTTTGAAGAACTGTTGTCATCAATGACAAAGGGGGATAATGTTGAGTATGTTTGTAATTGATATCAAAGAAGTTCATTAATTACAAAGGAAAATTATATTTAGTCGATGCTTTATTCGATGCGTAAAACTGGTCGAATGGTCGACGCCATATTTAGTTGATGCTTAAACTGGTCGACGCCATATTTAGTCGATGCTTAAACTGGTCGATGCCATATTAGTAGATTCTTTAGTTGATGTGTAAAACTTGTCGAATGGCCGACGCCATATTTAGTAGATGCTTAAAATGGTCAACACCATACTTAGTCTATGCATAAAACTAGTCGAAGATGTCGAAGCTAAAAAGTGGTTGATAGTCATATGAAGTTGATTGGTGTCAACCGCTTTTATTATGGTTGAGTCATTGTAAATCAAGTCAATAGTCAACCTCTTGTCGACTTATTATCGACCATTTTTAGTCGAGTTGAATTCAGAGATGCCGTTGGCTAGTCAGAGTCACAGTCGGCTAGTCGGAGTCACAGTCAACAAGTTGGAGTCACGAAGTCGAATTCGCAGTCAAAAGTCGAAGTCACGAAGTCAACGTTGGAATCAACGAGTCAGAGTGGGAACGAAGGAGTCGAAGACACTTAATTAAGAGTATATCTTTAATGTTTCAACACCTGATATCATAATCGACAAGTCAGAATTGAAGTCGGTATGTCGAAGTCAGGGTTGCTAAGTCGAAGTGTTTCATAATCGCGCTGTTAATTTTGCAGGTTAAATCGGAGAGGTAATTGCGAATTAGTTTAAGTGAGGTAATTGGGATTTGAAGGGTCATGATGAAGATTTGTGACTATTAGGTGAAGAGGCACGATTGAGGGTATATAAAAAAGGTTTTATTTCTTCAAATGACATGTCTCTATACATTCAAATAGCAGATCAAAAGGTGTACATAAAACATAAACACATAATCATTTAAGGGTGGTTGGGAGGCGCAAGGACACACTACAACAACCTGTAGGAAGTCGTATCTTCATTCTAGTTGTTGATGGTAAACAGGGTGTTGTTGCATCCTTCAGTTGTAGCTGAAAAAATTGGGTGTCGTTGCATCCTTCAGTTGCAGCTGAAAATATTGGGTGTTGTATCATCCAACAAGTTGGTGCTTGCAAATACTTGTAAATATAATTTTGCAGTAATAGAAAGTGTTTTTGGTTTTCCCAATTGGGTTTCCACGATAAAATTATGTGTTTTGTTTCTATTGTTGATTTTGTCTTAAAAGTTATAAAAATTGAAGAAATATCTAAATATTGATTCATCCCCCCTCTCAGTATTACCTGATTTTCCAACAGAAAGTTCATATTTACAAATACCAAGTTCATCTCTAAACTTAGTGAATTTTTTCTACCAAGTAGCTTGGTAAAAATATCTGAATTTTGATCTTCAAATGGATAGAACTGAGGCTTAATGATGTCCTTGACGATGAGAGATATGATGAAGTGATACTTGGTGTTGACATTCTTTTTCTTTGAATGGAAAATTGAATTCTTGGCCATCTTTATTGCTGACTGATTGTCGATCAATAAAGTAGTCACTGACTTTTGTGTTACACCAAGATATTGTAATATTCTGCATAGCCAAACAATCTCACATGTTTCTTCCCAAGTTGATGCGTACTCTACTTCCGCTCAAGAATTGAAAACTACATGATGCTTTTTGAAACTCCAAGATATTACTGCTGAACCCAAATTCATTAAGTAACCAGAATTTGATGCACAATTATCAATGTCACCTACAAAATTTGCATCTAAATACCCAATAAGTGTAAAGTATTTATTCTTCTTGTATCAAAGACTAAATTCCTTTATACGCTGAATATACCTTAGTACTCTTTTCGTTGAATTCCAGTGACTTTCCCTTGGTTCTTACATAAACCTTGAAAGTATCATGACTGGATATGATAAATATGGTCGAGTATTTTTCAAATATACAATACATCTAATCAATTTCCTGTACCTTTTACCATCCACCAACTACCCCCCTTCAAATTTTGAAAGTTTCAAATTCTACTCCATAGGGGTAAGAGAAGGTTTACAATATTCCATTCCAAATTTCTTCAATACATTAGTGGCATACTTAGTTTGACTAAGGAATATGTGATTTGGACATTGAGTGACTTCAAATCTAAGATAATAATGAGTGACTTTCTTCAAACGGGAAAAAATTTGACTAAATATGTCATCTTGAAACTTGCATGAAGTTCTTCTTTAACCCGTTTGATGTGGGAATCATCATTTCTTGTGATTATTAAGTCATCAATATAGATTACAATTATCACGAAGTGTTTATATTTCATCCGAAAATACAAACTATCATCAGACTCACTTCGTTGAAAACCAACCTTTTGAAGGTAGTCATCAATTTTTGCATACCAAGCTCGAGGAGCTTGTTTCAAGCCATTTAAATCCTTTATAAGCTTGCATAATTTATGTTCCTAACCTTCAACCTCAAATCCTTTGGGTTGAGTCATGAAGACATCTTCTTTTAAATCACCATTCAGGAAGGCACTTTTGGCATCCATTCTATGTAATTTACAACCATTTTTTGCATCCAAATTTACAATTGTTATGATTGTGTTCCACTTAGCCGTTGGAGAAAAATTTTCATCATAATCAATGCCTTCTTATTGAGAAAAAACCTTATCCATGCGTATTTCTTTGTACTTATCAATTTCTCCATTGGAATTGTACTTTATTTGATAAACCCATTTTGGTAACCAAAATTTTTAACATTAGGTGGGCAGTTAACTAATTTCCAAGTCCCATTTTCAAGTACAGAGTCATATTCACTTAACATTGCTTTCTACCATTCTTTATGTTCTACTACTTCGACACAACTAGAAGGTTTAGTGGAAACATGAGATATATCATTGGCCTCTGGTCTTGAAGAAATCCTTGTTCCTATTTTCTCATTTCACCAGTATTAACATATTTGAGAAGTTGTATAGACCATTTTGGTCTTTCATGTAGAGTAGAATTTGCATTTGAATCACCATTATTATTTTCAAAAAGGTGAATTTGATAAACACAAATTGAACCGTACTTTGAAGCAGTTGGAGAAGAACCTGGAGAATTTGAATTTGAAGCATCACTATCAGAAGAATCATTTTCATGACTAGAAGAATCCTTCAAAGTTTCATGATCAGAAGAATCAAAAGAATTATCTGATGAAGAAATGATCTCTAATGAAACAAAGTCTTTTTTAAACCACAAAATCTGCCTTGGTTTCTTTTCACATTTCCTTTAGCCTTAATGCTTTTATTCTCTAAACAACTAAGTAGATTATTTATCTCATTTGAATTTTTACTTTCTATTTCATCAAATATTACATCCCTACCCATAATGAATTTTTTATCCGAAATCAATCGATACCCTTTCTTCCAATCAGAGTATCCAATCAAGGTACATTTCATTCTTTGAGACTCAAGATTAGTTCTCTTTTATTTCGGAACTAAGGAATAATAGACTGAGACAAATACTTGAAGGTGTTTAATTTTAGGCTTATAACTAGAATGCAATCCCCTTCGTTTTCTATTCTTAAAGTTCCAATTTTCTCTTTAGTTTCTCTTTAAACCAACTATTGAAATTATTTGAACTTATCAAATGATTTAGACTTTGCTTTAAAAAAATATACCCAAGTCATCCAAGTGAAATCATCAATAAAAAGAAAAAAATATCTACACCCTCCATGAGACATCTCTAGAGGTCCACAAATATCATCTTGGACAAGTTGCAAGCATCTGTTTTCTCTCCAAGATGAAGTAGGGAATGATTCCCGAATTTATTTTCCATATATGCAAGCTTCACATATTGCATTCATATTTTTAAAGGTGGGTACCCCTTTGAAATTGAGAAATACTATCAAAATCTAAATTTGCATACTTAACATGCCACAATCTTATGGACAAATTTTTTGAGTCTACTACTACTACGAAATCCTTCTTCCGAGGTATGACTATCCATTTCATACTAAGAATATTTCCACATTCATAACCTATCATGACAGTCTTAAAATTATGTTTGATTGAGTTGATTTTAATCAACCCAAATTCCATCACAGTTTGATGACCTACTTGGTGTATCATCACTAAGGATAGTAATTTATTTTTGTACATTGGAATGTACCAAACATTTGATATCATATTCTCTCCAATTTAAGGAAGAAACACTTTCACACAACCTTTTCCTTGGGGTGTATGTGAAGTATCATTAGCTAAAAAAACTGAATTGAGCTTACATTCACTGAAAGACCAAAATAAATATTTATGAAAGGTCACGTGCTGAGAAGCACCCATATCCAACAAACAATCATCTTCAAAGTCACTGTGGAAAGAATAATGAGAATCTATTAAAGATTTTGACTGTTGAAGATAAGTAAAGACAAACTCAAAACCACTTTGGTCTTCACCCTTATCATTGGCATTTGCATATTGTGCTGAGTTTGAAGGTTATTTAAAATTGGGCAGTTTATTATTTGGTGTTCCACAGTCTACTGCAAAACGACCAACTCTATTACACCTTCTATAGGTAAAATGACTCATATCACTTCATGTTCCATATTGATCGTTGTGGTTTGAAGGTCTTCTTGATTAACTTCTTATAGAATAATTTTATCCTTATTGGAAATTCGATCCTTGGAAGTTATTGTTCTTTACTCTTCCTCGACTTCATCCATGGCCATGACCTCTCTATGAAGACTGATGACGTCCTCATCCTCTTCCTCTCGATATATCTAATTTACTTGAATTCGTGAAAAGAATATCGGTACCGGACTATTTCTCACAAAATTGTTGTCTTGAAATTTGAGGAGATCACGAAGATTGCCTTTCTTTGACAAGCTTGCACTAATCCTCCTAACTACAATTCACCATCGAGCAATTTATCATGGCTCTGATATCAATGATGAAGAAGTGGCATCGGATAGACAATTTTATTAATAAGGAAAAAACCATTTACATAGAGAAGTGAGGTATCACATCAGTCATCACACACTTAACTTCACTTTGAGAAGAGAGCTTGTTTATATATCTCATTCCTAAACTAAAAACTAGGAGTAAAACTAATCACATAATCACATGAGTATGATAGGTGTCATTTACAAAACAGACCCTATCCTTATCCAAAAATACTAAATAAACTAATTTATTCTCAAATATAATCCTAGAAAATACTTAGACTTTAGAACTTAGGATTAAGAGGTCTAACAGGTATTACCTATGTATTACAATATGTACACTCCATGCGATATTGTGCTTACTAGTACTAACTACTTCTCATGGAAATCCCATATGGAGGATGTCTTATGAAGTAGGGGAATTTAACAAATTACCTCAGGGAAAAAGACTGAACCCAGTAATGATGATAAGCAAATAAAATGGGCCAATAAATGTGGTGAATCCCATGGATTAATCGAGATGTCAATTTCTAATGATTTATGATTTCACCTTCAAGGAATTGATGACCTAGATACATCTCAGGAAAAATTGGAAACCGTGTTTGGTAAACACAATGAGATTTGAGGCCACCAACATAAAATGAGTTGGCTTCTTTAAATACAAGTGATTTTCCTTGCATTCAAGGATATCTCTCTAAATTCAAAACCCGTATAGACTTAGTCATTGAATGAAAAATAGCCAAGCCAAAAAAGCACTATATTTATGTTATTCTTTCCAAGCTTGGTCCTACCTATTCTGTTTTTGTATCTACACTTTACCCATGAAAGAATTTCTAGGGAATCACTATAAAGAACCCACTCTTAAATATTTTGTGATTCCTTGATTAGGGAGCAATATAATCTCATACATATTGGATTAATCATCAAGGACGATACATCTAGAAAATCCTTAGAGGCACAATAGAAGAACAAAGCCAAGAATCCAAGAAGCAAAATCCTCATAATAATAATAAAAACAAGTGTCCCAAACCATCTCAGCTAGCTCATCCTTCCAATGGTGGCAATGAAACCAAATCGAAATATAAGAAGACTAAGTTCCATTGCATTTTTTGTGGGAAATATGGTCATGTTGAATCTAAGTGTTTCAAGAAGATGGTATCCTTGGAAGAAGCAATGAAGAAGCACAACATCATCCTTGATTCATCTTCCGAGTCTACAATTCATGGACCTACACTTCGTGCTTCTAGTTTTTCCTTCAATGCATCTTCTTCCTCTTCTTCTAATGAGTGGATCATTGATTCTGGAGAATCCTATCATATGGCTAAGGATAAAGCCATTTTTACTACTCTAAATGAATATAAAAATAAACAAATATTTGTTAGTGATGATAGATCACTTAATGATGTAGAATCTATAATAGTTCAAGTAGATGATGTTCACTTCAATGATGTATCATGTGTTCCAAGAATTTCCTAGAATTTGTTGTCAGTCTATAAAATCACTAATTCTGGAGAATATAATACTATAATGTTTACACCTCACCAAGTTGTAATCAAGGATTTCAAAGATCCTAAGCATATACTAGCTACTAGAATTGTTGATTGTTACACCGTATTTTGCCACCTTGTGAGCATTAGCACTCATTGGCCTCCATTATCCATTTATGGACTCAGAACCACATTTTTGTCCTCCTGGAACCTTTGTTTCCCTAGTTTTACTCCTATACGCGAGCTACTTCAATGCAACTCGCACATACGTAGTTTGCACCCTTATAGCCTGCGTACATCGAGTTAATTGGTAAAAGAGAGTAAAATTTCCCCTTTTCACTCCAAAAAGCCGACCATTGTGACCTTTGGCCCTCCATGTATCTCGAAACGACTTGATCCGACCTTTCACTTTCCTTTGGAGGGTTATATATTGATCCATTATGCATGGAAGGAAAAAAGGAGAAAGAGAAGAGAATCGAAACTTTATTGGAATTTTTCCATAGCTTGAGTCTACATCCATTGATCGTAGTTGTTGTGAACCTTTTATGCTCACCTACCAAAATCTTCCATATATTGTGAGGGATTTGCTCCTTTACTCATGAGTTTTCCATTGCATGGGGGATTGAAGTGGTGTAGGCACAAGTGGAGGGGCCTAGTTCTTAGTTCATATGAGTTTCCGATAGGAGGCTCTATCTTGTACTTCTTGTTCATATATATTAATAGAAATACCCATTTTCTCGTCCAATTGATATTGTGAATGATTGTTTATTATCATTGGTTACATTTACTTATATATCATGGATCATGCTATTGTTAATGCTAAAATATTTCATATATCATATGCACTTGCTTGTGCTTATTGTTGAGACTAAGCTACAGGTAGAAGTGTGGTGATTTGAAAGCTCAACGGGGATCTTCATCGAACGTCCGGATTGAGGTTGGTCTTTTATTCCACTTCTTAGAATTTACATTTATATAGAATACATTGGGAAATGAATTGATTTATGGTAGTAATCTGTATGTTGTTGTCTACCCCAATCCATATGAAGTTTTTCTCCGTAACAGAATTGGCGACTTCGTTGGGGAGAAGCCTCCATTTGTGGTTTTTGGGCATTTTCCTTATTTTGTGTCTCTGTTCTTTCGAGTTTCTGTGTCATTGGTAGGTTGTAAGATTATTATAGAAAAATATTGATTTTTCTTGGCCTTTGGGTTCATTTTTTGGTCACCTATATTTCCTTGTACGCGAGTCTGCTGTGTTTTGCCCATGTGTACACGCCACTGTTAGTTCACTAGCGCACGTACTTACACAACTGTTCACTGAACAGACGCATACAAGTCTAGTTTAACCTTATTCTTGGTGATTGGTTGATGTTGGGTGAGTTCTGGGTGTTCCCGAGTCTTTCTTGGCCTATGTCCTGACTGTTCATTGCCTCTTTTAGTGACTGGAAGCTCCTCCTTCTGTATTTTTGAGAATTTGGTTTTTTAACCATTTTTATTTTTATAGCTCATTGGCTTAGCTGAGTCTTGATTTTTTGGGTTTGTTGGGTTATCTGCACTGCATTCTCTACATTCTTTTATGAAAAGTACTGATTCTTAGTTGCATTTTCATTTATTTTGAAAATACAAAAAAATTGTTGCATTTTCATTCATTTTATAGTGAAAATACAATTTTTTTTTGCTTTATGTATTTGCATTTTGCATGAGAGTGCTTTTGTTTTCATTAGGGCTTGTTTGTGCATGAAATTATAAAGAGATAGCATTTTATTTCCGAAAAAGAAATGTTGGTTTGACTGTCATTTAGTGGCATATTTTTTCCATTGATAGAAGAGTCTAGTGTTTTTTAGTGTGCATTTATTGAGTCATTTCACACCACTAGTTTCACGACCATATCCCTTTGAGTAATCACATCCATTAAAATTAACGCTTAACTAAAGAATTGATTAGAACATTTTATTTTCTAGGGTGCACCAACTAGTATAGGTTTAGAGTCTTGGAATAGATCATTGTGAGTTAACAATCCAAGAATATTAAACAAACATTATGTGTCTGACCAGGGAGTGGTGAAACCCATGGTATACATCGATGTTCTCAGGGTGCTCTACTTAAACCAAAGTTAAGCACGAGGTCAGAGGAGGTTGGTTGCGGAGATAGCCCTCCAAGACTTGCTGAATGTGGGAGATATATCCAGGATTTGTTCGTATCTGGGGACTCTTGGGGGATTTGACCCTCTTGAGTTTCGGGCTTATCTACCCTTCCCATACGATGGATCCCACATGCGACTGTTCACCTAAGCATTGGTTATACGTGGTGTCCATAGTTTCTTTACTGAGGTATCACATAGGGTACTTGCAGCGGCTATTCTGTGAGTGTCCTGAGTTATATAGGGGTCGGAAAACACAGTTGTGTTCACACAGTGAAGACTGAGGGCCCTTATAACTGATTTTGTTACCTCCGGTTATAGTTTGGAAGTCTCAAGCCTCTCTATTGATCCCTCGGGTGTGCAGGTGTTGGAATGCTGTCCAAGGCAAACAACAGGGGATGAAAACCCAGCCAAGGGATTCAAATAATCCTACGCAAGTATTACCCTATCCTCGAGCTGTTTGGTGTGGTTAACACCCACGGATACAAAGGCCTCCACTGGAACTTGTGAGTGTTTGATCCTAGAAAGGATCTGTCTTCCTATGAAGAAATACAAGAGTTTTACTAATCCTAGGAGTTAGTCTAACTTTGAGAGAAAACTAATCTAAGTCAAATCTATTCTAAAAATGAGTGATTTGTTTGTGTACAGGACACATGATCTGGAAATTGCTAAATCCTTTCACCAATTTAACAGACATGTAAAACTGGATACTGACTCAGTGGCTCAAGATATAATCAATTGAATACATTCAACCAACAATAGATTAAGAATTAAGTGCATACAAGCCTATCCTGTATCTGGAATGCTAATTGACAAATTAACATTAACTTAATGCTTTATGTGAATCATTTGCAGCAATAGATAAAATGTTTTAGATAAAGAAATTCAATTAAAACATCAATTACATGGATCATGAGTTGAGAGAAATATGAACTATAGACCAATGCGGGTTACCGATTGCAAATAATAAACATTATTAGTGAATGTGTTGAAGCAAAATCACAATACATTAAATACATTTGACAAATTATAACAGAAGAGATAGCTGAAGAAAACTGACTGTAAATTAAGGCCTGCAAAACATTACATAGTCTGCAACAATAGAGCATCTCCAGTCTCTTATGGCAATTCTGCCTCCTATCCATCCCCCCCTATCATCCTACAAGAGATATACCCTTTAAATAATAATTATAAAATGATACAAAAGAGTAAATTCTCCTCTAACAGGAATTACAAAATTCGAACTAGACTAATGGCCAAGGAAATCTTGTCACTTGGCCCAAATCTCTAACAATTCATCTATATTTGGATAATTCACTGACTCAAGCCCCAGCTGGGCGTCACACGTAAAAATTTTCATCTCGTTTTTAGATAGCTTATGCCAAATACAGATAAAAATGTGGATCTTTCCCTCCATGGCAACAGGTTTCCTGATTAATTGATCCACGTCTTCAATTTTGATATGCTCGAGGTGCTAAATCTTCTCTTTGGCCTCCTCGCATCGACATTCAACCTGTTCAATTACCAACTTAGGTGGATAGACGGTTTCAATAAGATCCATGGTAGGGAACTACAATGTCTCCATGATGTTGTCAACAACATACACCTCCTTCCGCAAATAGATTGTGCTTTATGAATAGTGTCTTCAACCATATCATTTAGATCCTTCCAAGCGCACAACACAGTCCGATTTTCTTGAGCTGGAAACTACTAAGAACTGGAATGTCCTCTAGCTTGTCCTTAATATACCTCTACATTCCACAATATCATCATTGGCCTTAGAGGCTTGCTGTCTTTTAGCTACTTGCCCATCAAGAATAACAGACATCTTGCCAAAAGCAATGTGAGTCTCCCTAATATCATCCAGAGTGCTAAACAATTCAGTTAACAGTATATACTGTTCCTCATTGACCTGAATGGCCAAATCCTAAAATCCTGCTGGGAAAACCTATAGAAGGAAGAGTAGGGTGCACTTGCAGTTGCATACTCACATTGTTTTTCAAGCACAACTATCCTTTGTGTATTGGTAGCATTCACAACTTGTGCATCATGTAATTGATCCTGTAGAGAGGTATTCTTCAGCTGCAAATATTCAAACCTATCTTCAAATACCTTCCTGAGATCAATAACATAAGCTTCATGCTCCTCATTGGTTTTGAACAATTGCTCTTCGAGCTTCTTCAAATTTTTTTTTTAATCATTCTCTTTATTCAATGTCTTGACTGAATCAAACTTTGCACCTGCAAAAGCACCCAAAGCTACATTTGTATCCACTGCTTCTGACTGGACATCATCAGATTGCTTAGCCCAGATTATTTGATTAGGATTAGGTTCCTCCAATCCTCCTTGATACCTGCTTCTCTCCTTACCTTTTCTTACCACTGCCTTAGATGCTTTATTGTAGAAATAATCCCCAAGAGAGACTACAATATCATATTCAAACTCAACTACCAATTCAGTAAATGAAGTGACATTTACTGTTGAAACCAATGGGGTTGTCTAAGTAAAAGTGGGACTAGGTATATACATAGTGACTTGGGAAGAAGTTATGGAGGAAGGGATATTTTGAACAACTGTTGGCATAGAGGTTGGGGAAGGGATGGAAGTGAAAAATTCAGAAAGTGGAACTTGGATGTCATCAGCTAGTGATGAAGAAGGAGGAACTGAAGTTTGCTCATCG
Source organism: Larix kaempferi (assembly GCA_027924585.1). NCBI lineage: Eukaryota > Viridiplantae > Streptophyta > Pinopsida > Pinales > Pinaceae > Larix > Larix kaempferi. The sequence goes on from BSBM01001035.1 coordinate 2,976,379, forward strand.
ATAGTTGGTGATGATAGAATGGATGGAGGTGATTGCAGAGGGATAGTCGAAGACTGGAACTCTGCAGTAGTAAATGGAAAAATAGAAAGTGGAATTGAGCTGACCGAAAATGGAATAGTGGTGGAAGTTACTGTATGAAGTAACTGGGAAATGGTAGGAGGTGGTGTTACCCTGGATGGTAAGGTTGAAAGAATTTGAATAGATGAAAGGAGAAGTGTTGAGGTTGTGATATCAGCAGCAGGAGTGATTTCAAAGATCTATTGGTATGGGACCGAGTCATCCATTTCAATAGCATTCAAGAAATTTGTAACTGCTTGTGAAGATTCAGTTACTTCTTCAATCACAAGCACAGAAGAGTGTACCTCATCTTCAACATCATTTTCAATCATATCCAAGGTAAGGATTTGAGATGCAGAAGTTTTTTGTCTTTTAGCTTGCTTAGTCACAGCTATCACTTGATCATCACAAACCTGGGTAACTGCAGGAGTCACTTGAATATCAGCAGTAGACTTAGCAGCTGCAACTACTTGGGTGTCCAACACCGAAGTCATCCATGCTAACCTCTGCTTTGATTGATGAGATGCTTGCATTAGAACTTTCATTTGTTCAGCAGTATTTACCTCTGGATCATTTTCCATGAGGCCTTTTCCTTTGTCCCCATCTAGATAACTAAGCATTAATGGAGCATTTTCTCTTTGAGCCTCTTTTTCTTCTCTCTCTTTTCTTACTTGCTCAATGAGGTTTAGTTCCATTGCTCTCTAGCTAAAAACCTTAGTTTTAAGCTCTTGCTGATATTGCATGATTTGGTTATGTTCATCTTTCTCTTAGCCCTAGCCAGGACTTCGGAAAAGGTATTTACTCCCTGATAGATAGAGTCATCAGGAAGATCTTCATGAGCATAACCACCCTTCACATGATTTTGCTTGAAATGGGCATCAAGAAATCCCTTAGGATCATGTCTTCTTTTGGCAGCATAGCCCAATTTCAAAGAAGCCATTCTGTCACCCAATACTATAGCCCAAGTTGAAGTTGGGATGGCCAATGGCCCAAGGTTCAAGGGGAAATTAGGCCACCCCCTCCTTTTGGGACCAGTGATATTTTTATACACACCATCAGTAACAGTTTGATAGGAAACTTCTTCAATGACCAATTTGTCTGGAACTATCCTAGGTAGCAGATGGACAATACTGCTTCCCCAAACTCTGACATACGAGAAGGATTCACCCACATACCAGTCACCAATTGTGGAAATGAAGATTTTGGCATCAACTGAGGAAGCAAGAGCTTGTTCTCTGAATATTTTAAAATAAATACTTCCAAGGAAGTGGTCACAAATGTCATATATCAGAGGTATATAATTGCTCTCCCATAATGCAGAATGATAAATATGGACAGGCGGGTCTGATGGAGTCCACTGCCATCCCATGTTGGGATATTGAAATTATGTGCGAAAGACATCCATGACAAAAGCTGAAAAGAAAAAATGTGGCTTCCTCAGAGCCGGTGCTTGCTGATATGTTTGAATGGTTGTCTTGAGTTCAAATGACAAGATAGATGCCCAAGGAAAAGACTCACCAGTTGTTAGAACATGATGGGCTACAGGATCCCATTCAGCTTTAAATACCGAACATTTTGGGAGACCGTATTGTCTGCATAACATGGCTACCAATAGGAAATAAGGTTCCCTAAACCAGGAAACTGGGTATAGGTTATCATCCCCAGGCATGAAACTGTTAGGTTTATTCATCCATGACTTTAGCATTTCGTTAAAATTAAACCTGGTCTTAGAAGATTCTACGAATTCACTGTTAAGGGGTTGCACGACCGATTTAAGAGGATAGGCTCTGATGAAAAACTCAGGGCGGAAGGTAGTCAATTGTGACCTTGCGCTATCATTGAATGAATGGTATTTAGGGTTAGAGTGGTCTATAATCCACTTAACTGCATCAGTATAAGGAAGGATAGGGGGTCTGGAAGCAATGTCATGAAGTTGGGAATCCCTAGTTTTCTCATATGCAATCCGATCATTCTGAATCTCCGATAGGTCATCATTATCAAAAATTGAGTAGATTTTGGACTAGTCGATTTGGTAGGTTTCAGTAATCTTGTCACTGGTGTCTGAGAAGATACTGAAGTTTGGGTCTTTGGTCAGCAGGTCTTTGTGAGCAATGTTGGACCGAGTATTCCGTGACATTTTGCAAGACTAAACAATTCTGATAAATAGATAAACGCAAAATCAAAACCAATTCACAAACATCAAAACCATAAACAATGAAATACAAAAATGACAGAAAAAACCAACCTGAATTAACTGAAAACTGTGAAAATGACCCCTGGTAAAACGCGCAGTGAAAATCTACTCAGCAAGGTAATTTTTCGAAAATGAAAATGATAAGAAAAATAGAAAAAAAAATATATTTATTGATTTTCGACGGGTCAAATCCAGACCATAGGATTAAGAAGAATCAACGGCTAAGATCAAATCTTGCAGGATGCGGGGTCAAGTTGCGGGGTTTTATTTTTCAACTATGTACATTCTTCCCGCAATCCACAATCCACAATTGCGGGTTGCAGGATCGCAACATGAAAAACCAACAAACAAAAAGGTTTCCACAATCCGCAATCCGCAAATGCGGGTTTCGGGTTGCGGGAACGCGAACAGTCTTTTAAAATAAAGCAACCTTTCCGCAGTCCGCAATTGTGGGTTGCGGGTTGCAGAAACACACATGCAATTTTATTATTCAAACCACTTTCTGCAATCCACAATTGCGGGTTGCAGAATGAAAAGTTCAAAACTTATTTACAAAGTCTTCCCGCAATCCGCAATTTGCGGGTTGCGGGTTGTGGAATGAAAAAATTCCCCAAAAAGAAAAAAACAAGCTCCTACAATCCGCAATTGCGGGATTAAAGTAACTTCGTGGAAACAATCAGAATTTCCCGCTACTTCAAAAACAATAAAAAACTAGAAATTTTCAAAGGGAAAATTCTAATTAAATCAAAACAATGCAGAGGCATAAAATTATAATAAACATGATGGAAAACCCCATAATGATAAAGGAATTTAAACCATTACCTTTGCATTAAAAATCTTGGGGATCCCATGTTCAAATAGAACATGGGATCTGTTGTACCTACAACACTCTCCTAGGAGAGACATACCAGCTGTAGTATCGGGAGGTCCCTTGAGTCAGTCCCTTGTTGTGTGCATTTTGGATGTAGTTTCTTTTAGTGTGCTCTGTGATGATCTAGTAGGCCATTAGGAGACGTTTATTTGTTGACTCTTTCAATTCATCGTGGATCGAGATCCGCCTCTTCGCCAATCTCGTCGGTTGGTTGGTTTACCAACTAGCGATCCATCACAGTCTCTTCGCAAGAGACGTCGGAGGACTATCACTGGTCCTTTGTTCACATCTCAGGAGTTTCAGAGAGCTCCCATTATGAGTTTCACATCTAGCACATTGGGATTCCACTCGACTCTATCCGCTAGTCCAAAGTGAACTTCCCCTCCTCACATATACTCTCTCAGGACTGATTGGGAGGGAGGTTCATCACACACCACTTGTCATGGGTTTGGGACATCCCATCCCACTAGTACGAACCCATTTGATGATACATGGTCATCGAGTATTCCATTTAGTTAATCCATGGGTGTCTCAGGTTTTGGCTCTACATCCATCCCTAAAACCTCAAATCCTTTTTCATTGGGTATGCCGAGTTTCATTCTGAATATTACTCCCACCATGTCCGGTAGTCATTCTATCTCTAGCATTGGGATTGGGGCAACTATACCCCCTTATACGGCTTATCAGTTTGGGGGTGGTCACATCCCTCCATCTTCTCCGAATGTTGGAGGACGGCCTCCTCCTTCGTCATCCCCTAGCGTTAGTGTGAACCCTTTCTCGAGTGGAGGTTTCACGATAGGTATCGTATCTACAACTTACATTCCATCCGTTAACCCGAATACCTCTACATATATTGTTAGTTTTCCAGAATTTACTTCAATATGATCTAGGATCTTAACTAAGAGAACAACATGTATAGCATATCAATCATGGACACAATAATGCAAGCACACAAGAGACACAGAGTTTACTTGGGGAAAACCATAAAGGTGAAAAACCCCAATAAATTCCTTAGAGATAGATAGAGCAATGATACAACCCAAGCATAAGAGATAGACATCTCCTAGCAGCAGCTTCTCCTCCTCCACAAGTGCGCCACTCTCCAAAGAGTGTGTGTGATAATAGCATGATGAAATAGAGTGCCTTCTGCACTCTATTTATACTTGACTTGACTTTCCTAATAACCTTTACTAGGTCGGCCTCAACTTAACCACATAACAAAATACTGACTAGGCCGACACCCAATAGGGTGGTCTAATAACCCTTTGACCCACATGGCCGACCCCCACTAGGGTGGTCTAATAACCCTTCAACCCACATGACTTATACAGGGCCGACCCCAACAAGGTGGTATAATAACCCATCAAGTATAAGTTACGACACTTACAATATAAATGATGACACTTCTGTATAGAGGATTAATAACATCTCTATAGGAATACAACCACTTCCGTATAGAGGAATAATAACATCTCTATAGGAATACAATATACATATATGTGAAATACATTCCGATGTTACATATACATCAACACTCCCTCTTAACTAGGAAGGTATTTCTTGACACAAGTCTTTTAGCACAAGTCTTCTTCTTTGGATCATCGTCACTGGATAATCGTCATCGAGTCATCATCATCATCACTGCTGCTGCTATCTCAATCAATCTCCGAATCTACTCGTCATAGGAAGTTCTACAGAGCCAGTCCTTTTTCATATTGGATGTAGGCCCACCATCTGCAAGTCTTCATCATCACTGGCCATACTGTCGAATCCTCAGGACTTATTACGTGCATCACAAAACCTGGCTGCAGCATCCAAGGATGTTACGAGCACAGAGCTCTACCTGTCGGATCTCCCAGGAGCACATTACATGTGACTGTCACAAAACCTTAAAAGAGTCTCTTGACTAGCAAGAACCCTAAAGAGCATCTGAGTCCTTTTTCATCTTGTCTAGATCTCCAGGACTTATTACATGTGACCCCCACCACAAAACCTTAAAAGAGTGTCTTGTCAAGCAAGAACCCTAAAAAGCATTTGAATTCTTTTTCATCCTGTCCAGATCTCCAGGACTTATTACATGTGGTCATGGAAATGCCTCGAAAGAGCATCTGAGGCCTTTTTCATCCTATCCAGATCTCCCAGGTCTACTTACATGCCATAGGACAAAACCTAGAAAGTGCTATGAAGCACCTGCAACAATTAATTAATAAGAATATGTGAAATAGCAAAAATGACAGAACTCAGAATCACTTTTATATTGATCACAGGCCATTTCGAGGGGGCAACCTCCTATGAGCAAGCTCAATACAAATAACTTCACGGTGCCTTCATAGGTCTCAACACACACTTATATACTAAGTCTAGGCACCAATACTATGGGTCAAAACCATGGGCCACTACAAACTATGGATCAACGATACTACGGGTGACTTACAAAGCATATGCGCCAACAACAATAACACAAACTATTGATCAACAAATACTACGAGACGACTTACAAAGCATATGCGTCCAACAACAATATACTAACAAAGTAAAGACATGGGTTCCTAACATCCCCTCCCCCTTAAAAAAAGATTTGTCCTCAAAGCTTTAGATGTGGAAATTGTTGTTGAATCTAAAGGAGTGGTTCCCATGTAGCATCCTCTGGTTGCATGCCGTGCTACTGAATTAAGACCTATGTGATAGAGCGAGATCGAAGCTGACGAGTGCGCCGATTGAGGATGGCCTCCGGCTCCAAAAGGATGGATCCTTCATTATCCAATTCGGGTAAAATCGTTTGTCCACTAATGTTGGTGCCAAGAATTTTCTTCAGATAAGAGACATGAAAGACTAGATGAATGCAGGAAGAAGGAGGAAGTTCCAATTTATAAGCAACGGACCCAATCTTCTGAAGAATCCGATATGGTCCATAGAACTTTGGAGCGAGCTTATGACGCCCTTTGAGTTTCAAGGAGGATTGCTTGTACGACTGGAGACAAAGAAAAACCATATCGCCTACTTGAAAAGTGCGCTCAGAATGGTGCTGATCAGCTTGTTGCTTCATGCGATTTCTTGCCATGTGAAGATTGTCCCGCAAAATGCGAAGAATCTGATCACGGTTTCGAAGGAGCGTGTCAACTTCCTGAACTGGTGAACTGTTGGGGGTGTATGGAAGAAGAATTGGAGGTGCCTGACCATAGAATGCTTCATATGGGGTCATTTTAGAGGCAGTGTGGTAAGAGGTATTGTACCGCCATTCAGTGAGAGGGAGCCACTTTGCCCACTGATGTTGTTGTTCAGAGGTGAAGCAACGAAGATAATTTTCCAAGCAATTATTGATAATTTCAGTCTGACAAACTGTTTGTGGGTGATACCCTGAACTCATCTTCAGATTAGTGCCAGTGTGGTGAAATAGTTCTGTCCAAAAATGACTGGTGAAAGTTGCATCACGGTCCGAGACAATGGAAGAAGGGATGCGATGAAGACGAAAGATCTGGTCCAGGAAAATTTGAGCAACTGAGGAGGCTGTATAGGGATGGATGAGAGCACAAAAATAACTATATTTGGAGAGGCGATCAACCACAATGAGAATCACTTTCTTCCCTCCAGATTTAGGGATCCCTTCAATGAAATCCATAGAAATATCTGTCCAAATCCGTGTAGGTATGGGCAAGGGTTCGAGCAATCCTGGAAGGAGTGTTGTTTCACCCTTATTGCGCTGGCAGGTATCACATTCGGCCACCATCTGTTGAATTGTCCTTTTCATGCCCTACCAAAAGAAGTTACGCCGTGCCCGTTCATACATTTTGAGGAACCCAGAGTGCCCTGCCGATGGAGAAGCATGGAGTTCATAGAAGACAGCCAGTTGAAGATCTGTGCTCTAGGGAAGCACCAAACGACCCTTGTATCTCAGAGAAGCACCATCCCAAGAGTAATGTGGTACAGCGGAAGGGTTGTTGGTCAAGCGTTGGATGATTTGAAATAAGGAAGAGTCATTGACATAACCATGTTGAATAGATTGCAACCAATTTGGAACAGGCATAGAAATAGCTGAAAGAGAACCTTGGGCATCAAATGTGCGAGAAAGAGCATCTGCACAATATTGTATTTACCCTTCTTGTAAGTGATCTCATAGTCATAACCCATGAGTTTGCTAACCCATTTCTGTTGTGCTAGGGAGGAGACACGTTGTTCCAAGAAATATTTCAGACTCTGGTGATCAGTCTTGATGCAGAAATGATTCCCTAATAGGTATGGTCGCCACTTCTGTACTGCATGCAAAATAGCCATCATTTCCTTCTCATAGGTAGAGGCAGCTAAATTCTTACCTGAAAGGGATTTGTTGGTGAACGCAATGGGGTGTTCATCTTGAAGGAGAACAACACCAAGTCCATTGCCGCAAGCATCACTCTCAATAGTGAAGGGCTTGGAAAAATCGGGCATAGCTAGAACAGGTGTAGTACACAACTTGATTTAGTTTGTCAAATGCACACTGAGCAGCATGTGTCCATGTAAAAGAATCCTTTTTCAATAGAGCAGTTAATGGAGCTGAAATCTTCCCATAATCCTTGACAAACTTGCGGTAGTAGCCAGTCAACCCCAAAAAACCACGAAGGCTCTTAAGTGTCTGAGGATGCGGCCAATTGTTCATGGCATCGATTTTGGCAGGATCCACGCGAACCCCTTGTGCTGAGATAATGTGCCCGAGATAATCAACTTCCTTCTGTCCAAAAACACATTTAGACTGCTTGGCATGGAGATGATGGTCAGAGAAAAGTTGCATGACAAGATCCAGATGCTGGAGATGTTCATCCCATGTTTTACTGTAGATGAGGATATCATCAAAGAATAGCAGAATGAATTTTCGCAAGTAGGGTCGAAATATTTTATTCATTAAGGCCTGAAATGTGGAAGGAGCATTAGTGAGGCCAAAGCGCATGACCAAAAAATCTTAATGGCCATGATGTGTGCGGAAAGTTGTTTTAGGGATATCATCCTCATGAACCCGAATTTGATGATACCCAGAACGAAGATCCAACTTAGAGAAAAAGTGAGCCCCATGAAGCTCATCAAGAAGCTCATGAACAACAGGAATTGGAAACTTATCCTTGATGGTGAGGTGATTAAGTGCTCGGAAGTCAATGCAGAGGCGCCATGACCCATCTTTTTTGTGAACAAGAATAATAGGAGAAGAAAAGGAACTAGTGCTTGGGTGAATAATACCTTGCTTCAATAAGTCCCGAACGAGCATTTCAATCTCTGTTTTTTGGTGAAATGGGTAGCGATAGGGCATGATGTTGGGAGGAACACTGCCAGGAAGGAGCTGAATATGATGGTCTTCTGTCCTGGAAGGTGGCAATCCCACTTGTTCAGCAAAGACACCTGTATATCGATCCAGAATTTGTTGTAGATCCAAAGGAGTAGTGGAGAACGCTGGGGGTTGCATCTGAATGGAATGGATCTGAGCGATGACACCATGTGAATTCTTCTTGAGGAGTTTTTCCATGCGATGTGAACTGATGATGCTGAGAGAACCTGGTTGTAATCCTATCAATGTGTGTTTTTTTCCATTGAGGGAAAACTGCATCCAAAGTTCAACAAAATCCCATAAGATAGGGCCAAGTGTGCGTAGCCATTGAGCGCCCAAAACCACATCACATCCGCCTAAGGTCAAGGCAAACATGTCAGAGCGCAAGGTATAATCTCCCATAGAGATATGCACATTTCGACACTTCCCTTTGCAAGGTAAGGTGCCCCCATTGGCAACCATGACTTCAAAGTTGGAGCAAGGATGGATAAAACAATCAGCTTGTTTGGAGATCCGAGGGTCAATGAAATTATGAGTGCTACCAGAATCAATGAGTATTGTAATAGGAAGCTTCTTGAAGTAACCCCTGACCCGCATTGTTTGGGGGGTGGTGATTCCAGCTAAAGAATGGAGAGATATCTCTGGCTGGTCATCCTGAGACGGAGGGTCAATAGGTGGTTCCTGAATGTCGACTGGAGCATCCATTGTTTCTGGATCTCCGTCACCAATTTCAGAGGCAGGCGAAGAATCCACATCTAAGAGATAGAGCTTTTGCTGAACACATCTATGTCCCCGAGTGAATTTCTCATCACAATTATAGCAAAGCCCCTTTTCTCTGCATGCTTGCATCTTTGTTTTAGACAAACACTTGATAGGAGTTGGTCGAGGAGCCTGCGGTATAGGTGGTCGTTGAGAACCCATATTTCGGAAGGGAACAAAAGTGGGCTTGGAGCGTTGTTGGGTTGCAATCTTGTCTTCTTCTAACTTAGCCAACCCTAGGGCTTCCATCATTGTGTTGGGACAGAACATTTTGACCTCAAAGCAGATGGCATCCTTTAGACCACTGATAAAACAACTCCGGTAAAAGTCATCAGACAATCCTTCAGTGTGGTTGGCTAGTTTCTCAAATTTAGTTTGATACTCTCTCATAGTGCCAATTTGGCGAAGTTTAGTGAGGGCTCCTGTGAAGTCATCAAAAGCACTAGGACCAAATCATTGCAAAAAGAGCTGGCAAAAGTCTGGCCATTTTGGCTCTTCATGAGACTTGATGTACTAACGGTACCATTGAACAGATTCCAGTTCCAAATGAAAGGATGCAAGAGGAAATTTGTTGACATCAAAAGTATTATGCAGACTGAAATACTGTTCTGCACGATTGATCCATCTAGTTGGATCAGTACCATTTAAGCGAGGAAAATCAAGCTTCGGACCACGAAAATTGCTGGAAGAAGAGAACCCATTATCTGATGAAGACTCGGACTATCGTTTGTTGTTCATAGCTGCATGTTCAAGATGGAGGCCGAGAAATTTTTCATCCAGATCCTGGAGTTTGGCTTGGATGGCTGCAAGTGCATCTTCCATGGTTTTTGCTCCTGCACGGGTGACAACCATAACCAGGAGTTTTTTGGTTTTTGGTTGACTGGGTAGGAAAACAAAAACAGAAACTGCTTCAGGAAAGGAAAATCTGGACTTGGGGAAAAATTTGAAGGGTAATTGGGGTTTGACTAGGTTTTGGACACTGTCGAATAGACAGGGAAGTAAAAATGAGGATTTCATAAGCGAGGTGAAAAAATGGGAAAATTTGGCAGAGGGGGGACAAAGAAGCAGAATTCAGAAAGGAACTCTGTGGTAAAATTTGAAGGTGATTGGGTGAAATCTGAGGAAGTTATGGCAAACCCTAAAAATAGACAAATGTGGAATTTCGGGCTTTGGGAAGGGGAATTGGGGATAGAGTCCTCAGGAATGAAATATGCAGAATGGGATGACAGGGGTTCCCCTTCAGACTAGAGCGGCTACAGCTCGGAAGTGATCTGGAACAGATAAATCTGCAACAGTTGGATCTGAAACGGTGCAGTAATGATCGACAACAGTTCAGCTTAAAATAGATATGGACCCCAGGTATGTGCGGCTTCCTAACAGTTCAGGGGTTTCACTCGGCCACCAATGCTGTCTGACGGCTTGCGTATTGGGGAAGTACTCCTCACTCCACGTCTCAAGTAAAACTGATAACCTCTTTGCCACAAACGACAGCTCTTGGTTTACCTCACGGGTGGGAACTAGTCAATCAGGTAGGGGTCGTTGCCCTTTTCGCTAGCAGGTCCTCTCAATGGGTCAGCTACTTCGGGGTTCCTGTGGTACTCCTCACAATGATTTTTAGGGATTATGCCCAAGTACTTCCCACAGTTAAGCGGATAGGGATTATTCCCAAATCCGAACTTGCAACAGATGCGAAAAAAAAAAAAAAAAAATTGGTAGAAATTTCACCCAGCGAGCCTAAGAAAGTGCTCTGATACCAGATGGGAAGCACCTGCAACAATTAATTAATAAGAATATGTGAAATAGCAGAAATGATAGAACTCAGAATCACTTTTATATTGATCACAGGCCACTTCGAGGGGGAAACCTCCTATGAGCAAGTTCAATACAAATAACTTCACGGTGCCTTCATAGGTCTCAACACACACTTATATACTAAGTCTAGGCACCAATACTATGGGTCAAAACCATGGGCCACTACAAACTATGGATCAAAAATACTACGGGCGACTTACAAAGCATATGCGCCAACAATAATAACACAAACTATTGATCAACAAATACTACGGGACGACTTACAAAGCATATGCGTCCAACAACAATATACTAACAAAGTAAAGACATGGGTTCCTAACAAGATCATTTGCTAGATCTCCCAGGGAGATATTATATGCCAACAAAAAACCTAGCAAGAGAATCTGCAAACCTCCCAGGGCGCTATTATATGTCCTCCCAAAGCAAAACCTTGAAAGAGCATTTTCCAGATCTCCCAGGGAGCTATTATATGCCAGTGGCAAAACCTAGCAAGAGAATCTGCAAACCTCCCACGGCGCTATTATATGCTTATCTGCACAACCTTTCCACGGCCATTGAGTATCAACCTGATACTCACCATACATCATCCTGATGTACACATGATCATCCTGGTCATCATCACTGCATCGTATTGATGCATGTCATCTGGAGCAACATCCTGAAGCTCATCATCCATGATCATCCTGATCATACAATGGATCCACCTGATGCATACATAGTATCTTCCTGATACATATCATCATACATGATCTACCTGATCATACAATGTATCCACCTGATACATATACAAATACATGATCCACCTGATCATACCTGATACATATCAACATACATGATCTACCTGATCATACAATGTATCCACCTGATACATATATAAATACATACACATGATCCAACTGATCATATCCAGCATCCAACATGATGCATACATACATAAATGATCCAACTGATCATATCCAGCATCCAACATGATGCATACATACATAAATGATCCAACTGATCATATCCAGCATCCAACATGATGCATATACATATACAGAGCAGTAACTGGAGCATCGTCGTGATGCTCATCATCCAGTGCTTACATCCACAGCCATGCAAAGGATCCTCCTTCCAACATGCTTGGAATGGCTTCAACAAATGTCTCCATCACTTCTTCCTTGAAGTGTCATCGATCTGAAGAACACCAAGCATCTCTCTGAAGTACTCGAACTTCACTTTGGTTAGTGCCTTTGTCAGCTCATCTGCAATCTGCTCATCCGTCGCAACATACAGAAGCTTCATTGCTCCTCTCTGCACCATATCCCTTATATAGTGATATTTTATCTCTATGTGTTTCGACCTGTCGTGGAACATTGGGTTCTCAGACAACTTCACACAACTCTAGTTGTCACAAAAGATACTAGTAGCCTCCAGCGGGAGATCAAATAACTCAGATAGTAGCTTCCTAAGCCATACTGCCTCACAACTAACCGAACAAGTTGCAACATACTCTGCTTCAGCTGTACTCAGTGCTACGCAGGACTACTGCCTACTAAACTAAAAGATCACACCTGATCCCATACTGAAGCAGCACCCAGAAGTGCTCTTCCTATCTGCAGCACTTCCTGCCCAATCTGAATCAACATAACCCTGTAGGTTAAACTTTTGATTCGCATCATACTTGAACCCATAATCAACTGTACCCTCCAGGTACCTTAGAATATGCTTTACAACAACCAGGTGAACACTTCTGGGATCCGTCAGGAACTAGCTCAATGTGTTCACCGCAAAGCAAATATATGGCCTCGTATTCGTTAGGTACATCAAGGACCCAATCATCTGACGATACACAGCAACATCAACCGGATCAGATGAAGCATCACACAGAAGCTTCAGGTTCAATGCCATAGATGTGGCCATGGCCTTGCAGTCCATCATCCCAAACCTCTTCAGGATCTCCACTACATACTTCCCTTATCCAAGGAAGATTCTCTGTACTCTGCCACACCTCCATGCCTAGAAAATAGTGCATCATCTCCAAGTTATTCATCTCGAACTCGACAGCAAGTTTCCATTGCGTGTCGGAAATCAATCTATCCTCACCTGAAACAAACAGGTCATCCACATACAAAAGTAGTATCACCGAATTGCCTTCCTCAACCTTGTAGTAAAGGTTGGAATCCACTTTACTCTTGGTAAAGCCCAAACTAGATAGAAATCCATCTATCCTGCCATACTAGGTCATGGCTGCCTGTTTCAAACCATATAGGGATTTCTTCAGTTTGCACACATGTGACTCTCAGTCATGTGTCTCAAACCTAAGTGGTTGCTCCACATACACTTCCTCTTCGACTACACCATTCAAGAAACTCGTCTTGACATCCATCTGGTGTATCTTCCATTTCATCACTGCAGCCAGAGCAAGTACTGATCTAATGGAAGTGTACCTTGCTACAAGAGCAAAAGTTTCTTCATAGTCGATTCCTTCTTTATGGGAGAAGCCACGAGCTATAAATCTCGCTTTGTATTTTTCTATGCTGCCATCTGCAGCATGCTTGATCTTATAGATCCATTTGGAAGTCGCAGTAGACTTCCCTTCAGGTCTTGGGACTGCATCCCAAACATAATTCTTCATGATCGACTGGTACTTCTCGATCATGGCATTCTTCCCGAATCCTAGGAACTTCAATATTTTCAATATCTTCAATAGATAACTTTGTTGCTGAAACAAATGTTGTAGTCCTTCTTTTGTAGGTGCTTGTATATGATCTTTCCTACAAAACAAGTTAAATTGCATGATTAGAAACTTCTCATAGTTTTCAGAACAAATTTTTACGCATAAAGAAATATGTCATACAATCATGCATTTATTTTAGCCAATGCTTCAATACAACATTCATCCATATCCTGTAACTTTCTAGATGCCTTACAATCTCTACCATAACATTGTTAAGAGTTTGCACTACTCCCAACATGTCAGCAAAGAGGTTTCATTCTAGATAAGTAGAAATGTAATGTTGTACAGTTCCATAGGCCACTTACCTATCACATGCATATTAGTAGTATACTGTTCATCAATGCAATTATTCTAGTATGCATAATACACAACCTAATTCTAGGAACATCAGTATATACATCATGGAACAGTATTTATTTAAACAATCAAATATGCAAGAAATGATAATTCAAATACTTATCTTTGTTTGTTTGTTGGGTTGAATCCCTCTCAGTCTTTGCTTCCTTTCTGTAACTCTATTCTAATGTGGATTGTGAGAAGTGGTCGACTCCTTCTGAATATCTGCATCCTTGCAGAAACTACTAGAGTGTGCTCCCTCTTGATCTTTGCTTCTTGGATTACTTGTCCTTGAACTTATATCCATCCTCAATCACTATGCATGCTTACAAGTATCATTATTGTGATATCCTCGAGATCTCATACATAATCATACATTTATTAGTATAATCTCAATACTATCAGAAACACAATAATCTTAAACATGTATAGTAATGATCATTTCAAACATAAATAATAAGCATTAGTATTCAAGGACTTATGGTTAGTCATATCATAAATTAAAGTAAGAAACATAATATGCATACACCCATGATTATTCAAACCTATGAATAATCATTATCAATCATGCCATGTATACTTTACACAAGGTAGGATTATAACTTGATATAGGAAAAACATACCTGGATTAATATGTTAGTTGGTTATTGTCTAACATACCCACATTATGTCTTCTTGTTCTCTTAAGTGACTTGTGCTAGTAACCTGCATATCTCATAGGTTAACCAAGTTATACATACCTCGTAAGTAGATCTTCTATGTGATCCATGGCAATGGATGAACCTTTGTCTTCATGTCACCATGGTCATATGTTCTTGAACTAGAACATGATTTGTCTTTCTTGATGTACCGTTCATGTTAGTGGACAACATCAACCTCATACAACATCACAATGCATTAGTACAATCATAAGTGTAAAAAACCCTAATCAATGAATATCTTCTACCATGCATTCATAATTTTATTAAGGTGATATGACAAGTCTAAAATTAACCAAGATTGTACTAACAGTAATAATATGAAGACAAACATATCATAAACTTAATTATGAACAGAATTCGAAACATAACTTGATAAGTCATACCTATCGAGATTGCTTGTAATCTTCTTATGTAAGTCCTTAGCCTTATCTCCCTCTGAAACAAGAACTTCTTCACTTATGCAGGTGACCAATCCATTCTCTTCTAGGATTAACCCAATCCACTTGATTTCCAGGAACTGGATCTAGAGCTGGATTAGGGTTTGTCAGAGAAACCCTAAAAATTCAAACTTTGAATTTCAAACTTTTGAAAGGATGGAAAGATGTGCCTTGATGAGCTGATCAAGCCGGTATATTCAGAATTTGAAAACTACAAAGTTTCACCTCTCAATTTTGCCTTTGAAACTTCCGAATTCATTGGACATGACCCCGAACTAGGGTTTGATAAAGCCCACCCTTCTGTGTTGATGTATATGTAACTTCGGAATGTATTTCACATATATGTATATTGTATTCCTATAGAGATGTTATTATTCCTCTATACGGAAGTGTCATCATTTATATTGTAAGTGTCGTAACTTATACTTGATGGGTTATTAGACCACCTTGTTGGGGTCGGCCCTGTATAAGTCATGTGGGTCGAATGGCTATTAGACCACCCTAGTGGGGGTCGGCCATGTGGGTCAAAGGGTTATTAGACCACCCTATTGGGTGTTGGCCCAGTCAGCATTGTGTTATGTGGTTAAGTTAAGGCCGACCTAGTAAAGGTTATTAGGCAAGTCAAGTCTAGTATAAATAGAGATTGGGAGATCTCTATTTCATCATTCTATTCACTCACTCACACTTTGGAGAGTGGCACACTTATGGAGGAGGAGGATCTGCTGCTAGGAGAAGACTATCTCTTGTATTCTGGTTCTATCATTACTCTATCTATCTCTGAGGAAGTTATTGGGGGTTTTCACCTTTATGGTTTTCCCCAAGTAAACTTTGTGTCTTTTGTGTGCTTGCATTATTGTGTCCATGATTAATATGCTGTAGATATGTTGTACATGTTGTTCTCTCAGTTAATATCCTAGGTCATATTGAAGTAAATTCTAAAAATTTAACATGGTATCAGAGCTATCCTGAAAGAAGGCATGATATGGCATGTATGACACTTGTTGCACTTACGATGCTAGAGCTTGATATAGCAAAAACTAGTCATCGTAGCACTTTCGCTATAACTCCAGTTTGGAGAGGTTTTTGGATCTAAAACGTTTACAGGTCGAAGCTCAGATCCCCATGTACCTTGTGTCCAAAGGAAAACCTCTAATTCGTTGTACTTTGTGATTTATGATCTGTACAATATAGGGTTTCGGCCTCTTCCAGATCTGAGTCAAAAACAAGTGACCTTGGAAAAGAGGTCATAACTTGGGCTAGGAAGCTCCAAATTAAATTTCGTAAATAGTAACAGGTAGTACACAGACTCTAATATCTCAAGAAATGTTTTCAAAGGTCGAAGTTGAACCAGTGACACGTGGAACGCCGTACAAGTTTGCTCTCCTGTTTTATCCCATAAACAGGTCATGTTGCGACACTTGGCATAACTCTCTCTCTGATAATCCAATTGAGGTCAGACCTGTTGGGATGGAAATATGATAGGTTGGGATATTGCAAGAAGAATTTTTAGACCCTGTGCATCAAAAAATTTGGAGTTACACCAGAAACAATCAGGTACATATTTCTGTCAAAACAGAATTATTTTTTAGCACCTTCATTCATGGCTTCCAGAATTTAGGGTTTCGAATAAAGTTGAAATTTTTGTAATCGGAGACCATGGCTGAATGCTACTCATCAAAATAGAAATTTATAGACCAAGATCATAATTTTTGTTTGGGCAGAAGTTCGGGCTTGATTAGACCCTAGTTCGAGACTTTGATCAGAAAAGTGGAAAATTAGGGCTTCTGCAAAAATGGGAATTTTTGAAATCTGTGACCACGGCTGGAAGCTCCTCATAAAAATAGAAGCTTAGAGATTTGGATCAAACCTTTTGATTGGCCAGAAGAGTGGGTTTCATCAAACCCCAGTTCGGGGTCACGTCCAGTGCATCCGAAAGTTTCAAAGGCAAAATTGAGGAGTGAAACTTTGCATTTTTCAAATTCTGAACATACCAGCTTGATCAGCTCATCTAGGTACATATTTCTATCCTTTCGGAAGTTTGAAATTCAAAGTTTGAATTTTTGGGGTTTCTCTGACAAACCCTAATCCAACTCCAGATCCAGTTCTTGCAAATCAAGTGGATTGGGTTAATCCTAGAAGAAGATGTATTGGTCACCTGCATAAGTGAAGATGTTCCTGTTTCAGAGGGAGATGAGGCTAAGGCCTTACATGAGAAGATTACAAGCAATATCGACAAGTTACTAGCACAAGTCACTAAAGAGAACCAGAAGACATTATGCGGGTATGTTAGACATAACTAGCTAGCATGCTAATCCAGGTATGTTTTTCCTATATAAAGCTAGAATCCTACCTTGTGTTAGGATTTTATACTGTTGTGTTGTTGATAATGATTATTCATGAAGTCATAGGTTTGAATAGTCATGGTTGTATGCATATTATGTTTCTTACCATAATTGATGATATGACTAACCAGAAGAATCATGAAGGTATAGGTTTGAGTAATCACGGGTTTATGCATTGATGATTTAACTAATCAAAAGAATCCTATGATCAAATAAGAATATGCATGAGTAAAAGAAGACTTCCCTGAAACCTTGAATAATAATGTTTATTATCTGTGAATGATCATGGCTATACATGTTTAAGATTATTGTGTTTTGATAGTATTAAGATTATACTAATGAATGTGTGATTATGTAAGAGACCTCAAGGATTAAAAAATGATGATACTAATAAGCATACATAGTGGTTAAGGATGGATATAAGTTCAAGGATAGGTAATCTGTAATGTCCCTTGTTAGGAATTTTATTAAAATGGCAATTTTCCACATTTTTTTCCCTAGTTCTACCTTTGACTAGTTTTGATCTCTAGGTCCCAAATTTGCCCCAAATGATCCCAAATCTTCTGAGAAGGTATATGAATGATATTAGAACATAAATATGTGTTTCAGGGATGCATTTGGACCTTAAAAATACTTCTGCAAATCCTCTTTCAATTCTGATCAATGTAGGTAACTTTACTAGTGATTTGCCTTTGACTAGTATTGGTCTCTAGGTCTCAAATTGACTCCAAATGCCTTAAAATATTCAAGGAAGGTGTATGAATCATATTATAACTTGAATATGATGTTTATGGATGACATATGTCCACCAAAATACCTCTTCAAACTCTCTTAAGATTCTGGACCAATTATGTAATTTTACTAGTAATTTGGGGTTCAAATCCCCCTGGGGTAAGCACTGAAAATGGCTTCCCAAATACCTCCAAACCCACTCAAATTTATGAACAGAGGTATGTAATGTGTTAATTATTTTATTAAAGTCTCATATGCACCATTAATGGATTATTACAATTGTTCTCACCCTCTCCCATTCAACTGCAAAAATCCCCAATTTGACCCTTGGGGAAATGGCACTATTTCACCTCCAAATACAATTAAACTGAGTAAAAATGCTTCAAATTCTCAAGTACAGTACATTAAAATTGTAGAATACATCCAGGAAAGTATATTGATCACAAATATATCATATAATCATCCATTCATTCGAAATCATCATCAATACATTGGCTCACAACAAGGTAGTGGGGAAATGGCATTGTTCTTCCATTAAAAATGAGATTTATACATTTCTACTTGGAATTTCAACCTGAAACTTTTTGGAAATGAATAACAGAGTATTTAATTCATATTAAAAAATAAATGGGGCATTAAAATCTTCCCCAAAGAGTACAATAGCTCACCAAAAACGCCCTCCCTCAAGGATCAAGAATATGCCATCAAAACTAGAAATGGTTGAAGGAGTGAGCTGCAATAGAAGAAACCATGAGCTGCCCTGTAGCTTACACCTGCAAATAAATACTCCATTAAAGCTCCAAATGAAAGGTCTGAATGGCCTTTCCAATTACCAACTTGGATGGGAATCTTTCACCCTCAAAATTGGCTAAGGCAAGAAACTAGTCATCCACTAGCTCTCCCTCTTCACAAATGCAATTGCAAATTATACAAATGATAAAAATCTGGTTTCATTCTTTGTTATTGACATTTATAAACTTCTAATGTCCTCCATGGGTCGAATTCGTTCCAAGAGACTCATGCCAACTCAAGTTGGGAAGAGATTCCAAAGAACGTCACTTGTACAACAATTCCTAGTCTCCCACTTCCACCAAATCACATGTGGAAGCATCTTAGCTGCCCTAACACCCTTGAGCGCCCTCTTGGAGTCTATTTTTAGCCCTGACATGTCATATATGTCATATGTCAGCCTTCAGGTCTTATTTGTGTCATAGGTGTCATAGCATCTTCATCATTGTTGTCATAGAGCTAGGGAATCTAGCCCAAGTGTCTCACTAGCTCCAAATTGCCTCTTCCTCTTCCATGGGAGTTACTCTTCCTCTATATTTCGACCTTGGATGAGTCATGCAATGAATAATACCTTTTGGACTCCCCCAAGTATGTTACCATTCACCTTGAATTCGAATTGGTGAGAGAATGATGCCAAGTGTAGTGGGGAAATCTAGCCATATGTGGGTCCCACTTCCTCCATGTTCTTCATGATGAAATGCCACTTTGATTTTCACTTGTATATATTTATTTAGCTCCTTTATTAAATATTTATGGCATTCTAATGTTCAAACATCATTTATTATCCCCATTATTCCAAATCCCAAAGCTTCCACCCCAAACCTAGGAAACTAGTAATTTTCCTCCTTGGCAATTATTTGACCTTTAGCATCAATTTGACAAACTCTAATGAATAGGGCCAATGTGATTAGGCCATTGTGACCCAATGACAAATTTGGGACATGACATAATCCAGGAAGCAAAGATCAAGAGGGAGCACACTCCAGTTGTTCCTGCAAGAAAGCAAAGGAGCACACTTCAGTAGTTTCTGCAAGGATGCAAATATTCAAAGGGAGTTGAACACTTCTCACATTCCACATCAGAATGGAGTTGTAAAGATTCAGAGGGAGTCCACCCAGCAACCAAACAAAGATAAGTATTTGAATTTTCATTTCTTACATAATGTTATTCAATGATGTATATGCTTATGTTCCTAGAATTAGGTTGTGTATTATGCATATTAGAATAGTTGCATTGATGAACAGTATACTACTAATATACATGGGTAAGTGGCCTATGGCACTGTACAACATTCCATTGCTACTTATCTAGAATGAAACCTCTTTGCTGACATGTTAGGAGTTGTGCACACTCTTAACAATGTTCTGGTAGAGATTGGAAGGCATCTAGAAAGTTACGGGATATGGATAAATGTTGTATTGAAGCATTTGCTGAAATAATTGCATGACTGTATGACATATTTATTTATGTGTAAGAATTTCTTCTGAAAACTATGAGATATTTTCTAATCATTCAATTTAACTTGTTGTGTAGAAAAGATAGTATACCATCACCTACAAAAGAAGGACTACAACATTTGTTCAAGCAACAAAGTTATCTATTGAAAATATTGAAGATATTGAAGTTCCCAGGATCTGGGAAGAATGCCATGATCGAGAAGTACTAGTCGATCATGAAGATGTTTGGGATGCAGTCCCAAGACCTGAAGGGGAGTCTGTAGTGACTCCCAAATGGATCTACAATATCAAGCATGCTACATGTGGTAGCATAGAGAATTTTGCTCCTATAGCCAGATACACTTCCATTAGATCCGTACTTGCTCTGGATGTAGTGATGAAGTGGAAGATACACCAGATGGATTTCAAGATAGCCTTCTTGAATGAGTTGAAGAAGAAGTGTATGAGGAGAAGCCACTTGGTTCAGAGACACATGATAGGGAGTCATATATGTGTAGAACTTGGTATGGTAGACAACTTTCTATCCAGTTTGGGCTTTACCAAGAGTAAAGTAGATTCCAACCTTTACTACAAGGTTGAGGAAGGCAATCCAGGATACTACTTTTGTATGTGGATGACCTGTTTGTTATAGGTGAGGATAGATTGATTTTCGACATGCAACGGAAGCTTGCTGCCGAGTTAGAGATTAAGAACTTATGTATGATGCACTACTTTCTTGGTATGGAGGTGTGGCAGAGTGCAGATGGAATCTTCCTTGGACAAGGGAAGTATGCAGTAGAGATCCTGAAGAGGTTCGGGATGATGGACTGCGAGGTTATGGCATCGAACCTGAAGCTTCTGTGTGATGCTTCATCTGAACCGGTTGATGTCACTATGTATCGTCAGATGATTGGGTCCTTGATGTACCTGACGAACACAAGACCAGATATTTTCTTTGTGGTGAACACATTGAGCCAGTTCCTGATGGATCCGAGAGATGTTCACCTAGTTGCTGTAAAGCATATTCTGAGGTACCTGAAGGGTACAGTTGATTATGGGATCAAGTATGATACGAATCAAAAGTTTAACCTACAGGGTTATGTTGATTCAGATTGGGCAGGGAGTGCTACAGATAGGAAGAGCACTTCTAGGTGCTGCTTCAGTATGGGATCAAGTGTGATCTCTTGGTTTAGTAGGAAGTAGTCCTGCGTAGCACTGAGTACAGTCGAAGCAGAGTATGTTGCGACGGATGAGAAGGTTGCAGATGTATTGACCAAGCCGTTGGCCAGAGTGCAGTTTGAGTACTTCAGAGAGAGGCTTGGTGCACTTCAGATCGAGGTTCATTCCAAAGGGAAGTGACGAGTCCAGAAGATGCAGATGCACATGAGCTTTTCTGACATGGTTGATGTGTTCTCTCATGGTCGTGATGTAATTGCTGAGCCATTCTCACATGGTGGTAGATGTGTTCTCCCATGGTGTAGATGTAAGGGCTGAAGCCATTTTTCACATGGTGGTAGATGTGTTCTCCCATGGTGAAAAAGTAAGGGCTGGATCCTTCCCCGAATGGTGGTAGATGTGTTCTCCCATGTCGGTGGTGTAAGTACTGGATGATGTGCATCTGGGTTGTGCTTCGTGGACGATGAGATGATCTGAAGAAGACGATGCTATGATGATCGGGAGGATCATGGATGATGAGCATCAGGACGATGCTCCAGTTACTGCTCTATATGTATATGAACGCATCATGTTGGATGCTGGATATGATCAGTTGGATCATTTATATGTATATGTATATGTACGCATCATGTTTGATACTAGATATGATCAGTTGGATCATTTGTATGTATTTTGTATATGCATCATGTTGGATGCTTGGACCATGTATCTGTATATGTATCAGGTGGATACATTGTATGATCAGGTAGATCATGTATGTTGATATGTATAATGTATTTGTATTTGTATCAGGTGGATACACTGTATGATCAGGTGGATCATGTATGATGATATGTATCAGGTAGATACTTGGTATGCATTAGGTGGATGCATTGTATGATCAGGATGATCATGATGACGAGCTTCAGGGTGTTGCTCCAGATGATATGTATCAGGATGGTACAGTGTGATCATGAGCATTAGGATGATGCTTTGTACGATGATGATCCGTTGGATCATGAGTATCAAGTTGATACTCGGAGGTCAGAGATGATATGTGGCAGGTTGTGCAAATAGCATGTAATCAGTCCTGGGAGATCTTGCCGGTTGTGCTACGGCACATAAATGCTCCTGGGATACTCTTTTCGGTATTTCTATGTAGTATGTAATTAGTACTCAGATATCCGATAGGTTGAGCTGTGTGTTTGTAATCAGTCCTGGGATGAGGTATTACTACAGAGACATGTAATCAGTCCTGGAGATCCGAGAGGTTGAGCTGTGTGCTCATAATTAGTCCTGGGATGCTCTTTAGAGATCTTGTCGTTCGTGTTGTGGCACATAAATGTTCCTGGGATGCTCTTTAAAGGTTTTGTCTATCCACATGTAATCAATCCTGGAGATCCGAGAGGTTGAGTTGTGTGCTCGTAATAAGTCTTGGGATGCTCTTTAGAGATCTTGCTAGTCGTGCTGCGGCACATAAATGTTCCTGGGATGCTCTTTAAAGGTATTGTGGAGGAGATGCATATAATCATTCCTGGGAGATCTTGTCGGTCATGCTTAGGCACATAAATGTTCCTGGGATACTCTTTCCGGTATTGCATCCGCACATAAAATTAGTCTTGAGAGGCCACCTCTATCAGACCGTTCACACAGATGATGAAGACCTGCAGGTGGTGGGCCTACATCCAGTATGAAAAAGGACTGGCTCTGTAGAACTTCCTATGACGAGTAGATTCAGAGATTGATCGAGATAGCAGCAGCAGTGACGATGACGATGATTCGAGGATGATGATTCGCTAATGGTGATCCAGAGAAGAAGACTTGTGCTAGAAGACCTATGTCGAGAAATACCTTCCTAGTTAAGAGGGAGTGTTGATGTATATGTAACTTCAGAATGTATTTCACATATATGTATATTGTATTCCTATAGAGATGTTATTATTCCTCTATACGGAAGTGTCATCATTTATATTGTAAATGTCGTAACTTATACTTGATGGGTTATTAGACCACCTTGTTGGGGTTGGCCCTGTATAAGTCATGTGGGTCGAATGGTTATTAGACCACCCTAGTGGGGGTCAGCCATGTGGGTCAAAGGGTTATTAGACCACCCTATTGGGTGTCGGCCCAGTTAGCATTGTGTTATGTGGTTAAGTTAAGGCCGACTTAGTAAAGGTTATTAGGCAAGTCAAGTCTAGTATAAATAGAGATCGGGAGATCTCTATTTCATCATTCTATTCACTCACTCACACTTTGGAGAGTGGCACACTTATGGAGGAGGAGGCTCTGCTGCTAGGAGAAGACTATCTCTTGTATTCTGGTTGTATCATTTCTCTATCTATCTCTGAGGAAGTTATTGGGGTTTTTCACCTTTATGGTTTTCCCCAAGTAAACTCTGTGTCTCTTGTGTGCTTGCATTATTGTGTCCATGATTAATATGCTGTAGATATGTTGTGCATGTTGTTCTCTCAGTTAAGATCCTAGATCAGATTGAAGTAAATTATGAAAATTTAACATTCTGCCTAATCAAAAGGT
Organism: Larix kaempferi; assembly: GCA_027924585.1. Taxonomy (NCBI): domain Eukaryota; kingdom Viridiplantae; phylum Streptophyta; class Pinopsida; order Pinales; family Pinaceae; genus Larix; species Larix kaempferi. Next base: position 3,000,544 of record BSBM01001035.1, read on the forward strand.
TCGATCCAAAGCTCTAAGATTCTACTTTTCTGAGGAGCTTCCAACCGTGGTCATAGATTTTAAAAAATTTCCATTTTTGCAAAAGCCCTAATTTTCCACTTTTCTGATCAAAGTCCTGAACTAGGGTCTGATCAAGCTCGGCCTTCTGCCCAACCTAAAATTCTGATCTTGGTCTCTAAATTTTGATTTTGATGAGTAGAATTCATCCGTGGTCTCCGATTACAAAAATTCCATCTTTCTCTGAAACCCTAAATTCTCGAAGCCATGAATGAAGGTGCTAAAAAATAATTCTGTTTTGACAGAAATATGTACCTGATTGTTTCTGGTGTAACTCCGAACTTTCCAATCCATAGGGTCTAAAACTTCTACCTGTGGTATCCTGACCTGTCATCTTTCCAACCTCACAGGACTTACCTCAATTGGATTCTCTGAGAGAGAGTTGTGCCAAGTGTCGCAACGTGACCTGTTTATCGGATAAAAAAGGAGAGCGAAAGTATATGGCGTTCCACATGTCACTAGTTCAGTTTTGGCCTCTGAAAATGTTACCTGAGAAAGTACAGTCCATGAAATACCTGTCACTTTTTACGAAATTTCATTTGGAGCTTCCTAACCCAAGTTATGACCTTTTTTCCTAGGTCACCTGTTTATGACTCAGATTTGGAAGAGGCAGAAACCCTAGATTGTACATATCATAAAACAAAAATTACAACGAATTAGAAGTTGTCCTGTGGACACAAGGTACATGGGGATCTAATATTCGACCTGTAAAATTTTCAGATCCAAACAATTCACGAAAATGAATTTATCGCGAAAGTGCTACAATGACTGGTTTTTGCTATATCAAGCCCTAGCATCGCAAGTGCAACAAGTGTCATACATGCCATACCATGCCTTCTTTTAGGCTAGCTCTGATACCATGTTAGTTTTTCAGAATTTACTTCAATTTGATCTAGGATCTTAACTGAGAGAACAACATGTACAACATATCTACAGCATATCAATCATGGACACAATAATGAAAGCACACAAGAGACACAGAGTTTACTTGGGGAAAACCATAAAGGTGAAAAACCCCAATAAATTCCTCAGAGATAGGTAGAGCAATGATACATCCCAAGCATAAGAGATAGACATCTCCTAGCAGCAAATTCTCCTCCTCCACAAGTGCGCCACTCTCCAAAGAGTGTGTGTGAGAATAGAATGATGAAATAGAGTGCCTCTCACACTCTATTTATACTTGACTTGACTTGCCTAATAACCTTTACTAGGTCGGCCTCAACTTAACCACATAACACAATGCTGACTGGGCCGACACCCAATAGAGTGGTCTAATAACCCTTTGATCCACATGGCCGACCCCCACCAGGGTGGTCTAATAACCCTTCGACCCACATGACTTATACAAGACCGACCCCAACAAGGTGGTCTAATAACCCATCAAGTATAAGTTATGACACTTACAATATAAATGACGACATTTCCGTATAGAGGAATAATAACATCTCTATAGGAATACAACCACTTCCGTATAGAGGAATAATAACATCTCTATAGGAATACAATATACATATATGTAAAATACATTCTGAAGTTACATATACATCAACATATATGCCTCCACTGATGAATGCTTATATGATCTCGCAACATCCTCCTCCTAGCTCCTCAATTTCGTGGAGTGGGAACATACCATTTTCTTATGCACCTTACTCAACTAGTTTTCCTACGTTGAGTAGTTATATGGGACCCCATTCTCATGGGGGTAATTTTCATGGTTATTGAAGTGGTCCTTATTGTAGCTAGGTTTTCACCCTAGCTTGTGCAAATGAGCACCTGCTAAGGACTATGGAGTCCTTAGTAGCAGTTCAGAAAATGGAAAAAACTAGAAATAAATGACGGAAACATTAAACTAAAGAAATAAACATGTGCATGGTACATATAAAAAACTAAATCTAAC